>JANHMN010000020.1:9129914-9150598 GCA_030674055.1 Rhabdomys pumilio | reverse complement strand
AAACAAACAAACCCCCCCACCCCCCCAAAAAAAGAAAAAAAAGCACGGATAGGATGATTGATGTGAGGAATAAGATTCACTCTACAGCCCTTTTCTTTTATGTTCAAGTTAATCAGTAACTCTTGTTCGTGAGTTCCCCTCTTTGTGCATTTGAAGGGAGGAGTGATCACTGTGGCTGGAGACAGGGCAAGCCGAGAATAATGACAGTACTGTGCAGTGGCGGTGTGCCAGGAAACAGCCTGCGTTTTAAAGAGGCAGTTGAAAAAGTGAGAGCTAATGAGGCAGACCTAGGCCTTTTTTTTTTTTCTGTGTTACTTATGGTGCGAGAGAGATGAGAGACGAGGGGAAATTGTACCGTTCTCAGCCCCAGTCAACGCCCACAGTGAAGGAGATGCCCACAGAAACCGAGGCTCTTCTGAAGCAAACAAAGCGATAGTTAGTGTGCAAGCAGAGATGCTTCTGTGTTTAGCTGGCGTGGAAGCTCTGCTTCCCTGAGGAAACACAGTATGCATGTAGCTAGTAGCCAGTGCATCCATGAACAAAATAACATATGGCAAAATAACTCTATTTTGTACAATGTTTGTGCAGCTTTCTGCTTCTTATCCTTTTTCATCAGTCTCCTGTGAGCTTCCACATGCTAGGAGTTGGGCTTGTGCCTGTCCAGACACGGGAGGACTAGAAACTCTCTTTAAGCCTCTATTTTTCAACTCTGCTCTCTACCCATTGTGAGACTCTCCCTCCTATCCCACTAGGGTGTGTAAACTTGAAGATGGCCCCAAGTCTGGGTATCCATGACCTTGCATGAATTCTCCCCTGGATTGTGAGCTGAACTTAATTTAATCCTATAGCCATATCTATGGTTAAGGAATAAAATATATTAACTTTATATAATATGTTAGTCTCAGAAGACGGATTCTATTGCCTTCTGGGCCTGATGTTTTTGGGTATACATGAAGCAAAGGCCTTTGTGGCAAGGAACTGAGTTCCATTTCTAGTTAACTGTCATCAAGTAACCAAAGTCCCCGGATGACCAGTCCAAAGGAATATTGGTAACAATCATTTGATTATGTAATAAACTGATCCATTTGAGCCTTCAGGTGGGTGAGGCTCAGACCTTGACCAACAACATGATTCAATCTTGTGACTATGGAGCAGAGAACCCACATTGGCTCTGTTATTATAGTAACCAAAAAAGAACACTGCAAGACTCTATCCTGTCCCTCTGACTCCCAGGATGACAGTCTCCTCTTTCAGGAGCTTTTGGAACTCATCTGCCACCAGGGTTAAGTTAGATTTGCATACCTGAGTGGGGCAGGCGTGAGACAAAATCTAACAACAATGATTTTAAAAGTAAATATTTTTTTTACTAACAATTTAATTTAAAAAGTAAAATATTTTAAACAGGGATATCAGTAAGTATCGACTCAGAAGCCCACTGCAGGGATAGAGAAATGACTCAGTGGTTAAGAGTGCTTGCTGCTCATCTGAAGGACTTGAATTTGGTTCCTAGGACCCTTATCAGGTGCTCACAGCCACTTCTAGCTCCCGCTCTTGGGGATCTCTGATGGCTCTTCCCGTTGTCAACTTGATTACATCTGGAATTGAGTAAAACCCCAGCGGCTGAGTGTGATTATTTTCTTAATTAGATTATTCGAAGTGGGAAGACCTATTTTAAATCTAGATCTTTGAGGTGGGAAGACCCACCGGTTAATCTGGGCCACGCCTTCTGCTGGCAACCTATATAAAGGACATGGAAGAAGGAAGCTTGCCTCTTTGCGTGTTGGCCTTTGTTCTCGATGGCAAGTCCATTCCTTCACTGACATTAGAGCCTACTTCTTTGGAATCCTGGTGTTTATACTCAAGAGCAATTGAAATATGGAGCCTCATGGACTAAACAACTGCTGGATTCTCAGACCTTCCCTAGGTAGGCAAGCATTGTTGGACTACCTGGGCCACTGCCTGAAAGTCATTTCTAATAAATTACCTTCCTATACATAGAGAGATTTATTCTATAAATTCTGTTCCTCTAAAGCATCCTAACGGAGGATCCAAAACAATCTTCCAGGTTCTGCTGTTATCTGTATGCATGCACATGGGTGCACACACACACACACACACACACACACACACACACACACACCATAAAAATAGAGCTCACTCAAGGAATTGGCTGAGAAAAACCTTTCCATTTCATGAGCAGTATCACAGACAATTCATTTTTTATGAATTTTGATTAAAAAGACAATGTGAGCGGTGTTCAAATAATATTGCAAAATTGTACTTGGAACCGTTTTATGATTATATTAGCTGTTGATCTTCGGGCGGTGCCCTCCCTCTGAGGCCTGGGCCATGTGTTTCACATCGATTTCTTCCTGTTACCGGTTGACAGTGGCATAATAGCAAACATTCCTTTCCCTCTGTCCTCCTTATAGTTCCCCCAATTGCTTTTTTTTTAAAAATCTTTTCTAGTTTCTAATTTTAAATTTATTGTATAAATCTTGATTTAGTTCCTTTTTCTACAAATACGTCTAATACAGCGCAGCAATCAATGCATATAAAGGCAGAGTGGTGGGAGGAGAAATAGCAATGAAGGAGAGCTGTGATCAAGTACTGCATGGTTCCACTTCCTGTTGGTTTTGGCACCTGAGCACCCTTCACACCTAGCGGCAGTTGTGTGGCGGGTGTGTGTGTGTGTGTGTGTGTGTGTGTGTCTGGCGCTCATCTGCTTCTGAGTGCAAGACTGTGCTCTACCCAGAGGGTTCCTACACAGCCACAATACATCCTTCTGAGACCTGACCACTCTCTCACCTACGCAGGTCCCATCAAGGGGCAGAGCAGAGGAGCTCACCCACCTCACCCCCAACCCAGCATCAGGCCTCTGTCCTGTTGGAGATGGACCCTCAGTAGTGGTGCTGTAACGCCATTACCCGTGTCTGTGGCTTTGTGTGACCTGGACCCAGTGCCCTTTTACTCTAGTCTTGGTAGTGGGTGTGTGTTCATTAGTATTAACTTCTTCAAGTGATTCTTCTTGTTTGCCATTTGATTTGAGGGGAAATCAGGGAAGGATGCCATTTCATCAGAAAAAAAAAAACCCATAACTGTCAAACATACATGACAATTATTTAAAGAAGTAATTATCAATGGTTCTAGGCAGAATAGTCTTCGCCCCCAAACACACACACACACACACACACACACACACACACACACAATGGAAAAATACTCTGCTCTTCCTCTTGTGCTACCTTTCAACAAGGTGCACTGGTTAGAAACTCCAAAGTAATTTGAACTAAATTACTTTGTCCCCTGGAGATTACTGCACACATGGGCTCTCCCGTGAGTGTGTGTGTGTGTGTGTGTGTGGTGTGGCAATCTCTTTGTTCTTCAGGACCACACCACCTTGTTCTTTGGGTCTCTGACTAGTCTGCAATCTTGCTGATTAGGCTGAGCAGACGAGGGAGTCTTAGGGTTATGCCTGCCTCCAGCTGTATCATCACACACACTCTCTTTTTAAGGGAACACTATTTTAAATTTTTTGTATTTATTTATTGCTAACACTTTGATATATTACATGCTCATCTTTTTCTTTGTGTGAGTATACATATATGGATGCATATAAACAATCCCCAAGTTAATGTCAACATTGGTATCAAAGTGCATATGTAATCTTACATACTAACATTGGCTGACTGTTTTTTTTTTCATGTTGATGAATATGTCAACACAGAATATTCTGACTAACACAACCGTGTGCATCATTTATGATGCATTTTCTTTTGCTTTTCATAATAAAAGTCATATACTTACATATCAAATTCTATTAGTTGATTTCTATTTTAAATTCTTTTTTTTTTTTTTTTTTGGTTTTTTGAAACAGGGTTTCTCTGTGTAGCCCTGGCTGTCCTGGAACTCACTCTGTAGACTAGGCTGGCCTCGAACTCAGAAATCCGCCTGCCTCTGCCTCCCAAGTGCTGGGATTAAAGGCGTGCGCCACCACCGCCCGGCTCTATTTTAAATTCTTAGGATACATTTTTAAGAAAAGTTAATAGCTACCAAAGGTCTTTACATGTGGTTTAATCAGTTCCCAGAATGACATCTTGGGTGTCTCTCAAAGTCAACAGTAATATGGAAGTCCTGTATCTTTGTAATATTTACATAGTTCCTATTATTTAGTGTCAGTGCCCCAGAAGGCAGACTCTGAGATTAAGTTTGGCTCAGATTTAATAGAGAGTGTTCTTGGCATCAGCATTTGTAGAAGAGAGGAAAAGAGGCACATATGTGGAGGACAGAGAATGACTTTTGAGAGTCTGTTCTGAACCGCTGCCTCATGGGACACGGGAATTGGACTCATGTCATCAGGACTGATGGCAAGACCATTTACCTGCTAAGTCACTTTGCCAGCTTCAATCTTAGAATGTTTAAATCCTAATTGAAATAAAATCGTCCCCCGTCCATTGACAACTGAGAAATGTACAATTTACATAGTTTGGCAGACTTAGTATTTCAGTTTGATGATGCATTTCACCAAGAAGAAAATTAAAAAAATAAAAAACTGTAAAGGATTTTGATTGGTTTTGGTTTTCTCAAAGTCATTTTAACAGAAATTTCTGAGGGGGTTATGAATGCCTACACTGTTGCAACCGGCTAGCTCTACCTGGCTTGAGACAAAAGACTTAACAAAAAATGTTGCGGCTTGCTCCCCTCTTTGGGTCAGGGTCTAGAGGAAGAGAGATAAGGGATAAGGGGAAGAGACGCTAGGAATGGAGACAAGACAGAGGTTCTGATCCATTCTCAAGTCTTGAGTCTTTTATTGAAGGGAAATCTGGGGTAGTCATACACTTTTGCCACGCCCCTTGTAGGCACGTGGATATGACGTAAGCCTTGGAGGCGTGGCTAGCACGTGTGCCTTACAGGCATGGATAGCTGCTTTCTAGCCGCTTTCTGTTAAAAGTCGGCTTCCAACACTACACAACCTCCCCACCAAAAGAAAACAAAAAATAAAAATAAAAAAAATAAAACAAACTAATGAACAAACGAACGAACACATCTTACTGTGGAAGCTGCAATGTGTCCGAGTGTCACACAGTGCACACTTTTGCCCAAAGGGCTTTACTTGCAAATGTTCATTGCATTGAGTCATTGGTCTGCTTTGAGTTCTCTGGCTTCTACCACACCATCAATACCAGATCCCCCCCCCCCCCCCCAACCCCGGACTCCTCTTAGATACCCTGCTATTGCCTGTGTCTTGGCGCTTTGGATCTGTAAGGACTAGCCCTTTCACGGATTCCAGCAGTTCATAGGTGGGCCAACTGAAAGCCCCGGATCTGGGCCTGTGTGGTATCTGAACGAGCTCTCCATGACTGGCTCATCAAGGAATAGGGCCAGCTCAAGGGTGACATTCTTAAACCGTTCGACAATTTTGTGGACTTACTAAAGAAGTATATTTCATGTATAGTAATGTAACTTAGACAACATCATTAAAATTCAGTAGCAAATTAAAAAAAAGATTATTTGGATGTCTTCAGGAAACAGCTGGTATTTACATCACTGGGTTTTCGTTTGTTTTTTAGTATCATCTTTTGAGCATCCTCCTTATGTCACAAAATGAAAGTTCTGTTTTTGGAATACTGTGCACACACACACACACACACACACACACAGACACACACACAGAGACACACACACACACCAGAATAAGACAACGAAATGCACACAGAGGTGTGGCTGGCACGTCATGGCACCCTAAATACTTGATGAAGTTCTATATACTAATGTAGAGATTTGAACTATCTGGGGCACTAATCCCTGACACGTGAGGAACTGGCAGAGATGTCCTCCTATTTCATACGCTATCTGTGATCTCCTTTGCTGTGTGGAAACAATTTTTTATCTCTGTCTTCCCTGTTGTTGTTTTCTTTTAAAACTTTTAAATAGTTTGCTGATTGTTTTATACAACGTTAGATCAGTCACTCCTACTCTGTCTTAACTCTTCCCAGATCCGCCCACCACCACCTATCCACCCAATCTGTGCTGCCCAAAATGTTCTTAGGAGTGTCCTCTTCCACTAGGGTGGCTGGCTTCCTAGGGCTATACTCTTAGTGAAAGCTGCTTTTCCTTCTCCCAGGAGATGTCAATTCCCAGTAGCTCCCTGACTAGAGGCAGAGCTTTGTGCCTAACTCCCTTCATCGTGCTAAAATGTGTTCTGGCTCCAGCTTGCATAGTTTTATTCATGATATTCCAACCATTGTGACTTTATTTCCATGTGCAGCTGCCCCGCTGTGTCCAGTAGGTATGTCCTTGCCATCCACTGCCTCTATCTCTCAGACTGGTTCTAAATTTTTATTCATTTAATGTTATTATCATTGTTTTTGAGACAGAATGTCACTCTGTAGCTTCAGCTAGCCGGGAACTTGCTGTGGCCTCAAACTTACAAA
The DNA here is from genome assembly GCA_030674055.1 of Rhabdomys pumilio. Classification (NCBI taxonomy): domain Eukaryota; kingdom Metazoa; phylum Chordata; class Mammalia; order Rodentia; family Muridae; genus Rhabdomys; species Rhabdomys pumilio. The sequence continues at coordinate 9,144,164 of JANHMN010000020.1, read as the reverse complement.
GACTCACCTGCTTCTGCCTTGTGGGCACTATTAAAGATATGTCCCACATGCTTGGTTTTAATAGTGTTTCCTTTTGCAATTTTTAAATATTAAAATATAATTATGTCATGTTCTGCATCCCTTTTCTCCCTCCAACCCTTCCCAGGTTCCTCTCTTCTGCTCCTTCTCAACTTCATAAGCTCTTTTTGAAAAGTTGTTGTTACATATGCATATAAAAATATAAACACACACGTGAACACACACACACACACACACACACACACACACACACCCTGTTGCTGAACCCATTTAGTGTAACACATGTGTGATTTCAGGGCTGACCATTTGGTTTTGGATAACCCAACAGGGGGCTTAGCCTAATTCTTCCTTTCTAGGCAGCCTTGAGTGGCCTGTAGTTCTTTGTCTAGGGTTGGACATTTGAAAGTTTCCCTCTTTCTGTCTTAGCGTTTCTACTGGTTTTTGTTCAGGTCTTGTTTAGGCAGCCATATTGTTGAGGTATCATGTTGCTTCCTTGTCATTTCTAAGTCTTCTTATAGCAGAAGACTTCCTGGTCCTCTGGATCTTAAAGTCTTTCTGTGTCCTCTTCCTTAATGTTCCCAAGACATCAGCACAGGGGTTTTGTTGTACATCCATTGGTGGGAACAGGGTGCCTCAAGAACAGTTGTTCTTTGCATTTTTGGTTGATTGTAGTTTTCTGTAGTGGTCTTAGTCTGCTGCAAGGAGGAGCTATCCTAATCTGGGATAAGGACGAGTATTTAGAATCCAGTTGGGGATTAGTCTGGCTTAGTAAAGTGGCATTAGTAGGTTCTCTTCTAAGATCTATGATGTCACTAGCCCTGAGTAGTTGGCTAGATTTCCAGTATCATGAATGACTTCCCTCCTGTTGAATCAGGCCTTAAGTCCAATCAGACAGCGAATACTCACCACTAAGATATGAGTGACAGTGTGTATCTTTCTGGAAATCTTACCATTCTGGTCATTGTTGCAGTTATTACATGCTTCCTGTCACCTCTTCTGCCATGATCCCTGAGCCTTGGGAGGAGAGGTGAGGTATATATGTTCCTCATAGGGCTGAACATTCTGCAATGTTTTATTCTCTGTACCTTGTCCAGTTTTGGGCCACGTGTGTTAAGCATATTCAATTGCAAATAGAAGCTTCTCAGGTGAGGACTGAGATGTGCTCTGCGTTGATCTGTGAGTATAATGATAAGTTGCTAGGAATCGGTTTAATAGTATGTCCATTTAGCAGCACAGTAGCAGGTTTTACCCAATGGCCTATGGTCTGTTTAGCTTTTAGTTCTTAGCCTGATAATGGTGTGCCGGGTATTGGTTTCATTTTGTGGAGGGGGATTTATATCCAATCAGAACGTGGTTACTCATTCCCGTGATGCTTGTACAACCATTCCACAAGTGGACATGTCTTGCCAGTCATTATTGTAGCTTACAGGGCTCATAGCTGGGTATAGTTGATTATTACTTTTCTCTGGGAGCTTGAATATGCATGTTCCAGCATAATGGAAGCTAGCCAATAGGGATGAAGCTTACAGGTCCACACCAGTTTGATCTTACCATGTTCTATGGCTCAAGCATGTGATGTCTTCAGCAATAAGATTTTACAGTCATGTTCCAGAAGGTACCTGTCTTAGTTAGGGTTTTACTGCTGTGAACAGATACCATGACCAAGGCAACTCTTACAGAGGACAACATTTAATCAGGGCTGGCTTACAGGTTCAGAGTTTCAGTCCATTATCATCAAGGCAGGAACATGGCCGCATCCAGACAGGCATAGTACAGGAGGAGCTGAGAGCTCTACATCTTCATCTGAAGGCTGCTAGCAGAATACTGACTTCCAGGCATCTAGGATGAGGGTCTTAAAGACCATGCCCACAGTGACACACCTACTCCAACAGGGCCACACCTTCTAATAGTGCCACTCCCTGGGCCAAGCATATCCAAACCATGGCAGTTTCCAAGAGCAATTGCAATAGTCTGTAATATTTGGGGGGGGGGTTGTCTGTGGAATCTCACTGACCAATAACTTTCCTGGTACTGGGCTTTTTATGGGTTAGCATCTGGTAGGGGCATTGTTGTCCTGTTCCAGGTTAACTCCATTTTAACTCCTTTTATGTACATATATACATATGTGTTTTAGAATGCTTCTTCAGTACAGAATTCTGTGCCTTTTTCAAAAGGTCTTTCGTGTTTTTATCCCTCCCTCTCGTCTTATACCGTATACTCCCTGATCCTGTTTTGATGCTTCCTATAATTATTTCTTGCAAACCCTTTACACTAGTGCATTATATCTCCCCTCCGTGGAATGCTCCTCCTTATGGCCTCTTAGTAATTTTCTGATTTCTATGGATGTTTCAAATGAAACTCACATAACTGAAGACTCAAAATTAATATCCACAGATGAGGGAAAACATTGGATGCTTGTCTTCCTGGGTTGCGGTTACTTCTCAGAATGATTGCTTTCTGGCTCCATTCATTTGCCTGTGCATTTCATAATTTCATTTTTCATAGCTAAGTAATGCTCTGTTGTATAAGCACTCTGCATTTTCATTATCCATTCATCAGCTGATGGACATCTAGTCTGGTTCTATCTCCTGGCCACTGTGAGTAGTAGAGCAGTAATGAAATGGGCAGCTAGGTATCTCTAGAGTAAGATATAGAGTCCTTTGGGTGTGCAGATGCTCTGTCTAGTTGTGTGCCTTGTTTTAAAATCGGCTCATCTGTTTTCTGTCCTTTGAGATTGGGTCTGCTTTATGGTCCAGACTGACCTTTAACTTGAGGTCTTCTTTCCATACTACATGCATGTCCCGTCCCACTCAGTTGTGTACGGTTTTATTTTGATGTAATCTCATTTGTTAGTTCTTGCTATAATTTCCAGGCCTATTGGAGTCCTATTCAGAGAGTCATTGTCTATGCTTATGATTTGAAGAGTTTCCTCTACATTTTCTTTTAGTAGTTTCAAAGTGTTGGGTCTTACACTAAAGATCTTTGATCTATTTTGAGTTGATGTGTGTGTGTGTGTGTGTGTGTGTGTGTGTGTGTGTGTGTGTTTGAGTGTGAGTTTGAGTGCCCTCAGAAGCAAGAGGTGCTGGATACCTTGGCATCAGAGGTACTTGTTCTTCTGACACCATTTCTCCTCTAAAGTCTGGCTTTTGATGTTGTTGAGAATCAGGTGGTGTAAATTCAGGTGCTTATTTGGAGGTGTTTATTCTTTTTCTGGGTCTACGCATGTGTTTCAGTGCCAGCACCAAGCTTGTTTTGTTACTGTTGCTTGGTAGTAATATTTAAAATTAGGTTCTGTGATATCTGCAGCATTGTTCGTTTGATCAAGACTGCTTTAGCTATTTGGGGTCTTCTATACTTAGAGTCTTCTATTTAGGATTGTTCTAGTTCTGTGAAGATTTGTCATTGGAATATTGGTGGGGATTGCACTGAATCCAAGGATCATTTTCAGCAACATTGGTCATTTTATAATGTTAATTCTGTCTGTCCAAGAGCAAAGGTGGTCTTTCTAATTTCTAATGCCTTCTGCAACTTCTTTAAACAATTTTTAAATAGTTTTTATGGCAGAAACCTTTTACCTACTTTGACTCATTAATAATCTGTCAGGTTTATTAAAGTTCCCCCTCCTCTGCCTTGAGGCTATGATTGATAGAATATTTCCTCCTAATTTCTCTATATGTTTATTATTAGTAAATAGAAAGAGTATTGATTTTATATGTTGATTTTGTGTCCTTCTACTGTGCTGAAAATGATTATCTGATGACGAATTTTATGGTGGAGTCTTTTAAATGTAGGAGAATCAAATCATCTACCTATAACAATAATTTTTAGCCAGCTGTGATGGTGCACCAAATTTCTGTGAGTTTGAGGCCAGCCTGGTGTACATAGACTGCTCCAGGACAGTCAGGGCTACATAGAAAGAACCTATCTAAAATTAAATTAAACTTAAATCTTAAAAAACTTAAAAACTCAATAATTTTATTTCTGTCTTTCTTCTTTGTATCCATTTTCTTTCTCTTGCGTTATTGCTATGGCTGAGACATCAAGCTATGTAAGGAATAAGAATGGTGCTAATGGATACTCTGCTTTTATAAAAAAAAAAATGCTACCAGTTTCCATCTGTTTACTTTAATGTTGTCAATAGGTCTATTATGCGTGGAACTTAATACACACATCACACACAGACACAGGCAGACACGTACACACACACACACACACACACACACACACACACACACACACACGTTATGTTAAGGATTCATCTTTCTGTCCCTAAATTTTTCAGGGCTTTATCATGAAGGTATGCTGAACTTTGTGATGGTTATTTTTTTTTCTACATTTATTGAAATGATTGTGTGACTTTTATACTTGACTCTCTATATAATGTATTACATGTTGCTTGCAGCTATGAGCAATGAAGATTTGATCTAAAGGAGCTAGGGCTGGGTAGCAAGGTCATGCAGGTCACACAGAGTTTGAAGGGTTGCAGCTGACATGAGAATTGCCCCAAGTTGGGTTAAGACGGTCAAACTCTTAGCTCTGCTGCCTCCTTGTTTTATGCTGGGTCTCACTGTGCTGAGAACTCATGTAGCCCAATAAAGAGCTCAATGGTTCAAAGTCTGAAGGAAGGTTCATATTTGGAAGCTTGTCAAGGAATCAGTATTTTAATTGAAAAGACTGTCCTGATCACATATTCTCTAATTACTTGATAGTATGAACTGAGTAATTTTAGTCTGTTTTAGTCACCATGGGATATCATAACAAAATACCATAAGCTGTATTGCTTAAACAATAGGAATGTATTTTCTGTAGGTTTTAAGGCTGAAAAATTCAGAATCAAGGTGTTAGATGTTTTGGTTCTGGTGAAGGCTTTTCTCCTGGCTGCCAATAACTGGATTATTGCTTTGTCCTAACATGTTTTTTGTTCAGTGTGTGCCCGGAAATGGAAATCTATTTCTCTCTATCTCTCTATTTCCCTCTCTCTTTCTCTGTCTCTGTCTCTGTCTCTGTCTCTCTCTCTCTCTCTCTCTCTCTCTCTCAAAGATAGAAGCCCTCTCTGATTAGGGGTCCATCATGTAAACTAAGTTAACCATAATTACCTCTAAAATTTTATGTATCTCCAAATGCACTCATTTAAGTCTCAGTACTGCCCCATCTTAGCGAGCCTTTCCCAGACCTTACTTTTGCAGCAAGTCATAGGTTGGGTTCTGGGAAAGCAGAGACATGAGCATGTGGAATATACAGAAAAACAGTTCGTGTAGGAGGAGCTGTGGGAGGGAGCTGAAGGAGCTGGGGCTGGGTAGAGAGGACATGCAGGTCACACAGAGGGTCCGAGGTTACAGCCGACCAACAGAATCCACCCAAATTGGGCTAAGATGGTCAAGCTCTTAGTTTTGTTGCCTCCTTATTTTCTGACTGGATCTCACTCTGCTGAGAGCTCACCTGGTAGGCCAAGATGGGTTCAAACTCATAGAGTCTCCTGATTCAACCTCCCATGAGCTGGCTCTATACCTCCTCATTAATGAGCAATAGTACGTGGGCCCTCCTGGACAGGACACCAACCTTAGGCAAAGTGGCTGCCCAACAGCTGTTACAAATCCATACTAGAAGGGGGTTGGAGCAGCATCTCACTATTTCCACCACGAAACATTTAAATCATTCACTACTTCTGTTTTTAAGGAAGGGAGACCATTTCTACTCCCATGAAGAATGAGAAAAATTCCTCCGTCTCAACTCTCCGTACTTTTAGGGGAAGGAGAATGAGAAGGATCAAAAACTAAACCACTTCTGGTCCCTTTCTGTTTCTGCCTCAGTTTCTGTTTCTTTTTGTCCGTAGGATTCAACCTATTCTTCCCTCTATGTTTCCAGTTTATGGGGCATGTCCCACCTCTATGGGAGGCGCGAGTCTTCTGTTCTGTCACAGCGCAACAGGCTCAGTTTTTGTTACCAAGCTCATTTGCCACAGCAAACCTTTTCCTAGTTTGACTTTCTGTCCCACGTGAGACTGGTCCCTTGCTGCCCAGGCTGTCTCCAAACTCACTGTGTAGTTAAAGCTGGCCTTGAACTCCGGATTCTCCTGCCTCTATTCTTAAGTGCTGAGATTAAAGGAGAGGACCGCCTTGATCAACAGGGTCTCACACTGTTGGTGAGTTATCTGGAACTCACTATGTAGCCTAGGCAGAGTAAATACCAGGCTAGCCTTTATAATATATAAGATATATAGAGAATATATATATATATATATATATATATATATATATATATATAATGATATAGAGAATATATATATTATACAATATATAATACATATTATATAGAAAATATAATAAGATCCTGTCTCAAAAAATTACAAATTTTAGGGTAAGTCTGCCTTTCCATGCAGTTTGGTAGTATAATATAAGTGCTAGAATATACATGACATGACTGGAGAGTCCTGAGTAACCAAGGATATTTTCCAGCCAAACAGGAAAATAAACCTATAAAGAAACAAATTCTAAAAAAGAGCTGCTCTTGTCTTGGAGAACAGTAAGGTGAGGCCCTTGGCTGTGTAAGAGCAGTCAAGTTAAACGGAGGCAAGAAGAGGCAGGCTTGTTAGGGAAGGTACCAAGGCTTACAAAAGCGAGCATCTCTGTATAAAGATGGAGCAAATGCAAAGACTCAAGCACAGTATATGTGAGAAAGCATTATTAAACTCTGGGAATATGCATTTGTGATCTAAATATGAAACAAACAGAGAATTGATAATAAGGAAAGAGAACCAACTGCATCCTTACACCTTGCACATTTTCCTAGGGTGGACTGTGGTGGAGTTGATAGTGGTCCGAGAACAGGAGTTTTTTAGATCTTTTACATTCTTTATCCCTCTTTGATAACGGTTTACAGGACCTTGTATATATAGGTTTATAAGTAGATATACAAGTCCTGGGTTTACTATAGCAACTCACAAAGATTCATTTAATAATTCTTTGATATACATGAATATGTAATTTCCCAATTATTAAAATGAAAGCAATTTTGCATGCTAATGAGATGGCTTATTAACTTTACTTAAAAAATTAAATCTTGACTGAATAGTTGATACCATTGGAGGCAGGGCATCTTCAACGTTGGTTACAGAGTTGATAGTTTGATTTTATAATTGTCAATTCTGAGAGTGCTGATTTGCATAAATATATACTACAAAACGGTAGATGTTTAGGTCATCATGCTTGCGTGGCAAAGTGCTTACTGAGTCATATTGCTAACCCCAAATGTTTATTCTTTTGTGGTATTGGGGATGGAACACAAGATCTGTGATGTTCAGTAAGAGACCTACTACTGGGCTACATTCCCAGATCCTGAAACAGCAATTAAAATTAAAAAAAAAAAATCCAAATGATGTATTGATACTTACGTGCTAAAGAATGATGGTAAGAAAACATTAAAATTCTCATTTTCTGTAGTTAAGTTTGTTTGTATGAGAACAGAGCACTTTGTATCTATAGTAAAAAAAAAATTCTGCAATTTTTAATATCTGAGCTGAGGTGGGACAAGTAGCATTTGTTGGTGTGTTTTCTATGACAGCACACATGGTGCAAGGTGTGTATGTCACGTGTTCACAACCAAGGCTGCAGTAAAGTTACACAACACACCACCAAACGGGCTGGTGCTGCAGAAATAGCTCACATTCACTATGTATTTGACACTGGATATTTGGTCCTTACATGTTAGAAAACCTTTTACTGTTGCCAGATTTTGCATGCATATCTCCCCATTTGGCTACTCAATACCCATTATGTGGTTCATACCCCACAGTTGAAGATGGGCCCTGCAACTCTCCTTGCCTGAAAATGGCTTTTAACTTTGCATGCATGTATCGTTAAGCACAAGACTTCTTCAACTATTTAAGAGGAGTGGTTAGGTGAAAAAGACTAATGATGGAAATAATGGAGAGTTAGAACATATCAAGTTCAAACCTAGGGATTTGCATTGTTTTATTCATAGTTGTAAAGAAAACAAAAATAGCTGAAATTAATATAACTATGAAACATTGGACCAATGGGTATGAGCATAATTCTTATCCTTCATAGTAGGGTTTTTTTTGTTGTTGTTATGGCTGTTTTGTTTGTTTTTGAGACAGAGACTTTGTAGCCCTGGCTGAACTGGAACCTGCTGCACAGGCCAGGCTGCCCTCTGCCTCCCAAGTGCTGGACTTTGTGTGTGCATTTCCATGTTCTCCTACTTTTCACATGTCTTGAGCAGTTTTGGTTCTTTACTTTGTAGAGTTTGCGATTCTAAAAGGTCTGCTGACCTTCTGCTGGGTCAGAATTCAACACTTTAGTAAAACTTGTGGCTTGACTTTCAAAAACAAGTGACAGTAAAATTATAATTTAATCCAATCCTAGACTGGCAGATTGGGCAGCACGACTATTATTGCCACAAGTTGACAGCAGTGGTGATTTGCAAGAGTAGAAAAAAAGAAACGATTTTTTAAAAATAATTTACAAATGTCTTGAGTGGACAAAGGCAGTAGAGAAAGTGAGAACTCTCATGATTCCCAAACACTGGGCTTCTAGGCGATTAAAGGAGGGTTGGCGACATGGCTCTGAGGCTAAGTGCACTGGCTGCTCTGTCAGAGGACCCGGGTTCTATTTCTGGTAGCTACCTTGTGGCTCATAACCATCCACAACTCTAGGGAATCTGGTGTTCTCTTCTAGCCTCCTAGGGGATCAGGCACAGACACACACAAAGGCAACACACACACACCTTACTTTTTTTTTTTTTTTTTAAAGTGATGAATGAAGTCAAGCATAGTAGCAGAACCAGCCTTTTTGTTTTTTGAATCCCTGGGAAACATGCATGTAAGTCTGCAACAGTGTCAAACATGTTATGGAACCTCTTGTCCTTCTGTTGTCAGTCAAAGGATTAATGAATATGCTATGCTCACATGGGTAATTAGACCTTGATCAAGTTATTTGGAACAGTTTTTGAAAGAGAGAATTAGAAAAAAAATAAGGCATAACTTGTGTCTTAAGATTTCTAGTGTTGTGATAAAAAAACACAACTACAGGCAACTTGGGAGGAAAAAAGGTTTATTACATTTTACAGCCTGTAGTCAGTCCTTCATCCGGGAAGTTAGGGCAGGAACTCAAGGTAGGACCCGGAGGCTGTAGCTGAAACATATACAGGCCAGGGAAGAGTGCTGCTTGTGTGTGTGTGTGTGTGTGTGTGTGTGTGTGTGTGTGTGCGCACGTTGTTTAGAGATCCTAGTACTTATGTATGCTAAGCTGAACATACCTGTTCAGAACAGTCTAGGTTCACAGGTCACAGCATTCCCCTAACTTGGTAAAATTACAGAGTTGTTAAGAGATATTAGGGTAAGAGAGGAATAAGTGTTGAGTTGGATGGAGCTACCTTGAAGTACCTCCAAATAAGGTATCGTTCTGGAACAATTGAGAACCAACAAGTAGTTTGGGGACTTTTAAAGAGCAACAACATAAAAGGAGGGGTAGAGAACTCAGGGTTGAACTGTGGAATTACAAAACAAAAAACAAAACCAAACCCAGAGCTAGCATCGCAATCAGAAGACTAGGGAACAAAGTAGGTACAGATCCAAAGAAGCAACTTAAACACGTTTCAAGGGGGTGGGGGGGTGGGGGTCTGGCGAAGGACATGGCTGCCCCTGCTATCCCCATCTCCCTTGGATACGCTCTCACTGTATCTCTCTCCAAATCCTTCTGCCTCAGCCTTCCAGCCTGTGGTTAGAGCACCCATTGCCACACTGATTCTCCTCAGATATGTGGCTGGGTAAGGAACATTGATAGTGCTGCAAGCTGAGGGAGTTAACAGCCCTGATTTTTTTTTTTTTTAAGATAAACGGAAACTTGAAAAAACAGAAAGAACCCAGAAGATAAAATACTGAAGATATTCCAGAAAAAAAGGCAATGGTATTCTAGCAGAACTGGCTTGGGAGAGAAGGGAAGGGGGAGTGGTTAAATGAGGTGAGAATTTTTTGAGATCATGACTACAAATATGTTAAGATAAACCACCAGCCCTTTATCAGAGTCCCACAGATTCGAGATTAAGAAAATATATTAAATTACATATTAGTATGGTTGGAGCCCGCACCTTTTAACAAGACAAACTAGAAACAGACTCTGCAGAGAACACAATAGGAAGTCTAGTAAACGAGATTCTTTGCTGAAATAAATGTATGTACACAAGGACCGTCACTAATTCCTACCAAAGTTCCTCCAGTGATGTGTTAACAAACTCTGCAACCTTTGGGATAGATACCAGAGACGTTTGACGTACTAGCTAGCCCTCAAGACTATAAACAAGTTTAACGTTTCTAAGGAGATACTGAAAATGCAGCTGCCTCTGCCAATACAAAAATTGTGTCAGAAATGAGGCTGATGACCTACGAGAACAAGAATTCACTTTTGTAGTGCGGAGTTGTAAGCAGGCGGAAGGTTAGGAGCCTTGGTCAAGGACAGCTAAGGTTGACAGCAGCGGGGAAGGGGTCAAGATCTGTGGCTGGCTATTTCCCTCTCGGCTAGGACCCATTATTCGCAGGACCGTATAGACGTGCAGTCCTAGGGTGTGGGAGAATCTAATTCCTAGCAGAGTCTCTCTTCACACGGTAGCTTCTCCTTTTTCACTAACTAGCCAATGCTGCCGCCTTATGCAAAGCCTGCACCTCGGCGAGAACCTGCTTTACAGCGGCAGGACGACGCCAATCGGCCTGGAGCGGTCACTGTTTCCTTTAGCTCCGCGGCAGGGGAAGTCCCAGTCCTCGAAACCTTTTCAACCTCGTTCTGGGACAGCGCCTCATCAATAATAAACCGCGAACACAGTTCTAGGTTGGGGACTCCTGTTACGCGGGGAGGGAGCTTGGCTCTGCGGCCCCTGGGCACGCCTCGCCCCGGTAACTACGGGTGTGGGCGGCTGGCAGCCTCGGGGCGGGAGCCGAGCGCGGCCCCCGCCGGGGAGGGGCCTCGGCGGAAGAGCTGGGGGCGGACTCCTTCCTGGCTCTCCGAGAAGCTCTAAAAATGGCGGGCGGCAACCCAGCGAGCGGGTCGCGCAGGCGCCGCCGAGTCCGTCCTTCTGCTCGCCTCGGGCGGCCCACGAGCCGTCCACAGCGCCCTCGTCCAGACGTCTCCGCGGCTCGCCATTGGCAGAGCGCGGCAGGAGCTTCGTGCGGGGGCGGGGCCGCCACGCAAAGGCCACGTTTCCCGCGCCGCTGCTGCGCGTGCGCGCCCCCCGGAGGCGAGCGATAGCGCGCGCCCCCGTCTGAGGGCCCCTGCTCGCGCCTCATCTCCCTCCCCTTTCCGGGCAGGCCCGTCCTGTCAGCGAGGCAGTGAGCACCGCGGCCAGCAGAGGGCGGTCGGGACCCGAGTCTGCAGCGGCGCCATTGGCGTGTGGAAAATGCCACCAGATGGCGGGTTAGGATTGCAGCTCCGTTGAAGGCGCGGCCCCCGCTCCCGAACCCCCGGCGACCACCCCGTAACAACCCCCCCACATCGGGAATAACACACCGGAGACTTTTGGGGGGAAACTAGGTCGACGGCCGACAGCGCCCGGATGGGCAGCTGAGGTGAGCGCGGGCGGCGGCGGCGGCGGCGGGGGGCGGGAAAGGGGGAATGCGGCGGCAGCGGCGCGGGGGCTGGAAGCGCCGATCCAAGATGGAGGCCGGGCGAGAGCCTGGGAGCGCGAGCGGCGAGCGGGCGGGCCGGCGCGGGCCCCGCGCGGGGGAGGGAGGCCGCGCGGGCCTGTGCGCTGCGCGGCGGCTGCGGGCGGCCGAGCGCCCGGGACCTGCTGTGGGCGCGGCGGGCGCTCCGCTCCCTCCACCCCTCCCGCGGGCCGCGAAAACGGTGCCCCCGCCCGCCCGGGCTCCACGGCGGTAGCGCGGAAGCCTTTGTGGCGCGCTCGGGCCCGCCGCCAAGCCCGCCCTCCGCCCCCCCTCCCGGGCTCTCGGGACTCGCCCGCGCCGGGGCCAGCCTAGGCGGGCTGGCGCGAACGCCTTCCGCCGCCCTGCGTTTCTGCGGTGCTTTAGCGGCGGCGGCGGCAGCGTCACATGACAACGAGCTCGCTTCTGCCGAGGGTCCTGGGGGTCGCTCAGCCCGACTGCTGGCCCAGGCCTCTGGTTGCTGGGGTGGGGCAGGGGGCTGAGGACCTGGGCCGACGGGGCGACGCAGCCTGGCTTTCCCGCTATCCGCCGTCTGAGCTCCGGACGGGGGCCTCCTGGTGAAACGTGTCCAGGCCGGAGCACTGCCCCGCTAGTTTCCCAATCCCCCGGGAGATGAGGCCAATAAAAGTTGTTTTTCCTCTTCCCCGGAGGTGGGGGCCGGGATGAAGAGCTGGGAAACCCGAGTGTTTGGAGTTGGACCTGAGCCCCACTTGGAGGGGTCCGAACCGAGTGCTGTTTGTGTGCAGCAGGGGCCACAACATTTTCTGGTTTTCGGATTGTCACGTCACCCGCTTCTGCCTACATTAGAATTGTTACCGATTCTTTCCACATTGCAGACAGTCGTGTCCTGGGAATGTTAAGCTGTGGGATGGTTTTGAAGCCCTATAGACCCTAAATAGTGCACTTTGTGGGAGCGAGTTATGTGCTGTTGAAGTTGGTGTTAAGATGAGGGGTATGTTTATTCTGGTTGTGCTTAGAAAACAGCTATATTTTACGTCTATCAAAAGTAGTGTTTGTGAAAGTACCAAAATCCGCATAAAGTTGTACGATGTGTAACTTCATGGAATTTGTAACTTTACCTTTAGGTTTCCCAGTGTATTCTTTTAATACAGATTGCAAATTCTGATGGCGAAGCTCTCTTATGAAAATGTACAGAACAGTGGGAATAAAAATGGTTCGTGTATGATGGGTGATGGTCTTACAATGTATAAAAATCGAGGCTATAAATTTGACCAAGAAGTACTGAAAGAACAGGGAGTGATATTTTATGGGGACTGTAACACAATTTTTTACCCAAATAAACTTCTAAAAGAAACCCCACAGGTGCTTTTTCTTTGCTTTTTAAAACTGTACTTTGGAGTTCTCCATGTTGATCTATGCCTGTAAGTCTGGTTACTCAGAAGGCAGAGGCAGGGGGAATCTCAAGTTGAAATTAGCTTGGACGTGAGATACTATCTTTAAAAAAGCAAAACAAATAGAGGTCTAGTATTGTCTTTTTTGAAGAGATTAATACTATTACTGTGTGGTTATCCCCACCACAACCAACAAGATCTCATTGTGTAGCCCAGGCTGGCCTTGAAATCACTATACAGTCTAAGGTGGCCTTTAATTTAGGGCAGTTCTTTTCAGCCTATGGAGTTCCGAGATTATAGGTGGGTGCCAGGCCAGCCAATTACTGAATGGCTCTTTTGTTTTGTTTTGTTTTCTTTAGAAAAGATCTTGGTATGTAGTTCAAGATGTCCTTGAATTTATATCAATTCTTCTGTTTCATACTTTCAAATGCTGGGATTACAGCCACTCTTGGCTTTGAAAGGTTCTTTTAAAAACTCAAGCTGTGTTGCAGGGGTGACAGCCTTGAACTGAAATTTCTTGAGACATCCCCTAAGTTTGTGATCTTGGTTTTACTTTTTAACTATTTAAATCTTACCTTCCTCATTTCTGAAGTTGAGGTAAGCCAGTGGTTCTTCTACACATTAAAAACCCTTTTTAGCTAAAACTTTAAAATTTATAGTTATAATCTCTGTTTTTCTTGCTTGATTATAGATGGATATATCTTAATAATCTTAGTACTATAGGAGATTTATATAGCATCTTTGTTAGCTTTTGGCCAAAGTCTGTAATTATTTTATTTTTGACATATGGTCTTAATAGGCAGAAGTTTGCAAAGTGGCTACCAAAGGAATCAGTGTCTCTTGACTTCTGTCTCTAATTTCTGTAGATTTTAAGACCTCTTTCAAAAGTTAACCTGATTAGGTTAGCCCCACCCAGATAATCTTTTATGTAATTTCAGTTAACTATAGGGACATTTATTACACATACAAAAACACCCTTTTCCCTCTCTAGTATAATCATAGGAAAGTTATCCTGGTATATTTACAGAATCTCTCCCACTCTCAAGGAAAAGATAGAGTGACCATCATTTATTTACTTTTAATGGGGAGAAGCATCTTCACACTTACCCTTAGAATCTGAACACAGGGAAAAGACAGCTAAAACAGTAACCTCTTCTCCCCTTTTCTTCTACCTTTCTTTTCTCCCCTTTTCTTCTGCCTTTCTTTTCCCTCCTC
>JANHMN010000020.1:9078193-9119914 GCA_030674055.1 Rhabdomys pumilio | reverse complement strand
TTTTTTTTTGAATTTTGTACATTTACTTACTTGATTCTAGAGATGATTTATCCTTTTATGTTTGGTTCTTCACAGTTTTACTTTTCAGTGTTAATCTCAATTTTAAAAGAGCCTTAACTATGTGTCCTGTGTACTGCTTCATGTGTGGATTCAATTTTTTCTTGTAGAGTTGAGAGAGATAAATTATTCCCAGTACTTCTAGTCCATCTTTGCTTTGGAAATAGACAGTAGTTCTGATCTTTCTTACCTTTTACCTTTCTTTTTGTAAAATACTGAGGTGTATACTTTATGTAATGTACAATTATCTTGCTTTAAGTTTATAATTTAGTGATTCCTAGTTATAATAATTTGGAAAATTATGATCACCACCATCTAATTTTAGAATGGAAAATTTTCATCATCCATGAAAGAGAAGTCTAGGCTCATCTTTAGTCAGTTCTAATTTCTGCTTTTACTCCCAAATACTAGTCTGTTCTTCCATATTTGCTTGGCCTTTTTCATAATAATTGAGATCATATAATATATCCTTTTTCATTTAATATGTTTGAAGATTATTCATCTTAAACTGTTTCATTACTTTTTGAGATAGAGTTCAGTATTTTTTATTGTTAGGAATATTTTATTTTGTTAATTTATATATCAACTGTTGGGCATTTTGTCTCCTCCTTCACCCCTCCCATTTTTCTTTCTCTCTCCTCTTTTCTCTCTTTCTACCTCCTTCCTACTCTTTCCTGACTTTTTCTTAGCTGGGCCTTACTGTGCAGTACAGGTTGGCCTTGAACTTGCAGTTATTATTCTGTTTTGCTGTTTGAGTGCTATAACTTCAGGCACGTGCCAGTATGTTAAGTTTTAGATTTCCAACTTTTAGCCATTTTATATGGCTCTCTGAATCTTCTTGGAGACTTGGTATAGACATGTTTGTGTTCTCTTTTTAGTACCTTATAACTTTTAGATGGCGTTTTAAGTGAAGTCATTTAGAATTAATTTACTTTTGGGATTATTTATTGTATAATGAAATTCAGTAGGGTGTTTTTGTTTGTTTTGTTTGTTTTTTGGTCTTGTATCCTGTAGCTATGCCCAATTTGATTATTTGCTTATTGTCTTTTTTTTTTTTTTTTTGCTTTATTTTTGTGAATTCTTTGGAATCATATCTTCAAGTAGAGGTAAGCATCTTCCTGTTTACAGTTGTATGTTAAGAATTTCTGCTATGCTGCCAAATAGCATTGAAAATTAGCACCTGTGTTTTGTTGATTTTAGAAAAGAGCTTTTAGTTGTTTACTGTTGTATGATTTTTTTTTACTTTATTATTATTATTCTTTTTTTATTTTTGAGACAGGATCTCAAATATATCATCCTGGCTGGCTTGCTATGTAGACCTCAAACTCTTATATAGAGATCTGCTTGCTTCTTCTTCCCTAGTGCTGGACTCAAAGGCAGGTACCCACACCTGGCTTACTATTAACTATTGTTAACTGTTGGCTTTCTGTACCTCCATGTTAAAAAGAACCATGTTAACTTACCCAAATGCCTTTTCATAAAGTTTGCCTACTGAGTTGATCATGTGGCATCTCCCTTCATTCTGTCAGTGTGGTATATTACAATCTTACAGTGAACTCTTTTTGCATTTCTAGGATAATTTCACTTGGTCTTGATGGACAATTTGTTTTGAGACAGGGTCTTACTCTGTAACCCTGGCTCACTTGCATGGAATTTGCTTTATTTATATAAACTATCTTGGCCTCCAATTTGAAGTAGTCTAACTTCTTCTGCCTATTGAGTGCTGGGATTATAGTAATGTGTTCCCATGCGTAGCATGTAATCTTTTTAATGTGCCTGTGTACTTGGTTTGTTTATATTTTCTTGAGTTTTTGCTTTCATATTCAAGGAGTATTAGTCTTCAGTTTTCTTGAGGTTTCTTATCTGTCCTTAGTATTCGGATCATGCTGCTGT
Organism: Rhabdomys pumilio; assembly: GCA_030674055.1. Taxonomy (NCBI): domain Eukaryota; kingdom Metazoa; phylum Chordata; class Mammalia; order Rodentia; family Muridae; genus Rhabdomys; species Rhabdomys pumilio. The sequence continues at coordinate 9,117,964 of JANHMN010000020.1, read as the reverse complement.
CACCAAGTGTGGTATTATTTCCTCTTCTAATTTTTCTCCTTTAACAACAAAAGTTATTTGCTGTTAAAGTTAAGAAATATATATTTTTTTGCTTTTTGTTTTGAAGCTTACTCTCAACATGTAGTCTCAGCTGGCCTCAAATGTTACTTTACTATTGTTGTGAAGAACACCATGACCAAGGCAATTTATAAAAGAAAGCATTTAATTGGGGGCTTACTTATGGTTTCAGAGTGTGGGTCAATGACCATTTTGGCAGGGAGTATGGCAGGAAGACATGACACTGGAGCAATTCCCAAGAATTTAAATCCTAAGACATAGTTATGAGGTAAAGAAAGAAAAAGGTAACAGGGAATGGTGAGGACTTCTGAACCCTGAACCTCAGTGACACACATCGTCCCACAAGCCCCTCACCCCAATCCTTCCCAAGCAGTTCTACCAACTGTAGCACTGCATTAAAATATATGACCCTGTGTGTGTGGGGTCATTCTCATTCAAACTACCATGCTCACTATATAGACAAGACTAGCCTTGGTCTTATATGATCTTTCTACTGCTCCCTCTTAAGTGCTGAGATTAGGAGTTCAGCCACCATGTGTGGTTGAATTCTTTAATTTCTGAGTTTGAGTAGTACTGAGTGGAATGTATGTTAGATGTTTGATGAAATTTACTAGTAAAGCTCTTTGGTCTTAAACTTTTTTGGGGGAGTGGGGAGAAAGCTTTTTATTACTAATTTATTATCTTGTCATAGGTCTGTTGAGTTTTTATCTTAAGTTAGCTATGGCAGTTTCTTTAATTTTTTTCTTTTCTAGGTGTTCTAATTTTTTTAATATAAGGTTGTCCATATCATTTATTCTTTGACCTATTGTTTTCTTAGGGTTAGGTTATACTGTGATTTTTTCACTTTTCCTTCTGTTGTTGACCTAATTTGATTCTGTTGTGGTTGAAGAGAATTCACTATAGATTCGAACCTGTTTAAGTTCATTGAGAATTGTTTTGTTTCCCAAGTATGGAGTATCCTGATGAATTTTAATTTTATTGGAGAAGAATGCATGTTTATTGATATTGAGTAATATATTCTGGGTGTGTGTGCCAAGTCTAATTTATTTGTTTATAGTGTTGTTCCAGAACTTCTGTTTCTTTGTTTATATTTAGTTCAGAAAATTTTTCCATTATTGAAAGTGAGGTTATGAAGTGTCCAAATAGGGAACTCCCTATTTCTCTTTCCAGTTCTCTGGTTACTTGGTTTATCCTTTTATACTTGTTATGTATTGATGAATGAACTCTTCGATCCACATGCACTGTACTTTGGCCTTTGCAATGAGTTTTGGTTAAAAATATATTTTGTCTGCTATTAATATGAGGACTTTAGCTCTTTTTATTAGCTTGCACTGATCTTTTTCCATCCTTTCATCTTGAAACTATTTGTGCTTATTGTCTTAAAAGAAATCAGTTCTACTGATCTATCTTTTATGAATTTAGCTATTTACATTTAAACTGATTAGTAATAAGGAAGCATGTCAGTCACTTTACTATTTGTGTGCAGTTACTGACTTCTGTTGTTTTTTTAGTCAGTCACCGGCCTGTCCATTTTTAGAGTGTTTAATTTTTACAATGAAAGGAAAAATGGGTTTTGTGTCTTACATATGTTCAGAAGCTGCTGAGGAAGCCATTTAACTTTAGCACAGTAGGGTTGAAATAGCACTGTCTGTGAGGATGGATGTACACAGAGTCATTCATTGGACATACCAAAACATGGTGCAGATTGTTCTCGATAAGGTATTTATCATACACAATTGTAAGCTAGCCAGTCATACCAGGGATATGATCTATTCCCTTAGATTCCTGGTGCTTAGCTGGTGAATGAAGGATGACAGCTAATCACCAAAGGTAAGCAATAGTTTTCTTCATTAAGGTATTTTATGGACATTGCATGTGTCTGACTGGACATTAGAATTCTGGAATATAGTGTTAATTCTCTCTCTTATACATGGAGGATATATTCTTATATCCTTAAGTAGATGCTTGAAACCCAAGAATAGTAGTGATACATATACTTGTAATAAAAGTTTATTTTTTAAATTAGGTACAATAAGAGATTAACCATAATAATTATATCAAATTGATTAACTTGAACTGAGTATAGATTAATGATACGCACTTAGCATGTGTAAGGCTCTGGTTTGATCACTGTTTTAGTGTTCTATTGCTGTGGAGAGATAACATGACCCAGTTAAGCAACTCTTAATTGGGTGCTTGCTTACAGTTTGAGGGTTAGTCCATTATCAATATGGAAGAGAACATGTCGGGACACAGGCAGGCAATGTGTTAAAGTAGTTGAGAGTTTTACACCTACTGATCTTGGGCAGTAGGCACAGAGACAGGCAGGCAGGCAGGCAGGCAGGCAGGCAGGCAAGCAGAGGGGGGTGGGTGGTTGTGGTGAGGAGAGACACAGACTCACAGAGACAGAGACATTGGGCCTGTTATTTCCTTTAAAGCCTCAAAGCCCACTTCTATTGATACACCTCCTCTAACAAAGCCACACCTTCTAATCTTTCTCAGACAGGCCAGCTACTGGGGCTAAGCATGCAAATATATGATGAGCTCATAGGGCCAGTCTGATTCAGACTACTACAAATCTCCATTACTGAATAAAATACAACTAAAGCAATGTGATATGATTGGTTGTCTTTTCTCTTTCAAAGTATCTTAGCATACTCTTTTTTTTTTTTTTTTTTTTAACTTAGCTTCCCGTAGCATATCTGGTTTTAATGTGTGAGTCTTTTGAGAGAGGGTTTTTACTCTGTATCTCGGGGAGCCCTTGACCTTGTAATTCTCCCATGTCTCGTTTTCAAGTGCTAAATTACAGGTGTTTGTCATCATGCCTGTTCTTTGGTATATCTGAATTGCCATGATCTTGTATTTTAGGGCTATTACTAAATAAAATGTACCAAAAGCACTGCAGTTATTTTTGATCACCCAGGATGCTTCTAAGTGATTATTTTACAGTGAATTTGCTGGACAAAGGAATCATTTACATCTTAGGTGAAATGGACTGGGACAGTATCAGGTTGCAACATACAATTCAAAGTGTTATAAAACTTAGGTCCTTGAGTATGCTAAACAAACATGAGATTCTTTTTTAAAAATGAGAATAGAGCCAGGTGTGTTGACATATGTCTTTAATCCCAGTACTCAGGAGGCAGAGGCAAGTGGATTTCTGTGAGTTCAAGGTCAGCCTGGTCTATATAGTGAGTTCCAGAACAGCCAGAGCTACATAATCCAGACTTTGTCTCAAAACAAAAACCAACCAGCCAACCAACCAACCAACCAAAGAGGATAGAATGTGTAGTGTGTCAGTTGATTTTTTTTTTTTTTTAAATAGATTCTTGGCAGTATAGTTGAAGCTGACTTTGAACTTGGAATCCTTTGCCTTAGTCTCCTGTAAATTTTAATTAAGAATCACTGTGTTGGAGTGACTTGGGAAGAGAAAACCTCAGATGAGGAATTGCCTTTATTAAATTGGCTTGTAGGTATGTCTTTGACATTTTCTTAATGGTTAATTGACAAAAGCGGTCCCACTGTGAGTAGTGCTATCCCTAGGCAGGTAGGCTTGGGTTGTTTAAAAAAAAAAAAAGTAGCTGAACAAGCCAGTAAGCAGAGTCTCCCTTCCATGGTCTCTGCTTCATTCAGCTCTTGAATCCAGGTCCCTCCATTGAATTCCTGCCTTTACTACCCTGGATGATGGAGGTAAGCTGTAAGATAAAATAAACCCTTTTCTCCTCAAGTTGCTTTTTTGATCAGTGTTTTATCACAGCAACAAAAAGCAAAGTGTTAAAAAATCAATTTTACACAAAGAGAACATAATAGTAATATTATCTGGATGAATTACCCATTCTTTTTTTATTTTATTAAATATTTTCTTTACATTTTTACCAATTCTTAAATTGAAGAAAATATTTCAAGTTTTCTAAAGATTCACTAACACAAGGTTGGGAATGTTATGTGTGCCTAAACTATTTGTGATAATACTTATATTCTTCTAACGTCTAGCCAGAATGGGTTTCTGATATGTTAATTCTGAATACTCATCTAATATGGCTAAGAAAACTTGAGTGAGCCTGAAAGGTTAAGTGCTTCTAGTTATTCATAGACTAAGATCAGAAACCAGCTAGTTATCCTTTTTCTTCAGTGCTTTCTGACTCAATAACAGGACTAGAGGATAGCATGAGTATCTGAAGTCAGTTTTTGCAAATACCTGCTCTCTGCATAGCTTTCTGGACAGAGAAGAAGTAACTTGAGTATACCAAATCGAGGGACTAGGAGGACTGTCATATGATAGGAGTCTAGAAGAACACAGCACAACAGAGAAAAGATGATTTCTTTTCTATAGCAGGGTAACTTTGAATATCCAAAGTGAGTTTATAAGCATTTTCAGGCAAGACAAAGAATGAAGGGTATAATATGGTAAGAGGATATTTAAAGATGTGTATGTGCCAATTTGATAGGCTTTTTAAAGATAGGTCTGTTTTTGTATTTTAGGATTCATCAAGCTTATTTACAATTAATTTCTTAATGGTTCCTCTGAAAATTTTATAGGAGACTTAAGGATTATTAATTATAGGTTGTAGTGGTCAATCTTTTTTTTTTTTTTTTTTAATTTTAGTGATCTTCAACTTAGTGATTAAGATTGTATTATATAAGAATCCAGCAAAGGGCTTTCAGATCCTAAGTATCCATTTATGACTCCCTCTGGCAAACTGCACATTTGTGGGCTTAGGATACAAAGGAAAATACTGTAATTTCAGGAAAAATTTCAGGTAATTGTTTTTTTACTTTTTTCCCTTTTCCCGCTTCCCAAAAAAGGCCAAAAAAGAAAAAAAGAAAAAAAAAAATCAAACTAAAATACTCTACCAAAGGAAAGCTATTTGTCAAGAGTTAGGTAATCAAGAAAACTTTAATGAATTTAAAGTGAATTTAACAACTGAAGTTAAGGGAGGTGGGCATAGTTTGAGTCATGGAGCAAGGCCTGATCAAGGCACTGGATTTGGCTCTCAACATTTCCACTCCAATCTCCTTCAAGTAAATTGATGCATTTGCTGGGAGAAAAGATAGAAAGTAGTTTTTCTCAGAGGAAGATCGAGGTGGTAAAAATGGAAGTAGGTTATATTTATAGATATGTGAAATTTAGAGACATGCAATAAAATTTGTGTGGTGAGTGAATTATAATACTAGAATGGTGGCCTTTTAAAGTAAACTTTATAAATAAAAAAGTATTCAAACATAGTGCTTAACAGACTATATTCTAGTTAATCTGTGAACAAATCAGGCAAAAAGTCTGCCTTAGAAGTTTCATTTCGATTTGGAGAGGAGGATGCAACTTAAAAATAATTTTTTATATAAGTAAGCAATTTAAATGATAGGTGTAAAGTATTCTTGTTAAAGTAACGCAAGATAAAATCATTGAGTACTGGATGGCAATTTTAAATAGAGCACAAGAATGAGAATTTTCTTTCATAAAGCTATAATCACTGTTAATGATTTTCTATATATACATATGATTTAAAAACAAAAGTATATTTTTGTTAAATAATGCTCTCCCCCACCCCCTCCGCCTCCCCAAAGAATATGCCTAAGTATTCATTTGTGGAAGCTGTGAATGGAACTTTGGATAATTTCTGCATATTTTAATTAAGGATTTCAAGTGAGGTCATTTTGGACTAGGGTGAAGTCTCAATACAATGAATGATAAGTCACCTTAGAAGAGAGTATGGGACATTTAGAACATTTCAACAAGCAGAAACTAAAGTTATACAAGCCATAAGCCAGTTATCATACCTTGAACAGATAAGGATTCTCTTTTTAAGGCTAGTGGGAAAGTAAGGTTATGCTCACACTTTGATTTTAGACTTTTGACCTCCAGAGATGTGAGAACATTTTTTTTTTCCTTTATAGAGTTCCATACAAGGCCTGAGTTGGCCTTGAGCTTGCTATATAGCCAAGTATGATTTTGAATTTCAACATGCACTGGTTTATATGTTGTGACAATTAACTCAGGGCTTCATGTACGCTAGGCATACTACCAGTTGAGCTATATTCCCAACCCAAACTCTTTTGTTTAAACTCAGCAAGTTTGTATCTGTTGGCTATAACAGCACAAGAAAACTAATGCAGGTTCATATTATATATATTATTTTGTACCTTTTAGACTTCTACTGTGAGAATCTTGTTACTGGTATGAATAGACTTTTTTTTTTTTTTCAAGATTTACTTATTTTAAGTGTGTTTGCCTACATGTATGTATGTATGTACACCATGTACATGCAATGTCCAAGGAAGTGAGAAGAGGGTGTCAGGTTGGTTTTGTGGAACTGGATTATAGGTAGTCTTGAGTCACAGTTTGTTGTGTTTGGGACTAAACCTGGGTCCTTTGCAAGAACAGCAAATGTTCTTAACCACTGAGCCATCTTTCTAGCCCCAAGCCGTGTTCTTTTTAACAATTGTATAGTATTTTTATAGGATGATTTATGCATATGATATCCATTCATGATAAGTCTTATGTTAATCTTTCTAGACCTGTGACAAAATATGTGAGACAAACAGTTTAAAAGGAGGAATAAGTTATTTTGGTTTATGGTTTCAGGCTTATGGTCTTTGGGCTCATTTCCTTTTGGGCTGTGGTGAAGCAGAAACATCATGGTGGATGCATTTGGATGAGGAGGTGATTACTTAATTTATGACATCTGAGAAGAGAAGTGAGCCAAGAAGGAACACAGTTCTTCTCTCCATTTTAAGGTTTTCTGTTTTAGGTTTTCTAGTAACCTCACCTCCTATCACCAGGCCCCACATGTCAAGTTTTCACAATCTACTGGTAGTGTTATCAGTTAGGGTCTAAACTTTCAGCACTTGATCTTTTTAGGGAACATTTAGGACTAACGTCATAACAAACAGACATTTAACTCATCACAGAATTTTAATTCTTTAAAAAAAAAAACCACACATTTTTGTTAATTCATTTTTTAAATTTGTATTTGATTGAGGAGGAATCTTATTATACAACCCAGACTAGCATGCAACTCTGTGTAGCCTAAACTGGCCTCGAACCAACAATTGTTCTGCGTCAGTCTTCAAACTGGGATTATATGTATAATATACTCGGGTTGGCAACATGTTTACTTTTAGATCTTTGTTGTGTAAATGTATTTCTGCTTATTAGATTCTTAGAAAAAATCTTGACAGATTCTGCTTAGTTTGCTTTCATAAAAAGCTCCTTTTTATATTCCTACCTTCAGGTTGAGTGTTGCTCACTCTGAATATTATGAATCTTTAATTTATAATTCTGTCTGATGGATGAGAAATAGTGTATTCCTAGTTGGCTTTACTTTTTCTCAATTGGTAGAGGAATTAAATTCTGTGCAATGTTTGACCATATAAAAAGCTTTTGAAAAATGAAACTATTATAAAAGTTTAATAAACTATAAGCAGTTTACAGTTATTTTTCATTAGCTTAACCACATATAAGAATGCCATTAGTTATTATCTCCCCCTCCCTTTCCCCCTTTACTCCCTTTTTTTCCCTCTCTCCTAATGGGTTTCTGGCTGTCCTCTTTCCTTCTTTGTCTCTCCTCTCTCTCTGTTTTCCTTTGTTCACTTTCTTTTTCTGCCTCTACTCTTCCCAATACCTCCTTCCTAGATCCCAAATAAACTTCCTTTTATAATTAAAAAAAAAAAGACTACTATTACTAGGTAAGGATATAACTCATTGGTAGAACATGTATATAGCTGTCTTAGTGTTTCATTGCTATGATGAGACACCATGATGAAGGCAAGTCTTATAAAGGAAAAATTTAATTGTGGCTGGCTTATAGTTTCTGAGGTTCAGTCCATTATCATCATGGTAGGAAGCATGGCAGTGTCCAGGAAGGCGTGGTGCTGGAGAAGGAGCTGAGAGTTGTGCATACTGATCTGTCTGCAGCCAGGAGAGACTACTTTGTTTCAAACTGGGCAGAGCTTGCCTTTCCTAGTGTGATATACTTGCCTTCACAATGACACACTTTTCTAACAAGGCCACACCTCTTCCAAGAAGGCCACAGCTCCTAATAGTGCCATGGGAAATGTCCCATGGGCCACACATATTCAAACTCCCACAGTAGCTATCCGCAAGCATTTTGGTTTGTTTACAAAAGTAAAGTACACACATGGATACTTTTATAAACATACATACATACATACATATGTGTGAACATACATATATAAAGCAACTACAACATGACATCTGAAACATTTTAAAAGGTTTTATCCTTTGAGGACAAGTGAAGTTTGTGAATAGAGTATGACTTACTGTACTTACACTGGTAGTCTTGTTTAATGTGAAAATCTCTCACCTTGCAGAAAATTAGTACTTTATGTTTTATTTTCAATAAGAGCGTTCTGGTGATTAATTTTCATTCTTCTGTGGGCATGGTGGTGCCCTCTGTAGTCCTCACTCCTCATACTTGGATAGTGAAGGCAGGAAGATCAGGGTTGTTTTTAAGAAAAACATCCCAATCAGTTTTCCCAAATGAAGACTCAGGAGCCAGATGCTGGAGTGAAAGCCTGCCAGCTTAGACAGGCAAAGAAAACAGCCCGCTGACCTTCCTCCCCAACCAACGTCCCAGAATGAAAGAGCTCGTTCTCCCTCCCTGCACTGTCTTGAAAAACAAACTAAATGTCCTTCCTTTTACTTCCTGTGTTTCTCTATTTGTCCTTCTTACTTTTTCCACTCGCTATTGTTTTTTTTTTCTTATGTTCACTCCCTGGCAATTGATTGTTTGGCCTGCCTTTTAATTTGTGATTGACTTTATTTCATCTTGTTTATAATAAACAGAAAGTTCTTGGATTAAAGATGTGTGCTAGGGCTGAACTACACAACAACTAGAGACAGTTTTTTCTAGTATGCAGTCTTGGGGTTCACGGTATGATCAGAGTTTCTGTTGTATAATAAATTGAGTCTAGGATAGTAAATGATCCTCAAAAAGAAAAAAAAATTGTAGTTCTTACCACTTAGAGTTCTTAGTTCTAGGTAAACTTATAAGCCATTCCTCATACTTAGAGTTCTGAGGTAGGTTTGTTTGTTTGTTTGTTTATTTATTTATTTATTTATTTATCCTATACTTAACTCTTACCTGAGTTGAGTACGTTTAGGTACCTGAAAGATACCTTTATCTTTTACTCAAAACTTTGGAAAATGGTTATTTTATATTTTCTTTAGAAAAATTGTGTTTATCTTTGTGAGTTGGTATATATGTACATACTCATGTACATAAGCATGTGTGATGGGTAGGTACTGAGGTCATAGGTTGATACTGATTGGCTCTCTCCATAGAGCTCCACTGGATATTTTGAGATGGTGCCTTTTTATTGAATCTGGAGCTGTCCTGCTAGATGAACTGTCACCACCTACCCAGTCTTGGGAATCGAATGCAAGCCCTCAAGCTTGTGCAGCAAACACTTTACTGACAACCTTCATTCTAGCTCCTTGCTTTGTTTTACATGAAAGTAGAATGATAAACTATGATACGGACTTTTTTAGAATAAAACTTGTGTATCTTGAGAAAAATCAAATGCTTATAGTGATCTTAATTATTGAAATTAAAGATGTCCATGGCATCTTAGATTGTTGTGAATGAGGATTAACTAAAGTCAAAACTTTAATACTCCTCTAATAAAAGATTTAGCAGAAAGTATGGTTTGTGAATTATATCATTCTTTGATCCCTAATCTATAAGTAAGTAGTAAATTTCTTAAATTTTATATAGATTTCCAACAGTGAGAATTTGATTCTCATGATTTTTAACAAATAATTTTTCCACTGTAATTTTGCACTAACGTCTGCTGATCTTCACAAGTCTGTGAAAGGGCCTGGTTTTAATAGCCTCTGCGTATAGTTATTCTGATAAATAGTTTGCTTGCTGTAGAATATTCTGTGGGTTTTGTGAATTTTATTTTATATATGTATATATATGTGTGTGTGTGTGTTGTGGTATACGATAGTATTCAGGTAATTATTTTCTGTACTTTTTATATAGCTGTAATATATGTATAATCACATTCATATTCCTACCTCATTCTGTTTTATTTGTTTATTGTTTGTTTGTTTGTTTGTTTGAAGTCAGGGTTTCTTTGTATAGCCCTGGAACTCACCTGGTTGATCAGGCTGGACTCGAACTCACATAGATCCACCTGTCTCTCTGTCCTGAGTGTTGAGATTAAAGTCATGTGCTACCACTGCCTGGCCTGTTTTACATTTTTTGAGAACAGTCTTGCTAGATAGCTTGGGCTAGTTTAGACTCACTGCACTTCATCTTGTCCTTGAACTCATGATCCTTATCTTCCTCCAGTGTACTACGTACTGTACATGACCCGCAAAAAATTTTCTTTTTCACTTAAAGTCTGTACAGAAGAAAGAGAATGAAAAATGATCCTGCCTTAGTTAAATAAGAAAATAAAAAATTTTGGAATTGGCTATGATATGACAGATTACCTAATGAAAGTAACGGAATCAGTTAGCTTTCTAAAGTTTATATCTGAATACCAGGCTACACTGTATATATAGTCATGGGATGATAAGGAAATGCACTTGACTCTTGTTTTTGTTTTTTGTTTTCTTCAGACAGACTTTCTCTGTGTAGACTTGGCTGGCCTCTAATTCATAGAGATCCGCCTACCTCTTCCTCCAGAGTGGTGGGATTAAAGGAACATGCCACCACTACCTGGCTGACCAATTTTTTATATTGAAAAAAAATTGATTTTCTGGGTAAACATTAAAGATACTTGAGATAATATAGAAATAATCACAGCCAGACATTTTCTCCCTCTAAAATCAAGTGAATTACTTAGAAATTTAAAGAAACTGGTTTTTTAGAGCTGATTTTCCCATCGTTCTTGCCACTGACTTTTTTTCTTGACAGTAGAAAGGAAGATATTCTTAATTACACTAGAAGATGATCAGAGTCAGGCATGGTGGCTCATGCCTGTAATTCTAGAACACAGGTTGAGACAGGAGAATATAGAGAGGACTAGGTTAACCTGCAATTTCTAGTGAGTTTGAGGTCAGCCTGACCTACAATATGAGACACTGTCGTCAATAACAACCAACCAACTTTTCTTTCTTTTACATTACCTCCAAAATGATGAATTAGCAAATATAGATTGAAATCTTGAAGCAGCTGGTACACAGACAGTAATTTAACTTTTTTTTTTTTTGTTTTGTTTTTTGTTTTTTGTTTTTCAAGACAGGGTTTCTCTGTGTAGCCCTGGCTGTCCTGGAACTCACTCTGCAGACCAGGCTGGCCTCAAACTCAGAAATCCGCCTGCCTCTGCCTCCCAAGTGCTGGGATTAAAGGCGTGTGCCGCCACCGCCTGGCTCTTTTTTTTTTTTTTTTTTTTGGTAATTTAACATGTTTTACAAACCAGGAAGCTTAGTTTTGTTGGAACGTTTATGTAAACTAGTGGTACTCAACCTGTGGGATGTCAACCCCTTTTGGGGGTGGGTCTGCCGACATTTTTACAGGAGTACCTTAAGACCATTGGAAGACACAGATATGTACATTACGAAGTATAACAGGAAAATTACAGTTATGAAGTAGCAATAATTTTATGGTTGGGGGTTACCACAACATGAACTGTATAAAAGGGTTGCAGCATTAGGAATGTTGAGAACCACTGATGCAGACAAATAGAAAACAGTTTTCTTGATTCATCACTAAAACAAGTGTGGTTGGATTGATAAAGAAGCTAGATAATAAAGATACTTACTTAAGAGTCTCCATGGGGACATCATCTTTGTCAACACTTGTTTTTTTCAGCCCTGTACAAGGTTTTTAAAAGAGAACCTCAACTTTATAGGAAATTACAAGATTCAAATAATAATTTTCTATGCTGTTTATATAGTTTAAAATAACAGGAACTAAAAAAGATGGTTTCTTTATACATTTATTTAATATTAGATGATATGAAACAGAATTCTAAGAAGAAAGGGTTGTACCTTGAGAGAATTGGTTATCTTAGGAATCAATAGGTACTAGTATATGGCTGTGTCAGTCAGTAGTCCTTAGGAATTGACTGAAACCTAATAGTATTAGAAGGGAAAGTTACAGGTTTAAGTACTGGCTTTGTTACTTTCAGTTTTAGGCCATCTCCTTCTTATATCCCTTTTAGTTACAATTTTCTGTAAATTATAAATGCTACCTGTGATTGGAGAATGTATCTGAAAGTATAAGTTTATAAAATACTTTCTCATCCCTCAAAAGAAAAAAAGTAAAAATATAACTGGATATATGACTTGTAATAAATGAATATATACTTCTAACACTTAAGACCAGCTATTTTTTCAGGGAATACAATCTGCTGAGGACTTTATGGTGTATTTATTCTATGTTCCTTTTTGTATGGTTCTACGTTTTAAAATATGTGTCATTCTAGGAAGTTCAAGTGATGATGTCTGCCATTAATAAAAATAAGATATCACATCCTGGAAATAGTCATTCTAGTCACTGATATTTGTAACATAAAGACAATTTATTTAAGCAAGTGGGATATGATTCAGCTATTAACATTAGAATTGGAGTGTTAAAACTTCAGAGTCTCAGAATGGAGAAATGGCTCAGTGGGAAAGCAAGCTTGCTTTTCAGTTATGATCTCAGTACCCACTTAAGAATATGGGCATCCCAGGTTTTTTCATAGTCCAGCTCCAAGGGGGAGCCCAGACAGGCAGATAGCTGGGATTTGCTGGTTTCCAGCCTAGCCAAGGAAATAAAAGCTGCAGGTGTAGGGACCCAGCCTCACAGGAGGAGATGGAGAGTGGTAGTGACATCTTCTTGTGTACATATGGCATTTGATACCTGGCCTGGGCAGTGGTAGCACATGGTTTTAATCCCAGCACTTAGGAGAGGAGGCAGAAGCAGGAGGATCTCTGTAAGTTTGAGGCCGACTGGTTTACAGATGGAGTTCCAGGACAGCCAAAGCTACACAGAGAAGTCCTGTCCTGAAAAAACAAAAAAGAAAAAAAAAAAAGGCATCTGATGCCCTACCCAAGACTTAGTATATTAAAATTAACCTTGGCAGCATATTAGAATGACTTTAGGATTTAAAAACATGTAGGTGGCAGATTCCTACTCCCAGCTAATGTTTCATTGGTATGGAGTTTTAAAACTGTTTGAGAGTCATAAACTGGAGAGTTTGCCATTTATGTAGTTAGAAGTGGGCCTTTGGTTTTTGTGTTTCTGACAAGTTCTCAAGTAAGTAAGATGTTTCTAACCCAGGGATCACACTTCGAGGATTTTGTCTTGATTAGGGATGGGACCCACTTGCTTAATTTGGAGAATACAGGTTTGTTTGTTTGTTTGTTTTTTGGTTTTTCGAGACAGGGTTTCTCTGTGTAGTCCTGGCTGTCCTGGAACTCACTCTGCAGACCAGGCTGGCCTCAAACTCAGAAATCCGTCTGCCTCTGCCTCCCAAGTGCTGGGATTAAAGGCGTGCGCCACCACTGCCGGGTTTCCCACTATTTTCTATTACTGGGTTTATTGAGGTATAATTCACAAAGAGTATAATTTACATAAAAAGGTGTCTAACGGTCATAATCAAAGAGTAGTTTAGAGTTTTAATACTTCTCTTAAGTCTTACTACATTTTATTTTTCTGTGTTCTGACTTACCACAATGCTTATAAATTGAATTATCTAGTAATTTTGACCTGGACTCTTTCACTAAACATATTTTGAGATTCTTCCATGTAGCTATGTTTTTAAATACTTGATTACTTTCCTAAAGAGAAGTTTTAGATGTAAATAACACTGAGCAGAAAGTACTGTTTACCCCTTGAGACTCTGCGCTGTCTCTAGGATCAGCAGTAGTACAGTAGTACAGTGGATGGGTCTGCAATGACGTCTTTCACCTTGTTTGTGCTTTACCTTGGTGTTAACTCCTGCTGGTGTACTTTCTGTGGGTTTTGACTAATAAACAGCGTGCATTCATCGTTTAGAGCCGCAGACAATGGTTCTGCCACTGTGTAAAACCTCTGTGCTGAGCATAGTTACTCTTAGCAATCACCGATAGTTCTTTTTTTTTTTTTTTTTTTTTTAAGGTTTATTTATTTTCTGTATGTGAGTACACTGCCACTGTCTTCAGACACAACAGAAGAGGGCATCGAATCCTAGTACAGATGGTTGTGAGCCACTATGTGGTGGGAATTGAACTCAGGACCCCTGGAAGAGCAACCAGTGCTCTTAACTGCTGAGTCATCTCTCCAGCCCCTCTCTGATAGTTCTTAATCTTGATAATTTTGTTATAATGTTATCAGTAAAAAGCATACAATATATGGTCTTTTAATATTGGTTTCTTTAATTTTAGCAACATGTATTTAAGATTTCTTGATGTCTTTTATGGTTTATAGTTTGTCTGTTTTATCAGTATGTAATTGTCTGTATTATCAGTTTATTTTTCCAGCTAGCTATTCAAGTACATATTCTTGATTGTTGGCAAGTTTTAGCAATCATAAGTAAAGCTGATACTAACTGTTGTACTTATGGTCATTAGGGAAATTGCTGTATAGTTATTTGTTGTCTCTGTGCCTTTATTCAGTTTTTGGTTTCAAGGTATTTTGGCTTGAGTGAATTTGGTACATGTGCTGTTTTTTGTTTTTGTTCTTTTTGTTTTTTGTTTTTGGTCAATTTGACACAAGCCAGTGTCACCTAAGAAGAAACTTTAGTTGGGAAAGTGCCTTCATTAGTTTGGTCCGCAAGTCTGTGAGGGCTTTTTCTTGGTTAGTGATTGATATGTGAGAGCCCAGGTCCCATTCCTGAAGAGGTTTTTGGGTGTATAAGAAAACAAATTGGGGGTAAAGAGATGGCTCAGTGCTTAAGAGCACTAGATGCTCTTTCAGAAGACCTGGATTTAGTTTCCCCATACCACATCACAGCTCAAAACTATCTGTAAGTCCAGTTCCAGCAGTTCTGGCCCCCTTGCACAGATAAGCATGCAGCCAAACACCTATGGGGTGGGGGGAAACTGAGGAAGCAAGGAGGAACAAACCAGTAAGTGGCACTCCTCCATGTTCTCTGCTTCAGTTCCTGCCTCCAGGTTCTTATTATGAGTTATAGCGCTGACTTTCCTGGATGATAGACTATAAGAAAGATAAAATAAATTCTTTTCCTTCCTGAGTTGCCTTTGGTCATGGTGTTGTTTCATAGCTATAGTAACCCTAATTAGGACAGCAACATTCATCCCCCTTCTATTTTATGGAGTATTTTGAGGAAAATTGGTGTTACTTCTTTGGAGATGTGGTACGATTTAGTAGTGCCTCCAGTTCTGGGGTTCATTTTGTTGAGATTATTAGTTTTAGTATCATTGTTATCAGTCTAAGTATAATAATTTATATTCATCATTTAATTTAGATAGCATCTAGAAACTTACGAATTTCTTTTAGGTTTTCAGTTTATTGGAATATGAATTTTCAAAAATTCTCTTATGAAATATTAGTTTCATTGTTGTTGGTATTGTGCTCTGTTCTGTTGGCATTTGATTGATTTTTTTCTCTTGGTTAATTTCTGTAAAGATTTATTTTTTATCTTTTTGAAAGAACTAACTTTTGGTATCTATTTTTGTTTTGGTCTCTTTATTAATTTCTGCTGCTAGCTTTATTATTTATTTCTCCTTACCTTTAAGTTTGCCTCCCCTTTTCTAAAATCTTTAGGTGTATCATTGTGCGTTCTCTTGAAATCTCTATGTCTGTATCTGTATAATTCTCTTTGAGAATCTCTTTGGCTGTATCTCAAAAGTTCTGTCAAGTTGCATTTTTATTCCATTTAATGCTAGGGGTTTAAAAACTTATTCTTTGATTTTTGTGACTGATAATTCAAGTTTATATTTTTCAGTTTATTTGTATACTTTTCTTGCTATTTATTCCATTATGATGTAAGATGAACAGATTTGTTTAAATTTTTCCATTTGTATTTGTTAAGACTTATTCTCAACTAAAATGTGGTCTAATTTTGGAGAAAGTTCCATGGGCTACTGAACAAAATTGATACTTAAGTATTTAGGTGAAATATTCGGTGTATACCTGTGATCTATGGTGTAGTATAACTTTGTAATTTCTTTCTTTAGTTTCTTTGTTTTTTTCCTCTAGGTATTGGTTATGATGGCAAGTTGGAGTAATTGAGGTAATGACATAGTGCATTCTTGTAGGCTACCACTGTTGGGTTCAGTTTATTCAAGTTTTCTAAATTGTCTATAGAGCACTACTTTCTAATCATGAAATTAAAATAATTTAAACTTTCAAACTCTTTTAATTTTACTATTAATTATTTTTTTATTTCTCTTGTCTCTTTAAAAAAGAAAGTATCAGCTTATACCAGGCCCATGGTATATTCAATTTTATCTATCACATGGTGAAAATATTTAAAGCACTAACTGCAATTATAATTTGTCTGCAAACCTAGTCATTCCATGTCTTTCAACTAATATCAAAGCATCTTTTTAGTGTAAACCCACCCCTTTCCATTTTGGCAATTCTTAACATTTTCTTTCTTTTGTTTTAATTCAGTTATGTACTTTTCAATGATCTAAAATCAATATTGATTTTTTTTATGACCCTTAAAGGAAAATGAGTTTACTTTGTGTTTTTAATGTTGTGATCTATCTACTTTTAGTATTATAACTTGTTCTCCTCATTCTTTTTTAGTCTAGTACAGAGGAATATTCTTTACTATTAGGATATTTTGAAAATACTACATTGTATAAGCTACTTCAACTAATATGTGAGCTCTAGTCTTACAGAATTAATTCTTTTTTTTTTTTTTTTATCTTTTTTTTTTTGGTTTTTTTGAGACAGGGTTTCTCTGTGTACCCCAGGCTGTGCTAGAACTCACTCTGTAGACCAGGCTGGCCTTGAACTCAGAAATCCGCCTGCCTCTGCCTCCCAAGTGCTGGGATTAAAGGTGTGTGCCACCATCCCCTGGCTGAATTAATTCTTTTTTGTATCAGTTAATGAACTTAAATATTTCATTTAGTATGTTTTGCATAATGTTATGTTCTTTGCTTTACACAAATTACTAGTTTAGTTAGTCTTTTCATGATGGCATATTGTTTTATGATATTGTTATTCTTAAAAATCAGAAGATCAACTGTGATAATAATCCTTAGGCCTTTTTTTCTTTTGAATAGGACATGACATTTTATGTATCTTTCTTACCTAGTATGTGTTGGTGAGGATGGAGTTTGGATGGAGTTAAAAATGTGCTAAATGTTATCTTGTTTTTTTTTTTTTTTTTTTTTTAAATATCTTGATAATAGTTCATTGCTTGTGAAGTATTTATGTATTATTGATAAAATTTTATTAGAAATGTATGGATGTTGAAGATGGTACTGTTCAAGGATTTAGCTCAGTGGTAGAACGTTTGCCATGTATGTGCCAGGCTTTGGGGGTTTTATCCTTAGCAATACAAAAACAAAAAGTAGAAAATAGAAAAAAAATTATGGTAGTCAGTTTCTCTCTGTGCATTGGTAAAGAACATTCACTGAATATGGCTGTTTAGGTTATGTCAATATAACATATTTAGAAATACATAACCAAAATTGGTTCTAGAAGGTCTAAAGATTTAATTTCCAATATGTATCCTTATTTAGTGTTGGTCCCTGGCTTTAAATCTAAGATCTTCTATTGTACTAGAAAAGACTGTGTACTTGTTTTCATATACATAATAGTGGAATGTCATTTTCATTTTAATTGATACATTTAGTATGATTTTCAGTTTGTAAATATCTTTTTTTTCTGGGGGAGTCTTGGTTTTCGCAACATTTCTATTAGTATAGTTAGGTGCATGTGTGTGTAGTGTAAAACCAGATACTGGTACAGTGATTAAGTGAAAAAGTGTTTCTGGATGTTTACTTGAATGAAGAATCAGAAATATACTTTAGTGGTGGTTATGTAAATTATCTCATGTCTCCTTTTTTACTATATCAGAAGTCACTGGAGATGTATTCAT
This sequence comes from Rhabdomys pumilio, assembly GCA_030674055.1. NCBI lineage: Eukaryota > Metazoa > Chordata > Mammalia > Rodentia > Muridae > Rhabdomys > Rhabdomys pumilio. The sequence continues at coordinate 9,099,946 of JANHMN010000020.1, read as the reverse complement.
GATTTTATCCTTTTAGATTTTGTTCTATGCTTGAATAAATGATTGATGGTCTTTTCATTTCAATGTATTATTTTTAATTAAATTTCTACCTAACAGTCCATCTTTTTTTCAGAGCTATTCTTTCATAGTTTATCATAACATTTTTTATTAATACTCACTGGAGCTATAGTTTAGTGAAAGAATGCCTTGGGTTTGATCTCTAGTACTGGCAGCACTGAAAGTCTTTGTTAGATCTAGTAATAAATCAGGTAAAAGAAATAAAAAGAGACAAAATAAGTCACATTGCTCATAGTTTCCTAACAAATAATTTTTCTAACAAATTCACCAAAAGTCTGTATTACTGATGAACAAATTCAGTAAAGTGGCTCAATTAAAAATCAGCATGTAAAAATAAGTAGAGTTTCTTTGTATTAACAAGGAACTTCTGAGAAATTATAAGGGAACAACACTATTATTTCAAGTAACTGCAAAACACTTTTTCTCCACAGAAATGAAAGATCTGTACATAGAGAACCATAAAATACAAAGAAGACAAATCATGTAAAGACATGTGTTCAGGGATTGGAAATCTTGCTGTTATTAAAGTGTCTGTTTTGTCTAACACAATCTAAAGTAATACAGAAGTTGATTATAATCCCTTCTAAAATGCCTGCATCTAGCTCCTGTACTCTGTTGTCTCAGATCTGTTCTTGGCATAGATTAAAATAATAAATAAATTAATTAATTTTATGTGTGTGCATACATGTCTGCACAATGTGTGGATATGGTGTCTTTGGAGGCCAGAAGAGGGTATCAGATAACCCGAAACTGGAGTTACAGTGAACTGCCATGTGGGTGCTGGGAATCAAACCCAGGTATTCTGGAAGAGCATCCAGTGCTCTTAACCACTGAATTATCCCTGTACCTCCTCAGGCATAATTTTTATAGGTGTGTAAAAAAAAAAACCAGGCAAAATTCTCCCCAAAACTGTATAGTCGAATTATTAGTGAATCTTAATGGTATCAGTTAACATAGATCCTAGCACATATTGATAAGTTGATTAAAAAATGGAGAGATTCTATCATTAAAGATCTTTTATGTATGTGATTGTACTGATAAATTAGGGTCTTGATGAATGCAAATTTTCTAGGAACTTTATTTGTTGTTTTAGTTACTTTTCTCATTACTACGAAGAAATATCTCACAAGCAACATGAGAGGGAAAGGATTTATACTGACTCACTGTTATAGCTGGTATATAGTAATGGCATGGAAGTCATGGCTGTGACATGGTTTACATCTCTGTGAATTAGGAAGCAGTTAGAGGGGGTATGGAAGTGGTACTGCTGCCTTAAAACTCTCATTCCTTCTCTGCTCCAGTATGATCTATTTCCATAATTGCGAGACTCCTTCAATTAAAGATTCCTTAACTTCTCAAAATGTTGTCACCAGCTTGGGATCAGTGCATAACTTCATTAGCCTGTGAGGGACATTTTTGTAACATTAGCCTTGTTTGAATATTAGCTACAAATCAGTTTATTCTTGCATTGCTATCTGTTTTCATTTGGTGACTTTGAGTTCATGTATTAAAATTTTAATTAATTAAATGGGAATTCTAGAAGTTTTTTTTTTCATAGGATTGGGAAAACTAAGAATTGTATAATCATGTGCCTTTTATCACAGTTCTTAGAGTTACTATTATATGATTCTATAAAACAGAAATAATTGGTAAATAATTAGGCTAAAATCTTCAGGTATTTATTTAAAATTTCTAGAAAAGTATATGATGTATTCCAGTCATTTGTGTGCTACCAACAAAAGCCATAATTTCACTAGTTGTTTTAAAGATGTTAAGTAGAATACTTAACACAATTATACCTTAACAGGTAGAATTTGTTTGGAGACCAAAATTTAGAAGTGTAGTTTTGCCAATAGTTCAGAAGATACAAAATTGATCCTTTTTTGCTTTTTGCCATGTTAGGCAGCAAGACCAGGGCCTTGATGCATACTTGGCAAGTATTCTGCTACTAAATTACACACAGTAGCTTTAAGATATTTTTTTGTATCCTAATGCAGCCTACACTGTGAGTAAAATCAGTTATCAGTTCAGCCTTTTCCAGTGAGGTTAAAAAAAAATTATTATTATAAAACTCTTATAATTTGTATTACTATAGTTTTATAGTTTAAGTAAGCTGAAAAAGTATAGAAGATGTGAGCAAAATTCCCTATCTTTTGAGCTGGAGGATAACCACTATTAGCATTTCATGTTGATACTCTCTTTGTCTTCCCCTACTCCCCGCATGTGTGTGCGTGTGCGCGTGTGCGTGCATGTCTCCCAAACAGGAAAATTAAATGTTTTCATTACATTTTTAATGGAAAGTTTGTTTTATTGACATTAATAATTTTTTAGTGACATTAATAATTTTCTAACTTTTATTTTTTAAGTCTTGATGCCTTATGTTCAAGCAGATTTTGTAGAAAAGTAATAGAGCTTCTCTTGTTAATAAACAGGTGAAGAAGCCTCAGTACTTTCTAATTATTTTTCACTAGCTTAAATAGTACCTGAGAACTAGTGATGCAGAGCGCTAGGGCTCTATATCAGAAGCATTAGTTATATATATATGTCATCTCAGGTTTCACATACTCATTTGGAAGATTTTGAATTTGAGGCCAGCCTGGAAATGCAGAAAATTTGAGTTTTAAACTAACAGACAGATTCTGATAGCTGTTAATTTCCTCCTTTTCAACTTTTCTCCTTTGGTTTGTGGTCATTAATCTATTCATGTCTGTGAACATTTGCATACTGGTGTCTGTGTGTCTGTGTGTGGAGACTAGAAGTTGTTATTGCATATATTATTCAGTTGCTCTCCACCTTATTTATTTATTTATTTATTTATTTATTTATTTATTTTGGAGCTAACCAATTCACCTAGTTCGGCTCTTCCTCTGTAGTGTAGGGATTATAGGCATGTGTTACCTTGTCCAACTATTTACGCGGACAATAGAGAGCTAAACTAAGGCACTTTACCAGCTGAGAATCATTCCTATCCTCATTAAGTTTCTTTAATGGCTGCAGAATGTTATGTCTGTGACACCCATGGAAGAGTTCTGTTTAGATCTCCCTTGAAAATCTTGCTCTTTGAGGACAGCTTTAGCTGAGCCCTTCATATTCGCTGTATCATTCAGTCCAAGCCATGTATTCCCTGGGTAGCTTCTCTTCACTTACTGAGCATAGCAGTAGCCATTTCTGCCCAATGTGGGACTTCTCTTTGGGCAGTCCAGAACTTTGAGTTCCCTGTAAGACTGGTAGTTGAGGACTGTACTAGTTTGAGGCTGTTCTTACTTAATTCTCTCTTTATTAATGTACTTTCATAGCTGACTGGCCTATGTCACAGCCTTAAGGTTTTTTGTTTATTCTCTTGTTTCTCTTCTTCCATAAACACTTCTCATGATACATTATTTTTTACATACATAGCTTCTGTCTTGATTCTGCTTCCCAGAAATCCTGAATTGACACACAGTTTTTAAAAAATAAAAATTTTAAGTTATATAGCCATGTTTTTAAAAAAGAGCATAGAAATGTACAAAACAAAGACAGTAGCCACCCCTTATCTAAGACTCTGGGAAAGCCATTTTGAAATGCTTATTATTAAACTTTTGTCATTATCTCACCTGTGTCCTAATTTTTGAGCCTTTAAGGCAGTGTCTATTACTCTTTTTGAGTGCTGAAATATAGTGAATTAGTACATTTAACATTCTTTAACTGTTCCCTCGTCTTGTCGCTTGTTCATAGTAGTTATCTTTTTTGAATCTGTAAAGGCTTATGTTTTATAATTAGTTATATATTATATAATTAGGTATAATTTAGACTGTGCTTTGAATAGTTCTTTCAAAGATCAGTAATTGCTATTTACTATAGTTGTATAAATATAAATAAATCCAGAACCAAGTAATTTATTGAAACTTTGTAGAAGGAATGTAGTGCCTTCTGTTTTAGGTCTGTCAGGGAAATTGTCTTTTTCTAGGTATTCAGCTTTCTGACCCTATTCTATTACTCCTGTTGTCTTTATCAGTATTTAAGCATACAAGCTATATTTAGGTTTGAATGCCAGCAGCAACAATTACTGACAATGAGCTGGGCGTGGTATTAAATGCCTGTAATCCCATTACTTGAATAGTGGAGGCAAGAGGCTTAGGAGTTCAATACTACTCTTCTCCTTATAGTGTGTTCCAGGACCCATTTTTACATATGAAATGTATATGGATCACAGAACTTCTTAGGCCTATGGTAAGCAGCATTGGCATTTTTATTTTTTTGTCCCCTCTGCTGCTACTTTGTATGTACTGACTCATATTGGAAGAAAATTTTAAGACAAGCAAGAAAACAAAAGAAAAAGAAAACAAGACTTCCAAAATAAATGACAAAATTGAGTTACTGGTCATGTAATCCTACAAATTAAAATCTTTAATTTTTGTGATAGAAAAATTTTTTTTATGTTAGGTTTTATAAATATTATTACAAAGAACCATAAATGCAGTAATTTTAAAATGTCCATTTATGCTATACAGTGGTGGCACAGGACTTTAATCCTAACACTAGGAAGGCAAAGGCAGGCGGATGTCTTGAGTTGAAGGTCAGTCTGGTTCAGAGTGAGTTCTAGGACAGATAAGACTACACAGAAGCCCTGTCTCGAGGGGTGTTTTGGGACAACTGTCAATTTATATCTTTTTTTGTTCATTAATCTTTTCTTAGCGTCTAGGATGTCCAAAAGGACTTAGCTCCTTTTGGAGGCTCTAGAGAGATCAGATTCCTTAACCACTCAGATTGTTGGCAGAAATGATTCCTGTGTGCCTATACGTTCCTGAGGCCCTCTTTCTTTGCTGGATGTTGGTTTGGGAAAGAGATATTGCTCAATTCCTAGAGGCCTCTTGCTTCTCTCATCTCAGAGCAGAGGACGGTAAGATTCCTCTAAAGCTTCAAGTTTTTCATGCTCTTTTTTTTCTGCTGCATCTCTTTGATTTGTTTGCTTATTTCCTTCTCTCTTCAGGGCCAGTGTGATTGATTACAAAAGATAATTTCCCTATTTTGATGTCTGTTGATATTTTGCCATGTAATTTAATACATAACATAGTAGCACAGGGGGCAAAAGATAACTTGCTGTTTACCACAGGCATCCTGAGAGGTTTTGAGATTCATATGTTTCATAGACAGCTTGAGTCTACCTTGTCTCAAGGTCCCTAACAGTTCTTATGACAACCCAAAGTCTCATCCAAATTACATAAGTCATACGTCCTAAATCTCTTATCTAAATATTTAAGTGAAGTTCTTTTAAATATGAACCCATTGAACAAAGAAAACAGGCTAACTTATCACAAAACACAGAACTGGGACAGATACAGACATGGTTCAAAAAGGAAGGACAAAAGGAATTATTAGTTCCAAATTGTTTAGGAATCCAGCTGGAGAAACTCCACAAATTCCAAGACTGAGGAGTAATCCTTTGTGATTTGCAGCTTTCCTCAAAATTCTCTTAACCATTTGCATGTTCTAAAGTATGGGCGATAGTATTTGCTTTTTAGGATTGTTGGGACAATCAAATGTTAAGGCATATAAGGCAAATAAATTAGCAAGGCCATGTTTGACAGAGAGTAAGAATTAAGTAGCTTTATTATCAGCATCATTATTAATAACATTTGTCTGCTTGTCTGTCCATCTGTACATTTCTCTGTATTTACTTTTAAAAGAGAAATATCAGCCATTTTATTCTCTTGTGTAGTTTTTAGGTAGTCTTTATAGGTAAAATAGTTTCTCCTTTTTTTGGGGATTTGTGTTCAACCTTTTTTTTTTTTTTTTTTTTTAAAACTTTAGCGTAAAACTTAATAGTGTCTTGCTCTTTCAAAACTGGTCCAGGAAATTGACATACTATCCAAGTCATCCAAAGGAAGGGATGAAAGTGTGATATAGAGCAGTGGTTGTTAGTTTGTTAGGGTCAGGCTATAGATTGGGAGTCATGTTTATTTATTCACATAAATTTCATGGATAATAGCTAAGGATAAAGAATATAGAGTCAGACTGACTTCGAACAACTAAGTGGGATATTAGGTAAGTTTCTTTTCTGTTCCCCAATTTTGCCATCAATAAAATGGAGATGATAGTGTGTATATTTATGTCATTGGGATACTCAAATTAATGTGTGTAAATTGATAGGGATCAAAAGATAATAGTATTAATAGTGGGCTAGGTTTTGAGTTCAGTGTTTGCTCATATCCCAAATTTGTGTAAATTCAGGGTATAGAAAGAGGAAATAGAAGGGAAGTTTTTATACTGAGAAACCCCTCCCCCCACCACTATTTTCTGCCATTTAGATCCAGAATAACCTTTGAGACAGGAATTTTCTAGGATATTAATATACTGTTCATTTATATACTTCAATAAATGGGCCTTTTCAGGTTATTACAAGATGCTGGAAGCCATACCTAGGCTTTTCTATAGTAGCTTATTACTAGATTTCTTTCTTAACAGTTACTTAAAAGTTTCTTATTACAGTTCTTTCATGATCCGCCTGATGTATAAATAATGACATGAGACTTCTTTTATAGTCCAAAGCTTAGGCTTCTTGCTGGAGTAGTTTTCCAGATACCATTTTAACTTAGGCCAACTCTTTTAGCCTATGACCCACCATGTAATAAGTACCTCTCTGCTCCAGTGTGGTCTGTGTCTGTCTCCTCCATGTCCTCCTCTGAATTTAAGTCTACTTTATTCGAGCTTAAATGATTCTCTAATTTCTGTTGTATCATTTACAACCTGGCATTCCATCTCTCTGTTCTCTTACTGGAAGTTCTGCTGTCCTCCTTTCTGTCCCAGCTATTGGCTGTTAAATTTTTATTACAATCAGTCAGTAGCGAGACAACCTTGGATACGTCTCTAGATTGCCTTTAGGCAGGTCAGGAAAGACTAATGTTTACAAAATAGAAAACCGATAGAAATGACAATACCAGAATCTTGTCAGCACTCTTTGATGATACAATGAACAATTAAAAATACAGAGACACACCTTCATACAATTTGAGGGAGGTCACCTTAAAAGTTTCTCTTTATCATCTTCATTATACCCTATTCCTAAATTTCTCCTTTAGTAATTACAGTAGTCTCTTGTGGTATCCACATTGACCAAATACTGAAAAACATTTTGGGAAACCACATTTAGGCCAACTTTTTCATTAATATGGCTTCATGACAGTTTGACAGTATATTGCAGCATATGTTCAATCATTATCTTTGATGTTTCATTCCTAAAAATAGTCCTGGTTATTATTCTTTACATCAGTTTTGTGCTTTAAAAAGCATAGTATTCAACTGTCACATCTTATTAATTATAGGCTTTATTTTGAAATATAAATCACAATAGAATTTTAGGTCAAATGCATCAAATGTCCTTTTGTTAAGAGATTGTTGCCTTTTTAAGGTAGTTTCTCTTTCATTTGGATAATGTGCTGTGTTGAGCTTTGGTTGTTAATTGATAGATGTGGTATCCTCTCTGTGAGAGCTTTTAAAATGCATAACACGTATTTCAGAAAGCAGCTGTTGCTATGGCAACTCTCGGGTCACTTGCAGCTCAGCTTACATGATTGGCTGTTAATGGAGCCTAATATGCTTGAGAAGAGAATTGAGCAAATGAAAGAGGGTTTTGAAGAAATCCTCTTAAACCACTTGAAGTTTAACAAATAGCACTCAAAAATTTAACACTTATATTACTGTTTGAAATGAGTGGTTCTATGAGTAATGACAAGTTCTGAAAATAATTTTTATAACTCTTAAGAATGTTGGAATCTTGTTACTATTTTCTCTCATATTACTGTTGTTTAAAGAAACACAGCTGTCAGTTATGTTCTGCGCTCTACAATCTGAACCTCAGAGGAGTTAATTGGACTGAGGCATGAGAAGGTTGTTAATTATATGGGGCCAGAACAAGTAGTAAAACCAGGAATAGAGTCTACATTTAGTGTAGTTATGTGAATTTGGTTAGAGTCACTTTTTATTTGGATTCTTAAGGTAATTCCATCTATCTTATGGAAGTGTTTGAATGGTATAGGAAGAGATGGTGCAGTGTACTTTGGATTTTGAGGTTGATACAGTAAACACAATTAATTAAGCATAAGAATTTCTAGAAATCCTGTCAAGCTGGCTCAGTGGGCAAAGGTTCTTGCCACCAAAACTGATGACCTGAATTCAGTCCCCGAGCCCACCATGGTGGAATTCAGTCCCCAAGCCCACCGTGGTGGAAGACTAGACCTTACTCCTACAACTTGTTCTCTGACCTCTCCACGTGCACCATGGCGTGGGGGTGTGTGCACTTGCACCCCCCACAGATGTAATGAACAGTTTAAAAAGACTAAAAACGAACCATGGAAAATGGCACCAGTAATATCAGCCTTGTTAAATGGCAGTTTTCATCATTGTCCACCTACTACCACTTTTATAGCTATGGTATTGATAACAGAGCTTCTTTATTTTAGCAATTAAATAATAGAATATGTAATTAGAATTAGGTGGCAATTCAGGTGATGTTTGCAGAATAATAATGTCTCTTCAGAAATAATTTTATTTAGTAAAAATGATTTTGGTTGCCTAGTGCAGAAGGTATTGGAAATAGAACTAAAATATGGGGCTTTTTATATATGTTTCTGCCTCTAGAGCTTTAAAAAGTTGATTATACTGCCATGCACATACAATCCCAGACATTGAGAGACAGAAGGAGGATTGTGAGCTTAAAGCAAGTCTGAGCTACATCACAAGACCCTGGGCTTGGGTGTAGAACGCTCAGTGGTAGTAAATGTCTAACAAGAACAAGACCTTGTGGTCTACCCCTGCATAAAAAACAAACAAAAGATTATGGTGTAGTGTTTAAACTGATGGACCAGATTTTACTGTGGTAGTGTATTTTGTTACTTGATTTTTGATTTTGTAGTCAAAAACAGTGATAATCACCTTTGATTTATTAAAGGAACATTTAGAAATGATTAATCATTTTTGTTTTTAAATGATAGTGTTCAGGTAATTAAGTGACTATACATCCTGATCTGCTGAGGCCATGATAGAAGTACTAGATTGTGTTGTTGCCTGATAAAATTAACAGTCCTCTTTGATGTTAGGAAAAATGAAGCTCAAGAAGTTAACATGAGTCTTAGAGTACTACATTAGTTACATTTTAAAAGAGTTTATTCTATTTATATATCATTTTTATATGTCTTTATGCATTTGTAATTTTTTTTTAAAGATTTATTTATTTAATGTATGTGAGTACACTATTGCTATCTTCAGACACACCAGAAGAGGGCATCAGATCTCATTACTGATGGTTGTAAGCCACCATGTGGTTGCTGGGAATTGAACTCAGGACCTCTGGAAGAGCAGCCAGTGCTCTTAACCACTGAGCCATCTCTCCAGCCCCCCACATTTGTAATTTTTTATCTATAGGCATTTCAACTTTAATTTTTCCTGAACATTTTTTGACTTAATTTAAAATTTTATTTTTAGTAGACAAAGTAACAGTCTTTTAAAAGGATTTATTTATAATTAAGTAATTAATTTGTTTTCCAAGACACGGTTTATTTGTGTAGCCTTGACTGTCTTAGAACTCACATTGTAGACCAGGCTGGCCTTGAACTCAGATCCACCTGTTTCTGCCTCCCAATGGCTGGGATTAAGGTGTGTACCACAGCCGCTCAGTTTATTTTTATTTTTATTTTTTAAGTATGTGTCTGTGCGTGAGAGTGCAGTACAGGTACCAAAGGAGCCTATAAAAGGCCATTTGATCCTCTGAAGCTGGAGTTTAAGTAGTTGTGAGCTGCCTAATGTAGTTTCTAGGAATTGAAAGTCTTCTTCAGGAGTAGTACAGTATAAGAACATTATATACACTTAACTATTAAGCTGTCTCTAGTAACAATGTTTTTACAATATTTTCAAACATATTAGACCCTCTTCATTGACCCTCTGATCATCCATTCATTTTTCTCCCCTGTAATTTTCAGTGGCAAATAAAGTTTAAAAACCTGTCTAGCCCCAGCATTTTCAGATGGCTCAGTGGTCAAGAGCACACTGGATGTTCTTCTAGAGGGCCTGGGTTTGATTCCTGGTGGCTCACACTGTCAGTAATCCCAGTTCCAGGGTATCCACTGCTCTCTTCTGGCCTCTGTGAGTACCTAGCATATGAGTGATCCACAGACATATATGCAGGCAAAGCACTCATACACATTTAAAAAAAAAGAAAAGAAAATTATTTTCAGTAGTAATTTGTGTTTAGTTATTAGATATTAAGTTGTTTTCTTTACTACCTTAATACAAAATGTTCACTATAGGTGAATGTTTTATTTAGGGTTACTATTGTTGTGATAAAACTCTGCGACAATAAACAATTTGGTCATTGTGAGGGAAGTCAGGGCAGCAACCTGGAGACAGGAAATTGATACAGAAGCCTAAGAGAATGCTGCTTACTGACTTGTTTGTTCCCAGTAGCCTGTAAAGCCTGGTCTCTTTACACCCAGGACTTCTACCTGCTCAGGGGTTGCATCACCCACATTAGAGAAAGCTGTCTTAGATCAAAAACAAATTAAGAAAATGCACTGCAGACTTGCCTACAGGCAATTTTTATAGAGACTTCCCTCCCCACCCCCCACTCGAGAGTTCCTCTTCCTAAATAACTCTTAACTTGTGTCAGAGTGACAAAAAACTAGCCAGGAGAGTGAAAAAATTTTAATTGTAAATATATATGTCTGCTCATGGGTTTATCTTTTATTGCCTCTATTGCTTTCTTTAATTTTTCTTGCTGTATATACACATCTAAATAGATAAATATCTGTGTAGTCCTTTTGGTATTGGTCATATTTATATGCTTTTAGGACTGACCACTTAATATTGGATAATTGGAGGTTAATCCCTGGGGAAGACTCATTTTCCCTCTCTCAGCATTATTAATTGCTTGTAGCTCTAAATCTAGGGGTAAAAGGTTGTGAGATTTCCCTCATCTGTGTTGGCATGCCAACTGGTGTTGTCATTGTTCAAGTCTTATTTAGGCAAGTCTTATTTAGGCAAGTCTTATTTAGGCAATAATGTTGACTTTTTATGGGTGCAGCTTTCCTGTCATTCATTCACATATGTATGTATGTATGTATGTATGTATGTATGTATGTATATATGTATGTATGTATAAATAATACACACACACACATATACAAACTATCTCACAGCAGATGTGCTGGTACTCTGCCTCTTACAGTCTTTTCACTTCCACTTCTGCAATATTCCCTTGCCCTTAGATGTAGTGCTGCGCTGTAGAATATCAATGGGGCCTGGGCATCCCATGGTCCGTTGTTCTCTGTGTTTTGACTAGTTCTGGCTTCCTGTAATGTTTTTTTTTTCTACTGCAAAAAGAAGCATCTTTGTTGAAAGTTGAGGGCCACGCCCATCTGTGGGTATATGGAGAAGTATTGATAATATAGTTAGAGATTATATTCGTTTGGGAAAGTGGTTGTAATAGGTTTTTCTTTAGGTTTTATGACCTCAGTAGCCATGGATAGTTTGCCAGGTCAACCTGTGGTTCGTGACACCTTTGTGGTTGCGTGTCAGATATCTTTCATATCAGATATTTGCATTATGATTCATAATAGCAAAATTATAGTTAGGAAGTAGCAATGAAATAATTTTATGATGTGGGGTCTCACCACAACATGAAGAACGGTATTAAAGGATTGTAGCATAAGAAAGGTTGAGAAAGACTGGTTTAGAGTATCAAACATAAATTCCTTCCTGTTGAATGGGGCTTATGTCTTAGACAGCTGTTACCACTAAGCTAAAAGTGCCATAGTTTCACCTTTGTATATATCATGTTTTGCTGGCCATTGTGGTTTCTGGGTGTCACAGCTAAGTAGGACTATTGATTGCTTTTTTATCTTGGCAGCTTGGCTAGAATCTTTTAGCCAAGACTTTGGATTAAGATCCAGCTCAGATCCTCCAAGTCCTGTGTCTTCAGCAGCAGAAATTTACCTTAAAATTCTGGAAGAAAACCAGGGGCAACAACACTAGTATATTTTTGGGAGGCTTACTTGGGTTCCTTTGACCAACAACTTGAAAGGAGGTTTCTTGGTACTGGGGATTTTGTTAGGTAACCTAAGACTTTTAGAATTTTATCACCCCCAAGGGATGTGATTTCATTTGATAAGTAAATATGTAATGTATATATGCATGCATGCATATAAACACATGTAATTTTAGGTTAACAAAACATGATTTCCTGTGATTTTTTTTTTCAGACATCCTCTTGCCTCTGTATTGCCCTCCCTTCCACCTTCCTCATTGAGAGCCTTCCTCTCCCTCATTTTCTCCTTCAAAATACCTGTATTTGCTACTTTATTCTCCAGAGCTTTTACTCCTGCCTCAGCATACTTTCCTCAGTTACTACAGGCCATTTACTTATTTCTAAAGATTACTGCTAGGAATCACAAATAAGAACACACAGTATTTTGTCTTTCTAATCTTGGGGTACCTCATTAATATATTTTCTAATTCCACCATTTATCTGCAAATTTCATGATTTCAATTTGCTTTATAGCTGAGTACTATTTTATCATATATATCTACCACATCTTAATTATTCATTTGCCTATTAAAGAACATTTAGGGTTTTTCATTTCCTGGGTGTTATGAATAGAAGAGTTATGAACCTGGCTGAGCCAAGTATCTGTAGAGTAGGATGTCAAGCCTTTTCAGCATCTTCACCATAGTGGTATATGGATAGGACATAAAGTAGATTTAGTTTTAATTTTTTGAGAATTCCCCACACTAATTTCTATTGTGGCTGTACCAGTTTGTTTGCAATCCCACCAACAGTAAATGAGGATTACCTTTTCCCTGCCTCCTTGATGACATTTGTCCATAGTTATTTTCTTGATCTTAGCTATTTTGACTGGGATAAAATGGAAAATTAAAATTAGTATTAATTAGAAATTCCCTGGTTGTTGCGCAGTGATGGTGCATGCCTTTAATCTCAGCACTTGGGAGGCAGAGGCAGGCGGATTTTGAGTTTGAGGCCAGCCTGGTCTACAGAGTGAGTTCCAGGACAGCCAAGGCTACACAGAGAAACCCTGTCTTGAAAAACAACTTAAAAAAAAAAAAGAAATTCCCTGGTTGGTTGGAGTGGGGTTTATCTGATTTAATATGTCATTCACTTTTCTTTTCTTTCTTTTCTTTTCTTTTCTTTTTTTTTTTTTTTTTTGGTCTGGATAACTATCAAAGAAAATTGGGCAGTGAAATTATTCTTACTAAGTTGCACATCTTTAATTCTAGTATTATGCTTTTTGATATTGGGCACGCCAAAGTTTGGTGTATATATGTTAGATTTTAATATTTTCTTTGTTAATTATTGTTTCCTTGCTTACAAAGATGTGTCTTCCCCAACCTCTTTTAATCTCTTTTGATTAGCTTTGTTTTAAAGTATGATATCAACATCTTCCAGCTTTCTGATTCCATTGGCTTGGAATACTTTTTTTTTCTAATGTTTGCTTTAAGGTGTTGCTTATCTTTAAATCTGAATATTTTGTAGACAGTAGATAGATTTTGTTTATTAGTCTATTTTGCTAACCTTTGTCTTTTAATTGGGGAGTTGAGGCCAATAGTATTTACAGTTAATGGGGCTGGAGAGATGGTTCAGTTGTTAAGAGCACTGGCTACTCTTCTAGAGGACCTAGGTTCAATTCTCAGCACTCACATGGCAGCTCACACTTAATCTGTAACTCCAATTCCACATGATTTGACATCTTCACACAGACATGCAGGCAAAACACCAATGAACATTAAATTTAAAAAAAAAAAAAACCTTAGTTATTATGAAAACGTATATTGATCACAGTCATTTTATTATTTTTTATCTGAGCTGTTTATTTGTGCTTTTTGTGTCTTAAACTCTCAGTATTCTTTGATGAAATTTATGTTCTTTGTATTCTTAAGTTCTGTGTCTTGGAAATCATTTAGATAATTGTCATTGGAGAACATTTTTATGAGATCGTTGGCTTTTGGGTGTCTTGGCATTTCATACTTGTTTATGTTTTTATAAGGTGACCTGGGCATGTGGACTTCTTTTATTGGATATGTGTTTGATGTGATAATCTATGCTGCTTTAGTCTAGGCCAGCATATAGGTTGTGCAGCTGAGGCAAAACCTGAGAGTTGTGGATTGCTTTGGCGGAAGAGTTTCCAAGGACTTATCAAGCTGGATACCTGATTCCTGGTGTAGGCCTGGATCTGTGCCAGGCGTGGAGGCTACCACATCTCTGGTAACAAGAAGGACCTCATTTGATAAGCTAAAAAGTGGGGGTCTGGTCTTGATTCTTTATCTATAGCTTAGAGTAGCCTTGAATTTGTGATCCTCCTGCCTCAATCTGCAGAGTAATACTACCAGAATGCATTGTCCCCAAATTAATCTCTTTTCATAGTTACTTTAGTGTACTTTATCTGGTTCAGTTGCTAAGGGCTCCCAGTATATATTTCTTAGACTCATGATTCTGTTTACTTGTTATTACCATCTTGCTGGAGTCCTTTTACACTCCGATAGTCCCATGACAGTAGCCTTCTCACTGCCCTTATTGCGTCTAGGCTTAACCACTCTGTTTCTAGACTTATACTCAAGTATTGGTAAAATAGAGCTTCAGTATATAAAATGAAGTGTTATAAATGGCTTAAAAAGACATTAAAGGCCTTTAAAAAGCATTTCTGTAGGTTCCTAGTGGTTGATTAATGGTATGTAATTTTCAGCAATGTTAGTGTCTTGACAGATTACATTCAGGTCTATATAGACTTAAAGAATTTGTTCATACTTTATATGTAATATTTGTTGTGATAAATACATATAGTCAAGCAAGATAAAAAGATTAAAAGAATTTCATTGTTTAGAAATAGTCTATTTATTTATTTATTTATTTATTTATTTATTTATTTATTTATTGTTTCTTGAGACAGGGTTTCTCTGTGTAGCCCTGGCCTTGAACTCAGAAATCAACCTGCCTTTACCTCCCAAGGGCTGGGATTAAAGGCGTGTGCCACCACTACCCAGCGACTATTCTATTTTAAATTAAATTTTGTTTCTTATTTTGATGGCATATGCTCTTGCCATTGTGTGTATGTGTGTGTGTGTTTTTGTGTGTGTTTGTGTTTCTATAAGTCTTAAGGACAGTGAAAGTTAGTAGTTCTCTTCTTTACTAAATAGGTTCCAGGAATCAAACTGAAGTTGCCTGGTGACAATTTTCTTTACTTGCTTAACCATCTTGTCAGTTTAAGTAGTATTGGCCTTTAAAAAAGTATTTAATTTTAGACTGTGCCTGATGGTATGTTCCTTTAATCTCCGCATTTGGGAGGCAGAGAGAGGCCATCTAGGACAATACAGTAAGAAAATAAAAGAAAACAAATAAAATATAAAAATATTTTGTGTATGCATGTATATGCCATAGGAGGATAGAGGAATCCGATCATCTGAGCTGGAGTTATAGGTAGTTGTGAGCCACCCAATGTAGATGCTGGGAGTTAAACTCAGGTCTTTGGCAAAACCAGTGTGCACTCTTAACTGCGGAAGCATCTGTTCAGTTCCAGTTATAAGCTTTTTATGAAGGCATTTGTATGAGTGTGTGTGCGCGCGCGCGCTTGCATTCGTGCATGTGCTTGTGCATGAGCTTGAGTGCATGCGCTTGCATACATGCATGTGCATTTGTAAAGGCCAGAGGTCAGTGTTGAGTGTTCCTTTGATTGTTCTCCACCTTACTTTTTTGAGACAGGATCTCTCTCTGTATCTGGAATCCCTTCATCCTGATAGGCTGGATGGTCAGTGAGCTATGAGGATCTGTCTGTCTGTTTCTTTGTCCCCTGTATCTGCCATGGCCCTGTACCTGCCTTCAATAAGGATGCTGGAAGCTGGAGACTGAAGAGATTACTCAGTTGTTAAGAGTATATATTATTCTTACAAAGGACCCAAGTATACAGTTTCCTGAACCATGTGGGATATAAGTGCAGCTCCAGGGGACTAGACTCTGTAGATACCTATACTCATTGCCAAACCCCCATATATGCATAATTAAAACAAAAGATACTGAGTATGTAAACTGATGTCCTGGTGTTTATTTTATATGGCAGGTACTTAAATGTCTAAGCCGTTTCCCCAGCCCGGAAGCTTGTTTTTGGGTAAAAGTACCTATGTAGTTTTATCAAAGTTTACCAATTGCAAGTTCACAGCTAATAACTATTTTGCTTACATACTTTTGTTATATATGCATTTGAAGCAATTCCATGGCATATTATGAATAAAAGTAGTGGTATATATTAAAATTGGGAAATATCTTTCCAAACGCTCATGTGTTGACTTCTTCGGTTTGTTGTTGGTGAAAAGGTACAGTGTTATTAGATTATGAAAGAGATAGCTGAAGTGATATTTGATGGTAAGGCTGAGTTGGAGGGGTTGAATTACTGGAGGAAAGCTGCTGTCTTACTTAGGGTTACTAATGCTGTGATGAAACACCATGACCAAAGTAACTTGGAGGAAGAAACAGTTTATTTGGCTGATGCTTCCAAGTCACTGTTCATTATTGAAGGAAGTCAGATCAGGAACTCAAGCAGAGCGGGAACCTGGAGGCAGGAACTGATGCAGAGGCCATAAAGAGCTGTTGACTGGCTTGCTCCTCATGACTTTCTCAGACCCCTTTCTTACAGAACCTAGAACCACCAGCCCAGCAATGGCCCCACCCACAGGGGACTGGGCCCTCTCCCAACAATCACTAATTAAGAACATGCTTTATAGGCTTGTCCATAGCCAGATAATTTGGAGGCATTTTCTGAGTTAGGCTTCTTCCTCTTAGATGACTTTAGCTTGTGTCAAATTGACATAAAACTAGCTAGCACATTGCCTTGAAAGGTATGTCTGTCCTCAGCCTCTTCCTCATGCTCTCTGTGTTTGCTGTCCTGATGTCCATCTTACCATAGAACCATAAAGACTGTTAACTATGGGCTAAAAGCTCAGAAACGAAGCACAACAAATCCCTTCTGTAGTAGTTTATATCAATTTTAAGATTTGCTTTTTCTTAGTCAGGATATCACATATTAGCTCATGCTGGCCAAAAACTTATACCTTCTGCTGTTTCAGTCTTTTGAATGATAGTATTATAGATATGTGCTACCATGTCTGGCTTTATCTCAGTTATTGTGCCATGGTGATATAAAGCTGAGTAGCATGTCTGTTAAAGATAATTTTAGGAAACACTTTCAATAATTCCTAATGTTTTAAAATACTTTCTAGAGACTTTCCAATAGGAATGTTATTGGAACGATTGCTTTAAATAATGAATATGTGTATTTCTTTAGTCAGTGAGCATGAGAAAGGTCAGAGCAAACTATAAGCTGTTTTTCCATCAAAGGAAGCTGATAGTGCTGTGTTTAGCAAGGGTAGAGCATTAACAGCCATTATATATTTTAAGGTATCTTCAGTGGTTCTGCCTGTTTAGGGAAGGAGTTAGAGGAGATTAATATAATTAACTGACAGGGGCGTGGAGTAAGAACAAAACAAGAGGCTACTCTGTTTTATGGAGTCATACTGAAGGCTTGAATATTCAGAATGAAATTTGTAGTGGTATCAAGTTTCAGGGTTCTGATTCTTCTATAATATTGCATACTGATTGTTAAGGGAAAATTTGAGTTTAATATAGGCTTAGACTTTTACATGAAAGGCAGTATAGGATGATTAAGGCTAAAAAACTTAATAAGATAGTTAAAGTAATCATTCATTTGTAGACTTACTAAAAAATGATGTGAGAAAGTTATAGATAATAACTGGAGTTTGTGCCTGTGTGTATTTGCATATATGTATATATATATTTGTCCAGGCCAGCTGGACAATGAAGTGGGACCCTTAGACTCTGTGGAGAGACTGAGATGTGAGAGAAAATAAAATGGCACAGCACGTCAAGAAGTCTGATCAAGCTGGCAAAATTTTTATTGTTGCCGGGTGGTGGTGGCGCACACTTTTAATCCCAGCACTTGGGAGGCAGAGGCAGGCGGATTTCTGAGTTCGAGGCCAGCCTAGTCTACAGAGTGAGTTCCAGGACAGCCAGGGCTACACAGAGAAACCCTGTCTCGAAAAACCAAAAAAAAAAAAATAAAAAAAGAATTTTTTTTTAATTGTTCACACCAGTTATATAACTCTAAAAACAGGATATGGGGAGGGGTAGGAAAGGAAAGAGGGCTTTGCAGGTGGAGGAAGCTAGCTGCAGCTGTGGGGTCTAGTTAAGTTATTCTTACACAGTCTTTCCGTTACCAGAAGTTCTAAAAACATCTATCTAGCAGGATGTTGGCTAAATCTAGAGATCAGGAGGAAGAGTTACTAAGGTGGGTTGTTGTGAGGCCTTGTTTGAAGTTCTGAGAACTGACAAGTGAATCATGGAAGGTAAGCAGAAAGAAGAATAGTAGATAGGAAAGCCAAGGGTGAGTGTTTGTTTGCCAAGAGTAAGACCTTGCCATGGCTTCCCACATATATTCTCATTCACATGATAGACACACTGTATAGTTGTAAGAATTAAGCCAAATGGATTTGATGAATTTACCATTTTAATATATATATCTATCTATCTATATATATATCTATATATATCTATCTATATATATATATCCTCATTAAACTTAGTAGTTGTGTTAAAGTATAGTTATATACATATCTATTCATTGTATAAGCTCTGTCAGTGAGATCATAGCTGTGAATTTTGTGTTTCCTAGTACAGTTATTTTGGACATTTACTATTTCCATGAATTTTTATGTTTTCAAAGTTAGTGAGCTTAGTACTGGGTCCTTTTAGAGAAACAAATAGTTCGGGCTTGATCAGAAGTATGATTGCCTTAGGCAGCTGGCAGACATGAAGCTCCAGTGAGTCGAGTTGAAACTATGGTTGATTTGGGGAAATTTATACATATACCTTATATAACTTTTCTTCTACACTGAATTTCAAAACCCATTAGCATTATGAGAAGCCTTTTTATTGGGAGAATATTACAATGATGTTAACTTTGTCTAAAGATCTTTCTCCCAATTGTAGAGCATATTTAATAGTATATACACAACTATCATATCACTGCAGCTTTATATTATGGAGTAGCTTGTCTTGACTTAAGCTACACTGGATTAATGTTGGTTCATTATGTCTTTGAGAACTGTGGGTGAAACCAATACATTCAGTTTATTACTGGTCTGTACAAATTTAAATTACCTACTAAAATTGAAATAGTTCAATGAAATTGTCTCTACACTGAGAAGTCATGCCAGGGAGATGACTCAGTAAATAAAAGTCCTTGCCATGAAAACCTGATGACTTGACTTCTATTTCTGGATTTTAGGGTGGAATGAGAGAACTGACTCCCCAAATTGCCCTTGACCTCCACACTTGCACATGACATGCTTACAAGTGTGTGAACAGCAAGCATTCTATGTAAAATAAAAGTAATTAAAACCAATAAAAGCCCTAAAGTTTACCTAGTAATTTCAAAAGTAGTAGGCCTGAGAAGTAACCATGCTGTACTTTTGACATAAGGCTTTGTTACTCAAGTAAGCTAATACTTGCCTTCTATTGTAAAGAATATTCTGCTTTGGCCATTTGACTATATGTCCTTCAAGACTCAGCTCAAATGTCATTTTTTTGGAAAGTAAGACTATCCTTTTAAAGTATCTTATCACCCAGCATTGACATCATTTGCAACCTGAAATTGTTTCATTTATTACTTTGCTTATTGTTTACTCTCATGTATGAGAAGAAATTTGTAAAACCAAGACTATTTTCTAATCTATTTACTATCTTGTTTTTAGCACTAATTAAAAAATGCATATAGGTAGGAAACATCACTCAATATTTTTTATGATTTTAAGTAAGTGCCACAGGAATATTATTGTAAAAACATTTGTTGAAGTATTAACTTTCACCCCTTTATGTGTGACCTTATTTAGAAATATAATATTTGCAGTTATGCTCGTTAATTAACCTAAGTCCCAAATCTCTATAATTGCTGACCTTCTATGAAGGAAGAACAATGGTAACATGTGAATACATTGGTACTCTTCTCACTGAATTTCTCTGATGTGTGTGTGTGTGTGTGTGTGTGTGTTTAAATGTTTATGTTACATGTGTAAGGATGCCTTCAAAGACTAGAAGGTGTTGGATCCTTAGCAGCTGGTGTCACAAATGGTTGTGAGCTGCCCAAGATGGGGACTGGTACCCAAAAACCGAGGTGTCTGTCCAGCTCTGTATTTTTTTTTAATATAGTAGTGATTGTTTATGCGTTTTTTGAAGAAATTTCTATATGAAAATTTAGTACTATCTGTAATTACTTATTTTGATGAGGGCTATCCGTTTTCATGAGCATGTTTTTGTTGTTTATCTTGGTGTGGGTGGGTGTGGATTCCCAGGTTGATGATGTCAAGAATCAACTTCCATGGCTCCTTCACCTTACTCATTGAGACAAGGTCTCTCAATGAAACCCACAGCTCTTGTGAATATGGCCAGCTTTTCTAGTCAGCTGGCTCTGGGCATCTTCTGTTTAAAACTTTCAAGACTGGAATTCCAGGCATGCTATCACTTATACACCAGGCATTTATGGAAGGTTTTAGGGATCCAAATTAGTATTTGTGCTTAAACACTAAGCTATATCAGTTTACCCTGAGGGCTATTATAAACTAGTTTTCTCATTTTTTTACCCTCCCCCTTTCAGAATCTCTGTAAGAGTAGATAGATACCTGTTTTAGTTCAAGAACATAATGGAACATTTTCCATGTATAATCATTACATTTGATGGTTGTCTTTCATAATTAGGCTATTAAATTGCCTATTTATGAGTAGGTAGTTTTGATTTATGAGTAGGTAGATCTGTTAGTAAAATAATTAAAAGGATGTATTATTTTCTGCCCCTCACTCCTACCCTAGTCTTTGGAGACTAGTGGTGACTTTGGAATTTTTAAAAACCGCAGCAAAATATTTTTATTAAAGTGTAGGAAAACATTCTTGCAATTTTGATGGGCAAGCCTGTCAGTTTTTATTTGCAAACATTTTTTCATGTACGTAATATAGGGTGTTGTACTGTAAAAGAAGTTAATATCTTGGGTTTTTATTTTTATTTGTTAGACATTTAAAAAGCTGTTGATGTTTTTCGTTGATCTTTACTTTAGAACAGTCTACTTAATCATTTATTTCTGTTCAGCTAGTTGTATAGTTTAAAGATCACAGCTCTTGACATAAGTTTGGTAAGCTTTATATGTAAATACATTTATTTAAAGTTGAACCTCAAATTTTATATTTAAAAATAAGATAATGAATGCCTATGTATAATACTATCTTAATTTCTGTATTGGATTAAAACTAAGATATTTGGATGAATTTTTTTTTTTCACTGTATCACAGATCCAGGTATTACCTTCCTGTAGCCATTAGAGTTTTGTTTTTAGCCTTCTTTGGTCCTCATCTTTTATATTATATCAGATTTTTCTCTTGCCTCTACTCTCATTTATCTTCTTTCACTTAGTAGATTTATCATTTTGAATTTGACTTTTGATTTCAGTGCTTTATTAGGGTTTGATCTGCCCCATTAGTGCTTTTTGCCATTTCTCCATTTCTTAGATAATGTAGCTATTCCAAGTGTCAAAGTTGGGATTCAGCAGTCCCAATTCATCTTGGCCAACAGGCAGTGTTGAAAGCCACAATCTCTTTCCTGT
>JANHMN010000020.1:9011343-9075066 GCA_030674055.1 Rhabdomys pumilio | reverse complement strand
CCCGACTCTTTTTTTAAAGAAGAAAAAAAAATCTACGTTAAATATATTGAAACTTTATTATTTTAATACTAGTTCTCTGACCTCTTTGCATTTATTAAGCACTGCTTCCTGAATACATAAAGATCGGTGGGTTTTGTACAGTTTCCTATGTCTTTACAGTGTTAACTAAAGTGAATTTTTAATTTGGGAGACAAAAACTAAAACTGTTTGGTTTTAAATGGACTGTATCTAATTACCAAGCTAAAGACATTGCAAGAAAAGATCATACCTTGATGGTTCAATCAGTCATGGGTCATCTAAAAACAAGACCTACAAATCAAAATAAAATAACATTTTATTTGTAGTTACTCATTGAGTCATCTTACTAATAAATCAAAATGTACACCCTTTTTAATTCTTTCAGGATTCTCCTTGACTTTTGTTGGTTTGTTTGATTATATTTCTGATTCTTTGATCATATCTCCACATGGCATTCATTGACTTTTTTGGATGTTTAGATTTCAGTTTTTTATTGACAGTTGGAATTTTTCTGTCATAAAGTCTCCAATTTTCTTCTCTCTCTCTCTCTCTCTCTCTCTCTCTCTCTCTCTCTTTTGAGACAAGGTTTCTCTGTGTAGTCCTGGCTGTCCTGGAACTCACTCTGTAGACCAGGCTGGCCTCGAACTCAGAAATCCGCCCGCCTCTGCCTCCCAAGTGCTGGGATTAAAGGCGTGCGCCACCACAATTTTATTCTTTCTCAATGTCTTAGAGATGTAGAGATGTTTGGAATGTTTGTCTCATGTATACAATGTCAGAGATTCTTTAAGGATTTTTTTTTTTTTTTTTTTTTAGTGAACATGGGTCACTATTATTATTATTATTATTATATCTAGTGATGGTTTTTGTTAAAATTGGGCATCTTAAATATTTAATTCTGTGAATTACCCTGTCTCTCATTTTTGATGATGTTGTCTATTGAGGGTTATACATGTCATTTTCTTAAATTATTTTTAAAAACAATGTTTATCTTATAGGTGGTCAGATGTTCATCCTCATTAACAAATAAGTAATATGACAGGTTTCACTGAAGAACTGAAACCAAATGGAAAAAAGGTTTTGTTTACAGATTGGTTTTATTAACCAAGATATTCACTATTTCAGTATCCTGTCCACTTGAGGGTTTGTCTGCTTTTATCTTCACATTTTACTAGCACAAACTTCAGCAGTTATTGAGAGATGCAAGTATATTTTTTTCTTTGACATCAAGCAGGCACCCAGTTCTGAGCATGTAAACGTAGAAAATAATTCTTGAATCTTTGTATTCAGTCTTTATTTCTAAGCTTGCCTCTTTGTTGTCTGCTGGTCATTTCATAATCTAGGACTCTTGAACTTTTTTCAGTTGTCTTTTTGTCCAAGAAATTTTATTGGTATGTAAGATAGGCATACAAACCAAAAATTTGTTGATAATAAATTATAAAGAAATATATTAAATTTTTTGGTATGCATTTAAATAGAAAACTAAGTTTACGTACTGTGAAGGGTTTTTATTTATTTTTACATGATAAATTAAATCTTAGGTGAAATTCTGCTTCAGGGACCACTGCATCTTTTATGTTTTTAGAGTTAACAGACATTTCATTTTTATGAGCATTCACTTCACAGGCACATGCAGTACAGAATAATAGGATGTTGAGGGCCACTTAAATAAGTAGTTGGAAGTTTTGCTTTAAAGACAAAATTCTAATAATGATTTTAAAATAAAATTCAGATCAGCAATTCAAAGAGCAATTTTTTAAATTCAGACATCATTCAAGCTGAAGGTACACTGATTTGATACTTAACCTTAGGAATAATAGTAGTGAAAGATTACATTTCTGTTTTCTTTAAGATAATATGTTTTTGTAAGAATAGAAAATGCTTTATGCACAGTTTAAAACAATCTAGTTCATAACAGAGTCTGAACCAAGGTGTTTCAGATAGTGTTTCCTGGCATTACAAAATGTACATATTGTATGTTTATAAGCCAGGCAAAATTAACAGTGTACAGTGCAACATGGGCAAGTGCTGTCAGAAACACCTCAGATTTATTGCATATTTGATTTTGAATATTCAGAAAGTTTTAACTGTTGCCAATATTTTCATAATCCTACATTTAGTGACTATCAGATGGGTTATGAACCACAGTTTAAGAAGCTGGGTCATAGACTATCTCTAATTCCATGCCGGTATTTCTGATACATGTAAAATCCTTTCAAAAGGTACCAGCTACCATTTTTGAGACCAAGATTCTTGTGTTCTTTTCCTTATACTTGTAGCTACACTAAGAAATGGCTCTCCTATTTCCACTGACTTTCTGTTTGGAAATCAGGGATGGTAGTCAGGGAAGCAAAATGCTGTGGGTTTTTGTTGTTGTTTTAAATTTAGAAGTTTTTTTTTTTTTTCCTTTGTCAGGTACTCTTCCTTGTGTTTTTAGATTCAAGATTTCTTTAAGAGTTAGCTTTTTTGGAGGAGGGGCAGGGTTGATCAGTTTTGCTAACTAACCAAATAATTACTTTGTAGGGAGACCTGTTTTTCTTTTGATGGTCACTGTTCTGCTACTTTCTGTGTCATTACTCTTCTATTCTTGTTGATTTAGTATATAAATCAGAGTTGAATTGTTTTGTCAGCATTTAAATATTTTATTGTCTTCATGCATATATATGGTTTCCATCAGGAAATCTGTTGTAATTTTTATCTCCCCATTTGACTGACGTGTCATGTGCTTTAAGATCTCTCTTTATAGGTAGTTAGCTTTTAAAGCAGGTTTTATACTTTGGAGTATTCTGTAGGGAAATTTTCTGGTTTTTACATTTTTAAAGCTGAGGTAGTGGTGGCACACACCTTTAATCCTAGCACTTGGGAGGCAGAGGCAGGTGGATCTCTGTGAGTTCAAGGCCAACCTGGTCTATAGTGCATGTTTCAGGACAGCCAAGGCTACATAGTGTCTTAAAAACCAGAAAAAGGAAAAAAATATTATTTTAAAATTTCTCTTGTGTTATCTTTTAAGTATTTTATTGGCCTCGTCTGGGGACTTCAGCTTTAGGTATATTTTTCTGTTTGTTTTTGTGTCATGGTTTCTTGTGTCCACTCTATCCCATTTTTAGTTCTGCATGTTTTGTTCTTTTTTGAAATTAGTCTTGTTTTCAGAGCAGTTTTAACTTTACAGTGAATTTGTGGAGAAAGTACAGGAATCTAATATTTGGTACCTCGTGCCTGTATTTGTCACTTAGGGTTGTATACTTCTTATAACTATTGACCCTGTTGTATTGATATTTGCTATTACCATCCAAAGTCTGTTCTTCATTATGTTGATCTTATATATCATACAGATTTTGACAAATGTACAGTAATAATTATTTCCTGTTTAGAAGTGTTTCACTGCGCTAATATCCCATCTTCATCCTAACTTCCTACACTCACTGATTGCCATAGTTAGGCAATATGCAGCTTTTTCAGATGGCTCCTTTTATTTAAACGTTTTTCATTTAATTTTATGGCTTGTTGGAGCAGTTGTTTTCTACATCAAATAATATTTGTATATTGAAGCTTTTTTATCTACTCACCTTCTAAAAATTTTTTTTGGTTGCTCCGAAGTTTAATCAGTTATGAATAAAATTATAGTAAAATCTTTGTCTAAGCTTTTTGTAAATGTAGGTTTTTAAACTATTTTGGATAAATATCAAATAGTGTGATTATTAGGTGTGATGGATTGATATTTCATGATATTTATTTTATTTAAAAATAATTTTCTTTTTAATTAACAGGTGTGGCTTTGAGGTTGTATGACAAGTTTGAATTATACAGAACTTTCTGTACTGTGGAATAGCCTCTCCAGCAATGATTACTTCAGAGTTACCAGTGTTACAGTAAGTATTAAAATTTTCTGTATCTTCTAGAGAAATGAGTACAGTATTAAAGGGTTCTGATGAGATACATCAAATATATTCTGTTATTGAGACAGTATATTTGAAATCTAAATATTAGGGTATGGGATTACTCTGCTTTTGCTATTGGAATGCCCTCATGTTTTCTGATGCTGAATAAGTCAGGTATTAATGTTCTCGTATCAGGAGTCAGCCAGTTATAACACTGATTTGTCATAAATTGCATTAGAGCTGTACTTATTTCCTACATACCGACTCCAGTTTTGTTTCTATGCTATTTTAGTAACTGTATTGTTTGGAAAGTCTAAGATATTTAGTCTTGCTATTGAAAAAAATATTTATTAAACTTTGTCTTATATTGTACTTTTACAAATATATTTACTGTTTTAATTTCTCCCACTAAGATTCCTTCTATTATATTAAAATTGTGATTATTGAGGCATTCTGGTTTCTAGAAAAATCTCAGGAAATACCAGTTTGTGTGTGTGTGTGTGTGTGTGTGTGTGTGTGTGTGTGAGAGAGAGAGAGAGAGAGAGAGAGAGAGAGAGAGAGAGAGAAGGAGAGAGTGAGCTAGAGAGAGATTATTAGATTTGTTTGTTTATTGGACAGACTTTGAGTTGGACATTATTTTAGAATTTCTAGAAAATATAACAGTCATATAACAGCAGATATTATTTCTTTTATAATTTGCATCAAGCTGTAAATTGAGGATCCCTGTATTTTGATCTCATGTGATAATGATAATTTAGCTACAATAAAAGGATTCTCTTTTAAGCAGTTATTTCTTTGATTATTGTTCAGTTACAAATGTCTTTTCCAGGAGATAGCCTTCTGGTTTCTCTCTTAGAAGCTTTAAGACACAAAGCTTTTCATGTGCCTTTACCTGTTTGAATAATACTTTGTTTTTATAAGGATTTTGAAATATAGACGATAAAATTTAAATATTGTCTATATACTTGCTCCATTCTTCTTTACCCCTTATTTTAGGCATAATACAGTTTGGAGGTGCATAATATTTTTTTTCTTTACTTTGTTCTTAGAAACTCTTACTTTCTCATTCAACTTTTTGTTTATGCTTTATTTTACATATATGTCTATCAGAACTCCTCTGATTCTTTATAATTAGTATAGCTGTCTCTCTGTGTTCTTAAATTTCCATTTTTTCCTAGCAACATATTTCACATAATGTTCCTAACCACGTCTGAAAGTAATAATAATTTTTCTGTCATATTGTTGTATGTCCCGCTTGTAGCATACTTACTAGATAATTAGACAGGTCTCCACATTAATTACTCATAAAATTTGAAGCAGACTTATTTGAGTTATATTTGTACTTAAAAAGAATGTAGTGTTAATATTTAGTATTAAGTATTGTGGCTTGTAACAGAAAAAATTCACAGAATTGTAAATTTATAACGTGTTTGGGTATTGTACAGTGCTGATCTGAGAGTTGGGTGAATGCACTTTGGTTGAATGAGGCAGATGGAGAGGTATTCTTAGTTACGATTTATTAAACCTTTTAAGAGTATATACTTGTCTAAATTTTTGTGTTTGTGTTATTATTTTACTTAATTTACTCATCTATCTAACTATGTAGTCTGTTGTGCTAATCTATCATTGTGACAAAAATGTCTGAACCAATCTACTTAGAAGAAGGACTTTTTTTTCCCTCCCATTTCCAATTTCAGAGATTTATCTTAGGATTAGTTGACCTTGTTGCCTATGTGATCTTCAGGCCTGTGGGTAAGGCCCTTAATCATAGTAGTGGGTATAGGGCGAAGCAACCTGCTTTTTGGGAAATGGCTGGGAAGCTGAGCAAGGGAAAGAGTTGTAGCTTCAGAATTCCCTTCACTGATATCCATCTGTTAGGTCTCATTTCTTTTTTTTTTTTTTTTTTTTTGGTTTTTCGAGACAGGGTTTCTCTGTGTAGCCCTGGCTGTCCTGGCACTCACTCTGTAGACCAGGCTGGCCTCGAACTCAGAAATCCGCCTGCCTCTGCCTCCCAAGTGCTGGGATTAAAGGCGTGCCACGTCTCATTTCTTATAGGACTCACCTTCTTCATTATTACCATAGGCTAGTGATCGCATCTTTAAGATACAAAACTTTAGGAAATACTCAGATCCTAGAATTTTTTGGTTCCTCATGCTCATTTCATAATGCGAAATGCATATTTTTTAATAGTCCATAGAGTCTTTTCTGTTTCAGCATTGATCTTGTCCAGATTAAAAATATCCTATGTGATAACAAAACAAAATCAGTTGTAAGTCCAAAAATTTATCTACCTACTTTCAAGATACAGTGTCACAAGAAAAATTCCTATTCCCAGTAGGTCAAATAGGAAAACAAAATGGAGACCAAAGTAGGACTAAAACCCAGCAGCAAAACATTAAATCCTATAGCTCTATGTTTGTAATTGTGAGCACATGGTAGTGTTATGAACACCAAAGAGCTTGGACAGTTGTTGCTTTTATGGCCACTCTATTATACTAATTTTGCTGGACCTGGAGCTTCATCTATGTTTCTGGCGTCTCTGACTTTATGCTGTCTCTATTATAGCTTCAGCCTCACCCTCACAGCTTCCCTCAGCACCTTGTCAGTGGTTGAAGACAAGAATTGTGAACCTGGTGTGTACTGTCTCGCTTTTGTTTTGAAATCTTCTGGAAGCCTCCATGATTCTTACATCCATGTCAAATACTTCACATTTGCTCTTCACTTCATATTTGCATACCAGCAAACCCAGCATCATGTACATGATGGCAGGTCTGCCACCACTACAGCTGCACTTAGTTTCCCATTGACCCTGTAGGCTGTTTGAGCATGGAGTTTTTGTGCGGCCAGCTGGAGTTTCTTCAAAGAAATGTCTCTCTAGGTTCTCTTGTCAGTCCTGTGCCGGTGTAATGGGTGAGGAGGTTGATGCTCTTGTTACATGCAGTGCATGTACTTTCTTTTAATGGTGGTACTAAGCAACTCCAGCCACATCCTCTTTGGTAGTACCTTTAGCCATACTTAGATTTTTCATGGAACCTCCACATTTTCTATGCTCTCTAATGTTTGCTCTAAGTTATTATTGTAAGTTTGGCCAAAAGAAGTTAACAGTATCCATATTGCTTCCTTCGTGCTGTGCTGTCTTTATTTCCTCTGCCAGAAGCCTTTTTTTCAGATTCAAACTTAATTTTTAAAAATTATTTATTTATTTAATG
This sequence comes from Rhabdomys pumilio, assembly GCA_030674055.1. Taxonomy (NCBI): domain Eukaryota; kingdom Metazoa; phylum Chordata; class Mammalia; order Rodentia; family Muridae; genus Rhabdomys; species Rhabdomys pumilio. Next base: position 9,067,964 of record JANHMN010000020.1, on the reverse strand, counting down.
TATACGAGTGCACTGTAGCTGTCTTCAGACACACCAGAAGAGGGCATTGGATCCCATTTTAGATGGTTGTGAGCCACCATGTGGTTGTTGGGAATTGAACTCAGGACCTCTGGAAGAACAGTTAGTGCTCTTAACCACTGAGCAATCCCTCCAGCTCAAACTTATTTCTTTTTAGTTTTGCAGTAATAGTGATTTTAAAAAAAAATCAGAGAACAGGAAAGACAGACCATTTTTCAGATTAACCGTTCTGTATTCTTGGCTTACTTATATACTATAATTACTGATGGATTTGTCTGTAATTGGTCTTTTTAATTATTAAGCAGTTTCAAAATATTATGTTAGCATGTATTTATATTCTGTAAGTATCCTAGCTCTGGATAAATAATGTATGTCTAACAAATTCATGCCTTGCTGTCATTGTGTTTGTAGGTATTAATGAACTAGCCATAAATACATAGTTACTGGTACTATGCAGGAAAGGTTGGTTGTATTATGAAAATTTTAACACATTTAATGCTTTGACAGGTGAGGCAGTACTAAGAATTGAACTTGGATCTCACACATGTTAGATAAACACTCTATTACTTAGCAGCACCCCTGTTCCTAACTTTTTATGCTTAATTTTTCGAGTTATATGAAATTAGGTTTGTGAATAGAGAGGAATGATAACCATAATAGACCTCCAGGTCACTGAAGAAATGTATCCCTCTTCTCCCCTAGCAGTGGGAATCAACTGAGGTTTCAGGGGATTGGTAAAGAGAACATAGTAAGATACATATAATTAATAAATAACTGTGAATGCGATGTAGTAATTACAGGTGTAGAAAGGTAAGCACTAGAAAGATGTGTGAGGAAGAATTTGAAATAGCTAAGTCTAAGTTGCTAAATTGATTGGTGAAAATGACAATTTTATAAGGTATGATAATGCTATATAATTATAGCTGATGTCCTGTAATTTTGCAAATGTGGATGTTGCCCATTTATAGAGATTGAAAAGAAGCTGTTCAAAATTTGAATTCATGTGTCACTGTCCCAGTATTTCTGCTTTTTCAATCTTAAATAGAACTTGGGATATGTAGTGTGACAAACTTATCTATGTGGATAGTTGATTCAGATACTTTTACAATAATGCAACACAGCAGTTATCCTGGGTAGTCATTGATAGAAGAATATTTAAATAAATTCTGCATGCCTTATGTTAACCTTTATGGCACCTCATGTATTTATTGTATTGGTAATTGGAATAAATTCAGCTACTTTAGACTTTAAAATTGAAACACATATGCACATATATGCATACACATATATTGAAATATATACATATATATCTTATATACACACATGGAAAATATTATAGTAGGTGTTTATTTTTTAGCATTGTTTTTATAAATATGTATTATGAGTGTTTTATGTTCATGCATGTATGTGTAGCACATGGATAATTGGTGCTTGTAGATGCCAGAAGGTGAATCCTTTGAAACTAGCTTTACAGAAAGTTGTTAGCTACCGTGTAGGTGCTGGGAAGTAAATGTGGGTTCTGTGCAGGAATGAAGGACTCATAACTACTCATTCCTCTCTTTCCCCACTGTAGTAGGATATTAATCTGACTGTTAGTGGTATGGCCCAGAGTGAGTCTGAAGGACTGAGGTGAGGAAAATTCAGCTTTTTCTTGTCTTTCCCCACCTTTTGATACTAAAGACTTACTCTACATGCTAATAAGTAAGCATATATAGAAAAAAACATACAAGCTGTCAACAATACTTCTGATTTTTTAAACTGACTGCAGTTGACAGTATTATTAATTAATACTTATCTGCTGATTATTCGAGCGCAAATTAATTTCACTAATGGTTTGCTTTTTATATGATGGAATTGGATTTCTCTTGTAGTTGTATTGGAGCGTTCTCTAATTTCAAAAGCTTTTAGCTAGTTTGTCCAGATAAGATAAATACAAAACATTTGCACTTCAATATCCTCCTATAGAAATACAAGAATTCAAGTTTTGTTTTTGAAATTTAGCTGACTCTACCATGTATTAGATCTGTGGCTGTGGATCAGTTTATTAGATCCTCTCATTTATAAAAATCAGATAGTAGAAAAGCTTTATCTTTTTATGCATGTTTTCCTAAAATATCCTTACAGCAGTATATGCTAAACCACATGAGAGAGTATTTCTTTGTACTATAATGAAGAATAAGAGCAAATGAAGAATTGGAACAATCAAAAATGACTAAACTAGATCAAGGATGGATAGAGAACTGCTAATAGTTCAGATATTTTGAAGGTTGCCCCTCCTCCACAAAACCCAAAATAAAATGATAAGATTACTACAAGTAGAGAGTTCTCATAAGACTCTGACTTTTCAGAAACAGTTATAGGTAGCTAAAGGCTACTAGGAGAAGTAGTTCATGAGACCCTGTCTCTTCCTGTAGGATTTATTAGGCAGTTAACGTTTGCTGGGGTACTGGCTCACAAGGCCATTCCCCTCTTCACGGATGTATAGACAGTTAACCTTTGCTAGGGAGATCTTCGTTTTGTCCTTTGTGGTATAAGTGCCTTTATAACTGTTCATACTCCTGTAAGTAATCCGGATTAAATTCAGTGTTTCACTTGAAAAAAAAGTAAAATTTTATTGAACATAGTTGTGTTTGTTCATTTGTATATTGTCTATGTCTACATCTGTCCTGTTTTGCCAGAGTCTAGTAGTAGACCGAAGATGTACAAGCCTAAAGTCATTACTGGGTGGCCCTTTAAGATAAAGCTTGCTGACCCCTGATTATTATTCAAAACATTGTATTGGAAATATATCTGGCATTTTTCAGATTTCACATTGCCTTTGAAGATTTGCAAGTAACTGATGTGAAAATGTTACTAGCAGTAGTATATAGATAGGCTCCCACACAGGAATATGTAAGATAGTCACCAGCACAGTGGATATAGTAAAGACAGGGAGATAAAATGATATTTTTTACTTTTATTTTTCTATTATTTTTTTTAATGTCATGTTAATAATGGAATAGATGAGAGACCATTATTTTTACTTTTTTTCCCCCAATACTGCCAGATCTTTCCCTCTTCGGATCTACCTACATTCATATTTTTTTCTGGTGAGAGATTGCTACACTGAAAAGGAGCTTTTGTGTTTGCAAGAGGCAAAATAGAGTAATACAATTTTATTAATTTGAATAACAGACAGGACAATTCTGAAGATGCTAAATTTTATAGTAATTTTAAATATACATTAATTTTAAAAATTAGTTGATTAATGTTATTTTTATGGATATAGATCCAGAAGCAAGTCAAGGCTAATTCGACTTAATTTTAGTTTTGAATTTGAGGTGACTTTTAAAGAAGACTTTCATTCAGTCAAGTTAATACTCGAGTTAAAGATCTGGAATGCAGTCAAATAGTCTGTTAAGACATTAAAATTATTTATGTAGAAGCTGCACATTACGTGTAAGATGTCCAAAGGAATGCAATGTGGTGCAATAAAAATAACAGAAAAACTGAAAATACGAATTGAACTTTAAGGAAGGGTTTAAAAGAAAGGGGATACCAAGACTAAGAAGAGTATTAATGAAGCACATTGAGAAATTTGTGACTTGGACTTACTAGTGGGTATGCATTCATTTTTTTTTTTATTTCAGATTTCTGAAGACCTTTAAAAGCATTCTTGAGGTATAATTTAGTCCTGTTGATTAGTCAGAATCAGAGATGGAATATTTATGAATTTTGTAAGTCAATTTAGTACACTATAACTATTATAAAAAGTTTAATTGTGTAAACTTAAAATGAAGTAAATCAGTGTCCGGGACGGCTTAGAGGTTAAATACAAGTGTTTACAGACAAGAGTACTGCGGATGACCAGGTGCTAGCATAGCACACATGTACATATTGTTAAAAAAAAAAGAAGAAAATAAAATAAATCACATTAAAATAAAATACTCAAAATTTACCATTTCACAGTTATAAGGTAAATTGCTATCTTGAGGTTATTTTTACTTCAGACATGTGGTATAAGTTGACTTTCTTTTTTCTTTTATTTGGAACTTATCATAGGCTGTTTATTACTTTCTAGTGTTGGCATGTTGATAGTTTGAAATTGGTTACAGGCAGAATATTTATACCAAGAAACCCAGCAAATGCTACATGAAATGACTTAATTTGTTAGCTGTACAAGTAACAAAATGATAAATTGTTACTAATGTGGAATAAACATAAAGGTGCATCAGATAGTCAGTTATAACTTTCAAAGTTGGAAATACTATTTCAGTATTATGATTCAGCACAAAGTCAGTGTATCTACTCCCAAGTGACATTCTAATAGGGGTCTCTTTCATTGCACTTAATCCTAGTCATTAAAAAGAACACTAATAAAAGTTTGTCAAAAATAGTCATGTTGTGACATCTAGTTGGCTGAGTGGAATTTACAATCAAGAGGATTTTATTTTTTATTATTGTACATCATTTGCATACTATTGATCTTTCACATGCTATTCTTTTGGAGAAGCACATGTTAAGCATTTACTAGCATATACTGATAGTCTTACATGAGTTTATGAATTTCCCTTCAAGCCATTTTTTTCTTTTTTTTTTATTGGCTATTTTATTTATAATTCAGATGTTATCCCCTTACCCCATCATTCCCCCTCCTGCCCCAACCCAGGGACCGAGTATCCCATCCCCTCTTCTGCTTTTATGAGGATGTTCTCCCACCTCCCCACCCTCGAATTCCCCCACACATGGCGTCCAGACTTCATAGGACCAAGGACCTCCTCTCCCACCTATGCCGACAAGGCCATCCTCCCCTACATATACAGCTCGAGCCATGGATCCCTCCCTATGTGCTCCCAGGCTGGTGGTTTAGACCCTGAGTGCTCTGGTTGGTTGGTATTGTTGCTCTCCTCATGGTGCCGCAAACCCTTTCAGCTCCTTCAGTCTTCTCTTTGACTCCTCCATTGGGAACCCCTTGATCAGTTCAATGGTTAGCTGTGAGCATCCACCTCTGAGTATATCAGACTCTGGCAGACCTCTTAAGGACAAAGCTATATCAGGCTCCTGTCAGCATGCACTTCCTGACATCCACATCAGCGGCTACTTTTGATGACTACACATGGGATTGATACCTAGGTGGAATGTTCTCCAGACGGCTTCTCCTTCAGTTTCTGTCCCACACTTTGTCTCCATATTAGCTCCCTTGAGTATTTTGTTAGGACTGAAGTGCCTCCACTTACTTAGTCTTTCAGTCATACTTTATAGATTGAGTGTGTCATTTCCACATTTAATTTATTCCTTTTTATTTTGAGGGTAAATTTTATTAGTGCTATGACATTGGATAGGGAGTGTATATATTTTAGTTTATTGAAGTTTCTGAAAATGTTAAACTTCTGCTTGTCAGTAATCCTAGGGAAGAGAAGTAGTAGAACAGAATTGCATTATATTTATTTGTTAATTTGTTCACTACAATTTCTAGGGATTCAACTAATGAAACTACTGCCCATTCTGATGCTGGCAGCGAACTTGAAGAAACAGAGGTCAAAGGAAAAAGAAAAAGGGGTCGTCCTGGCCGGCCTCCAGTATGTATTATATTTTGTCTTTATGCTTCAGTGCTTTTTCATAAATAAGCTTGAAATGGATTGTCAGTTCTAGTATTAATGCAGTTAATATTTTATGTTTTTACTCCAGTAACATAGAGGAGATTCTTGGGAACTTTGCTTTGACTTAGCAGTTTCAGAGAAGGGAAATTTGTAGCATCTTCACTGTCTGTACTTGAAAGTGCAGAGGGGAATGTCAGATGAATTACAGTTAAGACATACTGCTCTTTGCCCTCAACTTTTTTTTCTTCTGGTAACTCCTTAATGTGCATTTTTATAGTAATATTTGAAAGCTCGAGGCAAGTTTTAGTATATAGGCTTAATGATTCATGAGTTAAAAATTTAGAAGAGTACAGGGTGTCACTAGTTTGAGAGGTACTTTATAAAGTCTGTGCACTTCAGTTTGGAGTTAAGTATAATAAACCTTGAGAGAGTACAAATATTGATATATGTTAACATTTACATTTTATTAATCTGTAATCTGATTTGCTATTGTAGCAAGGTTTTTCTTTTTTTATGAAATTCTTATAAAAAATCTTAGCTTTCTTTATAGAAGATATACTAGCATAAACCTTCTGGTATTTTCATTTTGAGCTTCAAAAGATATATTAGTATGGCCAGTTTTGATTCATCTCTCCACCTTTTCTCTTTCTATGCCATTTTAAAAGATAAACTAAACATTTCTTCTGTAACTATTTCAGTGTATGTGTTTCTGTATTTGAATAAGCTATCCTCTGTTCAGCTTACAATCAGCATTGAAAGCTTTTTGTGTCATCAAAAGGTGTGAGTGTTTCTCCCCACCAAAAACCAAGCCGTCACTTTGTAGCATTAATTACTAGCTATGTGTTCTGCACAGTGCTTCACTTTTGGTGTAGTATCTGATGTTAGTGTTGAGGTCTCTGTCTTCAGTATTTTTACCATCCCCCCTCCCTAATTTCATTTGCAAGTCCTTTCTGTTTGTTTTCCCTGTGTTTTTAACCAACTGTTTATAAGAAATTCTTTCAATCTGCCCCTTGTATTTTATAGATTCATTTGAACAGCTCAAAGAATTTAGGGAGACTCCTTCCACAGAATTTAGGAATACTGCTTTAACAGTTTATTATCATTATTACAACTGAACACATACATAGGGCAAGGTATGGGTTAAAGACTTTCAGTGACAATTAATTTGTGCTGTTTTTTTTTTGGAATTTTATCATAGTTAGCTATCTAGAATCCCTTTAAGTCCTGTTCTTTTGGCATGGTGCTTTTAGATTGGCTAAGTGAAATCATTAAGACTTGTTTGTGTTAGCATTCTTCTTGCTCTTACTTTGTATGTCATTCTGCTCTGCAGACTATGGAGCAAGACCCTTTTTTGTTAAGAGGAGGATCTTAGGAGTTTCTTTTGGGCAAGATGTGATAATAGATCACTGACTAGTGTTCTATTGCTGAGAAGAAAGACCATGCCCAAGGCAACTCTTACATAAGAAAGCATTTAATTGAGGCTTGCTTACAGTTTCAGAGGCTCAGTCCATTATCTTCATGGTGGGGAGCATGGTAGCACATGGTAACATGTGGTACTGAAGAAGTAGCTATGAGTTCTACATTTAGATCTTCAGGCAGCAGGAGAAGAGAGACTGGGCGTGGCTTGGACCTTTAAAATCTCAAAACCCCTCACTAGTGATACACTTCCTCCAACAAGACAATAGCTCCAAATCCTTTTCGAGTGCCACTCCATAATATAGCTCAGCATTCAAACATATGAGCCTGTGAGGGCTGTTCTTATTCAAACAGCTACAGTATTTGACCACTTACTATGTATATAAGAAGATCAGTAGATTTAAAAAAAAAAAAAAGATTTATGTATTTTATGTATATGGGTACACATTGGAGTTGTCTTTAGACACATTAGAAGAGGGCATTGTATCCTATTACTGATGGTTGTGAGCCACCATGTGGTTGTTGGGAATTGAACTCAGGACCTCTGGAAGAGCAGTCAGTGCTCTTAACGGCTGAGCCATCTCTCCAGCCCTAATAGGTAGATCTTTTTTAGTGAGTTATTCAATATGATTTTTAAAAATGTGGTTGTTATTTCCCTTTTGCTAGAATTTCTGTTTTAGGCCCAACCTTCAAACAAAACATGGGAAAAGACTTCTGTTTGATAATGTAGTTGCTTCTTGTATACTTTTTGACTGTATGATCTTTATTTAATGGGTAAAAACTGGAGAAAGACATGCTTTGTAGGCTTTATTATTTTTGCTCATTTGAAGAAATGTTTGTTCACATAGCATTTCTTACAGAAACATTTTGGGAAGAGTGAAGGAAACTTGTAATTAGTTTGAGATCTTTTTAGTTTCCCATGCTACCATGTGATTATTCTGAGAGTATAGGCAGGTTACTTTGCTTTTCTGGGACTCAGAGATATTTGTTTTCCAATTTAAAGATTTCAGATTAAAGACTGCTTGTACAATTTTTCTTCAAGATAATGAATCACCCCTTGAACAGGTTGTAGTGGTATTTTAATTTTGATGTATATACTGCTAAGCCTCAGTGCTAAGACAAGTTCTTGTTTTAAAGTTTTGTATATCTAAATGATTACCTCCTTTCTTGTGCCAAATATGACTGGAGTTTTGATGGAAATCTGTGGTCATCAGAATGATCATATTTGAGACATGTCAAAGATAACCTATTTTCAAAAATGATAAGAATTTCTTACAAACCATCTCTGTTTTGAGTGGTCTCAAATTTTGGTTGGTACACATTTCAAAATATTTTACTCATTGCATTTCTTATTATTTCTGTTGGTTTTTTTGTAGTGTTTATGTTTTTTTTTTGTGTGTGTACACACGTATACATACACTCTTTTATGTATATGTACAGACATGCCTATGGAGGTCAAAGGTCAGTTTGCAGGAGTATGTTCTCTCTACTGTGTGGGTTCCAGGAAAGATATTCAGAAGTCAGGCTTAACAACATTATAAATATAAGCAATAAAAATATAAATATATATAAATATAAACATTCATACAATATAAAACAAGTACCTTTACCTACTGAGACTTCTTGCCAGTTCTTTTAATTTCTTTTTGAAAATATTAATTGGCATATAATTTTGTATATTTATGTGATACTTTTCTTTGTGTTAGTGTGATGTGTACATGTATGAAAGAACATGTTTATTTGTATGTTGGCACTTGTTTCTGCTTGTGTATTTGTGTGGGATATCTGTGTCTTAAATTCACATGTAGAGTCTTCCTTAATTGCCTTCTACAATATTCATTGAGGTAGAGTTTTTTAGTTGAATCTAAATCATCAATATATATCCTAAACTAATTAGTCAGCTTGTTACCTCAAGTTTCTCAGGTTGTAATTAGAGACAGGCCATCTTGCCCACCCAGCATTGTACATGGATTCTGGGAATCAAATTCTGGTCTCCAGACCTACCTGTTACTCATATTTTTCACTGAGCCCTAAAGCATTTATGATACATATATACAATGTAAAATGACTAATTCAGACTATTAGTGTATTCATTCATATTAGACATAACAATTTTATGGCAAGCATGTTCAAAATTGTATTCTAATTATTTTAAATTATAAATTTATTGTTAATGATAGTCATTCTACTAGGTTATAGAACACTAGACTTGAATTCTTCTAATTGTAATTTATTACTTAATCAACTTCTGTATTATATCCCTCCATCTTTCCATTTCTCCATCCCTTCATCCTTCCATTACTCCAATGTCCTTTCCAGTCTATGTTAACTATTATTCCTCTCTTATTCTGTGGTTTTGTTTAAGTTTCTGTGGATATTTAGTAGGTGTTGAAGCCCACACTGCCCGGTGTGGGGGCCACTGTGTCCCGGCCCGAGTCCACGGGTCAGGGTCTAGCAAGAGAGAGAGTGGGGATGGAGGGGAAGAGACGTGAACAATGGAGACAAGACAGAGTGTCTGATCAAGTCTCTTATTGAAAGGAAATTTGGGGTATTTATATGCTTTGTCACATGTCTTATAGGCGTGGATACCACGTGTATCTTGTAGGTGTGGATATTACATGCCTTGCAGTCTGGGGCACTAAACAGCAAAACAAGATATGTGGGATAAACAAGATATTTATCAGAGTGTGCTCAGCGGTTGTAGGCTGTTGAAAAACAAGTCTCTTGTTAGGGTATATGTCTCGAGATGGTTGCAAAGATGATAGCCACTTTTGGCTTCTAACAGGTTCCCCCTTTTAAATATTTTTTTTTCAAAAGGGAAGGCTGGGAAAACTTGTGGAAACCGTGTTTGCCTTAGGTCAGAACAAAAGACTGTAGCCTCTTTTTCCAGTCTTAGGATGGTGAGGCCTCCCAGTTAGGGACAAGGGTCTTGAGGTGTTCTCTTACCCTGTCATTGACTATCTAGCTTAGCGTGTAAGTTAGGGGTTAATCCTCGTCAGTCTTGATGACAGAGGTTTTAGAGTCCCCTACTTTCATCCTGTAATAACGGACCTGTACGGAATTAATTAATTAATTAATTAATTAATTAATGGTTTTTTTCGAGACAGGGTTTCTCTGTATAGGCCTGGCTGTCCTGGAACTCACTCTGTAGACCAGGCTGGCCTCGAACTCAGAACTCTTGTCAGGGTATATGGCTCGAGATGGTTGCAAAGATGATAGCCGCTTTTGGCTCCCAACAGGTGTTTCTTTGTGTGTGCTTGATTTTCTTTCGCTTGATAGAGTAGTCTTCTAGGTTGTTTCTTATTATCAAAAATGGCAGGATTTTGTCCTTTTTATGTATTTATACCACATTTTCTTGTTAGTAGATGGCTAAGTCAATTGTGTAGATTGGTTTATTATAAGTAATTCTCTAATATGTGTCGGAATGTTGTTAGATGTGTTTTGAATATACTTTTTTCTTTTAATATATAGATCTTGTAATGAGATTGCTTGGACATACAGCATTTCTAGTTTAATTTTGTAAGAAATCTCTATACTGCCTTCATAATGACTGTTCTGATTTACGTTCTTTCAGTAATATATGAGAATTATCCAGTTTCTTAATCTTCATTTGCCTTGGTTACTTTTTATCTTGTTAGTAACAGACATTATTGGAGTGAAATGGTATCTTTTAATGGTTTTGATTGGCATTTCCCCAATGATCAGTCAGTCATAGTAAGTATATTTTCATTTAACTATTGTCTGTTGATATCCTCTTTTAAAAATTTATTTTTATTTGTTTATTTTTAATTTGGATCATTTGACTTCCTTATATAATTTTTATATTAGTCTTACAGTTAATTAGAAAATGTTTTTCCCCATTTGACGAGATATCTTTTTGTTCTGTATTGCTTCCTTTTGCTGTGTGGAAGGAAGCATTTTAGTTTGACAGGATCCTATTGTTCTTTTGTACTTTTGTTACATGTGGTTTGAGATCTTTCCCACAAAGTCTTTTTTTAAAGAATTATTTATTTTACGTATATGAGTACACTGTAGTTGTTGTCTTCAGACACACCATAAGACCGTATTGGATCCTATTACAGATGGTTGTGAGCTACCATGTGGTTGCTGGGACTTGAACTCAGGACCTCTGGAAGAGCAATCAGTGCTCTTAACCACTAAGCCATCTCTCTAGCCCTCCCAAAAAAGTCTTTATCTTTGTTATTGTTGCAGGGTCTTTGCTATTTTTGTTTTTCCTGCCAGGTTAATGGTTTTGGTTGTGTGTTCAGATTTGTTACATTGTTTCTATAACTGGGTAGAGATGGTTTCATCTTTCTGCATATACATCCATGTGTTGACTCTTTTCTCTGGTGTATGGTCTTGGAAAATATAATTAAAAAAAAAAAAAAACTCAGTTGATTATTTTTGGATTCTCGATTTGTTCCATTGTCCTAAACCACTTTTTTTGTAGGCCAGTAATATGTTCTTTCATTATATAGCTTTATAGTGTGTTTTGAAGGTAGATATTTTGATATTTCTCCTTTGTCCTTTTTTTCCCCCCAGGATCACATTGGTTATTCAGAATTTTGTCTGGTATCATTTAATTTTTAGAATTATTGTATTTCTTTGAAAAGTACTGGTATTTTCATAAGTATTTTTTGACTGTTTAGATTGTATCAAGCATTGGAAACAGTTTTACAATATTAATTATTTCAGTTTTTGAATGTGGGATATATTTACACTACTTTGTATTCTCTTTATCTTGATTTATCATCATTTCATAATTTTTTTTTTTGTTTTTTTTTTTTTTTTTTTTGTTTTTGTTTTTTGTTTTTTGAGACAGGGTTTCTCTGTGTAGCCCTGGCTGTCCTGGAACTCACTCTGTAGACCAGGCTGGCCTCGAACTCAGAAATCTGCTTGCCTCTCCCTCCCAATTGCTGGGATTAAAGGCATGCGCCACCACCGCCTGGCCATTTCGTAATTTTTATTATACAGTTTAAAACAGTTTTTGGTTTAAAGTGTAGTTTTTTAGTTATTATTGTTTATCCTTTTTCTCTTCTCATTTTTATTAGTTCTTCGAGAATTTTATTTGGTATATTTTCATCATATTTACCTTTCCCCTAAATCCTTCCAGAACCTTCCCCAATTCTCTACTCAACCCAACTTTGTGTCTTTAAAAAAACCCAAAACAAAGCTGGGTGTTCATGACACATGCCTTTAATTCTTGTGCTCAGCAGGGAGAGGCAGGTGTGTCTCTTTTTTTTCTTTTCTTTTCTTTTTTTTTTGAAGCCAGCCTGGTCACACACAGAGAGATCCAGGATAGCCAAGGCTATACAGAGAAACACTGTTTTGGAGGGTGAGGGGAGCGGGAACAAAAACCAAAACCCAGTATGTATAGTTCATTCTGCTTATATACTTTTGGATGGGTAGTCTAAATTTTATGGTGTGGTGTGTCTACCAGAGAATGCATCCTTTGTGAAAACTCTCTCCCTCTCATGGCAGGTGTCCACTACAGGTAGCTCTTAACTAGGGGCTGGACTTCATGCCCACTTCCATTTTCTATGCTAGATGAGTAGGTAGACTGACAGATGGACCGAGCAGTGGACTGACTGACCGATTGACTGATTCATTCATTTATCTGGGCTTAATCCTGCACAGGTTTTATTCATGCTGTCTCAATTGGTAAAAGAAAAATTCATATCTACAGCTTCCGTGCTTTGTCTAGAAAGTACTGTTTCCTTGTGCGTCTAGAAAGTACTGTTTCCTTGTGGTCAGTCATTCACCACATATGGTTTTTATAAACTTGCTCCATCCTCTGCCATGGTGTTTGAGCCCTAGGTAGAGTGCTGGAGCACTCTGCAGTCTCTTGTTTCTTTACGCCTTGCCTTGATCAGTTATGGTTCTCCGTGTTAATTGCTGTCTGCTGAAGTAAAGAAAGCTTCTTTAATGAGGGTTTGCACTAATATGCAGGGATATTATTAAATGAGCAGAGTTCAGTTTAATACTGTGTCTGTTTAACAGCATATTAATTAGTAGTCGGTTCTTCCCTAGAGAGCCCCAATAATGATGCCAGCTATAGATTTTAACTGGTGGAGCTATGTTCGTGTCACTATTGCATCAGTGGACAGACATGTCTAGCCAGTCTGAGTCATTTTTTAAGCGAAGGTTCACACTTGAATAAGATTGGTGATTTTTTTCTCTCTCCTTTAATAGCAGTACATATAGCACATTCTAGCACTGTGGAAGCTAAATAGTAGGGATGAAACTATGGGTCAATACCAGCTTGATTTCTTCTTGGTCTAGGACTTAAGTATATTCTGTTTTCAGCATAACATCCTAATGTCAAGTTCTGGTGGGTGATCAGGAACATTGACACTGGCCTGTAATGTTTGGAGGTCTGTGGGGTGTACTTGTGTACTGCTCCAAAATAGACAACCCATTTCTGGAACTGATCTTTTTATTTATTATCCTGAGGTGCTTAGTACTGGCACTTTTGCCTCATTTTAGGTAATTCCATTGAAACTCTTTATATGTATGCATTTATATAATTTAAGAATCTTTTCCATTAGGAGGTTTCCATATGAAAATTTCAATGTCTTTAGTGTTAGTTCTCTCTCCTGCCTTCCATAATCTTCCCTGCCTGCCCTTCTATCCCCTCTACACTAGACACCCTTTCTCTATTACTCTACACTTTAACACATTGTACCTTGAGCATACCTACTCCCTGTAGCCTCTTCCTCATTTCCTGACCTCTATGGGTATTCCAGATGTTAACACATGTTATCTAAAGATTCAAGACTAATGTCTGCAAATGAGAGAAAAATACACAAAATTTATCTTTCTGAGTTAGGATCACTGTACTCAGAATGATTATTTCCATCTCTGTCTTTAATTTCAATTTTCTTAACTGCTGAATAGTATTCCACTGTGTAAATGTACCTTCTTATCATTATCCACTCATCAGTTTATGGCTGTTTCTGTTTCCACCTAGTACAAATAGAGCAGCAATAAACATGGATGATCAGATATTTTTATAGTAGGATATAGAGTTCTTTGGTTAGATGTCTAACAGCAGTATAGACGAATCATATTGCAGATCTGTTTGTAGCTTTGCATGGAACTGTCATACTAATTTTTATAGGCTGTACCAATTTGCATTACAGCCATCAATGAATAAGTGCTCACCTTTCCCCAAATCCTTGCCAGCATTTGATTTTTGGTTTTTACCCATTCTCATTGGTATTCAAAAACCTTAAGATAATTATAATTTGCATTTTTACCTGATAGCTAGGGATACTTAATGTCTTTGGGTTTCCTTTTTCTTTTTTCCTTATTAAATTATTTTATTTATTTAGATTCTAAATGTTGTACCTACTTTCCTGGCCCCTCCTTTCTGAGTTCTTCACCCCTTCCGCTTCCTTTTTGTGTCTGAGATGATGCTCCCTTGATCTCTACTCCCACCTCACCCCCATCAGCATCCCCCTTTCTTGGATCATCAGTTTTCTTTCTTTTTAAAGAGTTATTTATTTTGTCTATATGAATACACTGTAGCTGTCTTCGAGCACACCAAAAAAGGGCATTGGATCCCATTACAAATGGGTGTGAGCCACCATGTGTTTGTTGGGGATTGAACTCAGGACCTCTGGAAGAGCAGCTAGTGCTTTTAACCACTGACCCAACCTTCCATCACCCTGTCATCAAGTTTCTACACAATTAAAGGCACCTTCTCCCACTGAGATCAGACAAGTCAGCCCTCTGCTATATATGTGCCTGTGGCCACTGACTAGTCCATGCATACTCTTTAGTTGCATGACTCTTTAGTTGGTGACTTAGTCTCCAGGAACTCTGAGTGGTCCAGGTTAGTTGATACATTCTTCCTATGGGGATGCAATACCCTTCAGCTCTTTCAATTCTTCCTCTAATACTTCCAGAGGAGCCCCCAACCTTAGTTGAATGGTTGGCTGTAAGTATCTGCTTCTGTCTCAGTCAGCTTCTGGTAGAGCCTCTCAGAGGACAACATGGCCTCAGTAATAGGGTCAGGGTTTGGTGTCAGCTCATGGGATGGATTCCAAATTGGGCCAGTCACTTGCTGGCCTTTCCTTCAGTCTCTGCTCCCTTTTTGTCCCTGCATTTCCTTTAGACAGAAACAATTCTGGGTTAATTTTTTTTTTTTTTTAAGATAAGTGGTTGGCTTCATGCGTCTACTGGAGGCCATGACTATCTACTGGAGGTGGTCTCTTCAGGTTCTATCTCCCTACTGTTGAGCATTTCAGCTAACTTCATCCCCATTGAGTCCTGGGAGCCTCTCACATCCTAGGTCTCTAGAACTTTCTAGAAGGTTTCCTTCCCGCAACCCCACACTGCTGCGTATGTCTATCCATTCATTCTCCTGGTGCTCTGGCCTTCTCCCCTGTCTCCTCCCATACCTGATCTTTCTCCCTTTCCTCTGTACCTACGTCTTCCACCTACTTCCCTCCCTCCTTCTGCCTCTTGTGATTATTTTGTTCTCCCTTCTAAGTGGAATTGAAGTATCCATACTTGGGTCTTCCTTCTTGTTAAGTTTCCTATAGTCTGTGAGTCGTATCATGGGTATTCTGTACTTTTTGGGTAATATACACTAATCTGTGAGTACATACCATGCATGTCATTTTGGGTCTGGGTTACCTTACTCAGGATATTTTCTGGTTATATCCATTTTCTGTTTTTATTTTGTGGAATAGTTTGAGGAGTATTGGTAAAAATAGCTCCTCTTTTAAGATCTAGTAGAATTCCAAGCTAAAACCATCTGGCCCTAGGATTTTTTTCATTGGGAGTCTTTTAATGAGAGCTTCTTTTTCCTTAGAAGTAGTGACACTGTTTAGATAGTATACCTGATCTTGATTT
Organism: Rhabdomys pumilio; assembly: GCA_030674055.1. Taxonomy (NCBI): domain Eukaryota; kingdom Metazoa; phylum Chordata; class Mammalia; order Rodentia; family Muridae; genus Rhabdomys; species Rhabdomys pumilio. Next base: position 9,052,089 of record JANHMN010000020.1, on the reverse strand, counting down.
AACTTTGGTATCATCCATTTCATCTAGATTTTTTAGTATAGGCTATCGTAGTAAGAACTGATGGTTTTTGTTTTTAAGTTCTTCAAGTTTTGTTCTTATGTCTCCCTTTTCATTTCTGATTTTGTTATTTTGGTTACTGTTTTTGTGACTTTTAGTTAGTTTTGTTAAGGGTTTATCTATCTTGTTGATTTTCTTAAAAAGATCCAGTTCTTGTCTTTGTAACATTTTTTTTCTATCATTTTCTTTGTTGATCTTTTAGTTTGACTATTTCCTGCCCTCTACTCCTTTTGGGTGTGTTTGCTTCTTTTTTTCTAGAGCTTTCAGGTGTGATGTTAAGTTACTAGTATAGGATCTCTACAGTTTCGTTTTCCTTTTCATGTTTAAGAATGGAAATTGTCTCAACTACCATTTATTATATCTGCAATGAGAAATCTCCCACATTTTTCTGTATAATTTTAACTTTTCCACAGCTAGATTTATCTGTTTTTGTATTCTTTTTTAAAAAATTGGATATTTTATTTACGTATGTTTTCAATGTTATCTTCTTTCCAGGTTTCCCCTCTGCAAACCCTCTATTCCATTCTTCCTCCCCCTGCTTCTATGAGGGTTATTCCCTCACCCATCCACCCACTTCTACCTCACTACCCTGGCATTTCTCTACACTGGAGCATCTATTCTTCACAGGACCAAGGGCCTCTCCTTCCATTGATGCCAGATAAGGCCATCCTCTGCTACATATGCTGCTGGAGCTATGAGTCCCTACATGTGTACTCTTTGGTTGGTTGTTTAGTTCCTTGAAGCTCTGGTGGGTCTGCTTGGCTCTCCAATTTTTTTATGAAGGCACTTAGTGCTATGAATTTTCCTTGCAACATTGCTTTTATTGTGTCCCATGAGTTTGGGTATGCTGTGCCTTTATTTTCATTTAATTATGGAAGTTTTTTTCTTTGTTCCCTAAGTTATCTTTACAGAGTAGAGTTGTTGTAAATCTACTTGGCTCATAGCTTGTTAGTTTCATTGTGTCTCTGTTTAGTTTCTGTTTCAATGACTTATCCATTGATGAGAGTGGGGATGTTGAAGTATCCCACCATTTTTGTGAGAGGTTCAGTGTGTGTTTTAAGCTTTAGTAAAGTTTCTTTTATGAATATGGTTGCCCTTGCATTTGGGGCATAGATATTCAAAATTGAGACTTCATCTTAGCAGATTTTCTCTTTGGTGAGTATGAAGTATCCTTTTTCATCTCTTTTGATAACTAAATTTCTTAGATGTTTTGGCTCAGGAGCTTTTTACACTTTGTATTTTTTTTGACCCCTGTGTTCGTATCTTCTATGATATCTTCTATGACTAAGATTGTCTCTTCTAGTCCTTGTATTCTGTTGGTGATGCTTGCATCTGTACCCCCTGTATCGTTTCTGGGTTTTTTCATCTCCAGGGTTGCCTCTGCTTGTGATTTCTTTATTGTATCTATTTTCATTTTAAGTTTTGAACAGTTTTGTTCATTTTTTTTTTTTTTACCAGTTTGACTATGTTTTCCTGTGTTTCTTTAAGTGAGTTATTTATATCTTCCTTTAAGGCCTCTATTATCTTCACGAGATGGAATTTTAGGTTAGAATATTTCTCTTTAGGTATGATAGAGTATCCTGAGCTTGCTGTGGTGCGAGAAGTGAGTTCTGATGGTGTCATATTAAATTGGCTTCTGTTGCTCATGTTCTTGCTCTTGCCTCTCAACATATAGTTATCTTTGGTGTTAGGTGGCTTGGGTGTATGAGGGTGCAATTTGAGGAGGTGCAGAATAAATGAATGTGAAGTCCAGAGGTTGATGTTGGATATCTTTCCTCTGTAGTTTCCTATTTTTTATTTTTCTCTTTGGCCTTGCAAGATAGGATTTCTCTGGGTATCCCTAGGGGTCCTGGAACTCATTTTGTAAACCAGGCTGGCCTTGATCTCAGAGATCTCCCTGCTTCTGCCTCCCAAGTGCTAAAATTGAAGTTGAGTGCTACAGTGTCTGGCTTTCACTTTTTGTATTTTGATAAAGCATCTCTCACTGAGCCAGGAATTTTAGTAAGTCAGCTAGGTTGGTTGCCCAATGAGCCTTATTGTTCTGTCTCTCTTTTTTTTTTTATTGTATATATTATTTATATTTCAAATGTAATCCTCTTTCCCTGTCTCTCCTACTCCTGCTTCTGTGAGGATGTGCCCCACCCACCCACTGACTCCCACTTCACTGCCCTCAATTCCCCACACAGGAGCGTCCAGCCTTTATAGGACCAAAGACCTCCTCTCCTACCCATGCCCAACAAGGCCATCCTCCCCTACACATACAGCTGGAGCCTTGGCTCCCTCCCTATGTGCTCCCAGGTGGGTGGTTTAGACCCTGGGAGCTCTGGTTGGTTGGTATTGTTGCTTTCCCCATGGTGCTGCAAACCCTTTAAGTCCTTCAGATTTCTGTCTAACTCCTCTACTGGGAACCCCATGATCAGTTCAGTGCTTAGCTGTGAGCATCCTCCATTGTATATGTCAGACTCTGGCAGACCTCTAAGGAGACAGCTATATCACGCTCCTGTCAGCATGTACTTCCTGGCATCCACATCAGCTTCTGCCTTTGGTGACTGCACATGGGATGGTTACCTAGGTGGAGCAGTCTCTGGACAGCTTCTCCTTCAGTTTCTGTCCCACACTTTGTCTCCATATTTGCTCCCATGAATATTTTGTTATTCCTTCTAAGAAGGACCGAAGCACCCATACTTTGGTCTTGCTTCTTCATGTGCTTCATGTGGACTGTGAATTGTATCTTGGGTATTGTGAGCTTTTGGGCTAATATCCACTTATCAGTGAGTGTATACCATGTGTGTTCTTTTGTGATTGGGTTACCTCACTTGGGATGGTATTTTCTAGTTCCATCCATTTCCCTAAAAATTTCTCGAATTCATTGTTTTTAATAGCTGAGTAATACTCCATTGTGTAAATGTACCACATTTTCTGTATCCATTCCTCTGTTGAAAGACGTCTGGGTTCTTTCCAGCTTCTGGCTCTTATAAATAAGGCTGCTATGAACATAGTGGAGCGTATGTCCTTGTTATATGTTGGAGCATCTTCTGGGTATATGCCCAGGAGTGGTATAGCTGGGTCCTCAGGTAATGCTGTGTCCAATTCTCTGAGAAACTGCCAGACTGAGTTCTAGAGTGGTTGTACCAGCTTGCAATCCCACCAACAATGGAGGAGTGTTCCTCTTTCTCCACATCTTTGCCAGCATCTGCTATCACCTGAGTTTTTGATCTTAGCCATTCTGACTAGTGTGAGGTGGAATTTTAGGGTTGTTTTGATTTGAATTTCTCTGATGACTAAGGATGTTGAATATTTCTTTAGGTACTTCTTGGCCATTCGAGTTTACTCAGTTGAGAATTCTTTGTTGAGCTCTGTCCCCCATTTTTAATAGAGTTATTTGGTTATCTGGAATCTAGTTTCTTGAGTTCTTTGCATATATTGGATATTAGCCCTTTATTGGATATAGGATTGGTAAAGATCCTTTCCCATTCTTTTGGTTGCCGTTTTGTCCTATTGACAGTGTCCTTTAGATAAACACTTAGCCAGACTAACCAGAGGGCACAGAGACAGTATCAAAATTAATAAAATCAGAACCGAAAAGGGAGATATAACAACAGAAACTGAGGAAATTAAAAAATTATCAAATCCTACTACAAAAGCCTATATTCAACAAAACTTGAAAATCTGGATGAAATGGACAATTTTCTAGACACATACCAGGTTCCAAAGTTAAATCTGAAGCAGATAAACCATCTAAACGGCCCCATAACCCCGGTCATTAAAAGTCTTTCCACCAGAAAAAGCTCAGGGCCAGATGGTTTTAGTGCAGAATTCTATCAGACTTTCCAAGAAGACCTAATACCTTTTTTTTTTTTTTCAAAGTATTCCACAAAATAAAAAGAGAAGGAACACTACCCAATTTGTTTTATGAAGTCACAGTTATGCTCATACGTAAACCACACAAAATCACAACAAAGAAAGAAAACTTCAGACCACTCTCTCTTATGAATATTGATGCAAAATACTTAATAAAATTCTTGCAAACCGAATTTGGAACAAATCAAAGCAATCATCCATCTTGATCAAGTTGGCTTTATCACAGGAATGCAGGGATGGTTCAATATTCGGAATACCATCAACTTAATCCACTATATAAACAAACTCCAAGAAAAAAACCACATGATCATCTCACTATATGCAGAGAAAGCATTTGACAAAATTCAACATTTCTTCATGGTAAAAGTCCTGGAAAGATCAGGAATTCAAGGCCCATACCTAAACATAGTAAAAGCAATATACAGCAAGTCAGTAGCCAACATCAAACTAAATGGAGAGAAACTTGAAGCAATCAACTTGGGACTAGACAAGGCTGCCCACTCTCTCTCTACCTATTCAATATAGTAATGGAATTCCTAGCCAGAGCAATTAGATAAGAAAAGGAAGTCAAAAGGATGCAGAGAGGAAAGGACGAAGTAAAAATTTCAGCATTTGCAGATGATATGATAGTATACTTAAGTGACCCCAAAACCTCCACCAGAGAACTCCTAAACCTGATAAACAAGTTCAGCAAAGTGCCTGGATATAAAAATCAAATTAGTAGCCTTCCTCTACTCGAAGGATAAACAGGCTGAGAAAGAAGTTAGGGAAATGACATCCTTCACAATAGTCACAAATAATATAAAATACATTGGTGTGAATCTAACCAAGAAGTGAAAGATCTGTACGATAAGAACTTCAAGTTTCTGAAGAAAGAAATTGAAGAAGATCTTAGAAGATGGAAAGATCTCACATGCTCATGGTTTGGCAGGATTAATATAGAAAAAATGACCATCTTGTTGAAAGCAGTCTACAGATTCAATGCAATCCACATCAAAATTCCAACCCAAGATACCGAGAACTATTCTCAACAATAAAAAAACTTCTTGGGGAATCACCACTCCTGACCTCAACTCCAGCTGTACTACAGAGCAATAGTGATTAAAAACTGCATGTTATTGGTACAGAGACAGGCAGGAAGATCAGTAGAATAGAACTGAAGACCCAGAAATGAACCCACACACCTATGGTCATTTGATCTTTGACAAAGGAGCTAAAACCCGTCTAGTGGAAAAAGGACAGCGTTTTCAACAAATGGTCCTACTTCAACTGGAGGTCAGCATGTAACAGAATGCAAATTGATCCAGTCTTACCTCCTTGTACAAAGCTCAAGTCCAAGTGGATAAAGGACCTTCACATAAAACCAGATATACTGAAACTAATAGTAGAGAAGATGGGGAAGAATCTTGAATACCTAGGCACAGGGGAAAAGTTCCTAAAAAGAACACCAATGGCTTATGCTCTAAGATCAAGAATTGACAGATGGGACCTCATAAAATTGTTGTCTTTATTTCCCTTCCTCTCATGGGAGTTGCATGCACTTGTGCTATTATACATAACTTTTATATAGAGTACTGGGCATCTAATCTCTGTTTATGTTTCCATGGCAGGTATATTATCAGTGAGACTGTCTTTCCAGCTCCCCTTTTTTTGTTTTGTTTTTTGTTTTTGAGACAGGCACATGAAACCTAGGCTTTTATCTGTCTGCTTCCCAAATGTGTCCCCCCATCCCCCATTCTTTCTTGGTATATGTGAATGTTCCTGGAGTTTGTATACTAATTTCTCTTTTAGTTCTAATTTTGTATGTTGATTTGTATTTTCAATATACTGTCACTTTCTTGAGTTTTAATTGGATCATTTTTATTTCACTTCGATAGCTTTGACTAGGATTTGTTGTGTTATGTTGAACAAACCAGGTAAAGCTTTTTAACTTTTTTCCCTTCAGTATGTGGGTTTTCCACTAAGTAAATGGATTTGTTTCACGTAGCTTTATTTATACTGAAGCACATTTTTTTTTGTAAGTAATTTGTTGGGAATTAGTTTTAGGAAATTTTGAATGATATCAAATGATTTATATCTATTAAAATTATCCTATTTTTTAAATCCTTAGTTCTCTTGTTGTCATGTGTCAAGTTTATTAAATAGCCCGTATCTTGCCTGATTCTAGGAAGTAATTTTTTTTTTTTTTTTTGGTTGGATTTGTGAAACCATGTGTGTTTTTTTTTTTAAGTTAGTTTAATTATTTATGCTCCTTGCCCGCCCTCCCTCCCTCCCTCCCTCCCTCCCTCCCTCCCTCCCTCCCTCTCTTCCTTTCTTCTTGACATTTATTTGTTTACTTTTTTTTTCTTCCACACAGCGTGTCTCTGTGTAGTCCTGGCCACCCTAGAACTTGCTCTGTAGATCAGGCTGACCTTTAACTCAAATTTACCTGCCTCTGCCTCCTTAGTGCTGGGATTGAAGGTGTGCACCACATGCATGCCCAAAATAATACATTTACTACTTACTATTTTGCTATCCTAATTTTTGGAACAGCTTACTTTTCAATGTAGTCCAGGTGGCCTTTACCTAGAATTGAGGATGATTTTGACCTTGTAGTCTTCCTGCTTCCGTCTCCTAAGTACTGCAGTGATTGCTTGTGCCACCATTGCATAGCATCTTACTTGTTACTAGTTCATTGAAGGGTTTTATTTCTCTGTGATTTGATCTTGGTACATTTTATGTTTCTGGGAATTTATCTGAGTTTTTGAAAGCAGACAGTACCAGTACTTTTTGATAGGAGTAACTCTGTTAAAAAATATCTTAAATTGTCATTTTATGAAGCATATCATAATCTGTATAATATACTATTTTTCCTAAATCTTTATTTTCATTAGAATAATCTTAACTTGAATTTGTCATACCGAATTTTCATTTTATGTCTGTTAATAATATAGCCATAGTTACAGTTATTATGGGTTGTATTATAGCATTTGTGATAAAGTGAATCTTCCACTTGCATGGGAACAGAAGTTTTTTTCCTGACATCTTTAAAGATTATGTTTTTACTACTATGGCTATGTCCATACCTATAGAAACCATTATATAGAATGTAAATTGTCACTTGAGTCTTTGGTGATTATGTTTTTAATTAAGGAGGTATTTGGTTCTATATTTCTGGCTACTGACTAAGATATCAGCTGTTAATTATGTGAGTGGTTTCAGTAATTTCTTTACTTGGCAAGAATGTTTGCCACATCAACTTTATGAATGACTTCTCTGTATTTTTAATGCTCAGTTTATCATTTTTTTCCCTTAAATTAGAGTTGTTTGTTCACAGCTATGTGTTTGTGTGTGTGCATGCGTTGTACATCAGAAATTAGAGAAAAATCTTATGGAGTCAGTTCTCTCCTTCCAACTTTATGTGGGCTCTGGGGATCATTCTCAGGTTATCAAGCATGTTCTTGCATATGCCTTTACTGTTTTTAGCTACTCTACTGGGAGTTGTTTCTATCTATAGAAACATCCTTTTTTGCTTATCTTTAAGAAGCAAGCTTCATCCATTCATGCCATACTATGGAATTACAGTAATTCAAACTTTCAGAATTTGCCAGTGGTTCATACCACATATGCCTTATTTGTAATTTTAGTTCTCCTTGTTAGTTTTGCCTCATATGCGATATTTTTCCCATTGTAGTCTTTAAGCCCCCAAAGTCATTATTGAAAACTGGCTTCACCAAATTTTAGACTTAGGCTAATTCTGATATTTTGATATCCTTACGTAAACGACAAATGTCTCTTACAATGTAAATGTTTTCAGTTTCCTTTGTCTAGATCTGTCAGCAGGACTACTGTCTGTGGTAGTTTTGCCTCATTATTTCTTTAGTGGCAAGGTTGTAAAGCTAACCTACTTCCTGACTCCTAGGTTGCTGAATTAATGTTACTTTAGCAGACATGAAATTAATTACATTATATATCTCTGTCATAGCTCTAAGATGAACAGGTAGTTGTTAGTTAGTAGCAGTGATTTTGAAAGGAATGTTTCACTCCCGCTGAACTGTAGATCTGAATTGTGGGTATAAAATACTCAGTAAACCAGATTGTAAACAGGCATGCTTGTCATTCAGGCATTGCTCTGTTTTATACATCACAGTCAGAGTCTATTTAATACAATTTTGAGGGGCCTCATTATTTTCAGGATGGTAATTAAGCATTGACTTCCGATCAAAGTTATGATTTGTATCAGCCCTTAACAAGACAGTCATTTCAGTCTTTAACCTTTGTATGCAGACATCCTCTCTAGCTTTGCAAGTACTAGATGGCACCTTACTCCTATGTGAGGCTGTTTAAAATCAACATACAAAGCCATTATTTACTGACTGGAGTATTGTTCAGTGGTTTAAGCAGTTGACACACAAGTATGATGACTGGGGCTTACATTCTCAAAATAATGTAACTATCAGGTGAACTTGATGGCCTGCTTGTAATTTCAGTTCCAGAAATCAAAGGAAGAGGGAGTATAGGATAGGGAGTTCTAGGAAGGGGAAATGGGGAAAGGGGATGCCATCTGTAATGTAAATAAATAAAATATCCAATAAAAAATAATGAATACACAACACTTACATCAGCATTGAGTTGCTACTTACAATGATTTAAAATAATAAAAAACCATACCAAAAAACAAAAAAGAAAGAAAAGAAATCAGAGATAAGATATCCCCAACCTTAAGTTGGCAATAGCTGTAACTGTAGTGTCTGTGTTGATTGAGAGAGACCTTTTTGAATAAAGTAGAGATGTAATTTGGGATTTTAAGATGGAAAAAAAAAGTGGCTGCTTGGTAAGGGCAGGTTTATTTCAGAATAATCCTGAGTAAGCTGTCACCTGAGAAGGTGAAAGAACAAACATATTTTACAGGTTGAGTCTGTTATATTGGCAAGGGCTCCGAGTCGCATTTCAGGTAGGTATTATTACTGGTTAAAGGAGAATGTGCAGGAATGGTAGGAGTAGTGTTGACTTTAGGAAATTAACTTTTGGGAATTGAAACTGTTAGCCACATCGAAGGGGATTCCCACTTTACAGGAAGTAGTTGATAATAAAGCTGGGGCATTCTAACTGGAATTGAGTTGCTCCTGAGTCTCGGGGGATAGTTATGTTCATGTTATTAACATGATTCCCGAAATCTCAGGCCTCCATGCTCACATACACTGATGGTCCTCTAAATGTGTAGGTCCCTCCCCCTATACAAACATGAATACATGTACACACACACACAGGAAAAAGGAAAAAAAATCTATTGTTTAGTGTAACCATCTTTTTCGATCCTTTTAGTCAGGTGTTTTGAGATAACTTATTGAAGGTTCTTTTTAGAACTCCTTCCACTGTGTGCTTTTTTTTGTTGTGGGATGACATCTTGAGTGTGTACTTGTATGCTTGTATGGGTTGGATTTAAATATGGAGACTTGAGGTCCAGTGTAGTTTCTTGGGTCCTAAAACCTGCTGATTAATTTAAGCTGTGTGGCTGGCCAGCAAACCCAGTAATCTTCCTGTGTCTACCTTCCTAGTTATGCGATATGCTTATACCACCATTCTTACCTTTTGGTATTTATTTACTTATATCATATAAATTCTAGTACTCAAACTCTTCCTGTTTACCTGGTAAGCATTTTACAAACTGAAAGATCTCTCCAGTCTGAAATTGTCAGCTTTCCTTAAACCTTCTTAACCAAGTTCTTTAAATTCAAATTGTTTTACTGCTCCTTATTCCTCTTGCATTTGAAGAGAGTTGGGGGCCTTATAGATTAAATTGTGGATTAAGTTTTGTCTCAATGGACTGTTGCAGCTGTTTTATTTATTTCAGCCATTGTAACTTTCTCCATACCATCATTAATGCCATTTTGCTTTTTTATTTGCTTCAGCAGTACTTTTTAACTTACTCAAGAATGTATTCTTTGCATCCAGACTTGATTAAACTGTTTGGTGCAAGAGGTCTGCCCTTTTTCCCTTCCCATTTTTGACATATCTTTTACCGTACACAATCATTTAGAACTTTTAATTTGGTGAGATGATATATGACTTTAAGCACTCAAGTGGTAGATCTCAGAGTTTAAGTCTAGTCTGGTTTATATAGTGAGTTCCAGACCAGCCACAGCTGCACAGTGAAACTTTGCCTTAAAAGGAAAAAAAAAATCCACAACCTTGTGCCATCTATAAAGAGGGGGTTAAAAAAAAAAAACCAAAAAACCCTCTTTTGATTTTAAATGTGACTTATGCCTTTTAAGTTTGTGTAGGGTTGTTAACTACCTTAATTTCATTATTACTGTATCTCAGGAAATAAGTACTTTTAAAGAAATTTTGTCTTTTAGAGAAGACAAAATGTGATGACACGGTACAGATGGTATGTATAAACTTTGCCATCTTTGTAGGTTTCTAGTTCTAATGACAGTATCAACAGAAAAGGTCACTACGATCAACATATTGAAATAATTATATTTTTCATATGTGTTTAAGACACACAAGTATATGGTTTTGGAAAATGATACCAGTAGGCTTTCTCAAGTCATGGGTGCCATATTCTTGTGTGGTATCTGAAACGTAATAAAATGTCTATAATCTCTTAACAGATACATGATATGGTATAATAATTATAGTTTGGTGATTTGACTGATACACAATCATATCTGATTATAACCCTCACTCTCTTGATGATTCATATGAAGTTTTAGGACTCAAATGAATATACTGTTTGGTTCTTTGTTAACTTGACCTAAGCTAAAGTCATCAGAGAGGAAGGAGCCTCCCTTGAGAAAATGTCTTCATGGGATCCAGGTGTAAGGAATTTTCTCAATTAGTGATCAGTTGGGAAGGGCTCAGCCCATCATAGGTGGTTCCATCCCTAGGATGATAGTCTTGGGTTTTATATGAAAGCAGGCTGAACAATGCATGACAAACAAGCCAGTAAGCAGCACTGCTCCATGGCCTCTGCATTAGCTCTTGACTCCAGGTTCCTGCCCTGTGTGAGTTCCTGTTCTGACTTCCTTCAGTGATGAACAGTGGTGTGAAAGTGTAAGCTGAATAATTGATTTCCTCCCTAACTTGCCTTTTTGGTCATGTTGTTTTCTCACAGCAGTAGAAACCCTAATTAAAATAATGTCTCAGGAAAATAAACCCCAGCTATTCCCTGGGAAGACTACAGATTCATATTCAGATGTCTGAGCAATTCTTATTTAAATATATTTAATGAACCAAAGTGTCTAACTAGGATTTTATTACTGTGAACAGACACCATAACCAAGGCAACTCTTGTTTTATTTTATTTTTTAATTTTAGTGTGTTTATTTTCAACATGTAACAAAGGTTCTTTTTTTTTTAAACACCATTTTAAAAAATCTTTTAATTTTTATAGTCTCTCTGATTTTTTTCTCTATATGAATTTACATGGTTTTGCTATGGAGAAGCGATTAGTTACATTTAGTTATATTTCAGTGTAGAACAAATAATTTTTTATTATTACTATTCTTTAATCTATTTTTACAGTCCAGTCCTTATCCCCGTCCTGACCCTCTAACTGTTCCTCATTGTATACCTCCACCTCAGTCTCCAAGAGCCTGTCCCTAACTTACCAGACCTCTCCACTCCCTGGGGCCTCAAGTCTCTCAAGGGTTATGTAGGTCTTCTCTCACTGAAGCAAAACCAGGCAGTCCTCTGCTGTTATGTGTCAGGGCCTCATATCAGCTGGTGTATGCTGCCTGGTTGGTGGCTCAGTGTCTGAGAGATTTTGGGGATCCAGGTTATTTGAGAATGCCAGTCTTCCTATGGGGTCGCCTTCCTCCTCAGCTTCTTCCAGCTTTTCCTTAATTCAGCCACAGGGGTCCCTGGCTTCTGTCCATTTGTTGGGTGTAAGTATCTGCATCTGACTCTTTCGGTCACTTGTTGGGCCTCTAGGAGGTCAGCCATGCTAGGCTCCTGTCTGTAAGCACAACATAGCATCAGTGATAGTAGCAGGCCTTGGGGCCTCCCCTTGAGCTGGATCCCAATTTGGGTTGGTCACTGGACCTCCTTTTCCTCAGTCTCTTCTTCATTTTGTCCCTACAGTTTTTCTGGACAGGAACAATTCTGAGTCAGAGTTTTTGACTGTGGGATGGTGACCCTATCTATCCCTCCACTTGATGCCCTGTCTTTCTACTAGAGGTGAACTCTACAAGTTCCCTCTCCCCACTGTTGGGCATTTCATCTAAGGTCCTTCTGAGTCCTGAGAGTCTCTCACCTCCCAGGTCTCTGGTACATCCTCGAGGTTATTTACCTCTGCCCCTCCCCTTCTGAGGTTGCCTGTTTCCATTCTTGCTGCTGGCCCTTTGGGTTTCAGTCCTGTTCTCCTCCTTCCTGAGCCTGCCTCCAATACCTGATCATGTTTCCCTTTTCCCCTCCCTGTCCCTTCTTCTACCCAGGTTCCTCCTCCCCTCCCTCCTTCTTCCCCTCCCTCCCTCCCTAGTGGGATTGAGGTATCCCCACTTGAGCCCTTTGGTTTATTAACTTCTTGAGTTCTGTGGATTGTATCCTGGGTATTCTGTACTTTTTTGGGGGGCTAATATCCACTTATCAGTCAGTATATACCATGCAGGTTCTTTTGGGTCTGAGTTGCCTCACTCAGGATGATATTTTCTAGTTTCATCCATTTGCCTGCAAAACTCATGATGTCCTTGTTCTTAATAGCTGAGTAGTGTTCCACTGTGTAAATGAACCACATTTTTTGTATCCATATTTCTGTAGTGGGACATCTGGGTTCTTTTCAACTTCTTGCCATCACAAATCAAGTCACTATGAACATAGTGGAATACCTGCCCCTGTGTCATGGTGGGGCATCTTTTCGATTTTTACCCAAGAGTGTTATAGCTAGGTCTTCAGGTAGATCTATTTCCAATTTTCTAAGGAACTGCCAGACTGATTTCCAGAGTGGTTGTACCAGTTTGCAATCCCACCAGCAATGGAGGAGTGTTCCTCTTTCTCCACATCCTTGCCAGCATGTGCTGTCGCCTGAGGTCTTTATCTAAGTCATTCTGATTGGTGTAAAGTGGAATCTTGGGGTTGCAAAATCTTGTGATTTGCATTTTCGTGATCACTAAGGACTTTGAAATTTCTTTAATTGCTTTCCAGCCATTCGAGATTCCTCTCTTGTGAATTCTCTGTTTAGTTCTCTACCCCATTTTTTGATTGAGTTGTTTGGTTTTTTGGTGGTTAGCTTTTGAGTCCTTTATATATTTTGGATATTAGCCCTCTATCGGATATGGGATTAGTGAAGATTTTTTTCCCCCCAATCTATAGGTTGTTGTTGTTCCTATTGACTATGTCCTTTGTCAAAGCAGCTTTTATAAGGACAACATTTAATTGGGGCAGGTTTACATGTTCAGAGGTTCAGTTCATTATCATCAAAGTGGGAACATGGCAGCATCCAGGCAGGCATGGTACAGAAGGAGCTTAGAGTTCTACATCTTCTTGTTGCTAACAGAATACTGACTTCCAGGCAGCTAGGATGAGGGTCTTAAAGCCCACACCCTCGGTGACACACCTACTCCAACAGGGCTACACCTTCTAATAGTGCCACTCTCTGGGCCACGCATATACAGAGATTCAAAACTGAAATCTTGAGCTTATTTAACTCTTAACTGCTTAACTCTTTTCTTCAGGGTCGAGTTCTCTCTGCAGTTAGTTTCCAGGGAGTAAGAATCATCTCCCTTAGCTCACTTTTTTAGCTAATATCCAGTCCCTTAACAAATCTATTAAAATGGTTTTGCAAATTTTAAATTACAAATTTATTATGCTATTATTATGTTTTTCTCAATACTTACAAGGCATGCTTTTTACCTAGGTGGTGTTCCAGAATAGTCATTAGTTTTGTTGGTTATGTTTTGTACCCAATGTCTACATAGTTTCCACTCTTCTTTCTTTCAGTTCTTTTTTACTGATACCCTCCCTAAGGATGGCATTTGCTAGAACACATCATACTCGTGTATGTGTACGTGTGCAATGTTTTAATTTCCTTTTTTTTTTTTCCCCCCGACTAACATGGTGTAGTCGTCATCCCTTAGTATCTCCTGGGGATATCTGTTTTTAGATTCTCCAGGGCTATCATCATCCCTGAGTACTGAACTCTTTTTTGTCTATAAAGTGATACATCATCCCTGAGTACTGAACTCTTTTTTGTCTATAAAGTGATACAATTTTACGTATACCCTTGTGAATATTTAACCAGACTTACATATTATAAAATCTAGTATAGGGTAACTTTCCTTTAGATAGATACTATATGGTTCTGATAGTGAACAATGGCAGAGAAAAGATATCTCTGTCTGTCTCTGTGTGTCTCATGTGTTTTCAGCACTGGTCCAGGTAGGTAGATACTTTCCTGTTGACTAGAATTTTCATTTTTATGAGTTGCTCAAAAATGTTAATTGAGTGAATGAATACTGTTTATCAAATCATCCTTCCCTTTTTAATATTTAAAATTTCAAACACTGGAGGTTCTAAGGATTTTATAAAAAATTTTCCATGATACCATAATGTAGATTGTCCAGATGTTATAAATTTTACTACATTTGCCTTTGTGATACTGTCTTCTGTGTTTGTGTTTTTTTTATATGTGCATACCTTATGAAAATCCAGATTTTATATAGTATGTCAGTCTTATTTTCCAAAACATATATAATAGCCATGGTATATACTTTTTGTTACTTTTGAACTGTTTTAGAATAAATTATAGAAGGATATTAATTTAGTATTTTTTTTCTTTCTGTTTTTTGGAACAGGGTCTCTTTACAGCCTTGGTATCCTGGAACTCACTGTGTAGCCTAGGCTGGCCTGGAACTCACAGAGATCTATTTTCCTCTGCCTACCAAGTACTGGGATTACTAGCATGTGCCAGTACTCCCAACTGCCATTTTGCTTGTACTACTTTACTGTGTTTATTTTTAAAATGAAGGATATGGTACAGTTACAAAAGTCTAGAAAATAATTGTTTTAGTTAGGATTTCCATTGCTGTGAAGAAAGATGACCATGGAAAGTCTTAGAAAGGAAAACTTCCTTGGAGCTTGCTTACAGCTTTAGAAGTTTAGTCCATTTTTGGCATGGTGGCATGGAGGTAGACATGGTAGTGGAGAAGGAGCTGGAAGGTAGCAGATGCCCCTCTGTGTGCCATGCTGGGCCTAGCTTAAACATGGAAGACCTGCAAGCTCACCCCCACAGCAATATGATTTTTTCAGCAAGGCCACACCTCCTAACAATGCCACTACCTATTGGCTAAGTGTTCAAACACATGAGTTTATGGGTGTTGTTCTTATTCAAACCATCACAATAACATTAATATAATTTTGGTCTTGTTCATATAATTTCAACATTATTGAATTTTATTATTGACATAGGCAAATAGGAGATAATACTTTTACAAATAATATTTATATTATATTATATCTTAAACTTTTTTATACTTATAGGATGGATGGTGACTATAAAGAGAAATGAAATTAGTATTATTTCATTAATAAAAGTTGTACCTTGGAAATTGTGTGTTATTTTTTATTTAAAATATTTTATAATAATTTATATTTATTTAATAATATTTTATAATTATATCTTATTTTATTAGAGTATACAGTGTTATTTTGCTACCTTTATTTCTCCCTTTCATTATATTATTGTTAATGGTATCAGGATGATCTTATTTTACTATTTCCAAAAGCATGTAGTGGCCTTGCATTCTAATATTTTATTGTGTGTCTTGATTCTAACTAATTATATATGTCAGCCTCAAGTTGGAGTTTGCTATTCATTTCGTGATAGTCTCCAATTGTCAGCAGTCCTGCCACAGCCTTCTCTCAGCTGCACTCACAGATGAGATCTGTCTCACCAGTCTGAGTTTGACTTTCTTTGTTCATTTTCTCTTTCTTGAAACCTCTTGCTCAATTGTAGTCATGCTAGTCTTCATAATATTGAAGATATAAATAATTATGGAATGTTATTAAATAAATATAAATTTTTATTATAAAATATTTTTAATAAATAGTAGCACATAACTTACAAGGTACAACTTTATATTTTGACATATAAGACTAACTCGTATGTCAACAGAGTACTGATATGCAGCTTATTCTTCTGTAAATCTTTTCCTCATCACTGTTGTCAGTCTTCCTTTTTTAGAAGCTCTTTCAGGACTTATTTGAAAACAAATTTCAGTTGAACATAAATGTATGTTAAAGCTTTATTTCTTGTTATGTATGTAGTGATACGTAACTACACACACAACATGCGAATTTGTGTGCTTTTGAGATCCAGGTTTTTTGTTTGCTTTCTTTTTTAAAATAGTAAAAGTGCTTTTTTTATTTCATTGTATTTTACCTTTCTTAATCCATTTGCAGAACCATTTGAGTAAAGAAAGTTAACTAACATTCAGACATTTTTAATTTGCTCACTTGTCTATGTCTATGTTTTTAAAGAAAGAATTCCCATAAAGAAGAATTTAGATTTGTCAAACTTTTTATTAAAGTTGATTCTGGATGGGCTGGTGAGATGGCTCAATAGGTAAAAGCACTTGCCATGGCCAAGCCTGAGATCATGATATCAAAATCTGGGATCCACAAAGTGATAAAGGAGAACTAACTCCTGCAAGTTGCTCTTTGTTCTTCATATGTACTCTACACAGACACATTAAATAATTAAAAAGTTTTTTTTAAAACATTGTTGGGGAATATCAGCTGTCAGCTGTAGGGAAGAACTCACTATTTAGGCCAGGAGGTTGGGTAATATATATATTTTGCAAGAATACTTTTTAAATTACAAAATTTTAATGAGAAACCTTGCAAAACCAGCTTAAAGAAGTTACTGTTAAGGACTGTTGTCAGTATCCCACAGTAGCTGCTGTTGGCTTTGTCACTCTTCAGGTGCTGCAGCTCTGTAACCACTGTCCAAGGGTGTACCTTTGCCACTGTCAAGAACTTGCAGTTTCTGTGGCGTCTTATGTTCTACTAACAAGCCCTGAGAGTATCCTGGATGTCCACTGTCGTGTCCTTTCTGAAGTTCTGCTTTTGTTTTTGCCTTGGTGTCATGTCTCAGCCTTTTGTATTTGTCACTACAGTCAATTCTGTGGTTACTACTGCTTCTCTTGATCTATTACTAGGTAGAGTTAGCAAGACAAACTGAGGTTTTATTGGGGGGCAGAGCAAGGTAGAGCCTTATATTGTACCCTAGGAAGAGACAGCAAAATAATGTGTCTCCCATCCAACTCATCAGATGTGCCACATAGTCTGCATATATTGTCAGAAATTGGAAATTTACAATAACTACAGTAAGCTTTCATGTAACTAAAGGATTGTTTTTATACCACTTCAGGTACTGCTCTTTTTTGTACATTTCACAATGCTCTCTGCTAGGGCACCAGGGAAAGTACTACCCCTCTGGCTAGAATGAAAAAGGCTGCATTATCATCTAGAGTTTTTTTCTGTGAATTGTGATGATAGAGAGGCCTGTGTAAACTGAAATGTAATCACATGTCCTAGATCACATTTAGCACAGTGGTTCCCAACCTGTGGGATTGAGAACCCTTTGGGGGCTGAATACACAGGGTCACCATAAATCATCAGAAAATATTTATATTGCATTATAGAAAATATACTACAATTCATAACAGTAGGAAAACTACAGTTATGAGATCAGGTAGCAACAAAAATAATTGTATGGGTGGGAGCCATCACTATATTAAAAGATCACAGCATTAAGGAAAGTTGAGAACCACTCCTTTAGGAACTGTGTTGGTGCTGCAGTTATTCGGGTGCTTCCTAAAAGCAAACAGGAGTTTGGCTGGCTATTTGACATTCTTTTGTTCAGTCAGCCAAGAGTCCAACAGCTTTTATTTAGGGGCATCAGTACCCCCATCCCTATATTATACTTACTTATAGGAGAATTAATGTCAGAAGGAATATACTAAAAGCTTACAATTAATCATAAAAGTTTAAACAACACTTTGAACAGTGTCCAACTCTAGTCCCCAGGGTGTTGGATTCATTTATGTGTTTCATTAAGTTGAAAGAAAGTGAGATATTATTCCAGATTGAAGTAAAGAGGCAACTAAATATATTTGACCTAAGTTTGGATCATTTACAAATATGTGTGTCTTGGTCTGTCTCTGTGACCTGCACAGGCTGCAGAGAGGTGAGCTGCAGGAGGCATGCAGGCAGTTTGGCACAACACTCAGTAGCCAATGTTGAGTAGAACCTCAGGAATCGAAATGGTTTTGGTTTGCTTTAAGCTCATTTAATTTAAACACTGCACAGATTGATGAAAAGTGTTCTTGTGATGATCAACTCAATCCCAAACATAGAACAAAGCATTCCTAAATATCTTTGAGGAAACAAAGTAAGCTAAATAAATATCAGATGTGACTACATTGAGACTCTTTGTAAACTACATATGATACTTTCAGTAAAGTTCCTCAATCTATAAATTGAGAAATACAAATTTAAGAAATGGGTCTGGAGGAAATTCTGGTGCCAGATGCACAAAGGTCACCAGGCTAGAAAAGCACTTGTGCTCCAGCCCTCAGGACAGAAAACTGGTTTTGCGTTCCTTCCCTTGAAGGAACAATCCTATATGCTTAATAGTCCAGGTTCCCCTAATGTATATCTGTGAACACAAAGACCCATATGCCCTTGCCAAACGTTATGATAATTGTAGAAACTTTCTTGGAATCTGAATTAGGTAGAAGAATTTAATGTTAATTACCTAGCTTTGATAGTTATACATAGTATATAGAGGAATTCCTTTACTTAGGCTCTAGCATTTGTATTTTACTATCAAATGATTCTCAGAAGTGGAGGATAGAGGGCAAGCAAGTAAGCAAATGAGTGGCAGATAGACTATGGAAACCTAGAAAATTTTAATACAGTGTGTGTAGTAGTTCTTATAATATTTCAGCTTTTCTATAAACTTTAGATTTCTTTCAGTATTAAAAAATTCTTTGTGAAATTTGGGAATAAATTGTTGAAAAGTCTCTGTAGTACACTTTTGTCTGTAAATAAATATGAAATATTTGACACCTTTTGAAGCATTAAAGTAGTGAACTATTCTTGTCACCAGATGTAGTTCATGTGGAATATTAAGCATTTTCCTATCCAAAATCAAGCAGCCTGATCTGCATTGAAATAGAAAGTTCATGAGTACTACTATTATTTTTAGCATTACATTATTCTTGCAGTGCCTTAGAACACTATAAAAAGATATCTGGTAGCCTCCTTGTACTGAATATGCATTTTGTATTAAACCTACTTATATCATCTTTATAATGCTGTTGTGAGAACGTAGGCTTTGTTTTCATATAATACATTAGAAAAGTAGAGCCTAGAATTATCATTTCCTAGGATTGCTAGGAACCTTAAGATTGATTGTGGAGAAGGCTACCTGTTGTGTTAGCAGCTGTTCTCACCAGATAGAAAACCAGTGATAGACCAGGGAAACAATTCTGCTCTTTGGTGACCATTGAGTGTATATTGGGCTTACTTAAGGAACCTGGACTATGAGTTTGCATCAGCAAGCAGTCTCTTACTAGTATGGATAACTAGTCCCCCTAGCTGCGTGGATGGAATATCTTCTTTAGTGAACTTTGTATTTCCTATGTGTTTAGCACCTTACTGAGACCATGTAGAATAACATATAATTCAGGGGCAAGGGTAGCATTAGGAAGGAGAAGTTCTTCAGATAAGGACCTAATGTCCCTCCCAACAACTCCTTCTGTATACCAATGTTTGACCCTGTTGAGGTTCTCTTGTCGTAGTCACAGCTGCTCTGAAGATAGTGTTGAGCGACAGTGCTTTTAATCTTTTCTCTGTAGTTTTTCTGAATACTTTTCTGAATAAACAAACTAACAAACCATGAGTTATAAATTTACTGCAGTGTGTTGCTTGTAACATACAAATTTATTAATAGATGAGCTTTTTCTTAAAGGCTACTACTGTATTTTTGACAGATATATTTGTTGATGTATTGTTTATTCATTATTTGAGAATTTGGTCTCTATACTTTTATTTCCTTTTTTAATTGGAAAAGATTATTTTCATGCAATATATTTTAGTTATAGTTTTCCTCCCTCCAACTTCTCCCAGCTCCTCTTTCCTTCCCTATCCACCACCTTTCTTTCTCTCTCTCATTAAGATATAACTGACATCTAAAACAAATAAGATAAAATCAACCAGAATAGGACACATACATACATACCTCCTAGAAACATTAAAAGAGAAAGTGCCATAAAAGTGTCACAAGAAACACATACAGATGCTGAGACACACAGATGAACACACACAGAAAACTTATAAAAGCTAAATTAGAAATTATAATATAATGCAAAAGATCTGTAAAACATTTAAAAAAAAAAGTGCCCAGAGAAAAAATTGTCAGGCAAAACCTCCAAAATGCCATTGAGTTTGTTTTGTTTAGTACATCTGCTACTGGTCATAGACTCTAATCTTGAGTGGTTTTTATATCTAGTGAGACTCCATTGGGAAAAAGTAATATTCTCTTTTCAAGTGGTTATCAATTAAAGATTGCTTCTGGATTATGGATTGGGTCTGCATATATAAAGCCTTTAGCTCAGTCTATAGTATCACAATGGGGGGAGAGGCATTACTATTTATACAATATTAACATTATATAAGCAATTAAGATTTGAATTTAAAGTATTCAGGTAAATATACAAATAGACTATATTCATATGCTCACTTATGTAAAGGACTTGACTATCCTTAAATAATAAAAGAACCCTCGTTGATATTGAGGGTCAGTTATAGATCATTTCCACAGTGCTAGAGAAATTTCATTGTAACCTTTTTATCTAAATGCAAATTTGATTCAAGGTTATCTCAATTTATTTGTCAACTGTATGTAAATGCATTTACTTTTCTCCCAGGTATTTTTTGTGCTTACTCTTGTACAGAATGCTTAATTATGTGGTTAGTAATTTGCCTGTTTGTTTGTTTGCTTGTTTGTTTGTTTATTTATTTATTTATTTATTTATCGATTTTGAAACAAGGTTTCTCTGTGTAGCCCTGGCTGTCCTGGAACTAGATCTGTAGACCAGACCTGCCTTGAACTCAGAAATCTGCCTGCCTCTGCCTCCAGAGTTCTGGAGTTAAAGGCATGTACCACCAGTAGTTATTTAAAGTTTGATGTTACATATATATTTATATTTATTTTGTCATTTCTTTGTTTTCTAGTGTGACTATTAGCTATAAACCCATTAATATCTATGAATATATCCTTTTTATTTACTAGTTTGCATTTTATTTAAGTGCATATATGTGTACACATACATACATTCATATATACACACAATACTGAAATTTATGGTTTATAGGATGTATGTGTAAATTGGAATGTGGTAAATGTTTTCCTTCAATAATTACATCAATTGAAAGCTCCATCATCAATATAGAGGGAGTTCATTTTCCCACATCAAATATTTTTTATTTCACTGTTTCCACTGATTATGTAGTGGTATTTTATTTTGCTTTTATTTGTATTTCTTTGATGACAGATTATACTGAATAGTTTTAATAAGTTTTAAATTTATTTTTAATTTGTCAGCTTTTTTTTTTTCTGAAATCTATATGTATTTATTTAAAAAAAATTCAGCAGTATGTTTCTGACAATCTGCATCCAGAGAAATGTAGAGTATCTCAACTGGTACAAAAAAGCACAAAGCTGGACTTAACTACTAATTATCAAATCTTACCGTTAAAGTGTATGAGTCAAAGCTCATTGGTCTTTGTACAATGACAGAGAACTGTGGAGAGTCACTCCTATATGTTCAGCTGGCTTGTGATCCAAACATCATTTTGATTCAACAGGAGAAAGAAAAGTATTTTATATGTGTAGCAGTTGTTTTGCTATATTAAAGAGTAAAAAAAAGAAAAAATTCTAAATTTTATAAAGTCAAATTTGTTATTTTTCTTCATAATTATGTAATAGATTATTATCCATTTTAAGGTTACTATAGATTTCCCCTTTGTTTAGTGCTATTACAGTTATGGATACTTTCAGTTTTCAGGACTCTCCACTCTCCTATATCATTTTATGGGCAACAAGTAAGCTCTATACACTTCAGTGCATATTTTCTAGGAACAAGGGCATTACAGTAAGTATTACATAGTTATCAAAACCAGGAAATTTAAATTTGAGACTATTATCCGTTGGACTAGGTATTCTTAAAATTTGCTAATTGTGGTTTTATTTTCAGTTTTGGGGCCAACCAAGTACTAAGCATTTTCTGCAACATGTCTTTATTCAGCCTGTGTTGAATTGTTGTTTGGGAATGTTTAAAAACAGATAAACAAGGACATTAGTTAAATTATCCTTGATTTTAATTTAATCTATTCACTTTATGAATATTTGGTTATGTTGTCTTATAATTAACATGTATTTCTTAAACTTTGGTGGGTCTTTTTTTTTTTTTTTTTTTTAAGATACAATGAAGCATTTATTCACTGCAGATAGACTGTCAAAGATAAAATTCCACTCATCTAACTTGGAATACCAGCATATTTATTTAGAATTATTTGAGGATCTTAGTATATGCAACTTATGAGCAACTAAACTACTAAAAAAAGTCTCCCACTCTCCCAGCAACTGTTAACTGCACATATTATACTCAGAGAGAAGGAGTGTAGGATATGAGGGTATGGAAGTGTATGAATCTCCTCACTTGGCAGTCTTTAATAAATGGCTACTACATCCTTAGATAGGGACATAGTCTTTTTGGCCATTGTCCTTCCCTCACCTGGTATAAAAAGAAAGAAAAGATAAAAGAACCATTCATCAACATGTTAATGGCTAAAATTTATGCACTGGCATGGAATAACTTTAAAGAAAAAAATCAAGATTTTTTTTTAAAAGATATTTCTATATATGATTAAGAAGATATATTAGTAGTAGAAACAAAATGTTCTAGATGTCTGCATAAGTAACAAAATTAACAAATCACGTTTTGACATAAATATCTCTGGAAAAATAACAAGAAATTATTTATTGTTTCTTAAGATGAAGCTGTAGCCTGTGTATGTTGTTTGGTTGGTGGTTCAAACTCTCAGAGCCTCCAAGGTCCAGGTTAGTTAACTGTTTGTCCTCCTGTGGAATTCCTATTCCTTTCAGGGCCCTAAAATTAATTACCTGTAAGTGAGATATGTTTTACTAGCTAGGCTGCCTTGTCTGGCCACAGTGGGAGAGGAAGTGCCTAGCCTTACAGAGACTTGAAGTGCCCATGGTGAGGGTGGGGTGCCCACCTGCACAGAGGAGAATGAGATGGGAGAATGATTATGGGAGGGGGTGACTGACAGGGGAACAGTGAGTGGGATGTAAAATGAATAAGTCAAAAACAAATATTAAATTAATAAAAAGAAATAGAAGCTGGTGACTGTGATAGTGCTAGGATAACTCTATAACTGTGTCAAGTTGACAAAACTCAAATATGGTAGAGTTCCCTCCCTAGGCCCCTCTCCATCTATGCTATGTAACGTTCCTGTAGTGCTCTCTGTTTATAAAGGCCAGTACTGCAGCAGATAGCAATAGAATATATTTACAGAGGTCTGCTCTGGCATCATAAGGGAAGACAAGTATAGATTTGGAGACAAGAGGCAGAATATTGGCAATTGGAACAGCATTCTAATGAAAATAAATTACTCAAAAAAGTATAATTATTGAAAAGAAAAATGCCAAACCAAGACCTGATTAATACCAACTGGCAATGAATATTGTATAGAAAGGGATAATATGTCTGAGAGGAAAGCTATGAAATTGTGTGACTTTTTAAAATTTTAGGGAACTCTTTAACTACATAGTGGGTTTGTGGTTAGCCTAGATTATATAAGATTGTGTATGGGAAAAACAGAACTAACTGGGGCAGTAGGTGGTAGTAATTAGATAATGTCTCTTTTAATTTTCATTTAGCAAAATTAATGTTGCCTAATTCGATGAAGCAATAACCATGTTAGTTAGTTGTTGTATAAATGAATAAACATTTCTGGGTTTGGGTAAAGTAACTACAGAAAACGTTTTCATATTTTCTCTGGCTTTAGGATACAGTAGTAATCAATATTGAAAACCTACCTAATGGGCTGGGGATGCATCTCAATTTGGAGAATGTCTGCTTAGCATGCATAAGGCCTTGGGTTCTTGAGTGCATTGCAGAAACAACATAATGGTGAATGCCTGTAGTACCAGCACTTGGGAGATGGAAGGATTGGGAGTTTAGAGGTTTTTGTTGTTGTTTTGTTTGCTTTGTTTTTGTTTGTTTGGTTTTTTTTAAAGTCACATAGTGAGTTTGAGGTTAGCTTGGGCTAAATGAGGTTATATGTGGGAAAACCAAAAGAGAAAAATAAGTATGGCAGGAGAGGAGGATAGTGATAATTAGTTAATTTAGGCTGTATCAGAACAGAATTGTTTTGACTTTGCTGTATCCCCAGTATCTTGAACAGCTCCAAGAATGCCCACTTAGAGTATTTTTGAAAGAGTAAGAATTATATTTTGAGTAATTCATCAACAAAATTAGAAATACAGAATTTCCAAGGAGTGTTTTAGTGAACTAGGCTCTCAAAGTGCAGGAGAGTATATAGAGGAAGATAAAATTTGGTAATGTTAGTTAAATCATTAAACATTATTATATAGAAAATCTATCAGATTTTAAACTTTATTTTAATCTTTTCAATTTTGATATTTTGTAATTTTTTGGTCATTGAGAATTTTAAGTTATTTTTGGTTAGAGATTGATCTTTGACCTATAGTTTTCAAAACACCATCATTGGATCAAACAATTTAAGATTATGTTTACATAAAACAAGAAAGTTTGCGTCTAGTACATTTATTTTTAATCTTTTCATTCAGTCAACAAATAAGAAACCTCGAAAATCTCCAGGAGAAAAGAGCAGAATTGAAGCTGGAATTAGAGGAGCAGGTCGCGGAAGAGCCAACGGGCACCCTCAACAGAATGGCGACGGGGATCCTGTCACCTTATTTGAGGTGGTGAAGCTGGGGAAGAGTGCAATGCAGGTAAGGTTTAAGTGTTTGCATTTCTTGTATAAAGCAAGGCAGTCAGTAATCTGTATGGAATCTGCTAGTGTGTGTGTGTGTGTGTGTGTGTGTGTGTGTGTGTGTGTGTGTGCGCACCTCATGTGCATTGTATGTGTCAGTGTCTGTTTGCTTTGGATGATAGCTCTTCTACCCAGGGTCTTGAACACTGAGCGTGCACTCTACTACTTAGTCTGTCCCCCAGCCTAGTACAGCCTCGTTCTGGCTGGGCCAAAATGTTATTCTTGGTGGGGCGTGTTTCAGTTTAGCTTATAAAAAACATTTTGTATATTAGCAAAGTATTTTTTCAGTTATACTAAAGAAAATGAATAGTAGGAGATGCCCAATTATAGAATTTGTACTGTCTTGATATAGTTTTGATCTTGATTTGATATGTGTAATGTGGATTTTAGAGTATTTGAGAGAAGTTTGTGTGTGTATACGGAGGTGTTTGGAGATTCAGATCCTTATGCTTATGTAATCAGCACTTTTTATATTGGAGTTACTTTCTTAGCTTAGGGTGATCTTTTTACTGTTGTTCACATTTTATTTTTATATTTTAGTAATCTACTTACTGTCTCATATTTCATTTCTTCAATAATAAATCAAATGGTCCTTGATTTTATTGATGACGTCACTAAAAATATAAACCAGAGTTATTTCACTACTCCTTTAACATGTTGTTACATTTTTTTACTATTAAATTATACTAATTATTCATATTAGTCTTTTACATCCATTTAAAAATGCCACAGGTAGAATTTTTTGCTTCAGGGACTATTTTTTTAGTAAAATACATAAATACCATATTTTTCTTCCAATAAATTCAACTTTCACCCTTCACAAGAAGTGGAGGAAGTAATAAAACCCACATATAACTTGAAGGTTTGTCTAGTTGAGTATGCTGAGTATAGAATAGGAATTTGAAATTCAGCACTCTGGTGTCTAGGCAGGAGGCCCGTGAGCGTGAAGCCAGCCTTTGCTACATAGTGCACTTCTTTCAGAAGAATATATAAGTAACCCAGTAATAAAAAACACGAGTGTAACTGGGCACTGGTGGCCCACACCTTTAATCTTAGCAATTCAGGAGGTAGACAGATGTCTTGTGAGTTTGTTGGCCAGCTTGGTATATAGAGCTAGTTGTAGGACAGCTAAGGCTTCCTAAAGAAGTACTGTCTTGAAAAACAAACAAGCAAACAAACAAGCTTAGGCATGCTCAGTTTCAGTTTCTTTGTATTGGTGTTTTATATTTCAAAATCAGTTATTAACTTTAATTTGTATTTTTTGATAACCAGTCATTAACAGTAAGCTAAATCTTTGTTTATTTTCTCATTTGGTAATTTTTAAAATTGCATTTCAATTTAAGTCTGAAAAGCATTAAATTATGAAATAGAGTTAACTTTCAGGATCAATATAGTTTGTCATTAGTTTGTCTTTATTTTTTTATTTGTATTTTATTTTAAAGCCCTTAGAGAAATTTAATTTATATTGTTTTTTTTTTTTTTGTATATTGATGTGTACATTGGTCTTTGAATTTGTTTGACCATCAACAATGTGGTTTATAGTGGTAAAATTCTAAGTTGCACAACAACTATTGAATTTCCAGTTCTGAAGCAGTATTTGATTATCTGTACATTATATTAGTATATTTTAAAACCAAATGTCTTGGCCATTAAGTTTGACCATATAATCATCAGTCTTTGAGAGAAAAGTATTAACGGGCTACCATAATACGTAATTTTTTAGGTATAGTTTTCTAAATTTTGACCAGAAAGACAAACAGAAGAATTAGTAAAGAATTATGTAAAAGTATGAATGGTACATAAATTTAATATTCTCAGAATTCTGCATTTTTTATATAAAAGTTTATATATTATAAATATTTACACATTACACTGGATGTTAACATTAATATTAATAAACCTTTTTTTTAAAAAACCAAACGGGCTAGTTCTGGTGG
Source organism: Rhabdomys pumilio (assembly GCA_030674055.1). Lineage (NCBI taxonomy): Eukaryota > Metazoa > Chordata > Mammalia > Rodentia > Muridae > Rhabdomys > Rhabdomys pumilio. Next base: position 9,025,144 of record JANHMN010000020.1, on the reverse strand, counting down.
TGTGTATACTTTTTTAAGGTTTATTTTCTTAATTATGTGTATATGTACATGTAGTGGTCATGGAGAGTGCACATGTGAGTTCAGATGTCTGAGAATCCAGGAAAAAAAACCCTAAGATCTCTTGGAGCAGAAAGTGTATTCCAGCTGACATGGTTTCTGGGAACAAGCAGTAAGCTCTGCACTGCTGAGCCGTCTTTCTAGTTCTGTTGCCGTGTCTTAATGTGGATCCTAGAGATTGACCCACACTCTTGACACGTATAGCAGCCCCTATCAAATGACCTCTCTTCAGTCAAAAAATAATGTTATATGAGCACAATTCTCTATACTTCAAACAAATTCCTAACCAAGGTAATATTTTACATACTGCTCTCACATCACTTTTCTACCACATTTTCAGAATATGGATTTTTAGGATACTGCATCCTTCAGAATTTGATTTTAATGTAATATTTCAAGTATATTTTATTGATTTAGTTTCAACTTTTATTCAGTATTTTTACAACTTTTAAAATAATTTACTGTTTATTTTTTTAACTTGGTATATTGAGATTAATATTTAAACTTTTGTTATTTTGTTTTTAATCCTACAATGTATTGGTGGCATTATTATTCTGTATTTGCCTTCTGAGTTTTTAAATTTATTTGCTTTTTGCTCATGCACTCTGACCATGATTTATTCAGTATGTTTTAATTTTGTTTGCATACAGTATTATCTCCTAAAAGTAGTACATTTGACTATTTTTATTATATATCTAAAATGTAAATGTGAGATTATTTTGTAACAAATTTTCTTGTGCTGTTCCTTATCCAAGAGCATGCATGCTTAAATGATTGATAAAGACCTTTTATTAACAATGATTTTGTAATTTCATTTTTTATTGCCTATACACTTCAAACATAATGTCATGATAAACTGTCCTATAGAGAGTATAAAGGCTATGCATGGTCTTGTAGTCCTGTAACCAAAGACTGAGGCTGGAGGAACATGAGGTTAGAGCACTGTTCTATCTCAAAACGTACGTGGTGTGCTGAGGGAATAGATGATGTCAATGAGTTTAGAAACAAACATAATGCTTATGTATTTTGTATAGAAGAATACTACAAATGAACAGAATTGGTTATAATAGAGAAGAACTTAATGGTATTCAAGAACTTGACATTTGTGGGTTAAAAGAACTTAAATTACTTCCTAAGAAATGAGAATATGCAGGTTTGACTTAAGAGTAAGGTTCTTACTGTCCTTGCCTAAAGTTGAAGCTGAAGCTCTACTAGACTAGTGTAGGCTATAATGAACTGTAGTATCTACTAATCTGATGTGTCCTTCAGAGTCTCATGTTACAGAGCTGCTGCTTGTACCGCGTGGTCGTTGTGGAGGTTATGCAGCCCTTAGCATGTAAGCCCTGGTTTGCCAAAGTTAGTACCTATTAGGTGGGACTTTAAATGTTTCCATCTCTGGTTTCAGCTTGCTCTTGTCCTTTTTGATTAGCTACCATGTGAACACATCTCTGCTGCTGGCTCCTACTGTCATGACCTCTTCTGTGTCTTCCTCACTAGTACAGCTATAATTCTATGAGCCTGAAAGCTAAAACAAAATTTTTGTCTCTTACGATATTACCTTTAGGAACCTTGTCACCATAATGAGAAAAATAATTTAGATATCATGAGTCTCACGCTGTCCTTCAATGTTCCTGTAATACTAATTATTCATACAGTTATTGTAAAAAATTATCTAAATGCTCAGAAAGACCAAAAATAAATAATTAAACAAATGAACAGTCATCTAATTTATTACAATTAAAATAGGTAATAAATAAAACAAAAATGGATTAAGAAAGAGAGCCAGTCTTAAAAGCTAAAAATAATTTGTTGAAATACATTGTTCAAAAAATTAGTGGCAACATTGGCGAGTATTAAAATATTCAATAAAAGCTTCCCTTTAGATGTTCACTTAGAATGTAGCCCAGAGAAGGAAAGAAGATAATAATGAGATATTGCAAATTTATGTCAGAAATGCAAGGATGAATTAGACACTCTTGTATCATAATGTACCAAATAATCATGTTATAGGAAAGTTATATACTATCTGAATTGGTATAGAGTATTTATAAAAATTACTTTATATTCATCATAAAAACTTTATGAATGGGGAAATCAAGGAACTTCTGTTCCCAGTAAATGTAATTTCCCTTAAAACCATACAATTCTCAGTGTGTCTTTTTCATAGTGAAATGCAGACAGAGTCCCTGGCCCAAACATTATTTATCATTACTGCTTATTACTTGTTGTATGGAATCTATAGCCAATGTGTTAAACCACCAATAATGAAAAGCCAAACAAAATATGAAAATAAAGAGAAAAGCTGCAGTAGTTGAAAAGAAAGGTGCAGATGTAGCCATATTCATAGAGAATACACATGTCTATATTAAAATCTCAAAGGAAATTTTTTTATAGTGATGGAACTGAGAATATCAGAGTTCTTGTATAGAAAATTAACATTAAAAAGTTTTGGCCAGTGGGGTGGCTCAACTTCTACAAGCTGCTAGCTATGAAGCCTGTTGAACTGGATTCAGCCTCCAGAATCCACATGATAAGGGGACAGACACAGTTGAATCCTGCAGTTTGTCAACTGACCTCACATGAGTCTACTTTCCCCAAAAATTAAATAGGAAACCTGTGGTCCTTTGTATAGCAGTAGTAATAGTTAGCACAAGTTGCTTGATCATATTTACAGTTTTGTCAATTTCTTTCTTAGAGCAATTTAGATGATGATTCATAGATATAAAGAGATTAGAGTCAGACACCAGCAACTTTTTGATAGATCTTATGGGGAAGTAATGAAAGTTTTATAGATTTTTAGTTCCTATTTGTATTCCTTGTGCCTAATGGAAAGCTTAAAAAAGTAAAATTAGCTCTCAACAATTTATTGTTTAATGGGCTAAACTAAAAGTCCATCGGTCGACCTATAGTAGTACAAAATGAAAAATAATAAAGTTGTTTAGAAAGCCATTTTCTAAAAATCCATCAATATTACAACAGTCAAAACATTCTATGGTCATAACCTAGTCTCTGTTAGCTACAAATTATAGTAGGATATGTGAGGAAGGAAAGAAAATGTCATCATTTCACTAAGCAGCGAGATACTTGGAGAGGTAAAACATCTTGTTTACCCTAGCTGTTTGACTTAGTTGTTCACTGAATAAGAGAAATTTTCCTTAGTGTAGTGCTGGAGAATATGTGTGTGAAACTTTTACTTGGAGATTTTAACTTTCTGGTTGTTTTTGGGATGTGGTCTCTCTCTATCATACTGGCTGTCCTGGAATTCACAGTGTAAAAACTTAGAGAGATCTGTCTGTCTCTGCCTCCCAAGTGCTGGGATTAAAAGTGTAGACATTTTGACTTTTAAAACTTATGTAAATAAACCTATGTATAATTTTAGAAGATGGAAGGTGCGAGTTTGTTTTTTTTTTTTTTTAAAGTTTGATTATGTGTTATTGAGCGCTGTAGACACTTTTCCGTAAACCCCTATTATTACTTTTTGTACCTCCAGAGTTCAACAGTTGGACTTTATAGCTCAGTCATTCAAAAAATTTGGTTGAGAACTAATGGGCATTCTTTTAGGCAAAGGGATACACTATGAACTAAGCTTACCTACGTGATATTCATGAGCTTTTCAGTTTTATAATGAAAAAATTATTTATACTGATACTCGTGTGCTGCTAAAACAAAATTTTAAGTCTTAAGACAAGTAGCTAAATATATTAGACAATTTCTCATTTTGTGCAACCATCTCATATGAGAGTTAGTGGTAGATTTTGTATATGTATATATATATTTTTTCCATCAGACTCCACAACAGAGTCCTGTAGGGATTCGAACTGGCACGGGAAGGGGCGCGCTGCGCCACCGCGAGCTCCTTTTTTTCATTTTTATAAGATAATTCATATATCATAAGTTTCTTCTGATTTCTGGCTTTTTTTTCCCAATCTTAGAGGTACCATGTCGTTTGCAAGCAGTTAGTAAAAGAAAAAAATAGTACCTACTTAGATGTATTTTGTCCCTTTTGTTTCCACTCCATTGACAGGAACTTACTTTAAAGGGAACCTAGAAATGTAGTCTTTGGCTACATGTTTGCTTCCTTGCTTCAGTGTATGGTTTAAAAGAGAATGTACATTTGCTATACTGTAGTTATTTTTAAAGTAACCACAGAGAAGGTATACACCAATGGTTTTGTTTCTAACTTCTACAAAACATATTACAAAAGCTTCTTATTAGTCATAAGTTAAAAATAGGTTATGTGTAAGTTATTAAGTTTTGGAGTTATGAAGGGTTATTACTTCAAATTAACAATTTTCTTAGAACCAGGGGTGTGGCTTGGTGGTAGAGAACTTCCTTAGCATATATAAGACTCTTTGTTTGTAAGTAGTAACTTTTCTCATCACATTGTTAAGTTACATCCACAAACGTACTTGGCTTTTCTTCTTATTTCAAATTTTACTTAACACATTGCTATTATAAAACATGTTGTAGTCTTGTTGATTTCAAGTCTTAAAATAACTGGTGAGTTTTGATAATATTCTCAGTTTTTTTCCTTAAATCATTTTGTATCACATTGTATACAGATGATCTTGGGTAGAATAAGGAAAGAAGTAATTGTTATTGCTTGAAACTAATAGCCATATATTTGTATGCACCTATGAATGATTGTGTGTGTGTGTGTGTGTGTGTGTGTGTGTGTGTGTATTCCATTAAGTGTGCTTTACGAAAATTAACATTTTTTATGTACATATAAACATTCATATTGTTTGTAGACATTTAAATATATGTAATGGTGTGTTCTAGTTTTACTTTAAAGGAAGAATATAAGTATTTTTGCTTCTGTCTGAAGTGTTCCTTTCTATAGTAAGGAAGGATCTTAGTAGTAGTAAATGTTACAGTAAATGAGATGTAGTAGCATATGTTATCCCAGCAGCAGAAATATGATAGAGACATGAAAATTTTGCGTTCAAGGAAAGACTGGACTAAAGAAATAATAAGTGAAATTCTGCCTCAAAAATCAAAATAAATGAATATGTGAACAAATAAATGTCACACAAATAAATCCATGTCCACGTATAATAAGATTACTTTCTAAAAAAGACTAACTTAAATTGAATATGTTCTCACTTCATACTTTAGCTTTGAACATAATAAAGTAAAGCTCGTGAAAAGTTTATTTCTAAGCTGCTAAAATAAACTGAATATATGTTGAGATGATTTCTTACTCTTTGCTATGCTTTAGCCCCAAATCTTTGATCTAGGGCTACAAAGAGAATTGTTCTCTGCTAGTAAAATTATTTGAACCTAGTACAGGATTCCTTAACCTGACGTCAATATTAAATCCTGGAAAACATGAACATAAGTGGAAATAGTGTTGAAAAATTGGAAATTGATTTTAAGCAGGAGGCAAGACAGACAGATAGACAGACACACAAACACACACACACATGGTGGGGGGAGTGAGAGGGAGAGAGGGAAGGAGGAGAGTTGATCTTTGAGTATTTTTAAAAGGCTTGCTAGTGTCAGTGAAGATTTAATTTGTAGTCTTAGAATTAATGGAATTCTTTAATTTTCCTCTTGCAGCTTTACAGCACACATTTAGGAATTTACAACTTACCATTCAACAAGAAGAAAACATTAGCAGATTATCATTAATGCCAAGAACTTGAGTATGGTAGATAGTACAGTGTCTTTCTTGGTTTACTTGAGACATGCCAAAGTGTACAAAGTTTTAATCTGGTTTGCAGTAAGCTTAGAAAGTATTTATAGATGACATGTGGTTAGTTAGCATCCTTAGACTAGAATATGAATGTATTCTCATGAATAGCAGAAATGTATATCTATTCCCTGACTACTGCATGCTCCTAATTGGATAACAGGGTCAATAAGAATTTTCTGACAATGTTAGTCACTATAGTGAAGTGTAGATAATTCCTTTTAAGAACATATAACCCCCCTAGAGGGAGATACCCTGTTTGAACTTGGAAATAGTTTATAGGAAGTCTTTCTTTAGGGATTTGTTCTTTTCATTCATAGTTGTATTTGTAAATTAGTCTGAATCTGAAAGCTGTGAGAAAGCATATCTTTTGTGTCTGTCTCCTTAAATCAAGCTTTATCTATCAGGCTATAGTTATAGCTATTGACTAAATCAAATAGTACATTAGTAGGGTGACCATGTACTTTGTTCTGAGTGATACTGGTTATTACCTACTGCTGAGCTTCTCTGCAGGTTGAGATACTTCAGTAATCACAATGGCCAATCTGTAATTCACGCATAATTTGTCCATGTTGTCTTTGAAGGTGAAGTGTGGCTATTTAGTCTGTGTTACCTTGAGATGCCATCATCTCCATTAAATACTGCAAATTCTTTAATGACCCTGAATTTTACACATATACTTGGCTTAAAGAAAATTTATCACCTGAATTCTAGAAAGATATACATGTCTACTCACTTTAGTAGTATAGCTTCCAAGGCTTCCAGGGGTTTTGGAACATAGGAGAGTAGTAATGTGGGTATATTTTTCTCATGATAGATCAAATAAAAAATTTTAACTCTTAAATCATTGCATTTCATATGAATATCAAGGAACCTCTGGCATCACAGCTATTAACTTTATAACCATCTCCACACAAACTAATGCATTCATTCCAAATCTCTAGAAGTAATTCCTGTAGTAATGTATTTGCCTAATAGAAAATTATTTCCTCTTTCTAGTCAAATATTTTTAAGATCTATTTCTACAGTTGTTATAAGGAATGGGGTTATTTATTTATTTATTTATTTATTTATTTTGCTTCTTCACTTTGCTTCCCTCTCCCCCTCCCCCCCCCCTTGTCCCCCCCCTCCCCCACCCCCCCCCCCCCCCCTTCTCCTCTGAGCAGGTATCCCCTCTCCCTGGGTATCCCTCCACCTTGGTACTTCAAGTCTCTGCAAGGATATGCACTACTTCTCCTGCTGAGGCCAGACAAGGCAGCCCAGCTAGTAGAACATATCCCATGTACACTGAACAGCTTTTGGGTTAGCTCCTGTTCCATTTGTTTGAGACCAACATAAAGACCAAACTACTCATTTGTGTAGGTCCAGCCTGTATATGTTTTTTGGTTGGTGGTTTAGATTCAGAGCCCTAAGGGTCCAGGTTAGCTGATTCTGTTGGTCTTCCTGTGGAGTTCTTATCCCCTTCAGGGTCTACAATCCTTCCTCCTATTCTTCCATAAGAGTCCAAGTTTCTTACACTGTTTGGCGGTGGGTTTCTGTATCTGTCTGAGTCAGATGATGGGTGGAGCCTCTCAGGACAACATCCTCCTTTCAGCATAACAGAGTATCATTAATAGTGTGGGAGAATGATGCTTGCCCATGGGATGGGTCTCAAGTTGGGCTGATGATTGGTTGGCCATTCCCTTAATCTCTGCTCTGTGCCTGCTTTTGTTGTAGATAGGATAAATTTTGGGTCAAAGGTTTTGTGTGTCAATTGGTATTTCCATCGTTCCACTGGAGTTCCTGCCTGGCTACCAGAGGTACTTCTTCAGGTTCCATATCCCCAGTGTGTTACAGCTTCATTGATTCTTAGGCACCTCCCTTATCCCAGGTCTCTGTCTTGTCATTAATGCCACCTCCCACATCCTCACCCCCATCAGTTACAGATTTCCATTCATTTTCATGGTCATATAGCCATATCTCCTGTCCTTCCCTACACCTGATCCTGATCCGTAGCTCCCCTCCCCCGCCCCGTGCCCTCTCCTTCTCAGTTCCCTCCCTTCATCTACCTCTTACAACTATTTTCTTCGCCCTCCTAAGTGAGATTCAAGCTTTCTTGCTTGGACCTTCCTTCTTGTTTAGCTTCTTTGGGTCTGTGGAGTATAACATGGTACCTGTATTTTATGTCTAATACCCCTTAATATTAGACATACATGGTGAGTACTACCATGCATGATTTTTGGGAACTGGGTTACCTCACTCAGGATGATATTCTTAAGTTCCATCCATTTGTCTGCAAAATTCATGATGTGTTCACTTTAATAGCTGAATAGTATTCCATTGTGTAGATGTAACACATTGTCTTTATCATTCTTCAGGTGAGGAACATCCAGGGTTTGTTTTGTTTTGTTTTATTTTTTGTTTTGTTTCTGGCTATTATAAATAAAGCTTTAATATACATAGTTCAGCAAGTGTTTGTGGGATGTTGGAATGATGTCTATTAATTTAAGAATGAGTTAAGTAAAGTGTGCAATTTATCCTGGAAAGCTCACTTTTATTGGTGAATTTTAATGGAGGAGAGGCTTATTCATAAATTAAGGGGGCATGAATTCCAGGAGTGGTTTTTCTTCCTGTTAGGATTTTACTCCTCTTTTCTAGATGTGTCATGCTATCAGATACATGTTGGGAAGTAGGAGTTGTGAAAGGCTCATGAAATGGAGCTGCTTTCATAATGAAACTAAAGATAGAGGTCATCACAACTGACCACGTTGGTATCAGTCTGTGTCCTGGCCAGGTTTATGTCACTGGGACACAAGCTAGAGACATCTATGAAATGCCTCCATAAGACTGGGCTGTAGGTAAGCTTGTAGGGCAGTTTTTTAAATTAATGATCAACAGTATGAGAAGGCCACTATTGGTGTTACCGTCCCTGGGCTGGTGGTCCTTGGTTTTATAAGAAAGCAGGCTGAGCATGTGATGATGAACAAGGCAGTAAATAGCTCCTCTCCTGGGTCTCTGCATCGACTCCTGCCTCCAGGTTCCTGCCCTGTTTGAGTTCCTGTCCTGACTTCCTTCAGTGATAGACTACAATGTGGAAGTGTAAGCTAAATAAACCTTTTCCTCATCAACTTGCTTTTTTTGTCAAATTTATCGAAGAAATAGGAACCCTTAAACTAGTTGGTTATGGCTAGTTGTGTGTGTGTGTGTGTCTGTTTGTCTGTGTGTGTGTGTCTATGTACAGTCACATGATGTCCTATTGTAATCCTTAATCTGAAATTTTTTCGTTTTAAGGCTTTGTGTAGTTTGCCTATTACTATCTCTTGCCAGCATCCTAGTTTCCATTGTTCGATTTGAAGTGATTGAAAAAAAAAGCAAATACACAGTTTTCATATTCCAGCAAACATTGGCTGTTTACTCTGCCTATGTGGAAGGAAAAGAAATCTTTGGCTGTCTGATCAAAAGCAGATAGAGTCACTACTAGTTCCTATTGAGTTGGAATGAGCTAGAATCCCAACTAAACTATTGATTTAGTAAAGAACTACTGTGAAGATCAAGTATATAAAATTGTATAAGAAGGTTAAATGTGCCATGAGTTAATATGAGGAATAGTTATTTGAAGCCCAAAGAATAACAGCAACTAAGGCTAGGCAGTTTTTGTTGTTACCTAATAGGGTTATCATTCTGAATTTATTTTATTAATTAAACTTATTTTTTTTTAACAACTAAATACATACAAACAATCTGGATTACTCTCACCTTTCAAATCCCCCACATTTTTGTCTTCCTTCTCACTATAAGCCCTATTTCCTACCTTCCTATATGTTTATATTATGACTCTTTGATTTTTAACAAGGGCCTGTGAACATGGTTTTGGAACTGTCTTTTGGGAGCTGATGGGCTTACCAGTTGGTGTGCAGCAGAAGGCCATAACAGGCCTTCCTCTAGAATCACTTAATAGTCAGTATAGTTCATCTGGGAGGGTTGCCCTACAAGCCCCTCTTTGTTCTATGATTGACTGCTGACAGATGAAGTCTTTTACAGGCTTAGCACAGGCTAAGCTAGGCTCTGTGAAGTTGCCCAGAAAATAGAATGTTTTGGATTTTTGTAGTCTTTTTTTCTGTCTTTAGACTCTTACTGCTCATTTCCCAGTGATATTTTCTGAGCATTAGAAAGGTGGTATAAATGTCCCATTTAGAGCGAGTCACTTAATGTTACTAATTGTCAGTACCTTGAGGAGCCATGATTTTCTGCATTTACTACCATTGACTGCAGTCTTCAGACTTCTATTTTTCTTCACAACTGAGTAAAATTTCAGTGTGTATATATATTTATTTTATTAGATAGAGATCTAAAAGGAATAGAACTGGGCTTGAGGAGATGACCCAGTGGTTAAGATCATACTGACTTTTCTTCCAAAAGAAGATATTAGCTATTACAGTACACTACATTTTCATTATCTATTCATTTGTGCATGCACATCTAAACTGTATTTTGTTTTTTAGCTTTTGGACAGTGTGCTCATGAGACAACAAAATTTCAGTTTAATAAAGATCCAGAAACTAGTCTTGGAGTAGGTAAAAAATATTATCATTATCACTAAGTTATGATTGGAGAGTGACCCTGAAGTATACCCAAGGCTTGAAGGAGCATTCTCCTAGGAATCCAAACATAGGAGGGCAGTTTTTCTTCCCCAGGCCAGAATTCTGATTTTATTGGAATAGGTAGCATTGTGGTCCACTGGATAGCAAGAGTTCACTGTATTGTCTTGGCCAAAGCTGGTTAACAGTTGCTGTGTATCAGAACCAAAACTCTGTGTGGGACTTGCTTTATTTGTGACCTGTACTGTGAGTGCTCAGTGAGAAGGGCAGCCTTTAGTATTAGGCTGAAGCACAGGATCAACCAAGTAAACTCTTGGTATTTGGCCAGACAAAACCATTAGTAAATTTCTTTTTGTGTATGCATCACTAATGGACAGTGCAAAAGCAAAAACAAGCTCCCAAAGAGTGTTTTCTCCAAAAACAAACAACAAAAACCCAGTCAAGGCTAATAAACACAACTCCAGGCTTTGAATATCAAGAATGTTTTTAAGTTTAAACCTAAAAATAAAATAACCACATAAAGTTCTATCTATAATTGCATTATTAAGTATTAGATAGTATACATGTAATATTACTGTATTGCAATATGAGAGTTAACAGAAGATGTGTAATACTACTAAAAACTGTAGCATAATGTTTTACTTATATACTATTTACTGGATTCTTAGGATGCAAGTGCCCTCCCCAACTTTCCAGATTAGGGTCTATTGTCCCTTCTCCTACTCTTTTCTTTTGGGAGCTCACTTTGTATTCTAGGATTTCATAAAATCTGAAGCATTTCTACTGCTTTAGTTTCCCAGATACTAGGATTAGAGGAATGAGATGCCACACTGCCTTAGATTAGCATCTTAGAGTTTGCAAGCTATAGATGATAGTGTTTTGGTCTTGTGCTTGTCTTACTTCAAACCATATGAATCTAACTGTTAACATCACTACAGAATGTTAACTTCATCTTCCTTTATCTTCTTAACCCTATCAAATAGTTTACAGAAAAATGTATATTGATAGTGTTTCAAAAATAAGGTCTCTGTGTATAAGGAATAGATGGGTAGATTGAGTTGATCTTTATACTAATAGGGATCTTAAAGGGAAGATTTAATATTTAACTGGTAGTCAGACTGTTCTCCACATAATTTTTTTTTTAATAGCTTTGACTTTGTTTTGTTTTTTCTCATGTTTTACATTTTTTTCATCACTTCAGATTCCTTAGGAAAAACTCATAGTATTGATTTTTATTCTGACCTCTAGTAAGTTGATTATAGAAAACTGTCATTTTTTTCAGCTATAATAAGTGTTTCAGGTACCCTTTACGACTCTGTTTTTGTTTTGTTTTAAAGTCTTAGACTTAAAGTACTTGGAATGATTAGGAGCATAAAATCCTGAGTGTTATGTCTTTTATGTCTTCCTGTATATGTCTCTTCATATAAATTTGCTTCAAGAATAATGAGTTACATAATTGTACTTACTGAGAAAAAACTAACAATTTTTTTATCATTAGTGCTAGTAATCATAGGTACATTTTATTATATGAACTAATAAATTATAATTCAGAAAAGTACTTTATAGTTATTTAAATAGTGTAAATGCTAATACCCACAGTACTTAACTGTTTTCATTGACAGGAAAACTATATGTAATATCTACAGAAAGAAGGGCTGATTTTGGCAGAAACAAATATCTGCGTACTAAAATTTTAGTTTTTATTTTACTTCATATAAGAAAATTCAGGGATGCTTTTGGCAGAAATGCGTTTCTTGGCTTCTTGTTGAATCCAGATATAACTACTCAACACATGTTTCCTAAGTCTTAGCTGAAATAGTGTGTGCCATTTCCAAATATGACTTAGAAAACTTTCCTATGAAAATTTAAAAATGATTTTTTTTTCATAAGTGGACCTTCAATTTAGGTTCTAGAATAATTGTGTGTCTACAATTTTATGTACAAAAATTTAGAAGTGTATAATCAGATTTTTACTGGTTAGTTTTTTCTATCTTAGAAATAAAGATATAAAGTTTTTTTTTTATTCTGCTTCTATTCTGTAATACTCAGTTTTATGATTCATGCATATCAACAAGGTTATATTTATGGTAATGCTATTTGTGTCTTCTTTATACTTAATACTTTTTAGGGTTTTTTTTTGCTTTTTAAATCTTTTTATTTTTTTTTTTACTGGATATTTTATTTATTTACAGTTCAGATTTCATCCCCTTTCTCCATCTCCCCTCCTAGAACCCCTTATTCCTATTCCCCTTCCCCTTTTTGCTTTTATACCATTTTAATTGCATGCATGTATTACGGTCAGTTCTAGGTTGAGGGTCTAGCAATACAATAGATGCAAATAGTCAAGGAACAAGCAAGACAATAAAGACAAATAGTCAAAGAAAAAGCCAGGCATTTAACCCAATTACATGAACACTCCTGTGATCACTGTTTCTATGGTCTTATCAGGACGACCAAAATATCTGAGCCTACTTTCCTGTCCTAGCCCAAAGTCATTTTCATGTCTAAAGCCTACTTCCTTGTTCTAGCCTAAAATTTAGATTCCTATCTGAAATTACTTTGTTCTACCTAATATTCAGATTCCTGCCTGAAATTACTTCTTTGTTCTAGCCTAATGTCAGATTCCTGCTTGAAGCCTACTTCTTGTCCTTGGCCAATGTCATATTCCTGCCAAACAGCTCATTTCCTTGTTCTGGGCCCATGTCATCTTCTTGCCAAGCAGCCCCAAAGGCTCTTCATCTCTCCTCTTTTATTTTGTTAGCAACACTGAGCCTGTTTTAGGTTATCCTGACAAGAATGCCTTTCTTACCTGTCATGAATATACCTTATCCAAAGCAATACACTTCTGTCTTTGGTTGGTAAGACTCTGTACATCGCAGAAGCAACCTGACTCCCAGGAGCTATCACAAACAGGGTTTCAGGATCACAGGATCAAATAGACAGAGGAGTTCTGACACAATCAAGATAACAGGACAGACGGGCTCCAGTCAGAGACAGTGAGTGAAGGTAGGACTAGAAATAACCAGATGGCAAAAGGCAAGTGCAAGGACATAAGCCACAGAAACCAAGGTTACTTGGCATTATCAGAACCTAGTTCTCCCACCATAGCAAGTCCTGAATACCCCATGACACCAGAAAAGCAAGATTCACATTTAAAATCACTTCTAATGATAATGATAGAGGACTTTAAGAAGGACATAAATAACATTCTCAAAGAAATTGAAGAGAACACATGTAAACAGGGAGAAGCCCTTAAAGAGAAACACAAAAATTCCTTGAAGAATTGCAAGAGAACACAACCAAACAGGTGTAGGAATTGAAGAAAACAATTCAGGACATAAAAATGGAATTAGAAACAATAAAGAAATCACAAAAGGAAACTACCCAGAAGATAGAAAACCTAGGAAAGAGATCAGGAGTTTTTTGCTTTTATCAGTTGGAAAAAGGAATGTATCAAAAGAATCACAGCCCA
>JANHMN010000020.1:8926894-9011243 GCA_030674055.1 Rhabdomys pumilio | reverse complement strand
TGTGTGTATTTTGTAGTTGGTTCATTTTGCAAATTCTTGTCAATGTTCTTGTTAATCACAAAATATCAATTATCAGATCAACTATTGGGTTCAAAGTGAAGTAATAGGAAGATTGAACTGAAATTTGCAGACTCTTACAGAAGATGAAAAATTTTGAAACAGGAGACAAGCTGGCCTTGAACTTCTTTTCTAGCCCAGGTGTTCTTGAAATTTTGATTCGCTTGCCTCAGCCTCACTAGCAGTTTAATTACAGATAGACACCATCATGATTGTATAAAAGATAGTCATGTTTTCATTTATTATTAAATTTATTTATTCACTTTAGATTTCAATATCAGCCTCCTTTCTTCTCCCAGTAGTCCCTCACACAAATCCTTTTTCCATTCCACTGTCTCCTTCTCCTTTGAGAAGGGGGAGCACCCTTCTAGGTATCACCCTCCCCCTACCCATGGCATATCAAATCTCTGCAGGACTAGGTGCTTCCTCTCTCATTGAGTCCAGACAAGTCAGTACATTTAGGGGAATGGAATCCATAGATAGACAGGCAACAGATTGAGGGACAATCCCCTCTCCTGTTTTGGGGGACCTGCATCAAGAACAAGCTGCTCATCTGCTACACATTTGCAGGGGGCCTAGGTCCAGCCCATACTTGCTGTTTGGATGGTGTTTTAGTCTGTGGGATCCCCTGAGGGTTCAGGTTAGTTGACTGTTGGTTTTCTTGTGGAGTTCCTGTCCTCTTTGATTCTCACAGTCCTTCCCCCAACTTTTCCGTAAGACTCTATTTAAATTTTGGCTCTGGGTCCCTCCATCTTTTTTTCACTGGCTGCTGGGTAGAATCTATCAGAGGATAGTTATACTAGGCTCCAGTGTCATTAATGGTGTCTGGTATTGGCTCTTGTTTGTGGGATGGGTCTCAATTTGGGACAGTCATTGGTTGGCCATTTTCTCAATCTTTCCTTTATCTTTGTTCTTGCACATCTTATAGGCAGGACATATTTTGTATCAAAACTTTTGTGCCTGGGTTGCTTTCCTTATTCTTTCCCTGGGAGTTTTGCCTGGCTACCAGAAATGGCCACTTCAGGATTCAGATCCCCTACTGCTAGGAGTCTTGGTTAGAGTTGCCCCCATAGACCCTTTGGGGCCTCCCTTTAGTTCTGTCCTTTCATTCACCTCCAACATCTATTTCAGTTTTCCTTCTGAAAGAGGTACAACTAACCTCCCTTGCACTCTCATTGTTATTTATCTTCTGTGGGTCTTTTGATTATATCATGATTATCCTGTATTTTACAGCTAATAACCACTTATAAGTATGTACCATGCATGTCTTCATTCAGGATGATATTCTCAATTCTCAAGTTCCATCCATTTGCCTGCAAAATTCATGATTTCTTTGTTCCCAATAGCTGAGTAGTTTTCTATTGTGTAAATGAACTACATTTTCTGTATCCTTTCTTCAGTTGAGAGACCTCTAGGTTTTTTCCAGTATCTGGAATAAAGCTACTATGAATATAGTTGAGCAAGTGTCATTGTGGAATGGTGAAGCATCTTTTGAGTTTATGCCCAGGAATAGTATAGCTGGGTCTTGAGGTATAACTGTTGCCAGTTTTCTAAGAAACCATCAAATTTCAGATTGGTGTTCAAGTTGCACTACATCTAGCAATGGAAGATTGTTCCTCTAGTTCAAGATCCTCCCCATCATCTGATGGGTGTAGTAAGGTGGAATCTAATATTTGGTTTCATTTGCATTTCCCTGTTGACTAAGGATATTAAACATTTCTTTAAGTGCTTCTTCTCAGCCATTTGAGATTCTTTCATTGATAATTCTCTTGTTTACATCTGTACCCATTTTTTGATTTGGTCATTTAATTTTTTATTGTCTAACTTCTTGAGTTATCTTAGCCTTCTGTCAGCTGTATGTAGCATTGGTAAAGATCTTTTTGTAGTCTGTAGGTTGTAAGTTTGTCCTAATTACAGTGTCCTTTGGCTTACAAGAACTTTTCAGTTTCATGAGATCCCATTCATTAATTGCTGGTGTTAGTGCCTGAACCATTGGTGTTCTGTTCAGGAAGCTATCCCCTGTACCAATGAGCTCAAGGCCATTTCCTTCTTTCTCTTCTATTAGATTTAGTGTGTCTTGTTTTATGTTGAGTTCTTTGATCTACTTGGGCTTGAGTTTTGTTCAGGGTGATAAATATGGAGATCAGGGGATCACCCAACCCTCCTCAGTCAGTTGTGCACTGGGTGGACCTGACTGAGAAGGGATCTATGAGACAGGGTTCTGTATTGGAGTAGAATAATAATCATAGTGGTAAGAAACTTAAAATAAATGAGTATTTAATTGATGTTATGATGTAAAGTGGGAATTAATATATTTGACTAGATTAGTCATTGAGATAAACACTGGTATTAGGAGTGGAATAAAAATTATTAGGATTGAGGATGATATGGTGTTTAATACTTTTATTTGAATTTGCACCAAGGTTTTTGGTTCCTGAGACCAATCTTGGTGCCCTACTGGCTTGTATGTGGAAGCAGGATGCTTTTGGTTTCCTGCAAGGCTCCTCCAGATGGAAAGGTGAGCTCACAGCTAGCAAATGAGGTCAGGGGAATGTGCAAAACTCACGTCTGCTGACTGTCATGCTTGTTTTGTTTTTGTTTTTGAGTATTGGTGCAGGAATACAGTATAAGAGAGCAAAAAGTTGGCAAGTTTTTTTGTTTTTTAAAAGCTTGTTGTTTTCCAGAGACTAAGTGGCTCATCTCGGAGTCTAACAATAATTGTTTCTTGCATATACAGAGTTCATAGTGTTCATGATATCTTTCATGTCTCTTAAGTTTATGTGAAAAAGTAGCAGAAGACTGAATTTGGTGGTAGGCTGAATGCTGGCTGTGTGGAAGAGGGTTTTGGTGAATTATTTGGAAAAAAGACTGTAGCTTGGTTATGTTGACAGTGCTTATTTCTAGAATGCTACATTTTTTACTCATTTTCTTCCTGTAGAGAGGCTCCCAGCTGCTTACTGAATATTGTATCATGGTTAATTGAATTAGAAGTGTTGAAATAAGTTGTGTAAAGGCTTATTCATTTATAAATTCTTCTCACCAACTGAAGGAACTTTATCTGTATTTAGTGAATTATTTTGCTGTTGTCTCAAAAATACGTTATATTTTTAGAAAATAGGACTATGTAAAGTATGTTTCTCCAGTGAATTATCCTATAATTTAAAAACTATAGTTTTGGTACTCTATGACTTAAATATATATATTCATCTAACCCTAGAATAACCTTTAAAAGACATCTCTCATGGGACAACTTCACACTTCTCAGAAATACTATACATGTAACCATCTTTAACTTTTTGTTGTTTATTTGAATGATATTCTGTTGAATCTGAACAGTGTCCCTCTTTTTGAAATAATTTATTCCATCTGACTATTGTTGAGTCATGCTGCTGCCATTGGAAATTCTTTAAAAATTTTATATTTTTTGAAACATGACATAAAAGAGAAATGTTTAAATGAAAGAGCATATGTATAACTTATAACCTGTGAATAAGATGAATAAAATAGATTCAAAGAAGGAACCACTTTTCTCCTTTTGTCAAATCTCATAGGGAGATTTTCAGTTTTAGAGATAGATTTTAATAGAATTGTAATTAAAATTTCTCTGATCCCTCTAACTGAAATTTCCCATGCATACTGTCCCCACCAAATTCATGGCCTATTTTAATTGTTGTTGCATATGTATATGTGTGTATACGTATTTCCAAATTATATAAATGTAATTAATCTCCTGTTCAAGCCATGTAATGTTATGTCTGTGTATATGATTTTATGGGTGACCACTTGGTTTTAGACAACCAATTTGGGGCTTTTCTCTGAGGGTTATTATTTTTTGCATGCTCAGTATTTTTTAGTTGACTCTAGTTATTTTTATCGAGGCTTTAAGGACCCATGAAATTTCTCTGTCCTGTCAATATAGACACTGGTTGTTGTATTTGTTAAGTCTTGTTTCATAAACCATGTTGATATGATTTCATGTATATAACTTATTTGTCATTTCTAGAAGATAACATTTTTTGAGATTACTTAACATAATATAGTTCTTAAATCTCATTTATTGTTTCCAACTAAATTTGCACATATATGCTTAAGTATATTATTTATCCTGTATACCTTAAAATCAGGAATATTTGTTAAAGAATCACTATTAGATATTTGAAATGATGTAGTTGATAGAGAATGGAATTGTTTTCTTTTTTTTACTGGATATTTTATTCATTTACAATACAGATGTCACCCCCTTTCCCCATTTCCCCTCCCTAGAACTCATACCCTATACCTCCTCTTCCTTTATGCTTTTATACCATTTTGATTACATGCATGTAATAAGGTAAGTTCTAGGTTGAGGGTCTAGCAATACATTAGATGCAGATAGTCAAGGAACAAGCAATACAGTAAACACAAATAATCAAAGAAGCAGCAAGGCATTAAACCCAGTTATGTGAACACTCTCGTGATCACTGTTTTGAAAGGCTTATCAGGATGACCAAAGTATCTGAGCCTACTTCCCTGTCCTAGTCCAGGGTCATTTTCACGTCTGAAGCCTACTTCCTTTTTCTAGCCTAAAATTTAATTTCCTCTCTGAATTTACTTATTTGTTCAGGCCTAATATTTAGATTCCTGCCTAGGGTTACTTCTTTGTTGTAGCCTACAATTTAGACTCCTACCTGAAATTACTTCTTTGTTCTAGTCTAATGTCAGATTCCTGCTTGAAGCCTACTTCTTGTTTTTGGCCAATGTCATATTCCTGCCAAACAGCTGATTTCCTTGTTCTGGGCCCGCGTCAGCTTCTTGCCAAGCAGCTCCAAAGGCTCTGCATCTCTCCCCATTTTTTATTTTGTTAACAGGACTGAGCCTGTCTTAGGTCATTCTGACAAGAATGCCTTTCTCACCTGTCCTGGAATATGTGTTATCAAAGGCAATATATTTCTGTCTTAGATTGTTAAGGCTCTGTGCAGAATATTACCTGTTCTTGGCTTGCCAGCCTGTTAATTTAAAAACTCTGTCTGGGGGTCCTTTTTCAGTTTCAAGCCATCTACTTTGGTTGTTAACATGTTGATGTTGTTAAAGATATGCTTTAAAGTGATGGGCAGGAATAAAAGTATTCCCAGGACAAAAAGGACTAGCCTCATTAAGCTATATATGCCATTCCTGAGGTTTGTCCAAAATGGAAATACTCAGCTCAGACCATGTATTATCTGCAGCATCAAAGGTCAACAGAGCAGCATTCTTTAAATTCATAATCTTGACTATGCAAAGTTAACACACCCAGAGAGGTGTTAGGAGTATGCCAAATATCCTACAGGTGTTTTTAAACTTTTTTCTAATTATAATGACAATCATTGTGAATTTCAAAAGTAACACTACTCCAATGATATTTGTCACGACACTTGGGATGATTCTAACTCTTGAACTCTGAACCTTCAGAGGTTTTGACTCCTTCAGATGATTTAAATGGGTTATAGAGCATTATTCGTTGTTTGAGATACCTATATAAATCCTTTTGTATACTCAATATATTAGTAACATTTTTTTTTGCTAGATGGTTAACAAAAATAGTTGTCTTAACTCCTTGTGTCAGTGCTATTGCAGAAGCAATGGTGCTAGCAATGAATGGAACTAAAGCTTGTTATACCAGCAATAATCAAACCTACTTCACTTATGCTTAAAGCCTAAGTCATTTGTTACAGCACTTTCAAGCTTTTTCCAGAGAATCAAGGTTTTCTAATACTCAGGGCAGTGAGACAAAAGCTGGTTGATACCCCATAACAGACATCCCAGGTTTCAACACACTGACATAATTGGAACTTATACAGTCAATGCAACTTACAGTAAATGCTGTAGAAGAGACAAAACCAATTTTAGCTTGACAATTAAAAGAGCCTTAAAACATGTACTAACCCTTGTTTGAAATCCAGATCTTGTCCCAACATTATCTCTTGCTATCCTAACATTATAATTATAGCAAGTTACAGCTAGCTTCCAAATATGTCTCTGACAAAGTCCAGATCCAGTCGTACAAAAGTAGACTGTTATTTCCAATATTGGATTGATTTCTAGACCAGTACATGATTGAGTTCTAATAGCTGGGCAACTTTAAGAAGAATACAAGGGACATAATTTCTCTTTTCAGTTCTCTATCTGACAAGGTCTAAAAAACTTGAGGCAAGGCGGCTTGTCCCATCTGGGATATAGTCAAGCAAAGGTGGGTCAGGAACATATGTCCAATACAGCTCCCCAGTCACCCTCCTCAGGAAACTTAGCAAGCTCACAGGTCTGCATCATTCTTTGTCTCACAACAGTATGTCTCACCAATCATTTTAAAGTTCCACGGGCCTCTTCCATAATACCTTGTCCTTGAGGATTATACACAATCCCCATAATAAATTGTTGACAAAAAGTCTCGACTGCTCAACTACAATTGCCAGAACCATTATCTATTTTTTTTTAAATTGGATATTTTATTTATTTGCCTTTCAATGTAATCCCCTGTCCCATTTCCCTCCAAAACTCCTCATCTCATCCCCCCTCCTTTTATTTTTATGAGAGTCTATTCCCACCATCCTCCCATTCCTGCCTCCCTGCTCTCGAATTCCCCAACACCAGGGAATCCAAACTTTAAGGCACCAATGCCCTCCACTTATACTGATGCCTGACAAGGCCGCCCTCAACTACCTATACAGGTGGAGCCATGAGTCCCTCCCTTTGTGTTCTCAGGCTGGAGGTTTTAGAATGGCTACTCCAGCTTGTTTCTTAGGACCGTTTGCTTGAAAAATTCTTTTCCAGCCTTTTACTCTAAGATAGAGTCTGTCATTGTCACTGAGGTGGGTTTCCTGTATGCAGCAAAATGCTGGGTCCTGTTTACGTATCCAGTCCATTAGCCTATGTCTTTTTATAGGGGGAATTGAGTCCATTGATGTTAAGAGACATTAAGGAGAGGAGATTGTTGCTTCCTTTTATTTTTGTTATTAGCAGTGGCATTGTTTGTGTGGCTATCTTCTTTTGGATTTATTGGAAGAAGATTACTTTCTTGCTGCTTCTAAAATTTCCCTCCTTGTATTGCAGCTTTCCTGCTATTAAACATTGTAGCGCTGGGTTTGTGGAAAGATATTGTGAAAATTTAATTTTGTTGTGGAATATCTTGGTTTCTCCATCTATGTTAATTGAGAGTTTTGCTGGGTATAGTAGCCTGGGCATTTGTGTTCTCTTAGGGTCTGTATGACATCTATCCAGCATCTTCTAGCTTTTATAGTATCTGGTGAGAAGTCTGGTGTAATTCTGATAGGTCTTCCTTTATATATTACTTGGCCTTTTTCCCTTACTGCATTTAATATTCTTTCTTTGTTTTGTGCATTTCATGTTTTGATTATTATGTGACGGGAGGTATTTCTTTTCTAGTCTAGTCTATTTGGCCTTCTATAGACTTCTAGTATGTTTATGGGCATCTCGTTCTTTAGGTTTGGGAAGTTTTCTTCTATAATTTTGTTGAAGATATTTATTGGCCCTTTAACTTGGAAATCTTCACTCTCTTCTATACCTATTATCCTTAGGTTTGGTCTTCTTGTTGTGTCCTGGATTTCCTGGATGTTTTGTGTTGAGAACTTTTTGCATTTTGTGTTTGACAGTTGTGTCAATATTTTTTATGGTGTCTTCTGCACCTGAGATTCTTCTCTTCTATCTCTTGTATTCTGTTGGTGATGCTCGTGTCTACGACTCCTGGTTTCTTTCCTAGGTTTACTATCTCCAGTTTAGTCTCCCTTTGTGATTTCTTTATTGTTTCTACTTCCATTTTTATGTCTTGGATGGTTTTGTTCAATTCCTTCACCTGTTTGGTTGTGTTCTCTTGTAATTCTTTATGGAATTTTTGTTTCCTCTTTAAGGGTTTCTACCTGTTTACCTGTGTTTTCCTCAGTTTCTTTGAGAATGTTATTTATGTCCTTCTTAAAATCCTATCATCATCATTAGAAGTCCTTTTAAATCTGAATCTTTCTTTCCTGGTGATATGGCGAGTTCAGGACTTTCTAGTATGGGAGAACTAGGTTCTAATGATGCCAAGTATACTGGGTTTCTGGTGCTTATGTTCTTGCACTTGCCTTTTGCCATCTGGATCTCCTTAGTGCTACCTGTCCTGTCTCTGACTGGTGCCTGTCTTTCCTATCCTTTTGGTTGTATCAGAACTGTGTGGGGTGGGTGTTACTACTGGGGTTAGAGCTAAGGCCCAAGATTTGCTCAGTACTCTGGTCCAGACCGGAAGGAATCAGTGCTCCAGGCCAGGAGTGACTTCCTGGGTCCTAGTGGGTCCCAGTTAGTCCCTGTTTGGTGCAGGTGTTGCTGTCTCCTTACTTAAGATACTGCCCTGGTTAGAGCTCCTAGGTAGCCTGTTTCCTCTGGGTTCTGTGAAATTGAGTGCAGAGCTGCTGCCTGGGATCTGCTCAGTGCGAATGGAATTTTTAAAACAATCTACACAAATTATTTCTTGAAGTCTTTGGTCCAATGGTCTCTCCCCCCACCCTCACCCCTGTCTGCTTTAGAGATTTACTCTGATCTTGTGACAAGATGTTTCAATTGAGAACCATACTTGCTTGAAACAGCAAAAATTTCATCTTTCTTTGATTTGAAAGATATATTTTATATGAGTTGGATTGAAATAATCATGGATAGATTTTTCTTTTCAAAATTGTTTCATTATTCAAAATGTAGATTGTTTTTAATGTGAGGTGTGCTATAAGTTCTTTTTTTTTGCTTTCCTATATGTACCTTCTGTCTGTATAAG
Source organism: Rhabdomys pumilio (assembly GCA_030674055.1). Taxonomy (NCBI): domain Eukaryota; kingdom Metazoa; phylum Chordata; class Mammalia; order Rodentia; family Muridae; genus Rhabdomys; species Rhabdomys pumilio. The sequence continues at coordinate 9,002,413 of JANHMN010000020.1, read as the reverse complement.
ACTTTTCCTCTCGCCGGGTGGTGGTGGCACACGCCTTTAATCCCAGCTCTTGGGAGGCAAGAGGCAGGCGGATTTCTGAGTTTGAGGCCAGCCTGGTCTACAGAGTGAGTTCCAGGACAGCCAGAGCTACACAGAGAAACCCTGTCTTGAAAAAACAAAACAAAACAAAACAAAACAAAACAAAACAAAACAAAACAAAACAAAACAGACTTTTCCTCTCTCCTATACATTTTCAGCAGTTTGGTTGTGAGTTTATTACATAGATACATACCTTTGTTCTTCCCCTTCATTCCTCTGTTTTGTCCTCCACCATTGCTGTCCTCCTTATATCTGTTACTTACTCAGTTATAGTGATGTCTGGTAATGTTTCAAAATCTAGAAGGGTTATTCCTCTCTGTAGGTTAGTTACTTAGAACCCTGTCACACTCCACCCTTTTTGGGTCTATCACTATGTAGCTCTAGCTGTCCCGGGACATGGGCTGTAGACCAGGCTGCCCTTAAACTCACAAAGATCCTCCTCCTCTTTCTGCCTCCCAAGGTCTGTGATTTAAACATCTGGCTACTCTGAGCTTTTTTTCAATAACATCATTTCATTTATTTCATTATTTCTTGATAATTTTACCTATTATTCAAGCATTTTTTTATAAATCTTATTTTTCTGAGATTGAATTATTTTCTTTGTGATAGCTCAAGTTTTCTGTGTACTTTTTGGTTACTCATCTATTATTTCTGATATATTTTGTATTCATTAGGTTTGTAGTAAATTTTTATATTTATGCTACAAGGTTCAGTACTCTAGTCTTTCTGTGTGTAAGTTGTAATAGCATAAATTGATGCTGTCACTTTCAGGACTAAAAAGTAATGCAATGTACAGTGTTTCTTCACAGTCAGAGGACATTTTAGACACGATGTTTTCTGCTTCCTTTTATTTATGGCTTATACCATAAAGCTTTTTTGCTTAGACTCTGTGTCTTAAAAGCAGTACTTGGACAGCTCTTTCTACTTGTAGTTCTTACCATCTTTATCACACAGTGCATGCCACTTGATGTGGAGCTGAATAGTCAACATATCCCCTCTGTTGTTTTCAGCCTCTTTTATCACCATTATCTAATTTTTGTTTACTTTTGAAGCAGAACTTCTGAGGTGTGAACATGTGCTGTTGGATAATTTTAAGAACTTAATATCTTCTCTTATTTGAAAGAAGAAGACAGTTCTCAGTAGTGTCATGAAAGGAAAAATGTGTATAATCGTGTGGTTTTAAGTCACAAGAATTGAAAATATTTAGTATTTTTCTTGACATTAGGACTCTAGAAACCGGACATTTCTGAATCTCACTTATTTTGGGTAGAATACTTGTGTGATGTTTTTCTTTTAATTGTCCACTTGACACATTCTAGTATTGTCTTGGAATGGAATCTAAATTATTCGCATCAGATTGGTCTTTGGGCATGCCTGTGAGAAATTTTCATAACTATATTGAGTTCTGAAGACGTATCCTAAATGCTGGCTGTAGCATTTCATGGACTAGGCCCTAGACTTACTCAAGAGTCTTGAAAGGACAAGTTGAGCAGTGCAAACCTGTTAATTTATTGCTTTCTGTATTTGACAGTGAGCAGATGGGTCCAGTTCCTACTGCTTTTTCTTCTTTGTGATGATGTACTGGAACAATATTGTAAGCCTGTAGCCTTTTTCTCTTAGTTCAGGGTTTCTTTCTTTTATCACCACATCAATAGAAAGAAAACTAGGTGATTTTGACATGTTTCTTCTGTATATTAACAAGTCTACTACTTATGTTGAAAATAGAACAAAACATATAAACAGGACAAGGTATATACAGTTTTGTTCATTAAGAGTCACTTTTGTTTGTAATTCCCCTTATAAGAAGCAACATTAATGTATCAAATTTTGGAAACAAATTGATTCATTTTTGTAATGAATGGAATAATTGACAGAAAAAAATAAACCATGCAAACAGAAATTGGAAACACATGACTTTAATCTCCACATTAAGGAGACAAAGGTCTGTAAGGCAAACCTGTTTTACACAACAGATCTTTTGCATGATACCAGAATCTGTCTTTTTTAAAAATGAAAGAAAGAAAGGGAAGGGAAGAAAGAAAAGGAAAGGAAATGTGTGCACACTACAGTTTTTCTTGAAGAATGTTACATATATGGATTTTAAAATTCACTCATATTAATTTTTTTTTGTAAACATCACCATAATAGTTTACTTTGGGGCTGGAGAGGATTACATATGGGAAGGGAGATTGAGAAGTTATTTCAATTCTGGAAATGTTTTAAGTCCTTTTCTGACTAAGATTATACATCTTTGGATTCATAACTTTTTATCAATACGTAATTAAATTTAATCTGTTTTTCTGCATATGAATTTATTTTGGTGTAGAAATTAAAAAAAAAATTGATTTCAATGTTTTATTGAAACAGTACAACCCCTTCCACTCAATAAAATCTCAAACAATTTGAGTTAGAATGGTCCTTAGGATGTTAAATTTTTTCAAATATTGGGAAAACATAAAACTTACTGATCTAATAGTAAATAGTTAAAAGGAATTCAGGGCTTTTTAGTCACCCATTAGTTTCCTATCTTGCTAATTTTATGAAATTACTCTGTACATGAATTTTTAGCTATTTCGTCATGGTATTTTGTTGAATCACTTTAGTAGAGTTTGGTCCTCTTTTTGTAATGAAGTTCTGTTTTTCCTCCCCACATGTATTACACATAAATATGAGTGTCTTTTTGACACTTTTTATGTGTCATCATTCTTTATTACCCTCACTATGTCTGATCCTCATTATTTTCCCTGCAAATCACTTACCTGTTTTTCCCTGTTTTTCTCCCTTGTTCCCTCCAATCCCCTCCGTTTTTCATGATCCAGAGTTTATTTAATTAGTATTACTCAACAGAATTAAAGAAGAACAAGTTCTAAGAAGGTGCACCTGGTGTACTTACTTGCCACTGCTCTTTACCAGTGTGTCACTAATGTTTGCATTTAATACAGATATAATGGCTATGTTGAATTGGTTCCTTGTTCTGGTTATTTGAAGTATTGTAGCAGAAATACTACGCACCTTTCTTTTGTCTTTATTAAAGAAGAACTCATAGGAGCTCAATTGTATAGAAAATTTGTTTTGTATATTGGTATCGTGTTTATTGGATACCTTTTGAGACTTAATAGAATAACAATTTTTAAAAATTTTGGTTCAGTTATTTGATTTAGAAATACTGAACCATTATGTATTGCATTACTCAAAAAATGATGATGGTTATACTTGGTGTCCATTTGTTATCTACACTACTAGTGGATTAAGTTTGCTGAACTTATAAATCTCTTATCTATGTATAAGTGAATTTTAATTTTATCCTATAAGTTTAACAGTTATATTTTTAATAGTAGTCTTTGTGGGATTTTTTTTTTAAGGTTAGCTATATCTTTTGCTCTATTGTAACAAAATTTTGAGATCTAGTAACGAAACTCTTACTAGCCTTATAAATAGAGAAATCTGCTTTTATTTGACAACTGATCAATAGTTTCAGGTAAGTAATTGTCTTATTTAATTAATTTCACATACACGCAAACTTTTTCAAAGATCTGTTTAGTGTAATGTTAAATTTTCTAAATCATTTTTGTGTTTTTTTTCTATAGTCCGTGGTGGATGACTGGATTGAATCATATAAACAAGACAGGGACATCGCACTTCTGGATTTAATCAACTTTTTTATCCAGTGTTCAGGATGTCGAGGTACACAGTTGCGACATAAATGCTGTTTATTGAACCTGTCAGTTCAGCAGTGTAACGTCATGTGCCTCTAGTCATAGAATTCATCCTAGAATTGTGTTTGCATCATTTTTGGCAGAGCGAATGGTCCGTGTTTTAAGAATACTTATTCTTCTTTTCTGATTAGTGTTACCTGTCCAAATAGCAAAACATTTCTTGTATTGCTTTCAAAATTGTCAAGAAAAACTAAAATTTGCACTGTTTCTGAATTGCTTGTTTATTCACAAATTTTCTGCTTTCTACTACTTGTCTATTTTTCATCTGTCTTCATAGCTGCTCACAACATTTTTGACAAAATGAATGTGGTGGGTATTCTTGTCAACGTCAATTCATTTAGAACCACGTTAGAAACATACCTCTGGATATTTCTGTGAGGACATTTCTACAATGATGTAGCTGAAGAGAGTAGATCCACCATACTGGTGCCTCAGTATGATGGGTGACATTATCATACTGAGGCACCACAGTCAGTAAAAGGAGTATACAGTCTGATGACCCACAGTCATCTCTCTGCTTCCTCAGCGTAGCTTTTACTTTTATTTTTTTGGTTCTGTACATTGTATATTTTAATTTGAAATGAAAATTATTACAGGCATTTCAAAACATACTAGTACATGTTCATTGACGTTGGAAAGCTTGTTTTCTGGTTCTGTTCATTTGGTGTTCTGTATGCTCTTTGTACCTTGATAGGCATCTCTCCTTCCTAGATTTGAGAAGTTCTCTTTTGTTATTTCATTGACAATATTCTTATGCCTTTGACTGGTTTTCTTCTCTTAGACACCTGTGATTTCTAAGTTTGTTTTTTATAGCGTTCCAGAGTTTCTCATGTTCCTTTCCTGGGCTTTCTTAGACTTAATATTTTGTTTGATTGTGGAATCCTCTCTAATTTGTCTTTAAAACCTGATAATCTCTCTTTCACTTGATTAAGTCTGTTGGTGAGACTTTTCTTTGAACTTTATGTATCACTTCATGTTTTCTGAGTTTGTGGCTTTGCTTTTTATTTAAGCATGGCTTTTCTTTAAAGATTCTCTCTTCAAACTCTGTTTTTATATCTTGGTTGTTTTTCATTCATTTATTCAGTTGTTGCTTTGTGGTCTTCATTTTGACATTTATTCATATTCTCTTTGATTTCCTAATTGTTGTTTTGAAGTCATTATTATTTTTTAAAATTGAAAATAGATATAAAACAGATTTATTTATTTATTTATTTATTTATTTATTTAATGTATATGAGTACACTGTGGCTGTCTTCATACACACCAGATGGGGTCATTAGATCCCAATACAGATGGCTGTGAGCCACCATGTGGTTGCTGGGAATTGAACTCAGAACCTCTAGAAGAGTAGTCAGTGCTCTTAACTGTTGAGGCATCTCTCCAACCTGAAATACAATATATTCTGATGACAGTTTTCCATCCACTTAATCTATACATTCTTTGTCTTATTAAAATACAAGCAGACATAAAAAATAATAAAAATATAAAATTAAAGCAAATCAGGATAAGACAAAACAAAAAATAATGTGGTTGATAGTACTGTGTGTTAGGAAATCATTACCTTATGTGTTAGCAAAGTTGGCTTTGTCAGAGAGTATTACACTGGGAGGGCAAATTTCTTGAAGTAGACAAATTGTCTTTGTTATTTGTGTTTCATGTTCTTGTCATAGGACCTAGGTATTTGGTGTTAGGTTATCTGTGGAGTTTCTTGGTATGTCTATTTGGTCTCACCTTTGGATCTTTTTTATTACCCTATTTGGTCATATTGTGGGTCAGGTACCTGATACTGTGGAATCAATTTGTGAGCAACTCTTCATAGTTAAATGTTGTTTCTGAAGTTTTCCCAGCTCAGCTAGTAAAAGATTTGATTTCTCATCCGAGAAGTAAACCTTTCTGTTGGTTTAGTAGATTGGTCTGCTAATGTTCAGAGTCCCTTGGAGGACTGTCCAGGTTGTACAGGTGATCCCTGGGAGCAGCAGGGGTCACAGTTTAAATTGGCAGTGTTTCAGAAAGGATAAAGGAAGCAGAATGTCATGCCACTCTCAGGTGAGGGAGGGTAGGATACTGAAGGATGTCTGTGTGTTGTAGGTCTTGGTGTACAGTGTGACTCACTGGCTCAGGGGCTTCCTGCCTGTGCTCCTGCCCTGTGGTGTTCCCTGGTCCAGCTGAAAATGGTGTAATTTGGTTCTCTGTTTTACTCACATGACTTAGTGAGTCACTTTTCTTAGTCACTACAAGTCCTTCTTCCATCATGAGATAAATAATGGTAATATTTTTACTCTGTGCTGTTTTGCTGTTCTCTCCTCCTTGGTGCAGTTAGGAGTTCCAACTCATTCCCAGAGAAGGGACTTCAGAAGGCACTTTGAGAGAAACATTTGGGCCTGAAATGATTAGAATGGGTGGGAGAACTCACTCTACAGAGCCTACTTCTTAGTGAACCTAAGCAATATTTAGGTTCTTAGTGAACCTAAATAATGACAGTTTACTAATATAATGTACAACCATCTTCATGCTTACCAAGGAAGGAATATATTTATATTTTAACTAGGAATGTTGCAAAGTATAGACTGCCAACTAGAGACAAATACATAAGTGAAGGTAAAATCAAAACTTTAAAGCCATTCTAAAAGTTACATATTTTATAAAATATTATTGCACACATAACCCAGGTAATTCATATGCACTCCAACATACTTGATGAATTTTGTTGGAAATATCTGTTGGAAAGCAACCAGAATATGTATCTTTTTCTCTCTGTTTCCCCCAGCTTCTTTTCTTAGTTCATTAGAACGATACTTAAAGTCATTGTATTACTAGATCACCAGCCCTGCATTTATTGTATGCTGACGTTTCTTTAGTGAATTACTTCCAATTTTAGTAGTCTTAGTACTACTTCTGTCTTCCAAAGGTTTGCTCTACCAATTCATTGATTCTGTTTGGTAGTCTTTTCCTATTTTATTTTGATTTTTAGTTCCTGTGAGCCTAGATAAAGCAAACATGAAAGAGAGACCACCAAAGGTTTGTCCTAGCATACGATTGCAGAATCCCTTCAACACTACAATGGCAGATATTTTTTAAGAGTTTGTGACTATAATCTTTGAAATAAGAGGCTGATTCATACTCAGAACACTTGAAAGGCCTTTACTCTTTGGAATACTTTTTGCTAGTGTATTAGGCAATGATAGTATACATCACATGTTGGTTTCAGTAGTGCTAAGTATGTAATGTTATGTCATTAAAAATGTTATTTGCAATACTGTTATAGTATCAAGTAGCAAGAATTTGCCTGTGTTTAGTCTCCTATCTCTAATTTTTTCATGTAACTGTCACATTTACACACTTTAATTTTTAGTTGGAAAGATACAAAGGCTCAGTTCCCTACTGTATAACTAGTGTAGAACTTAGGGGAAATAAAGCTTAAAGTGGGCAAGAAGCATCAAAGAGTATAGTTCTACTTCTCTGGACTATGACACAGCTGTACATACAGAGGTGACACAGTTGCAATTCTCTTGGCTATAATATGGTTTGAATACAGAGGTATTCAGCAGTTTACTCGTTCCCATGTGTCTTCCGATTCTTCCATTTTATTCACTTTCTGGTAAATCCAAGGTATTTTGGGTAAGGGTATTTAGTGATATTTTGCCTAATCACCTCTACTAGGTATGAGTAGTTAGGTAACTGCTGCAGTGATTTTTCTAGTTCTTAGGGGGAAAAAGCAGGTTCCATTTTTCTAAATATCATTTCAACCTGGAAATACAGGTTAGCAGAAACCCAGGTTCCATTAGAGTTCCAGGGAGGTTCTAGAGTTCTACCAAAACCAACAACCCAAGAAAATATCCAATTACTTCATGGACTTCAGGTTAAGATCAGTGGTTAAAAATCGTTACTAAAGTTGGCAGCTCAGTACTGACTCTACTTTTTATGAACTATAGACATAATGTAAAAGATTTAGTTTGCTGTTTTCTTGAATATAGTTTCTTATCTCCATTTTGTTTCTTATATGAATGTATTTTTAAACTTCAGTGTGCTATGCATTCTGCAGGCTCTAGAATTTAAAGCATTGAGCAGAGCGTTGGATCTTCCCTACAGTCGCCCCATCACTGCCTTCAATGTTAGATATCACAGACCATCTAGTCATTTAGTAGTGATAAAATGAAACAGCTCTCAAGATGAAGTACAAACGGCACACATAAACATAAAAACAGATTTCAGTATGGCTGTCCATCAGGGAAATGCAAATGAAGCATGCATTGAGATTCTGTCTCCTTCCAGAATGTCAAGTAATCAAGACAACACATAATAAATACTGACAAGGAAATGGACAAAAGGGAATTCTTGAGTTACAAACCCTCTTGAGAATGCAAACTAATCTAGACACTATGGAAATCAAGGTCCTCAAAAAAAATAAATGAAGGTAGATGATCTAACTTATGACCAAACTAACCCTTCTAGACATTACCCAAAGACAGTCACACCACACAGATGCTAGCACACCAGTGCTCATTGCAGCACTGTTCACTGTTGCTAAGTTATGGTGCTGCATTAAGAGTTCAGCAACAGCCGGGCGGTGGTGGCGCATGCCTTTAATCCCAGCACTTGAGAGGCAGAGGCAGGCGGATTTCTGAGTTGGAGTTCGAGGCCAGCTTGGTCTACAGAGTGAGTTCCAGGACAGCCAGGACTACACAGAGAACCCCTGTCTCAACCCCCCCCCCCCCACCTCCAAAAAAAAACAAAAAAAAAGATTTCAGCAACAGATAGATGGATAAGGAAAATGTGGTTTAGGTACTCAGCAGGACTTCATTTTTTGGTCATAAAAAGAATGAAGGCATTTGTAGGAAAAGTGATTCTAACAAAAAGGCAGTTAACTAAAAGGAAGTTATTTGAGTTTCATACAGACTATGTACATTTTGCTGTGCTCCATGCTAATAAATAGTCGAGCTGGCAAATACTGTTATTTCAAAAATTTTGCTACCAAAATGTATTTCAACGAAATGTAATGTTAGAGAATTTTTACTCTGTTGTGATTCTTGCTAGGACCACAAGTCTCTATTATTGCACACGGTGATAATTATCAAAGGATACGTTTCACTCCCCTACTTCTTTAGGTTAGAATTTTTTTTTATTAATTCATCTTTTTTTTCACATGATATTAAAAAGAAAACCCTTAAAACTTACATTCTGGTAAATTTATCTTGGATTTTCATACTGCTGCCTTTCGATGAACACAAATTAATAAAGGCTCCACAAGTGCCTTTTAAGATGTTTTGTTACTGTCACTTTTTTTTTTTTTTTTTTTTGCTGTAACTAATACCTATTAGAAATGGAAGTCAGGATAGTTTTACTTTTGTTCATGGTCGTTGCTTTAGATCATAGTTGGCTACTACTTTTTTGATCCCAAGAAAAGGCAGAAAGTGTGTCAGCTGACAATTGTAGCAAAGGCAGCTTAGTTTATGGTGGCCAGATGTTAGATGGGAGTGTTAACAGAAAGGACAGAAAGGGTCCAGAGCAAGATACAGTTTCAAAGTTAACATCCTAAGTGAGCTACTTCCTCCAGATAGCTACCACTTGTTAGAATTTTCATCGTGTCTAAAAAGTTAGCTCCTCAAGCTGCTGATCAAGGTTTCATCATGAACCTGTGAGGGACGTTGCATATTCAAATTGTAATGTTCTACCCTTCTCCCTATATGTTGGTTTCATAATGCAAAAGTAGTTAGTCCATTTCTAAAGAATCACTATGGTGTTACCAGTTCTATTTTTATTCACATATCCAAGTCCAGAGTCTTTCTTCTTAGTGCCGTTAATATCAAAAAGAAATTTGTGTTCTTACAACATATAGTGGCGTAGAAGGAACAGTTGCATTCTAAAAGATAGGTATAGGAGGTAGGAGGGACTAAAGTAAGACTGAAACCCAACTGGGCAAATATTAAATCTTGTACATCCATATCTGACATCCAGCCATTGAGGCATAATGTGAGGTCCATTTTCCTTGGGACGCTCCACCCCTTCAGCCTTGTATTTTGGCAGTTTTGTAGTTTCTTCCCATTCTTTCCCCTTTCTCTTCTCTTCCCCTCTTCTCATCCTTCCCTGTTCCTTTCCCCTACCCTATCTCGTATCTTTCCTCTCTCCTTGTCTACATCTCCTCCATTCTCCAGTCCCTCTCTACTTCTTTTTCTTACTGAACTTTACCTGCAGTTTTTCTAGGACAAAATTTCATATCTTGTTTGTTTTTAAGTTTTTGAGATCTTGATCGCATCTTCAATTTCTCTCTCCTAGCTTCATACATCCCTTCTCCCGTGCTGAATGCAGAAATTTGAAATTTGTCACAAATTGCCCAACCTACCTGGCTTTTTTTTGAATGGTTATGTCTGTGGTGCTTCAGTTTTCCTTTCTGTGTCTTTTAAATACCAGCATCGTGTACAGGGGATCATTGTCATCCTCCAGCTTGAGTCACAGCCTGGCTTAGACTAGTCACTTAAATGCCTGAGCAACTGAATTTAGTAAACTTTAATAAAAGTTGAGGAAACAACTTCCTAGGTAAATATTTGTGAGCGTTTGTCTAAACTTTCCTCAATTGGCACCATTAAACCAAATTTACAGGTTTCTTTTTCCCATGGTCAAAGTTTTCCAAGATATTTCTAGGGGTTTCCCCCCCTCCCCATCTTTATTTCATCAAATAGTAAGCACCTGAATCCAGGGCTTGAACTTTTTTACATCAAATCAATTATTTTGACATCTTTAAATTTATCCTTCCGTAAAATTTTATGGCTTTGATAAAACAAAACAGTGTCTTCCTCTCCTTCCACCTCCCAATATAACATGAATGATATCTGGTCTAATTCCCAAATACAGTCTTGTTTTCTCATGAGCACATTTTTTCTCCACATTTCACTCTGTATGTTGGTCTTCTCAGTTTCTGCTAAAAACTTCCACTTTGTACTTCTTATATTTTAGGTCTCAAGCCTGAGACCCCAAAGACATGTTCCAAAGGTTCTGAACTCAATGATGAAGTTTTGTTACAGGCAGGAAAGATTTATATTGAATTTCAGCTTCAGAATTTTTAGTTCATTGTCATTTCTGTCTGCTGCTATTAGGTAAGACATTGAATTGTATAATGGCTATAAAAACATATGATATAGCCTATTCATTGCATGACATTAAGGAAGCAGAAAAAGAGAAAATAAGAGGCCAGAAAAATATATACATAGTCTCTGTAAGATAAACTACAGTGACCTGTTCCTTACCATAGACCCCCACCTTCTAAAATTTCTTGCACTTTTCAAAACAGCAAAAAATAACAGTGGGTCAAGGTTTCAACACATAAGCCTGTGACAAACATTCTATATTTTTAATTCATAAGAATTTGCTTAGTAGAAGTAGAGACAGGAGCATCGCTAAAGAGAGAACTCAGTGGTTAATAGTAGGTAATGATCTTGCAGAAGATCCAGGTTCAATCTCTTTCTTTTAAAAATTTTTTTTAAATTATTTTATTTTTTTACATTTCAATGACCAATCGCCAACCCTGTCTTCCCTCTTCCTCCTTCCATAAAATTTGCCTCCCTTTGCCTCTATGAGGGTGCTCCTTCACCCATTCACTCACTCTCACCTCACCCCTCTAGCATCCCCCTACACTGGGGCATCTAGTTGCCACAGGACCAAGGACCTCCCCTCCCACTGATGTCAGATAGGGTCATCCTCTGCTACATATGTATCTTGAGACCTGGCTCCTTTCATGTGTACTCTTTGGTTGGTGGTTTAGTCCTTGGGAGCTCTGGGTGGTCCAGTTAGCTGATATTGATGTTCTATCAGGTTACAATCCCCTTCAGCTCCTTCAGTCCTTCCCCAAGCTCTTCTATTGTGGTCCCTGGGCCCAGTCTGATGGTTGGCTGTAAGTATCTGCATCTGTATTGGTCAGGTAGCTCCTGTTGGCAAATGCTTCTTGGCATCAGCAATAGTGTGGGAGGTTGATATCTGCAAATGGGATAGATCCCTAGGTGGGGTGGTCTCTGGATAGCCTGTCCTTCAGTCTCTGTTCCATTTTTTGTCCCTGTCTTTCCTTTGGACAGTAACATTGCTGGGTTTAAAATTTTGAGATGCCTGCCCATCGTGTTAAAGCTTGTCTCTAACTACATCAACAGGCTGGCAGCCAAAATACATGACTGGAAACTGAAAATGGACTCCTAGACAGAGTTATTAATTTATCAGGCTGGCAAGCCAAGGATCGTTAAGATTCTGCACAGAGCCTTACCAATCTAAGACATAAGTGCAATTCTTAGGATAATGCATATTCCACAATGGGTAAGGAAGGCTTTCTTGTCAGAATGACCTAAGCCAGACTCTGTCTGGTTTACGCAATAAAAAGCAGGAGATGTGGAGAGTTTTTATGGCTGTCTGGCAGGAATCTGACATTGACCAAGGACAAGGAAATGGACTGCAGGCAGGAATCTGACATTAGGCTGGAACAAAGAATAATTTCAGGCAGAAATCTAAATCCTAGGCTAGAACAAAGAAGAAATTTCAGGCAGGAATCTAAATCTTAAGCTAGAACAAAGAAGTAGGCTTCAGGCATGAAAGTGACTTTGGGCTAGGACAGGGACGTAGGCTCAGATATTTGGTCATCCTGATAAGCCCTTAGGTATAGTGAGCACAGGACTCTGTTTATTGTCATGCATGTTCTTTGACTATCTGGGTTTCTTGTCTTGCTTGTTCCTTGACTATTTGCATCTATTGTATTGTTAGTTCCTCAACCTAGAACTGACCTTAATACTTGCATGTAATTTAAACAGTATAAAGGCAAAAAAGGAGGAGGAGGGATGAGATAGGGGATTAATGGGGTGTGGGGGGAAGGGGATGGCATCTGAAATATAAATAAATAAAATATCGAATAAAAAATTAAAAAATTTTTGATCTGCATGAGTGGCCCATCCCTCAATTGGGGCCTATGCCTATCTACTGGGGGTGGTCTCTACATGTATCTCTCTCTCCCCTTTGTTGGGTATTTGAGCTAAAGTCATTGCCATTGGCTTCTGGGAGCCTCTAGCTTCCCTGGTCTGGGACTTTCCCCAGCCCCATCTGCTACATGTTTCTATTGAATATCCTGATACTCTGTCCTTTCCAATACCAGTTCCTGACCCCTCCGCCCATTTTTCTTTCCCCTCCTCTCCATCCTAGGTCCCTCCCTCCCTCTGGCTCCTGTGATTATTTTGTTTCCTGTTCTATGTAGGATTGAAGCACCTACACTTTGGTCTTCCTTCTTCAGCTGCATATGACTTGTGGGTTGTATCGTAGGTATTGTGAGCATTTGGGCTATAATACACTTATCAGTGAGTATATACAATGTGTGTTCTTTGCTCTTTAGGTTACCTCACTCAGGATATTTTCTAGTTCCATCCATTTGCCTTTGAATTTCATGAAGTCATTGGTTTTAACAGCTGAATAGTACTGCGTTGTGTAAATGTACCACATTTTCCTTATCCATCCTCTGTTGAGGGACAGCTGGGTTCTTTCCAGCTTCTGGCTATTATAAATAAGGCTGCTATAAACATAGTGGAGCATATGTCCTTATTATATCTTGGAGCATCTTTTGGGTATATGCCCAGGAGTGGTATAGCTGGGTTTTCCAGTAGAACTACTTCCAATTTTCTGAGGAACCGCCAGACTGATTTTCAAAGTGGTTTTTACCAGCTTGCAGTTCCACCAACAATGGAGGAGTGTTCCTCTTCACATCCTTGCCAGCATCTGCTGTCACCTGAATTTTTGATCTTCGCCATTCTGACTGGTATGGTGGAATCTAGTGTTGTTTTTATTTGCATTTTTCTAATGACTAAGGATGTTGAACATTTCTTTAGGTGCTTTTTGATCATTCGAGTTCCCTTAGTTGAGAATTCTTTGTTTAGCTCAATACCCCATTTTTAATAGGGTTATTTGATTGTCTGGAGTCTAATTTCTTGAGTTCTTTGTATATATTGGATATGAGCCCTCTGTCAGATGTAGCATTGGTAAGATCTTTCCCCTATCTGTTGGTTGCCGTTTTATTCTATTGATAGTGTCCTTTACCTTACAGAAGCTTTGCAATTTTATGAGGTCCCATTTGTCAATTGTTGATCTTAGAGCCTGAGCCATTGGTGTTCTGTTCAGGAAATTTTTCCCTGTTCGAGATTCTTCTCCACTTTCTCCTCTTGTAGTTTCAGTGTATCAGGTTTTATGTGGACGTCCTTGATCCACTTGGACTTGAGCTTTGTACAAGGAGAGAAGAATAGATTGATTTGCATTCTTCTGCATACTAACTGCCACTTGAGCCAGCACCATTTGTTGAAAATGTTGTCTTTTTTCCACGCAATGTTTTTCACTTCTCTTTCAAAGATCAAGTGACCATAGGTGTCTGGGTTTATTTCTGGGTATTCAATTCTATTCTATTCATCTACCTGCCTGTCTCTGTACCAGTACTAAGTGGGGTGTGGTTTTATTTTGTTTTGTTTGTTTGTTTGTTTGTTTGTTTTTTATATCACTGTTACTCTGTAGTTTAGCCTGAGGTGTCAGGGATGGTGATTCCCCCAGAAGTTCTTTTATTATCAAGAATGTTTTTTGCTATCCTGGGATTTTTTTATTCCAAACAAATTTGAGAACTGCTCTTTCTGTTTCAGTGAAGAATTGAGTTGGTTTTTTGATGGGAATTGCAATGAATCTGTAAATTGCTTTTGGTAAGATGGCCATTTTTACTATGTTAATCCATGAGCATGGGAGTTTGTCTTCTGAGGTCATCAATTTTTTTCTTCAGAGGCTTGAAGTTCTTGTCATACAGATTTTTCCCTTGTTTGGTTAGAGTCATACCAAGAAACGACACCTTTCACAATAGTCACAATTAATATAAAATATCCAGGTTCAATCTCTTATACCACCTAGTAGCTCCCAATCATCTGTAGTTCCACTTGGTTTCAGGCAAGTACCTAGTGTACAAGTAGCCACTCACGTTAAAATTAGTTTTTTTATGTTTCTCATCTTCTTAAATGTCAATCACATATTTTCTTATTCCAGAAGGTAACAAGGCCTTTCAGATGGCTATATATCTTTTTAGCAATATTTTAATATATAGTATATGTTTCAGTTCTTCTTTTGTTAGTATATTCATATACATTCTATACATTATTCTTTATCAATCTTGGATGGCATTTTTGTATTTTGATAGCTCAACCGAGCCCTTTATAATTAAGAACAAGTAGTAGTTAGTCATTTTTAGTCTGCCAAAGTAGGTCAATTACTAGCAAAATCTGTTTGCAAGTTTCTATTTAGAGGTCTTAGTTTTCTTATCTGTAAGTGAGAGATAAAATTGTTGTGCAAATTAAATGTATTGATGTGCATCTGATCTTTTTAAATGGAATGTGAGTTTTTCTTAATTTTTTTCTATTACATTGTTTCACAGAATACTTGCAAATTATTTCATATATTCAAAAAAATTTCATGAATGCTTTGGTATGAATAATCAGTGTCAAGGAATCTGTAAATTTATAATTTTAGTAGATAATTGAAAATTTTCATATGATAGAGGCTTTAGGAAGCTTTGCTCTCATTATCATTTGTACTCATTTTTATTTGGAGATAAGTTTTTTTGTTTTTTTTTTTTTTTTCTTCTGTAGCTTGAGGTGACGTCAAATTCAGAAACCTCCTGTATTAGTTGAGTGAGTGTTAGGGTTACAGGTATGGATCACCAAGTTTATCCTAAGGGTTTAACAACTTGTAGATTGCTGCTGCTATTTCTAATTTGAGAATTATTTATTGTTAAAAAATAAGTTTTAAATTATTTCTGTTATTTGAAATATTTCCTTACTGTAAAGACAATATCAAATAATATTTTATGGTTTTCTTTTAAAAGAATTGTATGTGTTGTGTGCATGTGTATGTGTGTATGTGTGTTGAAATCAGTTGTCTAGATTGGTGGTTACATAATTAGTTCAGATAAGTTTGTAATGTCTTAAAGAATACTATTTCATATCAATTTTTCACTATTTTTGGTATTTATGTTCTATGAATGTAGAATTATTATAAGTACATTCACAAATATGTTTTTAACTTTGTCCTTTCTCCCTGGCATGGTCTTGTCATGTAGACAGGTTCACTTGAGATGATGGTCCTCTATGAGCATGTGAAAACTGACATATACATCTTTATAAACCAGAATACAAGGCCCAAGCGATAGCTCCGCAGGTCAAGGTGTTTGCTTTCAAACCTAGCAATCTGTGTTTGATGCTTGTGACATACATAGTGTAAAGAAAGAACTCAGCTCACTTTTGCAGTTTGTCCTCTGACCACACACATAACTTAAACATACATTTACATACAAACATATACAAAGAAAGAAATTAATATGAAAAATTAAAAAGCCTCAAATTAAACATCTTAAGATTGCTTCTTTAATTTTGTCCCTGTATTCAGTTTCAGTGATGCTTTTTTACTTTTTAAAGAAACTTTTAATAAGAAAAATCTCAGAATATTAGCAGTTTTTTTTAAACAACTAATGAAATGAAAAATTTAATAGGTCATGGTGTCTTCAGTCCTTTTTATTTTTTAAATGAATGAGTTACTAATTAGGCACATAAAATATATATTGCTATGTTAGATAGTGTAAAATCCTGTACTGTATTAAATAGAGCTTTGAAAATTACTTAAATTCACTCAGGTAAATTACAGAAAGTGAAATATCAGAGAATTGTCTCTAATATTGCTGCTATAAAAATCAGTTTATTGGAAAAACACATTTAAAATAAAGTATTACTTTAAGAAAAGAAAGACTCTTGTAGCAATCTGGAGATAGCTTTTTTTCAAGGGCATTTATTTAGTCATTGTGGAGGCGCATGCATGACCAGTTAAAAAGTAAGAGTAAGCACAGGGTCCACAGTGGAGGAGTTAGATAGAGAAAGGACAGAAGGAGTTGAAGGCATTTGCAACCCAATAGGAAGAACAACAATATCAACCAACCAGATCCCCCAGAGTTTTCAGGGACTAACCCACCAACCAAGGAGTACATGTGGAATGCCCCATAGCTCCAGCCTCAGCTTGTTTATGTAATAGAGGATGGCATTATTGGGCATCAGTGGGAGGAGAGGCCCTTGGTACTGCGAAGGCTGAATGCCCCAGTGTAGGGGAATGCTAGGCCTGGAAAGCAGGAGTAAGTGGGTGGGTGTGTTGGGGAGCACCCTCATGGAAGCAGGAGAAGGAGGGATTGGATACTGGTATCCCAGAGGGGAAACTGGGAAGGGAATAACATTTGAAATGAAAATAAAGAAAATAACCAATAAAAATAAAATTTAAAAAGTAAGGATAATTTTTTAGAATATTACTCTGGTGGTTTGCACAAGGATTTTCCTTGTTAAAATACTACCTCTGAATCATTTATTTTTAAAATTGTGGCCTTTGACATTTGAGTTAAATTAGTAGGATTATTTAGATTTGATAGTCCCCGTAAAGTTGTGAAGCTTAAGTTTCTCTTCCAGCAATTTCATTGCTGGTTACTATTTTTTTTTTTAATTGGATATTTTATTTACATTTCAGATGCCATCCCCTTTCCCCATTTCCCCTCCCTAGAAAACCCCTATCCTGTGCCCCCTTTTCCTTTTTGCTTTTATACAGTTTTTTTAAAAATGTTACTATTTTCTTGTCTCTCACAATGTTAAGACTTAAAATTCCTTCTTTCTTAGCTCTATAAGTATTTCATTGAATACACAGCTAAAATGACCGGCTCAGTCACGGAAGTAGAATAGAGCATCATTACATCATTGTTACATTATTACAGTTTGGGATATGTATTGCAGAATGTGTAAATCACTATTGCTACAGAATTGTTAGCATTATCTATTCCCTTTTTTCTTTCTTTATTTTCCCCTTGCCCATGCATCCTTAGGTTTATGAGGTTTTAGATTGTTCATGTTTCTAAAGTTCTGAGTTGCAGAATTGAAGGAAGAACCACAGGGCTGGGTATTCTATGGGAAGGTGATATTTTTTTTTTTCCTTCCAGTTTTTGAATCTACCTTGAGTGAACCTATTCTTAAGATTAGGAAAACCAATGGATCAAAGATACAGTTTACATTAATATTGACATTTCAGTGTTCTGTGAATGACTGTATAAATGTGTATATCTACTTAATACCTCTAAAGTCACAATATATAATATTTTCCTGTCTCTTAGATGTTTTAATTTTATAGCAAATTTCTTTGCTGTTGTACTCTTCATGTACACTTGTTCATATAGTTTTCCTTGTTTTAGAGGTAATTGTTTGCTTGTTTGTTTTTCCAATTTTGATTTGTTTTTGGTTCCTCGGGTAATGTTATTTTTCAATATGAAAAAAAATCACAAGTGTAACACAAAATAGAAATTCAGAAATATAGGGTAGGCCCAAACTGAGGGCAGGAGGAAAATAGCAAAGGAAAGATGTTACCTCCCTCTGAAGTGTTCCAAACAGCAGGGGCACTTTAGTAGGGTACATGGATTCAGCAGTTTCTGAACATTTAGAGACCAAGGCTCTAAGTCCCCAGTATCTCTTGGATAAAGGAGGAACAATACTGTGAAGACACCAATAATTGCAGATTTGTCTCAGGAAGCTGGGGGTGTCTATAAATGGAGATAATATTATTAACACCATTCCAGAGGCTAAGAGACGAAGTAGGAAAAAACCCTGTTGATTGAAAAAGCCTCAGTAGACTCCCCATCTAAATGGTCTTAATTTTAAAAACAAAACAAAACACCTCTTTCTTCTTTCCTACCTGGTATACCTCTGCCCTCCTTTTTCTAATCCACTACCTAGCTTTAGGATGGTGACCACTATCTGGGATTTTAGGACTGGGTTGGTTCTACACAGTATCTTGAGCAGAATTTAATTCCTGGAGAATTAGAAAAGTATAGACTGGACTTTAAGGAAAGAACTACCAGAAAGAAATAAGGTACACTAGAATTGCAGAACCTTATTCTTGTATCTAAAAAATTAGTTTGTTTGTTTGTTTATTTACTTGCGTTCTTAAGTCTGTGTGAGCATGCCCCATAGCACATATGGAGGTCACAGGAGAACATGTAGGAATTGATTCCTTTTTTTTTTTGTTTTTTTTTTTTTTGTTTTTTTTTCACCTTGTGGGTCTAGGGGCTAAAACTTGGGTCAGGCTTGGCAGCAAGTGCCCTTTCCACTGAGCCACCTCCTAACCTTCCCCCACCCCCCCCAAAAGAAACCCCTAAAATTTTCGAATATTTTACATTTGTACAAATAAAAGTATATCGTTATAAAAAGAGTCTACGTCCCAATGTTCATTTTAAACTTTTAACATCTTTATATTATGTTGATTTTTGTCTTGTGTTTGATTTTAGAGATAGCATCTTATGTAGTCCAGTTTGGTGTAGAATATGCTATGTATCCAAGAATGATCTTGAACTTGTTGTCCCTTAGCTCACTTCCTAAGTACTAGGACTATAGGCATGTGCCACTGTGTCTAGTTTGTGCAGTGCTTGAACTCAAACACAGGTTTCTTCATGGATACTAGAGAAGGATTTCATCACTATTCTCTATGTTTAAATTACTTGTTTTTTGAGAGGAAGGGAGGTGGATGCTATACTGGGGATTGTACCATGACCATATGTATGCTGTGCTAAGTAAATGTTCTATCACTGATCTGTGTAACCCAGCCTAAATTATGTTGATTTTTTGAAAGTACACGGTTTTCAAAATTAACAAAAATTGCATGTCAGTACATTAATAACTATTTATTTATTAATATATTATTAATTATTAATATTAATAATTAATAAACACATATTTAGGATAAAATTAAGCCATCAGGAAGTACAGAAGAACTAGCAAGTAAAAAGTTAACTTTTTCTATCATCAGTAATTATTATATAGAACTTAATAAATTGGCTTTTAGAAAAAACATTTCATTGAAAGGTATTATGTTTCAAAGTAAAACATTCCTTTAAAGTAGACAGTATAAAAAAGAATTTGAGGGGGTAGAAAATGGCTTAATGTTTAATAGCATTGGCTGCTCTTCCAGAAGACCTGTGTTTGGCTGCCAGTATCCACATGGTAGTGTATAATAATCTATAATTCTTGTCCTAAGGTATCCAATAGACTGTTTGGCATCTTCAGGCACCATGCACACATGTGATTTACAGATACATATATATAAGCAAAACACCCAATACATAAAATAATTCTTTTTAAAAAAATTAATGGAGAAATTTGAGATGAAGGGAAACCTAACTAGTTTTCCCTAACTTATTATACAGTGATAAGATTAGTTTCAGTGTTTAGTATATGGCAAATACTAACTGTAAAATCTATTTTTCCACAGGTACTGTCAGAATAGAGATGTTTCGAAATATGCAGAATGCAGAAATAATCAGAAAAATGACTGAAGAATTTGATGAGGTATATATAACATACCTGTACAAATTGATTCCATATCTTTTAAATCATAATTAAATATGTTGATTGTTTCAAATATTTTGTTTGCTTAGTTTTAAAAGGAGAATATAATTTCTGATGGCATGAGTTAAAGTTGACATTTTGCATTAATCCTGGCAATCTCCAATTCCTGATTTTATTTCCAGTGTGAAATACTAATTTCATTAAATGGTTTTGAAGGTTGGGTAAATTTGAGCAGTGCTATTTATAAACCCATCTTACAGATTATTTAAACATGTTTTCTAAGATTGTTAGTAATTTCAATGAAGAAAATTTTGCTTAACTGCATTTAATCAAGAATTTCTCAAAACTATGTGGGACAGCACCTCTGTACTTTCTAGACCTCCCACACCCTTGTGTGTATGTTTCTCTTTTTTCTTTCTTTCTTCCTTTCTTTCTTTCTTTCTTTCTTTCTTTCTTTCTTTCTTTCTTTCTTTCTTTCTTTTTTCCTTCCTTCCTTCCTTTCTTTTTTTTTTTTTTTTTTGAGAGAGGGTTTCTCTGTGTAGCCCTGGCTGTCCTGTCACTCACTCTGTAGACCAGGCTGGCCTCAAACTCAGAAATCCACCTGCCTCTGCCTCCCAAGTGCTGGGATTAAAGGCGTGTGCCACCACCGCCCGACATATGTTTCTTGTCTTAGTCAGGGTTTCTATTCCTTACAAAACATCATGATCAAGAAGCAAGTTTGGGTAGAAAGGGTTTATTCAGCTTACACTTCCACATGAAAGTCAGGACAGTAACTCAAGCAGGTCAGGAAGCAGGAGCTGATGATGAGGCCATGGATGGATGTTTCTTTGGCTTGCTTCCCCTGGCTTGCTCAGCTTGCTTTCTTATAGAACCCAGGACTATCAGCCCAGGGATGGCACCACCCACAATAAGCCCTCTGGGCCCTCCTACTCTTGATCACTAACTGAGAAAATGCCTTACAGCTGGATCTCATGGAGGTATTTCCTCAAGGGAGGCTCTGTAATAACTCCAGCTTCTTTCAAGTTGACAGACAAAACCAGCCAGTACAATTCTACTGGGAACATACTGCTTGAATGCGCCAATTTCCGTTTAGAATACATATTTCTATGCTTCTTCTTCAGAAAGTAATCAAAATTACTAGTTTTAATGTCATAAAATTCAGGAACGCAGTCTAATTTTTATATTGTATTTTTGATAAAGTTAATTCATGCAATGCTATTAAATCCATCACTACTTCCTTTAATGTATGTTTTTTATTTACAGAAGTATTCTGTTTTTGGAAGAATTTTTTTTTGAGCATCAACAAGATTGCCTTTTCTAGGTTAAGGTTATTTTTTTTTCGTGATTTGTTGAATCTTTTTACTATCATTTTTCCATTTGACTAAAGTAATACAAATATGTCAAATATTTAGAACTTAATTGATGTACCTTTTATCAGGTATTCACATTTTCCCTTGCACGTCACACCAAAAGTATTTTGCATATTCTCAATTACAGAAATATTGTAGCATCATCTTTTAGATTGATTTAGTAATAGTCCATAGGCATTAGTTGTTATTCATGTGTTTCTAGATCTTCAGTTTCCTAAAAACTGGTTTAAACTTAGATGACATTATTTATACTTTATTTTTCACATTTGGTGTAAATATCTATGTTTTTTATGTGAAATACTGTATTGTTGGATTTCTAAGACTAATACCTGTTTTGACAAAATCATGAAACAGAAAATTATATTTTATATGATGGTTTTGTAGGTACCATACCATTCTCTAATGACTCGATCACTTTAGTTTTGTGTTGATTCAGTTTATCAAGGCAACAACCCTTTGCCAAACAACTCATGGCCTGGGAACAAGAAAGGGGCTTTTATACTGGCTGTGAGTGGGCTCACAGTGGCAAGAGAGAGCTCCTATACTCACTGTGAGTGGGCTCACAGCAATGACTCAAGGACTCCAAGGAACTTCCACTTCAGAAGCCAGTTTGGAGGCAAAGTACCTGTAGCAGATAGTAGTAACTCACATTACAAGGACCTTCTTATATTCTTTTGGGTTTGTGATACAATATAAGGAAGTTGTGGTAATTTAATTTAAAAGCTAAAAAACTTCAGGATTTTGAAACATTTCTATAGAGATACTTTTCGCTGAAATAAATTTTGCTACATTAATTATTTATATCTAGTATATTCAGGAATTTAAACATGGCTAAAGAAGATGAAATCATATTAATATGCTAGCTGATAGAGTTATTGCTCAGCTTTTAGACTTCCTTGACAATGCCGTGCTCGTAACATAGTTGATTGAAATCACAGATTTGTTTAGTATAGTAACACTTAATTTAAGCCATACTGTGAATTTATGAAAGGAATTGTTTTACATTGCAGACATTAATGTCACCTAATCATTAAAAAGTATAAGTGCTGAGCTGTCATCCAGATGTTCTAGACAAGTAATTCTCAACCTGTAGGCTGTGAACCCTTTGGGAGTTGCATATCATATATTATGTTATGATTTATAACAATAGTAAAATTACAGTTTTAAAGTAGCAAAGAAATAGTTTTATGATTGGGGTTCACCACAACTTAGAAATTGTATTAAAAGGTTACAACATTCGGAAGGTTAAGAACCACTGCTCTGAACAGTTAGATTGACTTTAAAAATTTATGATATGTGTGTAAAATATCCCGGTCATATTCCTGATGACTCTAATATATAATGAAATTTGACAGCTACTGGTTTCAGAGAACAATAAATTAGAAAAGTAAGTTATTAATACTATACAGATACAAGTATAAAATGAAGAAAATACAAAGGTAAATGAAATATTTATTACAAAAGGAATCATTAGAAAACTAGAGGATTGCTTAAAAATGGCTCTTTGCTCCAATATTCATTTTAAGTTTTTAATGTCTTTAATTATGTTAGTGTTTGATTTTGGAGATGTTGTTTCATGTTGTCCAGGTTGTAGCCTCAGTGATTTGCCTTTCTTACTTCACAAGATCTGGGAATACAAGAGTCTATTACCATCACCAGTTGTTTCTATTTGTGCTTTCAGGATGAAATCAGGTCTCCATGCTTGATAGGCATGTACTTTATCAACTGAGCTAGTCTCGCAATAACTGGATTTAATTTGCACATGAATCAGTATGCTTTGGATTATAGTTACCAACGTGGCCTAAGGTCCAAAAAATGGATTTTCTATATAAATTGTTTGCCTTAAAATGTGACCATCTCTTTATATGTTGCAGACTAACGAGACATTCCTAAACAAAATTTGCTGTTTGGGTGCGTCATGACACAGATCTTTAGTTTCAGCTCTTAGGGAGTAAAGACAGCCGTATCAGGCTCCTGTCAGCAAGCAGTTCTTGGCATCTGCAATAGTGTCTGGGTTTGGTGTCTGTATATGGGATGGATCCCCAGGTGGGGCGGTCTCTGGATGGTTTTTCCTTCAGGTTCTGCTCTGTACTTTGTCTTTATATTTTGTTCCCCCTTCTAAGGACTGAAGCATTTACATTTTGGTCTTCTTTTTTCTCGAGCTGCATGTGGTCTGTGAGTTGTATCTTAGGTATTCCGAGCTTTGGAACTGATATCCACTTATCAGTGAGTGCATGCCATGTGTGTTCTTTTGTGACTGGGTTACTTCATTCAGGATGATATTTTCTAATTCCATCCATTTTCCTAAGAATTTCATGAATTTCATGATTTTAATAGCTGAGTAGTACTTCTTTGTGTAAATGTACCACATTTTCTGTATCCATTCCTCTGTTGAAGGACATCTGGGTTCTTTCCAGGTTCTGGCTATTATAAGTAAGGCTGCTATGAGCATAGTGGAGCGTGTGTCCTTGTTACATGTTAGAACATCTTTTGGGTATATGCCCAGAAGTGGTATAGCTGGGTCCTCAGGTAGTACTATGTCCAATTTTCTGAGGAACCATCAGACTCATTTCCAGAGTGGTTGTACCATCTTGCAATCCCACCAGCAATGGAGGAGTGTTCTTCTTTCTCTACATCTTTGCCAGCATCTGCTATCACCTGAGTTTTTGATCTTAGCCATTCTGACTGGTGTGAGGTAGAATCTCAATGTTGTTTTTATTTGCATTTCCCTGATGACTAAGGATATTGAACATTTCTTTAGGTGCTTCTTGGCCATTTGAGTTTCCTCAGTTTAGAATTCTTTGTTCAGCTCTGTACCCTATTTTTAATAGGGTTACTTGGTTGTCTGGAGTCTAATTTTTTGAGTTCTTTGTGTATATATTGTATATTAGCCCTCTATCGGATGTAGGATTGATTGGTAATGATCTTTTCTTAATCTGTAGGTTGCTGTTTTGTCCTATTGACAGTGTCCTTTGCCTTACAGAAATGCAATTTTATGAGGTCTCATTTGTTAATTCTTGATCTTAGAGCATAAGTCATTGGTGTTCTGTTCAGGAACTTTCCCCCTGTCCCATGTGTTCAAGGCTCTTCACCACCTCATCTTCTGTTAGTTTCAGTATATCTGGTTTTATGTGGAGGTCCTTTATTCACTTGCATTTGAGCTTTGTAGAATGAGATAAGAATGGATCCATTTGCATTCTTCTTCATGCTGACCTCCAGTTGAGCCAGCACCATTTGTTGAAAATGCTGTCTTTTTTCCACTGGGTGGTTTTAGCTCCTTTGTCAAAGGTCAAGTGATCATAGGTGTGTTGGTTCATTTCTGGGTCTTCAATTCTGATCCATTGATCTATCTGCCTATCTCTGTACCAATACCATGCAGGGGTTTTTGTTTTGTTTTGTTTCTTTTTAAATCTCTGTTGCTCTGTAGTCAGTTTTAGGTCAGGGATGTTGGTTTCCCCAGAAGTTCTTTTATTGTTGAGAATAGTTTTTGCTATCCTGGGTGTTTTGTTATTCCAAATTGATTTGCAAATTTCTCTTTCTAACTATGAAGAATTGAGTTGGAATTTTGGAGAAAAAAAAAGGAAGTAGAGACAGGCTGATTTTCATTAATTCATAGTCATTCTGTTCTACATATAGAGTTCTAGGCATCCAGGTATATGTAATAAGACCCTGTCTCAAAAAATAAATAAATGAAACATAACCCACAATTTGTTCTTTTTAGGGGCAAAGTTAATTTTTTGTCTTTTATCAGAGATAAACCTATCCAGTCAGTCATACTGACATGATTTGTTCTTTTTTTTTGATTGTGGCTTATATTAGTAATTTTATTACTTGAACATTGGATGCTCTTCATGTTATTCTATTCATCACTAGTGTTACTTAAAGTCACTCTGTTTTTCTTCTCATTTTGCTTTTTGTTTAGTAATGCTAGAAGTCTCTTTTCTTGATCCTTTTATTTTTAGGCTGTTTACTTTCATTGAATTGCAGTCATGCATTTTTGTCTTTTTTGTGTGTGTGTTGAGAATGTAACTTATGGTAGTAAGATTGCTTAGCATACATGAGTCCATAGGTCTGACAAAAAAGAAAACAAAGTATTGCTTCTGTTTAAAACATTTATTTCCTCAAACTCTGAAGTTTGAATAATTTGAATTTTTTTTTTTTTTTTTTTTGATTAACTGGGTCATTGTTTTCCTTCTTTCTTCTGGTTATTTCAGTACATTCTGTTTCAGCTTATGCAACCTCAAATAGTGTCATCATCCTATGTTTATACCTTTGTTTATAGGCTTTTTCTAACTTTTTTGTTATCTGCAATATTTTTCCTATTTTTTTCTTCGCAGTTCTGTGTTCAGAGACTTGATAATTTCTCTTAATGACTACATTACCTTGTAAGGCTTCTGCTATCTACTAACTCATTTATGTCTGTCCTTACCTCTTTAATTAAATTAGAAATTCTTTGAAAGAAAAATATTGTTTTGCTCATTTTTGTGTGCTAAGGTCATGTTTGCTGGTCAGTCATTACTAGGCATAGTGCAGGCACATGACTATGTGGATAGTTTATGACCTTAAAAAAAGTATCTGTAGATCACTGTTTGAAGTAATAATTGTAATGTCATTCTTTCTTCATTGTTTGCTGCCAGGGACATACTCCATAGTGAATGCCTGAATCTTTTTTCATACAGGTATCCCTCAAGTTTTTTTTAGTTATGTTCATAATCACTAATGTTACATATTATCTTAAAGCTTTAGCTAATACACGTAAGGATCTGTACATTGTAGTTTCTTTAGAAGAGTGGCCAGTTTGTGTTGGCTTGCTTCTTTCTTTGTTCTCTTTATTTATCTCCTTATTTACTTATTCATGTTTAAACAAATCATTTATCTGATTGGTTGCTTGTTTGTTCATTTACTTATTTATCAGTCAATCAAATTTTCTCATTGTGTAGCACAGGCTAGTTTAGAATGTCTTAAATAGCTGACATCAGTATTGCAATTTTGTCTTAGATTCCTTCATTCTGGGGTTATAGGCATGCATTGTGACAATGGCCTGTATTTACATTTTGATTGAATAGCTTTCCTGGACTTGCAGTTTACTTCTATTGTACAACATTGTGAAATCATCAAAGTATATTTTGTTGAGTATAAAAATTTATATATTTAGCAAAATATAAAACCTAAACTATCAGGGGTTTTGGAGATAGTTGTACTTTGCAGTTCCTTTCTGTATTGAAGTGGGGAAATGGTTGGATGGGACTGTACATGTGCCCTAGCACACTTGTAGAACCCATCCTTGGGTTCAGCTCTCTCTTTATACAGGCCATCAAGCTTGGATCACAAGTATCTTTACCTATTGCACCATATTCAAGGACTTTAAATCCTCCATGTTTTGTTACTGACTCTTGAAACATGGCTTCCTTCCTTCCTTCCTTCCTTCCTTCCTTCCTTCCTTCCTTCCTTCCTTCCTTCCTTCCTTCTTTCCTCCCTCCCTCCCTCCCTCCCTCATGAGGATTCCTTTATAAAAAGCAGGAAATCAGCTTGTCTATTAATTTTCTCAGTTGACACCTTTTACTTGATAACAACTCTGTTGTAGGCAACAGTATTGTCCTATAAGTTTCATGAAAAAATTATATTGAAACTGATGATTGAATGTCACGATCCAGAGGCTATGCCTCATAATTGTGGTATTTTAAACAAGTTCTTTACTTTTTGAAGGTATTGGCTCTCTCTTCTAAAATCTATCAACAGGCACTAGTATATGATGGATAGTGAATCATATGTATAAATTACAAATCTTATACACAGTATACTATATTTTACTGCACACTAGTATATGATGGATAGTGAATCATATGTATAAATTACGAATCTTATACACAGTATACTATATTTTACTGCACACCAACTTTTCTCCTGTATTTTTTGAACTTGTTTAAGGATGATTTGTTTTTCTACTTTTTCTAATTTAATTAGCTATATATTATTTTGCTTGCATATATGTATCAGATAGTTGGCAAAATATAGTTTTATCTAATATGGTTTTCCTGTGTTTTTCAAATATATTTTTTTTTCAAGATAATATAGGTATTATCTTCAATATAGGTAAGGGTGGATCCTTTGGGGTAATTTTTTTAAATGTTCTCCAGTGTGTTATCTTTCCTTAGCTAGCATTCTGGGTTTGTTTTGTTTTTTTTTTTTAAGATACGTTCTCAATAAAGAATCTTTAAGTACGTCATTGCCCATCAGTAACACTACACTTTCTAAAATCAGTATATGCACAAGTGATGTATGTTCAAGAAAATGTTAAAGAATTTTTCTAATTCATTTGCATACTAAGAATTTTCTTTTATTATTGAACTTGTTAGTAGTTCTTTTTATTAATATATATTTTATTGAAAGTAAATTTTATACAATATATTCTGATTGTGTTCCCTTCCGTCAGTTTCTTTCTACCTTGTCATCCACCCTACTTTACACCCTTTCTTCCTCTCTTTGAAAAACCAAACAGGTAAACAAATAAATAAACAAACCAGTATTAAAAGAAATATAGAAAACAGAGAAAGCAACAAACGCAGAGACGCACACTAAACTCATAAAATTATAAAAATAAAGCATAATATTCAAGCAAAAAACCATTAAAACCCAAATAAATGAATAAAATAAAGCTTAAACAAAGCAACATGATACAAAATGTCTACAAAAAAAATACCATTGTGTTAATTTTGTGGTGGCTATTAACTGTTTGGCATGCGGCCTACCCTTAAGAATGATTAATATACAAAGTGAGATTTCAGTGGAGAAAATGTGGTTTTTCTTATACACAATAATGTCATTTGGAGATAGTTTGTTAGTAATGGGTGGGAGCCCATATCTTCTTTTTTGCTCAGCAGTCGGACTCCATTTGGTTGAACAAATGCAGACTGTGTGTGTATTTCCACAGTCCCTGTGAGTTTATATGTGCATTAGTCCTGTTACACTGAAAGACAGTTCTTTTGATGTTATCAGTGCCCTCTGACCTTTAAATTCTTTTTGCTTCTTTGTCAATGTAGTTCACATGGAATCTGAGTGGAATAGTTTGATTCAGACATCCCATTTAAACTTAGTATTCCAAAATCAAGAGTTCCAAAATCAAGAGTTAAGAAATCTTTGAAACAGATTTTTTTTGAAAAACAATTTTTTGGGTGGTAATATTTGCATGTGATACAAAAACTATGTTTTAAAGATGTAGGTTTTCAGTCTATTCAGAAAATGAGTGAGACTTACATTTTTCTGTTATTCTCATTGTTTTTAGTGTACCATTGTTTTAAATTTTCCTAATGATGGGCTTTTCTGTTTCTGTGCTTGGGATATCATGGGGTTTTCCTTTTTTATTCATTTGTTGTATTTCTAACTATATTTTTATTTAAAATATAATTATATGATTTTCCTCTACTCCACAACCCCTCCCACATTCTCTCTTCTCTGATTGATAGCTTTGTTTCACATGTATATGTATGTGGAGGGGATATATACAAATACGAGTCCATTTTTGTTATTTGTGTACATATGACTTCAGGGCTGAGTATTTTGTATTGGCTAACCAATTAGGGCACTGAACTCTCGAGTGCTGAGGTAATTCTCCCTCACTCAGCAGTTGTTCGTTCCATGTAATTCTTTGTCTCAGGACAGAACCCTAGATTCTTCTGCTTCTGTGTTATTTGTGTTAGAATGTCTATTGCTATTGTCTAGGACTTGTTTATGCAGTTGTTTCCAAGAAAGACAGTTTAAAGAGCAGAATTTTAGGTTTTCTGATTTTCTTGATTGTATTAGTCAGAGTTCTCTACACAAACAGAATTGGCAGAATGAATATATATAACAAGGATTCATTAGAATGGCTTATAGGCTGTGACCCATGTAGTCCAAAAATCGTTGTCTACCAATGGAAGTCCAAGAGTCCAGTATAGTCCATGTTTCAATTGGTCCTAAACAGATAGCAGAATCCTGATTAAATAGGCTCTAATGCCTTTGAGGAAATGGACTGGCCAGTGAGAGTAAGAGCAAGCAGGCAAAGAGAGCAAGGATTCTTCTTTCATGTCCTTGATAGAGGCTGCCAGCAGATGTAGCCCAGATTTAAGGTAGCTCTTCCACCTCAAAAGATCCTAATTAAAAATGGGTCTTTCCACTTCAAATGATTTAATTAGAAAAAATTATCTCTCATAATTGTACCCTCTGCTTTAAGTTTTTATTAATTCCAGTTGTAGTCAGGGTGATAACCAAGAACAGTCATCACAACTATCTTTCTACCCCCCTCCCCCCTTCTTTGATGTTCTCTGAGTTGTTTGATGTTGAAGCTATGTTGCAGATATATCCATTGGTATTGGAGCCGCCGTCATCTGTTGATATGTCCAATTTTGATTTCCTGTAATGGCTTTCTTTTGCTATAGAGAGATGCTTCTTTGTTGATGGGTAGTAGCTACATTTTTCTGTGACTTACTCCTTAGTTAAGACACACCTCAAGAGATTTCTGTTATCTGTGTATCCCAGGGCCACAGAAGAAATCACTTTCTCACTTTGTCTCCTAGACAAAGAAGGAGAACAAGAACAAGCAAGTTGGCAATATGGTGTTGCTTACTTCCTGGTAGTGATGATGAGAACATATTTATGATCTTGCCTATGTCTTAATGATGACCATGTATGACTAGTGGTACTTAAGGACCTTGTCAGCTTGCTCTTTCTCCTTTGTGTAGCAGTCAGTCCTTTACTTTTTGTCTGTGGTTCCTGTTCATCTTCAAGCTATCAGTCCTTTGGTTGATACCAATAAAAGATGCAAAACTCAACACTGTAATTTTCTTCTTCTACTCTTACCCTGGTATACAAGCTCTTTTTTTCTTGTCTTAGTTGTAAGTGATCTTTATTTCAACCCTGGTTTTTAGCTATGTGCTGCTCCCTGCTCCAGTGTCCATCATGTCAAGGGTTTTGAGTTATGCAATAGAAAGATCAGAACAAGCAAGCTGGATTCCTTGCTTTTTTTTGTTCCAGTTGAAGATCATCCATATGCTGGCTTGTTTTGCCAAAAGTAAAAGTTCTCGTTTCCCTGCCCTGTCCTTAGGCTTCTTTGTTGGAAACAGTTTTGAGTGAGCACATACTCTTCTTAATTTCCCACAATGACAGTTACCAAATTGACAGTGATTTCTTATTGTCTTAGCTGCTCTATCGTTGCCTTTTTCAGTTTTTGAAAAAAAGGAATTTTTTCAGTTCCTTTCTCTCTTCTTATTTTCAGAGAGTTTTTTAAAAAAATACATTTCAGACTGTCCTCAAACTTCGAATCCTCCTGGTTCTACCTTCAGTGTCAACACTGGTATCAAATGGTGTATACCACCCATATCCAACTGTCTTTGAGTGTATTTTCTTAAATGTTTCAAGCTGGAGAGAAAAGGCTCTTGGTGTTAGGCTTAGCTATTAATTTTGTGAATTAAATGAAGTCAAGATCCTATTCTGTTTTTGTCTTTTAAAGAAGCTAATAAGTGGAATTATTGTTGAGTTTATTGTAAATTTTGAAGAAATGAGTTGCCATGTGGAAGGTCAATTTTAGGCTTTTTTGTGAAGTGCTTATGTTTTTAAAATCTTCAATTCTTAAAATTTTATATTTAAAAATACTGAGAAATGGTACACTGATTTAATAAGATGATTCAAGCTTGCTACCAAGCCTCCTGACATGTATGCAGATGTAGTGACCACGTGATGGAATGAGACAGATAACACTCACTGTTGTTTTTGTCTTCCACATGTACACCATGGTGTGTTTTTGTTGGGTGTGTCTGTCTGTCTGTTCTGTAAGAGAATAAAAAATAAATGTTAAAAGTGACATGATGACAGATGTATCTCAATTACTATATTTATCTTCAGTAGTATAGTAAATACTTCTAATCTAAACTTTATTATTTTTCTGTCTACTCCAAATCATCTTCATAAAAATATAAACATAAATTAGTACTGTCATCTTTTTATTAAGAATCTTAGAAGAATGAAGTAAACACTGATTTTAATCTGATAGTTTTCAGCACTGTAAAAATTATTTGTGTGTGCTTAAAGGAAAAACATTAACACTATTAATGTATACATAGAATTCATTGTGTATTTAGAAATAAAACATTTCTTTTTATGTAGAAATAAAGTTCTGATGTAACTGCTGTCTCCTGGTACTTACTAAGTTCTCTTTACATGTTTTAGGACAGTGGTGACTACCCCCTCACCATGCCTGGTCCTCAGTGGAAAAAATTTCGTTCCAACTTTTGTGAATTTATTGGAGTCCTGATTCGACAATGTCAATATAGCATAATTTATGATGAATATATGATGGACACCGTAATTTCCCTTTTGACTGGTTTGTCAGATTCCCAGGTCAGAGCTTTTAGGCATACAAGTACCCTTGCTGGTAAGTAACCAAGTCTTCTTTGTTTTCTTTGAGTTTGGTATATTTTATTTTTATTAATCAACCTTTTGTTTTTCTATAAGGTTAATTTAGTTAGTGCTTTAATAAAAGTAAAAATTTTTGGAATTTATCTGCATGACTGTTTTCATTTAATAGAATAACTTATGTGGTAGTTTTTCTACTTGATATTTGACACCCTTAAGAATAAAAACTGGAAATGGCTACTGGATTAAAGGCATGGGGCCTTCCCTCATCAATCTCTAGTTAAGAAAATACCCTATGAGGTTACCTACAGCCTGATGTTAATTGAGATTTTCTCCTCTCAGATAACTTTGGCTTTTGTCATCTTGACATAAAACTATCTTGTACAATCTCTCACACTTTGTATAGTGTCTGTCTGTGGGTTTCTCTATTTACTCCCATTTGGTGTAAAAGGAAGCTTCTCTGATGGCTGAGAAGGGCACTGAGCTATCATATAGCAGAATGTCGTTACTATTTTTATTATTATGTAGTTTTTTTCAGAACAGTATTGTTTGGCTTTGCCCTAAGTTCCTGGGTTATCAATTCTGAGGTTCTTGCTCACCTACCCAGTGATGTGTGAGTTCCATGCTTTGGAGTGGGCTTCAGATAAAAATCAAATATTGGGTGGTTACTTCAGCAAGCTTTGTGCCACCATTATACTAGCTTTATCTTTTGGGCAAGAGACCATTGTAGATCAAACGTTTTTGACTAGGTTGGTGTTTACATTTCTTATTTTGTAGCATTCAGCATACTTTCCTGTATCAAAGATACTAGCTTTTAGTGATAAAGGCTCTATGTAGGCACCAGCTTGACTTCTCCTCATTCATTGAGTTGTATAGGTATTGCCAGCAACAGTTCAATTAGGTGTAACCAATCCTGATAGTGGAAATTTTATTTGTACCAAGAGATGACTAATTGGGTCTCTGTATTCCTCATTATTTGGTGATTTCATTTAGTTCTCCTTTATATATGTCTATAGTATAGAAAGTGTTTGGTCCACAAGGTTTTTTTATTACCCCCCAAATGTTCCTTAATGTTTATTGTCTCTCCCTGTATTCTCTACCTGTGTCCCCCTTCCCTCTCTGTCTCCACTTGATTCTCCCCATCCAAGCATAGCTGTTTATTCTGTTCCCCTTTCCTGGGGGACCTATCTGTCCTGTCCCCCTAGCCCCATCTTTTATACCTCACCTCTGTGATTCTATTGATTATCGCTTGGTTATCATTGGCTTAACATCTAATATCCACATATAAGCAAATACACATCATTTGTCTTTTGAATCACTGTTACTTCACTTAGAATGATCTTTTTCTAATTTCATTCATTTACCTGATATTTATATGTATATTTGTTGTTGTTGTTTAGTGGCTAGTACTCCATTGTGTAAATGTACCACATCTTTATCCATTTATTTGTTGATAAACATTTAGGTTGTTTCCAACTTCTGGCTATTATGAATAGAGGAACAATGAACAAGTGTCTTTATTTTAGACTGAAGCATCCTTTTGGTGTGGGTATGTGTCCAAGAGTGCTGTAGCTGATTCTTGAGCTAGATCCTTTCAGTTTCTCTGAGGAAGTGCCACACTGATTTCCATTATGGCTGCATAATAGTTGCGGTTCCAACAGTGATTGAGTGTGATTCCCTTACTTCATATCCTTGCCAGTATGTGCTGTCACTTATTTTATTGATCTTAGCCATTTTTACAGGTTTAAGATGAATTCTCAGATTAGTTTTGATTTGCATTTCCCTTATGACTAGGAATGTTGAACATTTCTTCACGTGTTTCTTAGCCACTTGACTTTCCTCTATTGAGAATTCTGTTTAGATCTGAATCTCATATTTAATTACCTTCTAGAAGTTCTTTTATTATTTAGATTTTTTTTTAGCAAGCTGGGCTTTTCATATTTTCATATAAAACTTTAAATTATCATTTCAAGTTCTGGGAAGAATTGTCTTACAATTTTTATAGACATTGCATTGATTAGTTGTAGATTATTTTTGGTAGGATGGCTACTTTTGCTATATTAATTCTAACAATCTATGATTATGGGAGAACTTTTCATCTTCTGATACCCTTGTTCAGTTTTTTTCGTCAGTGTATTGATGTTTTTATCATACAGGTCTTTCATTTTTTTGGTTTGGGTTACTCCAGGATATTTTTCAGAATATTTTGTGGTCTTTAAGGCTATTTTTGTTTTGTTTTGTTTTTATTTGTTTGTTTGTTTGTTTGTTTTGTTTGTTTTTTGTTTTGTTTTTGTTTTTTGTTTTTCCAGACAGGGTTTCTCTGTGTAACCCTGACTGTCCTGGAACTCACTCTGTAGACCAGGCTGGCCTCGAACTCCGAAATCCGCCTGCCTCTGTCTCCCAAGTGCTGGGACTTAAGGCGTGCGCCACCACTGCCCGGCCGAGGCTTTTATAAAAGGTGTTATTTCCCTGATTTTTTTTCTCAGTCCATTGTCGTTTATGTATAGGAGGGATCCTGGATCTTGTGAGTTAGCATTGTATCCAGCTATTTTGCTTGCTGAAAGTGTCAGATGTAAGAATTCCTTGATGGGATTTTTAGGATCACTTTGGATACTATCATACCATCTGCAGATAAAGATACTTTGACTTCTTTTTTACTAATTTGTTTCCCTTTGAACTCCTTTGGTTGTTTTATTGTTCTAGCTAAGACCTCAGGTACTGTATTGAATGTGGAGAGAATAGACAACCTTGTCTTGTACCTGATTTTAGTGGCATTACTTTGAGTTTCTCTCCATTTAAATTGATGTTTGCCCTGGGCTTACTGTGCACTGCCTTAACTATGTTGACTTATGTCTCTTGTATCCCTAAATCTTTCCATAGCTTTTATCATGAAAAGGTGTTGGATTTTGTCAAAGATCTTTCTGTATTTAATGAGATGTTCATTTGGCTATTTTTTTTCAATTTATGTATATGCCTGAGTATATTTATTGATTAACTTACATTGAACCATCACTGCATCTCAGAGATGAAGCCTACTTGATCATGGTGGATGGCCTTTTTGATGTATTCTTGGATTAATTTTTCAAACTTTTTTTTGAGAAATTTTCAGTCTATGTTCATAAGAGAAACTGGTTTGGAATTCTCTTTCTTTGTTGGGTTCTTTTATGTGGTTTGGGTATCAAGATATTTAGAGCCTCATTAAACAAGTTGAACAATGTTCCTTCTGTTTCTATTTATTAGAATAATTTGAGAAGGTTAACAGTAATCTCTTCTAGAAAAATTTGGTAGAATTCTGTGCTAAAACCATGAGGCTGTGTGTTGGGAGACTTTTAGTGACTGCTTAAATATCACTAGGTGTTAAAGGTTTGTTTAAATTGTTTGTTTGATCTTAATTTAACTTTTGTTAAGTAGTGTCTATTGAGAAAATTATCCATTTATTTTAGATTTCCCAGTTTGGTGGAATACAGGTTTTTAAAGTACATCCTTATGATTCTCTGGATTTCCTCAATCTCAATTGGTATGTCCCCTTTTCATCTCTAATTTTGTAATTTGAATATTCTTTTTCCACCTTTTAGTTAATTTGGATGAAGATTTATCAATCTTGGTGATTTTCTCAAGGAACCAACTCTTTGTTTCACTAATTCATTGTTTTGATTGTTCATTTATTTTTGTCCTGAGTTTATTTCTTGCTATCTTTTACTTTTGGGTGTGGGGTTATTTTTTCTTTTCTTCTTTCTTTCTCACCCCCCACCTCTTTTTTGTTCTAGAGGTTTCAGATGTGCTGTTAAATCACTAGCATATCCAATTTCTTTTTATGTTTGCACCGAGTGCTATGAATTTGCCTCTTAGGGCCACCTTCATTGTGTCCTAGTAGTTCTGGTGTCATATGTATCCATTTTCATTCAGTTGTAATGAGTCTTTATTTTCTTTCTCAATTCATTTTTTATTCCATTATGAATTGTTTTACTTTTCTTGATTTTGTAAGCTTTCTGTTGTTTCTGTTGTTGATATCCATTTTTAGACCGGGATAGACAGACAGGATGTAAGATGTTAATTTAATTTTCTTGTATGTGTTGAGACTTACTTTATGTCCTTGTATGTGGTCAGTTTTAGAGATAGTTCCATAAGCTACTGTGAAGAAGTACATTCTTTTGTGTTTGAGTGAAATGTTTTCTAAATATCTGTCAGGTCCATTTAGTTTGTAATGTCAGTTAGCACTAACATTTCTCTGTTTAATTTTTTTCTGGATGACCTGTCTGTTGGTGTGAGAATTGGTCATTGAAATCTCCTACTGTCAGTGTTTGAGTATCAGTATCTGTTTTAAGCTGTTGGATTTCCTTGAGCTTGGGTGCCCTTGGGTTTGGTGTATAGATATTAAGAATTCCAGTGTATATTTGGTGGAATTTTCTTTTGATGAGTATGTAGTGTCCTTTTTTTTTCTCTTCTGATTAGTTACTAAAATGGCTTTGTAAGTGTGGTGGTTTGGTTTTTTTTTTTTTTTTTTTTTTAAAAGGTCCATGTGTATAGAGAATCCTTTATTCCATCTTTTTTCTCTAAGGTGACTATTATTGATGTGGAGGTGTGATTCTTGGATGCAGAAGAAGAGTGGATCCTGTTTCATATTCTGTTCTGCCTTTTTATTGAGAGATTGAGACTATTTATGTTTAGAGTTATCAATGAGCATTTGTTTATTGATTTCTCTTATTTTGTTGTGATGTGTGGAAACCTTTGTAGGTTAAATTTTCTTTCTAGGGCCTTCTGTTGGGTCTTACTTAGATGCCTTACTTTCTCTGTGTAATGTGATTGAGTGTTTTCCTGGGTATAGTATTCAGTTCTGACATCTGTTGTCTCAGATTCTGTAGAATGTCTGCCTTTTGTTTTTAGAGTTTCAGAAGTTTTCCTGATAGGTCTGCCTTTATATGATTGTCTTTTTCTTTTGTAGCTTTCCTTTGTAGCTTTTAGGATTCTTTCTTCTGTATGTTTAGTGTTTTGATCGTTTTGTGTCAAGGGGACTTTCTTTTCTGGCCCAATCTTTTTGGTGTTCTGTAAGATTCTTATTTATATGTTGGAGAATTTTTCTTCATAATTTTCTTGAAAAAGATTGTGCACTTTGATCTGGGTTCCTTCTTCTTCTATTCTTAGGATTCTTAGATTTGGTCTTGTCATAATGTAAAATAGATTTTCTGGTTGTTTTGTCCCAGGATTTTTTAGATTTAACAATTTATTTGAGCAAGGTATTCATTTTTTTTTTTGTATCATGTCTTCAGTGTCTAAGATTCTTTTATCTCTTGTATTCTGTTGGTGAGGCTTGTCTTTGAACTTCCTGTTCAAGTTTCTAAAGTTTTCATTTCTTTATTGATTCTGTTTTCACTTTCAGTTATTGAACTGTTTTATTTCTTTCTTTCCACTGTTGGTGTTTTCATAGATTTCTTTAAGAGATTTATTAATTTCTTCTTAAGGACCTCTGTCATATTCATAAAGGGTATGCTACGGTCTTTGTCTCACGCTTCAGTTAAGTTGCAGTACTCAAAGCTTACTGAGTGTTTTTCTCAAGCATCTAGGCATCTGGGTTTGGGAGGTTTTAATTCTATGTGTTTATATCTAATCTTGTCTTCACGTGGGTATTTTCTCTTTTCTTGGTTCCTGTTTTCCTCTCTGGTTCTTAGGAGAGTGTGATAGCTGTGTGCTGCCTCTTAGGAAATTTCTGGGATTCTGATAGTTGTCACCACTTACACTTACAGGTAAAATGATTTTCTGGGTATTAGGAGATGACACATGAATGGGAATGGGCTGGGTTGGGATAAGGCTGTGGGGATCCACATGAGGGAGGCAAGCAGGGTTTTCCACTAGGATCTGCTTAGTCTCCTGGGAATGGGGACAGAGTGAGAAGAAGCCACAACAGGTAGTCTGTTTTAAAGGTAAGGTTAAGACTACATTGAATTTGGAGGAGGGGAAGGAGAGGTGAAGAGTTGCAATTAACCTAAATTGCTTTTCTGGCTGGAGTGGCCTGTCGATACCAGGAAATGCGTCTTGGAGGTATGAGTGCAGGGATAAAGCAATAAGTGGGGGCAAGGAAGTTTGGAGGGGAAATCTGTGTGATCCATTGGAGACAAGGCAGGTGTGGGTCAGGGTCGCTACATCAGTTGCTGTGCTGCAAAACTGGGACTAAGACTGGGAGATTGAATGAGAGGAATCAGGTGAAGATCTGCACTTAGCCTGTCTGCTTCCCTGGCCATAATTGCCATTTATTAGTCACATTTGAATAATGGAAAGAAGGTATTAGGTATTGGAAAAGGAATATACTGAACCTTTTTTTTATTCCAAGTTCTAAAGGATAAAATCTTTATTCAGCAATTCCTTAGTAATACATCTGTTGTTGGTATCAGGCTCCCAACCCAGTGACATCACATCTAGGCTAACCACATCATTGCCAAGGCAACCGCCATACCTTCCCAGAATCCACCTGGCTACCTCTCACCCTTACCTGCAAGAAGCTACATCACTGCCCATATAAAACAGGCAGAACCTCCTGACCTCTCTCTCTTCTTCCTCTCTTCTCTCTTCTTCCTCTTCTTCCTCTTCTTCCTCTTCTCCCCCCCTCCCCACCTTTGCCCTGTCTCCTGAATAAACCCCACTTGGAACCATTTGGGGTGGTGTGGTCTGTTCTAAGCCTCACGCAGATGTATATCATCTGTAATTATCATTTTTCTACATTAAATACTCACTTCTTTCATAGCTTGATGGTATAAAATTTTAGATATATGGTCACCTCCTTTGGACAAAAGATTTTCTCATAATTATAGGTAGACAGTTATCCGTTTGAATGGCATATATGAGAAGCATGGAGTAAAAGATGGTAATTTTTATTTACTTTCGAAGACAAATCCTAGAGACTAGGATCATTTAATGCTCTACTTCAAAGACTATGTGTGTTGGCTTATTTGTTTATTATTTTATTGGGTTCTTATACCTCTACCTCCCTTCCAACTCTTCTTCTACCCTTATGCCTTCCAATCCCCCAACACTAGGTAGGAGAGAAAGAGTGGAATGGAAAGGAACACAGACCTCTGTAGTCTGTTTAATGCTTATTAGGGTCTTCAAGTTCTTAAGGCATGTCCCATCTTCGTTGTCAGAATATCCAGTAGTCCAGCAAAACCAGAAACAGACAGAATGAACCAATAGTAGTGGGGGCAGCAGCATCTGCCTTCTTATAAGTGCCTCTGACCCATCTCCGGGCTCTGGCATCCATACCCTCTCCAGATTCCCAAGAATTAAACTATCCGCAGCTGGCGAAGATCAAGCCCCTGCTAGAGAACAAGATAATCATCGTTAGCAGGTGTGGAGAAACTGAGAGCCGCATATCCCACACCTGGGAGCAAAACAAAAGCACTCACATGACTGGATTTTTATGCTAAACTTCTCGCTATAGATGCTATGGATAGTTATGGCTAGATAAATACAGTGATCCCTGACCTTGCTTATATCTTAGCTGAGAAGAGATACCATCAGATTAGTTATTCTTAGGGCTTAGATATAATGGCTTCAATAGCATCTTAAGTTATTTGCATGGTCTTATCAATACGAATTTTAGACTACTTTCCAAGTAGCTAAAACTGTATATATTGACAGTCTTTGTCTTTTGTCTTACATTTCATTGTATACTATTATTACTACATTTTATATAAAATGTATATAAAAGTTTTCAATACTCTACTGTTCTGCAGTTCTACAAGTTCCATAGTTACATGAATTTTTCTCTGTTGAAGACAAGCACTTGTTTGGAAAGCTTTTTCTTAAGTTAGAATAGATTTTTAGCAGTTACACACTATCTATCTATCTATCTATCTATCTATCTATCTATCTATCTACCTACCTACCTACCTATCTATCTCTTAATTATTTTTTCTTAAGCATATTACCCTATTACACCCATTTTAATTAAGAAGAGTCCATTTCAGAATAGTTTTTTATTTGTTCTTAACCTTAAGTATGCTGGTTTGTATTTTAAGTAGATATCTCCACTGAATATTATTGTAACATAGTTTGGGTCTCTACCTTCCACTGAACTAAAATTTTATTGTTGAATGTTTCTAGATTACACAGAGCAAAATACCTTTTTTATTTTAGGTTTAGTTGCCATGCTTTTTCCAATCATTGATTTGTTGTAT
This sequence comes from Rhabdomys pumilio, assembly GCA_030674055.1. Taxonomy (NCBI): domain Eukaryota; kingdom Metazoa; phylum Chordata; class Mammalia; order Rodentia; family Muridae; genus Rhabdomys; species Rhabdomys pumilio. The sequence goes on along the minus strand of JANHMN010000020.1, from coordinate 8,962,295 downwards.
ATGTACTCTATTTACCATCCCACTATGTTTATGTAGTAGTATGTTTGCAAATTTATGTTTAAATATATTGCATTTATTTTATGGATTCATGGAAGATGAAAATCATTTTCCTCCCTGGTGTTTTAATTGGAATTTTATAACATAATAGGAATTACTTAAATCTTTCCCATTTGTAATTCTAAAGCATACCGTAAGATTTTATTTCTATATAATCTCTATATATTTAAAGTATTACCAATGTCTTTGTCATAAAAATCCAAGTTTTTCCATTTTTAAATAATTTTTTATTTATCAGATATCAGCTTTCAGGGAACCTATCCTTAATACTGGTTCTCTCTGGAAGATAGCTAAGGGGGGTGAAGTATCTGCAAGGATGGGGGAATGACCTGTTTTTGTGAGAGTAAACGTTGCTTAATATAATAATGTTTACTGGTTTGAATCTAAGTTTTTCTGAGGCCAGAAGAGGTTCTGGGAATTAACATTCAGTTGTTAAACTGGGTTGGGGTAGAGGTGGGGAGGTGGTATTAAGTAAAGAGGTTCTCTGAGCTTTTCCCCACAGATCCTTCATAGCCCTGAGCCCCAAGGGTGGGAGTTCCCTGACTCCTTGCAATCTAGAGAAAATCATAGAAAGAAATAAACACTTTGAAAAGCTACTCCCATCTTCATTTCTAAGAGAAAGAAAGGAAGGTGGGGGGACACTAACTTTCTGTTGACCTTAGGAAATACCTGACTCACTATTGTCCTTGATCTCAGTACATTTACTTTTACAGGATACATGATCACATGCATCTTTTTTCAAAACTTCACAAGTTCAAACATAAATTCAAATCATAAGTTAAATAAGGAATTATAATAGAGATGTTTACATGTGTTCCCATTAGCACTGGTTATGGAAAGAAACATTATCTATCACTAGTTCAAAGGTTCATTAAAAGCTAGAAACTGTAATTCTTATGTCTAAGTTAACAGTATGTCAAGAGGCAAATCATCTCTCTAGTGTCTCATTAGTATTGAAGTTTTGTCTAGATAATTCCACTCAATACTTTATCTTCCATTCTTGTACCTACAACGAACTGCTCGTTCCTAGTTTATGATCTTTAGCCATCAAATAGTGGTTTTACAACCAGCCTAAAAGGAGTGTTTTCCTTAATCACAAATCTTTTAATGCCTGCTTTCTATCCTAGTGCAAATAGCTGTCACATATGAAGACTTGCAGGCCCTTAATTGCAGCCCTTTCTATAAATTGCTCAATAATTACTAATATAAATTAGGAATTATATAGAATCACCATCACTAATTAAGAAATCATCTAATTGTCTACAAAGCATTGCTATAAAAAAGTTAATTTTTGTTAATCTGCAGATAATATGCCCAATAGGGTGGGCTAGTGACCAGGGAATGTCATATTAATTTAATAATGACAGGAAACACATACTACCTGCAAAAATCAATCCTAAAATGAGATTTCTGAACGCCTTGCAATTAATAATTATCCACTGAAGACCATGCAATATGATGTATCATCTTCAGAAAATCACTTGAATGCTTTTAGCCTTTCCTAGATGGCTCTTGACAGCAGCTGTGTACCTGTAGGCCTGTAGCCACTTAGTCATATTGTTGTTAATGCTTGTTTAGCCTTCGTGTTCTTTAGATCACTACCACATTCTTTCCCTGATGATGTCCAACAGTCAGGTCAGACTTGGAGGAAATATTTTGAGTAACAAATTAAAAGAAAATGTTGCATGCTTCCAATATAGAATGCTTAGACCAAACATTCCTATTTACAAAGAGAAATATGAAAAAGAAAGGATCAGACCAAAGAAAAATTGAAACCAAGCAAGGCATTCATTGCATTCTAAAGCTCCATGTCAGCTGGTTTTGTACATTTCCTGCAGCTTCACTTGGCAAGTTTTACGGGTTTGTTTTAGCTTTTGGGTTCTCCACTGAAGCTTCTGCTTTGTTGTGTACAAACATCTTCATTCTTCTCTCTGTGAAGTCTGCTTGCAAAGACTTGGTCCTTGTAGCACTGCTGCTTAACTTGCCAGGCTTTCTTTGAAATTTACATGGAATCTTTATGATCCCATAATTGTGGTGTTTCACATGCCTACAAAACGAACTTTATATGACCACTGTTGCCATTTCCTGAGCCTACCCTAACTATGGGTATCAGTTACCAGGTGCCTTGTGAACTGAAGAAAGTAAATTGACTTGGTGGAAATAGTTCTTTAGACATGTCCTAGAGGCTGGAAACCTCAGAGCACTTTCTTATCCAAAGGATTCTTCCCTGAAGTGTTTCTGTAACAACTTTTATTTCTTCTCTGTAATCCCTGATGCTAATGCTGATTACGGGGATCCTCTAAGGTACTCTTATTGTCCTGGTCTTGGCACTGGGCTTCTTGTTGACACTGGTAACTTCATCATCTTTGGCAATACCTTTATTTTGTTATCTTTTTCTGGCCACATTTCAGGTTTTTCCAATATTTTCTTTTCTACTTATTTTTGGAATCTCATTTTCACTATATACTTTCCTAAATCATCCAGGACGACTCTGTGCCTTTCTGCTTGGATGCTGTGGTGCCTTAAAATTTTCTCAAACACATACTCTACTCCATTACATTTTAGGTTTCACCTGTCATACAGTCTCAGGTCATAGGCAAAATGCAGCAAAGTTCTTCCATGGTCAAACCATAAGGCAAAATGCAGCAAAGTTCTTCCATGGTCAAACCATAATGGCCTATAATTCAATCCCCAATAGATTCTGCATCTCTATCAGAAACTTCATCAAAATAGGCTTTCATCTTCACACTTGTAACAGCGTTCTGGCTGTTCTGAGCCTGTTAAATGCTATTTGTGATATTCTAGGCTGTCTCTATCCTGCTCTATGATAATTTTACAAACTTTTCTAAGCATTCTCATGTAAGTGGGAATATATTATCAGCAGAATTCTTACAGTCTTGGCATTAATTGTATGTGTTGCTCACCTTTTCAATACTATAGCAAAATACCACAGATAATTCAATTGTAATGGTTAAGGCTTATTTGCAATTGCCATTTTACAGGTTCCAGCTCATGATAAATTAGTTCTGTACGCTTGCACCACTGGTCACACATTTTGAGAGAAACATGTGGCACTAGCTAAAATCTCAGACCAAAAGCACACAAAGCAAGGGAGCAAAAGAAAGTAGGCCTCACGATTGACACACATCCTAGTGACCATTAGGCACCAGTTGCTGAAGATTGGAACATCTCTACTGTCCATACTTCTGTTGTTGTCATTCAGTATCTCATCCATAGTATATATATATTCTGTCTATCTTTTCTTTACTGGAATGTAAAAATCATTGGTGCAGCTGTTTAGTTTTAATCTGTCTTAGTTTTATTTTTTTGTATCTAGTACATACAACATTGCTCACTATGTCTTTTGTCGAAAGATAAAAAGGAAGCACCGCATAAGCATTTCTTGATCTGTTTTCTATTCAAAACAGTTTTTAAGTTATCAGTCTGTCACTTCCTAGTAAGTTTTATAATATGTTGTAAAATGAGTTTCAACAAAATAAGATGTATTAGTGTCATTTTATTATGACATTCAACAGAGAAAATGACATGACTATGAGATTGGTATTAATTTCAAAGTACTTTCTACTTTTTAATAATATGCTCATTCTTAGGAAAAAGGACAAGAGGTGACTCACTTTTTTCTTAAAATAAGCTTAACAGTACATCTCTCTGTTTCTGAATGGTACTGTGGAGGAATGTTATTCCATTACAACACTTAAATTTAGAAGGTGAATGAATCTTATCTTTGACATAAGGTTCTATTTGAAAGCATATGTCACATTTTTAGGGCTGAATTCTGCTAGTAACAGTAGCTAAACTAAAATAATTATGTTTAAGATCAGTCATTTCCATGTGCTCAATAAACAGAGTGAGACCTGTGTTATATTTGTCAAATTTAAATTTGTAAAATTGGAAGTCAGTGGATTTAGATTGTCTTAGTTTAGATTGAACAGTAATCAATTGTATGGGTGGAGACATACTTTACCATAAAGAACACACACCACTATCCTATATCTGAAATGCCTGGAGAGAATGTATCAATCATCTTGTGATTAGTGTGTGTTTTGATATTTTGAATATTTTATTGTTTATCTGGGATAAGAAGATTATTATGTAATAACAGACTTTTGCATCTGAGTTCATTTTGCTTTAGAATATGGAGGTTTGTGTACTCAAGCAAGCTAATAAACTCGTGCCATCCTACGTTGGGTGAGCTTGAATAACCTAGATAGTTCTTATCCTTTAAATACTCTTCTCACAGATTATTTTGAAAGTACTTTATTTCCTGTCACAGTATAGTCAAATATGCATTGATTAGCATACAACTCTAAAAGCACCAGCTTGTAGTTTGAAATACAGGAATAGTCAAAATATTTTATCTAAACTTTTATTAAATGTGTTTATAAATAAATGATCATTAACTTAAATTTGTTTTCAGTATTTTTTACATTTTTGTTTAAGGGCTACAACATTCACTGTTAGCCTGTAGCTGGCTTAAATATGGATAGACTTTTAAAGTTTTCAACACAAGGGTGTTCTTAGGTTGGCACCATTGTGTGTATGTGTACAGACATATTTCAGGGGAAATCGCAATTTTGAAGTTATACCACTCTTAGGTGAACAGTGGAACAGCAGAAGACTTTTTGTGTGTGTTAAGTCCATGTGGTAATTGTAAATATTTTAGGAACTTTAATTCATCTAAGTAAATGTATAAAGGAAGCCTCTGTAACACAGATATAGTGAAAGAAACAGAAATTAAGCCTAATTAATTTGTGAATGTAGGCAAGGCATTGGTGCTACTTCTGTCTTTTGTGCTCGTAGACTAGATAGGACTTCTTATATTTTTATTTTATTTTTTTATGTATTAATGTTTGCTAGTATATATGTTTGTGTACCTGATGTTTACAGAGGTCAGAAGAAGACTGGAGAGCTGGGAGCTACCATATAGATGGTAATCAAACTTGGGTCCTCTAGACATGCAGGCAGTGTTGTTAAACTCCGAACCATCTTAGAGGGCTGCTCTCAACTAAAACTAAAACAAGAGTGACTAAAGAATTCCGCAAGTTCTCTTATATGTTTAAGCTCCTTGGATCAGACTTTTAAGTGGAGAAAGTTATTTTGCCACTGAGATTAGTCTATTTCTGCCAGTTATCAATTTTTATCATTTTAAAATATGGTTAGATTATTGAACAGGTTTTTTCTTCTCTCTTACTTTAAACTTTTGATCTTCTACCCGGAAAACTTGTTTCATTAGTGACTATTGTAATTTTCCTTTATTTTATAGCAATGAAACTGATGACTGCTCTGGTGAATGTTGCCTTAAACCTCAGTATTCATCAGGATAATACACAGAGGCAATATGAAGCTGAGAGAAATAAAATGATTGGGAAGAGAGCCAATGAAAGGCTGGAGTTACTACTTCAGAAACGTAAAGAGGTCAGTTTTGTGGTAATTTGATCCTTTATTGTTTGGAAATGTTCGGTAAATATGATAGTTTCTACTGTTTTTTATAAAAAGAACATTTTTCAATTTGTCTATGGTGGCCTGAGTCAGTAATCTTAGTACTTGGGAAGGCAGTCAGAAGAGTCAGTTCAAGACCAACCTTGGCTGCATAGAAAGTTTGAGGTTAGCCTGGGGTATATGAGACCTGAAGTGTGTGGATGGAACAATAGAAAATAAGCACCAGTCTTACATTCTTAAGATTTAGCTTCAAATTATTTTGTCTTTAATTATTAAATAAAATTATAATAACCACCACTGAGTAAGGGAACCCTGTGCAAACTTATTTTTAGAAAAAGAATATCATAGTGTTAGGCAAGTCAGTCATTTGTGTCATAGGCTCAAAAGTACTCGAACTTATCTCATGTGGGAGATAGCAAAAGTAAATTCATAGAAGAAAGCCTCAGTGTTTTTTTTTTGTTTGTTTTTTGTTTTTTGGGGTGGTTGGTTGGTTGGTTGGTTGGTTGGTTGGTTTTTTGGTTTTGGTTTTGTTTTTTTTTTAATGTATAAGCAATCCTCTAAAATTGGTGTCACTCTACTCCCCCTCTTTGTCGGTGCAAAAGAATCCAGTCTAGGAGTTTATATGTAATAACCAATCAAACTCTCTTTGAGAGCTTCTAGTTCTTACTTTAGGCTTGACAATCTGATTTTTGTAGATGTTATAAAAATGTCTTTTACATGGATATTTGAGTCTTTACATTCATTTATTTTCATTTTTGGGTAAAGGTGTTACCTGAATAGATATTTATACACTACATATATGCAGTGCTCTTAGAGTCTAGAAGAAGGAGTTGAATTCTCAAAGTCTTGATTAGCCAATTAATGTGTACCACCATGTGGTGCAGGGAACTGAACCCAGGATCTCTGGAAGAATACCCAGTGCTCTTAAATACTGAGCCATCGCTTTAGCCCAAGTTGTCTTTTATAGAAAACTTTTTTTTTTTAACTTATTAGAAAGAAAATTTGTGGTTTGTATTACCAAATCTTTTAATTTAAAACGTTATATTTTCATAGAGCAAGTACATGTATATACACATAATAAGATTTAACAAAAATTTTACAAAAAATAGAAAGCAAAAACTTATAATGAAATTATTGTATGGACCAAAGCATCTTAAACCCATTTTACTCATGTTCCACCTTACCATAGAACTTTGTTATTAACAGTACTTGGGTTTATAAGTATATAAAATAGATGTACAAATTAAACACCCAATGTTGGTTAGAAAACCATAAAGAAATTCATTTTTAAAGAATTGTTTTGCTTACATTTAAATTTATTATATATTAATGATGAATTCAGATTTGTATACTAAGGAAACGTGTATACTTATTTATTTTTACCTATCAAACTAAGTCTACCTTCTATGAGAATGGCTTAGTTGGATGGTGTTTGTTGTACAACCATGAGGACCTGAGTTTAGATTCACATCACCCACATCAAAGCTTGGCTTAGCAGCAGTGTACTACAATCCTAGCACTGAGGAGCTAGAGACCGGACGATCCCTGGGGATTGTTGCTTATCAGTTTCACTAAATCTGTGACTCCAGGTTCAGTAAGAGATCATGTCTGAAGAAAAATAGAGACATGATTGAGGAAAGAGCATGACAAGGAGCTAGGTCTCCACCTTATATGTACACAAGTGAACCTGTTTACCCACGTATTTCACACATACATAAACATGTACAAACACAAAAAGAATTAAATTTAGGCTAAACTACTTGATACTACAGAATGTAAAAGTATCTTCAATGTCTTTTAGAGTTATCACTATTTTGATCTTATAATTGTTAATACTGGAATGCAGCTATACATGAGTACTTAGTACAAAACAGGTGTATGTTTAGAACCATTTTAGAAACTATAGGAAATTCTTATTTCATGCCAAAATTCATGGAAGAGGTATTTGTTCATTTGTTTGTTTGGATCATTTTTTTCAAGACAGGATTTCTCTGTGTAGCCCTGTTTGTCCTAGAACAGAATATGTAGTTCAGGCAGGCCTGGAACTCAAAAGAGATCTGCCTTCTTCTGCTTCCCAAGTGCTGGGATTAAACATGTGTGCCACTATGCCTATTTTTGTGAAACAATTTGAAAAAGAATTCAGTAATAACTACACACAGAATGCCATCCTCAATTTTGTTCTTCAGATTAGTCTGCCATATTTGTACACCTCCTTGGACAAGTCTCAGTATAAAATAGTGACAGATTCTTTGCTGAAATGTACTATGAATGAATGATCTCTTGGCACAGTTTCCTGCATACTCCTTATATTAATATGGAATTCATGAACACAGGCACTCTCCCCCTTACCCCATTTAATTACATTTTGGCATTTTCATCTTCAAATATCTCAACAGGATTTTGTATCATTGCTGAATTATTTGACATGAAATTCCATGTAAAATTGGGGTATTAATCACATAGATATACAATAGCAAATATGTTGCTTTTGCACAGTAAATAAATTTAAAGCTTAACCTTTATCAATAATGTTGCCTAATATGTGTACCTCTGTGATATACTCTTGTGTTTTGTTGCTGAATTACAACAGTGTTAGATAGGAGTTCTATATGGTATTATTCCTCATATTTTGAGAACTATGCCTAGATAAGTTACAAACTACTAAGACGAGAGTAATAGTTTGATGCTTTGTGAAGGAGGAAATGCCATGTAAATCAGGTTGACCCCTGAAGTAATGAAGGCAGAAATAAGTTTAAAGACTTATTTGGAGAGATGTGTAGAAATGTAGGATGATTTCAAAAATAGATTACTCCAAGGAAATATAAAGTTGACCAATGTCTTTCGCCTTTCTTCCTTGTTCTTTTTCTAGAATGTATGTTTTGATAGAAAGCAGAGGTTCCAAATAGAATGTGGCAAAACTACACAAGCTCTGCTGCTAATTTTGGACTTTTAAGTTCTATAGTCATCAAGAGGTTGATTGCTACTAGGAATGAGGATAATGAGTAGTTTAAAATAATTGGATAAAATAACCAATATTTCACTTTTCTTTTTTATTTTTTTTTTCCATTTCAGCTACAAGAAAATCAAGATGAAATTGAAAATATGATGAACTCTATTTTTAAGGGTATATTTGTTCATAGATACCGGTAAGGTATTTTAATCATTTAGAATTTTTTCAACCTAAACAGTTGTTGCTTATTTATAGCATAATTTATATAGCTATAAAACTGTATTTACTTTTGCTTTGTTTTCTTTTTTGGAAAATAGCTTTGTCTATAAATACTAATTTAATAATTGGAGGAAATTTTGCCATCAGATTTACTGAAGCACCCTTGCTAACTCAACATTTATTACTGTTGGAGATACACTATGTATGTACATTCTCACTGATTTTTTTTTGTTTTGTTTTGTTTTGTTTTGTTTTGTTTTTCGAGACAGGGTTTCTCTGTGTGGCCCGGGCTGTCCTTGAACTCACTCTGTAGACCAGGCTGGCCTCGAACTCAGAAATCTGCCTGCCTCTGCCTCTGCCTCCCAAGTGCTGGATTAAAGGCATGCGCCACCACCGCCCAGCACATTCTCACTGATGTAAAATGAATGAATATGATCATAAAATTAATATGACCTAGTAATAAATGATTGAGTCATGGCATTTGATATACTTTAGTGTCCTACCTTTTACTCTGTGTTAGTATCTTGTTGTGTGGTCAGTATATCAACTTACCTTTGTTATAATACCAGAGCAACGATGGGAGAAATAAAGGACGAAAAAATTACTCATATAGTAAAAAGTATGTTGGTTGAGATGATCCCTTAAGCAAGGAAGTCAAAACTAAAGAAATACATTACAATGAATTAATATAGCATATATATATATATGTAGTTTCTTAGTTACATTTAGTAAGTGAAACAAGATCAAAAGATAGAAGTATGACTTTCAAAAACTTGACTTTATATGTGTATAATGGTATGTGGTAATTTAGTAGAATATTTTAACACATTAGAAAAAAACCTATGGAAATAGAGGTTGGTAGTACTTTTTGTATAGATTATTGTTAGGAACTTTGAACTCATGATTTCATTGTTTCATCATATATGACCTTTCTGAGATTCCCTTAAGTTTATTAGTGAGTGTCTTACATGACACTTGATGATTTTTCTTTTGATATTTTTAGAGATATTTCTTGTTAAAGATACATTTTTAATTATGTGTATGAATGTGTCTGAGTGTGTGAGTGTGGTGCTCACATAGGCATGGAAAGAGTTTTCCATTCTCTGGACCAGAGTTATAGGCAATTGTGAGCCACCTGGTTTGAGTGCCAAAAATTGAACTTTAGGTCCTCTTATGAACAGTATGTGATCTGAAAAACTGAAGTATCTCTCCAGTTTCTAGAAGTTATGTTCTTGTTCTTTTTATAATTTGAATATTATTTCTCAGGCAAGACCATTTTTTATCACTTATATTAGGTACCATTCATCTGCTGGGTGTATGTATCTATATGACTCAATGACTTGAAACATTTACAGTAATTATTTTGTTCAGTACAGAGTATATATCTTTTTCATTTGTGGTAGATGTATGTTTAGTGTGCGGGAACCTCTATATTATGCTCAATATTGTGGTCATGTAAGTTTACATCCACATGGTATGGGTTTTTTTTTTTCTACATCATTGCCAGCATTTTGTATGCAAATTTTTTTATAATATCCATATTTTCCAGGCTGAGATTTTATCTTGTAGAAGATTTCTATTTTTCTCGATAATAGAATTTTTTAATGTATTTGTCACGTACTTGAATTGTTTCTTTTGATATATTTATTTGATATAATTCTACTTGTCACTTTTATTTCTCTTTTATTTCCTGAGCTTTGTTCAAGGGGCAAACTGATGTCTTATATATAAAAAAATTGTCACTGGGTTGGGGGGGGGGCGACCTTCCCCTTCTCAGAAGTGAAGGGGTGGGAAGGTGGACTGGCAGTAGAGAGGGACTGTTATGGGACTAAAAAGTCAATAAATAAATTAATGGCAGGGGAAAAGTCAACAACAAAATCCCACATGTTTGAAGTAATGTCTTTAGGAATTTTCCTATTTCTTGTAATAGTTTTGTAGTTTCTGATTTCAGTTTTGTCTCCAATTTTTGTTTGTGACTTTTCCCTAAGAAGTAAATTTTCTATGAATTTAGAAGAATGGGGCCTCTTATTTAGTGTTGGGTAATTTTTTCAGTTTTCATGATGGCAACAGTATCTGTTGGTGTCTCAGTGGCCTTGGCACCTATAATTCTGATGATTTAATGGTACTTTGTGTTTGTTTGTTTGTTTGTTTTTTTAAGATTTATTTATTTTATGTATATGAATGAGTACACTGTAGCTGTCTTCAGACACACCAGAAGAGGGCATCAGATCCTATTACAGATCCTATCACATGGTTGTGAGCCACCATGTGGTTGCTGGGAATTGAACTCCAGACCTCTGGAAGAGCAGTCAATAAGTCAGTACTCTCAACTGCTGAGCCATCTCCCCAGCCTATGTTCAGTTTTTTCTTTTTTTCTTTTTTTTCTTTTTTTTTTTTTTTAAAGTGGGCTGAGTTTGCTAGTGTCACTGAGTTTATTAGTGCCAGTCAGTTATCAGAGTTCACATGAAACACGTTTGCTTGTACAGGCCAGGTACCTCTGGACCATAAGCAGATCTGAGTAACCTATCATTTTCTTAGGAGCTCAAGAACTTCGAGTTTACTAGTGTCAGTGTTTAGGAGCAGTAGTGTTCAAGGTGCCTATCACTGTGTATGGATGGAATCAGTGACTTTTGGGTCTATCTGGAATTAAGTCTGTCATATCATGCTGCCTTAATGCTTCCTTGGACATCACTGGGCCTAGCTTCTATGAACCTGCCCACTTTACCTTCTTTTATGGTTTGTGCAGGGCGCATAGGACCCCTTAGAAGGTCACAGTACTCAAGGAAGGCTGTCTAAGGTACTTTCATCTGACATGGAAGGTTCATCTTGCAAAACTGTGTGGGTAATCTCAATATTGTGCTATGTAACTAGTTCTAGCACAAAAGACATAATGTAAGCCAGGCTCTATCTCTGGGGCAATACAGTAGCATGGTGACTCACAAGCTCCCCAAACGTGATTCATGTCCTTTGAGTGCTATAAACTCTTAGCAAATGCTAGCATGAGTAAAAACTTAACCTTTCTGTGCCTAGTGACACCATTATGATTTAAGAACTAATTTAAAAAGATGAGAAAGTGAAGTGGGTGTTGATTGCTTAGTTTCCTTCTTTATGTTGTCATCAATCAGGATTCTATAGTTCTCAGCCCTGTTTCTTCTACACTCTTGCATTCTGCTTCAAAATTTCTAGTGAAATGACTTTTTTTCTCTTGAATAAAGAACACTCATCTTGATCACACCTAATTTTTTTTCTTTTGTGATGGCTACAATCTCAAAAATAATATTGATGAAGTATTAAGGGGAAACTTTTGTTTGTTGTCTATATAAACATTTTCTGTACCCATTAAATGTACACAGATAGGTAGATTTGCTGTTATAAAGTAGAAAACACTTGTAAGTACTGTAAGGTTTTGGAGATAAAGTAACTTTTGATAAGAATGTAAATAAGTGTGGCTATTAAAAAACAGTATGCAGATTCCTCAATCAAATCAAAATAAATTTTTTATACTGTTTATTAATCCCATTACTGAGTATGTATGCAACTTAACTGAGAATGATATGAGTCTTTGTTAGGGTTTCCATTGCACTGAAGAGATACGATAACCAAGGCAACTTTTATAAAGGACAACATTTAATTGGGACTGACTCAGAGGTTCAGTCCATTATCACTAAGGCAGGATGCATGCTAGCATCCAAGTAGACATGGCACTGCTGAGGCCAGAGTTCTACATCTTGTTTCAAAGGAAGTCTGGAGAAGACTGTCCCCAGGCAGCTAGGAGGAGGGTATCAAAGCCCATGACACACTTTCTTCAAAAGGCTACAGCTCCTAATAGTGGCACTCCCTGGGTCAAGCATATTCAAGCCACCACATTACACTCCCTGGCCATCATAGGTCTATGATGAGTCTGTGGTGACCATAAGTAGGCATAGCATAATGCAAAACATACTTAGTCCAACTTAAAAGACTAGAGTTCAAAGTCTCTTCTGACATTCATGGAATCTCTTAACTGTAATTCCTTATAAAATTAAAATAGAAAAGCACATCACATACCTCCAACATCACAGACAAAACAAAATGACATAGTGAGGAAATCCTGGACAAAAGGAAGACGAAAAACCATCTTAGCAAACTCCAAACTACATTTTCTTTTGTGATGTCAAAGCACTCATCAGATCTTAGCTTCTTTCTGCACTAATGACTGCAACACATTTCTTTCTTTTGGGCTGGTTCTACTGTTAGTAGATTTCCTCAGAAGGTGTCCCATGGCTCTGGCATCTCTAACATCTAGGGGTTCCAAGACTATCTGGGCTTCTTGAAAGGCCCTGGGTCACTTTTCCACTTCTGCCCTCTGTAGCACTGTAGGCTCTGGTTGATCCCCTCCACTGCTGCTGCTGTTCTTGGTGCTTATCCCATGGGACTGGCATCTCTAATGCAATATGGTCTTCTCCTGTGACTTCTGTTGTACAAATTCAAGGCTTTACCAATAGCTTCTCATAGGCTCCCTCCATGGTGCCAAGCCTCAACATCTCTGCATGACCCTTTCAGTCCTGGGCTGTCAGCTGCAACTGAGGCTGCACTTTTACCAGTGGCCTTCCCTGACTTTTCACAGTGGCAAGCCTCAGCTGCTCTTCATGACTCCTTCATGGCTTCAAAACCAATAACACCTAAGTGACTCTTGCACATCACCAAGTCCAGCTGCACCACAAAGTACCAACCTTGGCTATCTCTGGAACACAGCTTCTATGTGCTCTCAGAAAACACTTCCCAGAAGATTTTACCTCAGTGATGCTGGTCTCTTCTTAACCACTGCTAATTTCTTAGGCAGGTGTGCTCCCAGTAGTCCTTCTTTTAGTTTTGACTCTAAAGCCAGAGCCACAATGGACTTGCTGCTTGCTGGAGCTGGAACATGGCCCACTTGCTCTATTACATTATTACCAGCTTTCTGTTTTCCAACTCCTTACTGCCTAAGCTTGCTGGTCCTGGAACTTGCCAACAAGGCCACACCTCCTAATACGCCCAGGGCCAAGCATATTAATCAACTATATTATGTCAAAAAGGTAACTTGTTTAGAATAGTAAAATTCTTAGTACTCAGGATATGTAATCAACAGAAGCATCTTAGTTACTTTTTTGTTGGTATAATAAAGTATGCTGAAAGAATAATTGTAAGTCAGAAAAATTTGGTTTTCTTCATAGTTAAGGAGACATTCCATTATGTTGTGAAACTCAAGGCAGCATGAGTTTAAAACAGCTGCTCAAATTGTGTGGGCTGTCAGAAAGATGACGATGATGATTGCTTTGCTTAGCTGGCTTTCTACCCCATTTTCAATTGTAGGATGTTGGTTTTGCTCTGCTTTGTGTATTTGAGGCGTGGTCTCCCCGTGCAGCCCTTCATGCCCTTTAACTCAAGTGTGGACCAGATGGGCCTAGAATTCACATAGATTCTCCTTCCTCTGCATCCTGAGTGCTGGGAATAAAGACATGGGCCACCTTAACCATTGACAATAGTTTTCTTACATACAATATTTTTATTAATCCTTTGAGAATTTAATATATGCATACATTGCATTTTGCTCCAGTTCACCTCCCCCAACTACTTTTAAATCCGTTTTCTACCCGTCTATTTCCATTTTTAAAAAGTAATCCACTGAATCAAGTTTGTTTTTTTCTGTACATTAATGATAGACCCATCTACTGGCATATTGTCTACTTATCAGGGGCCACATCCTTAATGAAAACACTCTGCTTTCCCTAGCAGCTAACAACTGTTGATAGTTATCACCTAGGTGTGGGAGCTTTTGCCAGGCTTGATCCATCCGATGCTGTTCTCCTGAAGTCAACCACAGCTACTGTGAGGTAATGATTATAGCTGTGTTGTTAGAGTCAGAAGATACCAATTCTCCCCTTTTTTCTGGATCTGTGCTTCTTACAGTCTTACTGCCTCCTTTTACATGACGGTCCCTGAAATTTAGGGTGAGGGAATGTAATATAAACAGCCTATTTATGGCTGAGCAGTTCGTGATTTTCTCCTTTTTATGTAGTCCAGGACCCAAGTCCAGGGAATGGTGCTGCCCTCCTTTACAGTGGATCGTTCCATGTTAATTAACCTAATCAAGATAATTCATTACAGACTTGATGAAAGTTAAATTAACCAGACACAGAAAGAGAAGTACTGCGTTATGTTCCTCTTATTTGCAGCTGATTTAAATATTAATGTCATAAAAATAGAGAAAGTACTGCTCATTGCCTAATGGTCAAAGTAGCAGTGAGAAAGGCAGAAATAGATTGTGTACTGTGATATCACAAAGAAAGACTGAGTCTTAGTATATATTGTATAGTATAGTGAATGTAGTTAAAGATTAAATGTTTGAAAATTCCCCTTCCCCAGGAATATTTTAGATGTTTTTTATTTCTTTCTTTTTTTTTATTTTTTTTAAAGGTATTTGGTGGGCAATTCAGGCTGGTCTTAAATTAGTAATCTTCCTGTGTCAGCCTTCCAAACAAGCTAGAATTACAAGTGTGTACCACTGTGCCTGGTATTGAATGTTCTTACAATTAAATAAATATTTAAGATAATACATATGTCAATTACCCTGAATTTGACTAAAATAAAGTATTTGTATACATGGAGAATTATGTCAGATAAGTATATAATTATTGTCAATCAAAACTAAATCTTTAAACAACAGATTGATCTGTATGTTACAAACTACAAATCTTATGTATATACTATTTGATAGGATGAGAAAATTCTCAAAACTTAATTTGTTCAGTTTCAATAATGCATACCTGATTCATTTCTGTTTTGAGATCATGAATGGTTTTTCTTTTTGACATGACAATCCTAATTGGTTTTTCCATATTAGACCATATTTATATAATGAGAAAATCTTAGATGATTATGTTTATCATAGGCTTTCATATTGTATGAGTTTGAATTTGTTTCTAGTTTAGTAAGCTCTTTTACCTGTACTTTCTTGGGTGTAATTGATGAATTCATTACTGTCATAAAGTATCAGTGATAATAAACTTTCAAAGAACAGTTTATTTTGCCTCATATTTTAGAAGTTTTAGTTTATGGTTTTCTTTAGTAATGGGCCCTAATGAAAGAACTTACCATGCTGAGAACCACAGGATAGTGCTACTCACTTTGTGGCTCTGACATAGAAGGAAGGAAGGAAGAAATCTGTGTTCCTTAGAAAGAGGAAGAAGCAGTGTTCCACAGTCCTCTTCACAACAAACTCTCAGTACCTTACCAACTTATGCCTTTGCCCTGCCTGGCTTTCTACCATGTTTCAGTAGCCCAAGGCAGTGATCTAAGCTGTTAGCATAGAAATTCAAATTATACCTAAGAATTATTTGGCATATTAGACTCATAGAATCCATTGTGAAATGATCACTTCTACATAGTTTTCTGAATGAATTTATGAAAGATGACATTGTTTTTATATGTAGGAAGATACACCAAGCAGACCTATGATCCAGGTTTTTCTTGTTATAAAGAGTGTCAGTCAACTCAAATTTGATAAGGCATGTTCTTAAGCCAGTGATGTAAAAATTACAAGTTATAGGTGTGCTCCTGATATTTTTTTCATCCTTTTAATATAATATATCCAAGACTGTCAGTGGCATCCACTTACTCATGCTCAGTTTGGTAGTGTGTGTCCTCTTTGCTTTGGTCAGTATAATTAACGACATAATCTGTCCTGTTGTCGAATGGCTGTAGGGTTTCATTAATTTTATTTTTCATTTCATTAATTTTATTTTTCATTTTATTGATTTCTGCCTATTGTTTCCTCATGTCTCCTTTGGTTCTAGTTGACTATATTCAGTCATTTTTTTCTATACAAACTTACTTATTACAGATTTTATATTCTCATTTTCTGTTTTTACATTTGTTTTATATTTCTGTTTTTTCTTGTTTAATATCCTCTTTCTCTGTTTCATCTGATATTCTCTGACAGTGTTTAATAGGAAAATTTTCACTAATGATTTATTTGACTTGTATTTCTTAAACCAGCCTAACTTGTGAACATTGTAGGTGTTCTGATTTTTCTGCCATTCCTCTCTAGTACCTATAAAGATATGCTGTACTGTTACTTTCCTGTTCAGTATTTTTTGTTATGAAATGTCCCTTTTTAAGTTGCTTTTTTTCATACAACAAAGTATCCTCTCTATCTACCTTTCCCTTCCTTTGTTTATTTTCATCATCTTTAAAATTTTTTATGTCTTTTAATATGAAGTATGTCTCTCATAAACAGCATATATTCGATTTTTGGGGGGGGGGGTGTTTCGAGACAGGGTTTCTGTGTAGTCCTGACTGTCCTGGAACTCAATCTGCAGACCAAGCTGGCCTCGAACTCAGAAATCCGCCTGCCTTTGCCTCCCAAGTGGCGAGATTAAAGGCGTGCGCCACCACCACCCGGCATATTCAATCTTTTATGCAGTTTAAAAGTCAGTTATTTTCTTTTGTTTTTGGTTTGGATTTCAATATGAATCATAAATATTAGAAACTACATCTCATTAATCTGTCTTAAATTTGTAAATGTAGTTTGTTCAAGCTTCTATGGTCCCTTTTTGGTATTGTTTTCATGTTTATTTTATCTGTATTACTACCTGATGGTAGTGTTACATTATCAGTGTATACAGAAGGAAAAAGAAAAAAACTGTGCCATCTTTGATGTAACTTCTTGTTAACAGTTTTTAATACTTTTTTTCATTATTAACCATTTTATTCTGTTCAATTTCCTGACCCTCTGTACTTCTCTGGAGTCCCTTCCAATACCTGTTCCTGCACCCTTTGTTTCTTTCCCCCTCCTCTCTCTGTTCCAAGTCCCTCCTCCCTCTGGCTCCTGTGATTATTTGGTCCCTGTTCTATGTAGGACTGAAGCACCTACACTTTGGTCTTCCTTCTTCTTTAGCTGCATATGACTTGTGGGTTGTATCGTGGGTATTCTGAGCTTTTGGGCTAATATCCACTCTTGAGTGAGTACATACCATGTGTGGTTTTTTTGTGTCTGGGTTACTTTACTCAGGATGATATTTTCTAGTTCCATCTATTTGCCTAAGAATTTCTTGAAGTCATTGTTTTTAATAGCTGAGTAGTACTGCGTTGTGTAAATATACCACATTTTCTGTATCCATTCCTCTGTTGAGGGTACATTTGGGTTCTTTCCAGCTTCTGGCTATTACAAATAAATCTGCTATGAACATAGTGGAGCATGTGTCCTAGTTATGTGTTGGAGCATCTTCTGGGTATATGCCCAGGAGTGGTATAGCTGAGTCCTCAGGTAGAACTATTTCCAGTTTTCTGAGGAACCACCAGATTGCTTTCCAAAGTGGTTTTACCAGCTTTGCAATCCCACCAATAATGGAGGAGTGTTCCTCTTTTTTCACATCCTTGCCAGCATCTTCTGTCACCTGAATTTTTGATCTTCGCCATTCTGACTGGTGTGAGATGGAATCTCAGGGTTGTTTGTTTTTTTTTTTTTAAATTTGCATTTCTCTGATGACTAAGGATGTTGAACATTTCTTTAAGTGCTTCTCAGCCATTCAAGATTTCAAAGTTGAGAATTCTTTGTTTAGCTCAGTACCCCATTTTTAATATGTTTATTTGATTCTCTGGAGTCTAACTTCTTGGGTTCATTGTATATTTTAGATACTTGCTTTTATTGGATGTAGTGTTGGTAAAGATCTTTTCCCAATTTTTGTAAAATACTGAAATCATTCTACATTAGATTTTACTTTTGATCTGAAGAAAACCTTGTTGTGGTCCTTATAAAGCAAATTGCCTACCATCAAATTTTGTCAATTTCATTTATCTAGACAATATTTCAGCTTTATCTTTGAATAGTGGTTTTTTTATACGGAATTATTTGTTCACATCTTCAAATTTTTCTTCTAACACTTAAATGTCATTATAACCTACTAGACTTGTTTGTTTAAGGTTAAGAAGTTGTATCTTTGTCTTAATATTCCATTGTATATGAATCAGTTTACTTTATAGCTCTCACAGATTTTATCAGAGATTTCAACACATTGTCAGTTATGTGCCTATAGGCTTATCCAACTAAGTCATGGGCTTATTCAACTAAGCTTTTGTGGAACGTCTTCATTATTTTATATCAAATTTTAGATGTGGTAAGCACTCATACTTTAAAACGATTGTGTGTGTGTGTGTGTGTGTGTGTGTGTGTGTGTGTTTACACCTCCCCCAACACACTTTTAAAACAAGATCTCACATAAGGCCAGTGTGGCATAAAACTGTCTTTTGTTAAGGTTGGCCTCATTATCTGTCTCTACCTCCCAAATGGTGATATTATAGTATTTTTAAATTCATTTATGAACTGTAGTGTCAGTCCTTAAAATTCCCCCTGTTTCTTCCTCTTTATATGAATGACCATTTTGCCTATAGTACTGACTTCATGTTATTCCATCATTCTTTGTTAATGACTACTGATTTACTTTGCAACGGTGAACAAGTCTCCAGCCTTACCATTTGATATTGTTAATAATTTTAATAGCTATTCTTATTTGAATGGGTCTCTTAGCTTTTAGTTATCTGAGTTCTGTTATGGGTAGTGATATTCAGTCTTTTCATATTCCTGTTAGCTATATGAAGGCCTTCTCTTAAATGTCCAGTAAGATAAGTTTTTCATTTTTAACATTTTTTTTTATTTTAATGTTAAACTTTTAGGTTTCTTAAAATATTGTGGGTATGTGGGTATTAACCCCCTAACAGATTTTTTTTTTTTTTAACAACTGTCTTCTATTAGGCAGGCTGTTTCGTTACATTGTTTATTGTTTCTTTGCCTGTGCAAAAGTATTTTAACTTGGATGAAATCCAACATGCCTTTTTTTTTTTTTTTTTTTTTTTTTTGTTACCTTTGCTTTTTGGAGTCATGGATACGTGAAACCTGTTTCAAAGCTCTAGTGTTTGCACTTTCACTCAGTTATAGACATAAAAGGAGATGTACTATTGTTATAAAACAGAGAGCAAGCCAGGCGGTGGTGGCGCACGCCTTTAATCCCGCCACTTGGGAGGCAGAGGCAGGCGGATTTCTGAGTTCGAGGCCAGCCTGGTCTACAGAGTGAGTTCCAGGACAGCCAGGACTACACAGAGAAACCCTGTCTCGAAAAACCAAAAAAAAAAAAAAAAAAAATAGAGAGCATAGGAGTAAACCAGGAATTCACAGTTAAATGATCTTCCTCAAAGAATAAATACTGGGAGAATATCTGTTCAATAAATATTATTGTGAATATTATATAATCACATGTAGAAAAGTGTTTAAAATGGGATTGTCTGGTCTCTTGTGTACCATGGTACTCACATGCCCACATACATGCAACATGCCAGGGGAAAATACAGATTTTGGATACTGGGATGGTCATGAATTTCATTGGAATGTCTCTCATCAGTGTTTTTATAGCTATTACTATAGAAAATATTTATCTTTTTAAATTTTATCCTTAAGTATGTTATTCATTTTATGATATTATAAGTAATGTTGGTTTCTTGATCTCAATTTGAGACCATTTGCTGTTGCTATATTAAAATGCTTCTTTTGTATGCTGCTTTTATATCCTGTAACTCTGCCAAGTTCATTTATTCTCACAGTTTTCTGGTGGAATCTTTTGAGTATTTCTATGTATAATATTGTGTCATCTGCAAACAATGAGAAATTGATAGCTTAGTTTTTAATTTGATGGTTTTTTAATCTCTTGTTCTGTCTGGAGGCTTTGGCTGGAACTTCAGTACCATAATGAATAAAATTGGGATTGTTTCCTTGTTTTGTCATAATTTTTTCACATACTTTGCTCTGATTCACTCTTGGTTACATAGGGCACATAATGTAATAAGTTCTCACTTAATATTTTACAAATATTTTCACTTAATTCTTTGATACAATAAAATGTCTATACTTAATAAAAGTATTAAAATAATAAAAGTATTAAAATAAAATAAATAAAATAACTTAAAATATTAAAGTATTAAAATAAAAATATTTAAAAAGTATTAAAATTAAATAAAATTAAATAAACTTAAAATAAAAGTATTAAAATAAAATTAAAATAAAAGTATTGGCAGTGATAAAGCACCTGCTTTACATATATGAGTGTTTAACTTTGATTTCCATCCCTTCCTATATTAAACAAACAGAAAAAAACTTTGTATTTAAATTTAGCATTTGGGCCAATGTACTGAGAGTTTCCAGTTAGTTTTCTCTTTCTTTGAAGGCCGGCCAGATCTTTGATCTTTCTGTGTCTTGTATTCTATGAGCTTTGTTCTTTGTTGTAGACTTTTTCTGTGCATATGACCATGTATTTAGCATACTGCTTCTAGTCATATTTCCTTCTTCTATACCAACAAATGTGTTGGTGAGCACATTCGACCCTGGAACTCTCACAATTGCAACTGGGCTGTTAGTTGTTTGAAGAAACTGTTTTATGTCAAAATGTTAGAAACTTCCATTTTAAAAAGTTACTCAAGTTTTTTTGTTTTTGTTTTTTGTTTTGTTTTTGTTTTTGGATTAGTGGAAGGCAGAATTTTTTTAGATCTGTCATTACCAATTTTGACTTTTTATGTAGAAATTTAGATGAACATTTTTGGTTTTGAGTCCTTTCACAGAATAGATTCACTGTCTCTGGTTTGGCTTGTTACTATGGTGAGAAGTTTGCTATTGTTATTTTCTTACATTTGTAGTTAATTTAGCTTTTTATTTTGGCTATCTTTTAGACTTTTGTCTTCTTGTTTTTACTGTAGAGGTGTTTTTGGTTTTGATGTTTGTTTGATTATGATACTACTTGGTATCATTTTCTTCATCTTGCTTTTTTCTCTTCAGATAATTGTATTTACATAAAACTTTTTAAACATGAACTTTGTCATAATAGTTCTGTTCTATCTAGCTTGTTTTGTGTTTTGTATGATTTCTTTCTACTTTTTTGGATTGGGTTTTTTTGCTTCTTGATCAATTTTTGTCATTTCATGCCTCGATTTTATTTTTATCTAATACCAATTATTATGGATTTTGTCTTTATGCTGGATACTTTTATTTTGTTTTATATATTATTCTTTTTATGGACACCAGTTATTTTTAATTAGTAAGGTTTGCTAAGAACAAAAGTAGTATTTAGTCTGCAGCTAATTTTCCCCAATGCAGAATTCAAAGTATTCCCAACTCTGGATTTGTTCCATCTATTCTTTCACTGACTAAGAGTGGTTTTCACATGTATGGACATTTTAGTTAATGGCTAAAGACTTGACAGATCTCCAATTCCTACTTTCTGTCTTCAGCTTTCCACTCTGATACCATGGTACATAAACCTTGCTCACCTTGGCCTGTCTAAATTCTCAGTTCGTTTTTGCTTCCATCTGGTGTATGTTTTGGAGTTACCTTGTTTCAGCTCACAGTGCTGGTACTTAGATGTATAAGTATGGACCAATCTCAATGCTTCATTTCCTAGAATTCGTTGGTTATCCTAACAGAAATGCATCACCTTTTTATTTTTGCGTATTCTGTGCTTTGTATTTTGTTTCCTAGGGTTTTTTTTCTTCAAGTAAAAATTTATAGGTATATTTGTTTGTTTGACCCTGTCAGATGTACCTATGTTCTTTTTGCTGTTGTTTTTTTTTTATTTTTGAGGCAGAACCTTGTTTAAAAGCCTCATCTGCCTTAGAACTCAACTCAAAATAACATTGATCTTTCTGCCTCAGTCTATTAACTGCTATATTTAAAGGAGTACACTAACAGTTCTGTGTTTCTTAGTGGACTCTTCAGATAGAATCATATTTGGATTTTTCTAGGTGCTGTCACTTCTTTTTACTAATGCATAATGCAACAAAATGAGGTATACATGGTATCACTTTTATTAATTTATTGCTTTTTCCCCCCTGGAATCTTATTTCAGGGTTAAGAAAACATTATACTACATAGCTATGTGCATATTCCTAAAAAATGTGATATTGTAACTCATTTAAAATAAGTTGTTTGTCTCAGGTATCTCACACTGTTTCTTATGGTGTTTTTGAATAGCATTAACCTTCCTTTACTTAAAATTTTATTTTCAAGTCTTACTGTGAGTCATTTTCTGTGGTCCAAAATTCTTATTGACGATGTACATAATAAAAGATGGCATGTATGTGTGTGTTAGCAACTTCATTAGATGTTTAATTTCTATTTCATGTGAGTTAATTTTGTTTATCTCCTTACACACACACACACACACACACACACACACACACACACACATGTCTTCATGCAGTTTCTCAGTGGTTTTACTCTATTTTAAGGAAAAAATATTAGAGCACAATTTGACATAGAGCTGTTTGAGATAGGAGCTCATTGTATGTTGTGTTTCATGGAGTCGATCTCTTTGACATACAGAATTATTCACTTCAGAGCTCTTTCATATTTTTTTTTATATTTTTTATATATAAACAACAAAACTACTGGTTTCTCCCCCAGATCTTATATTGCAATAATTTAAGTTTAGTCTAATTACAGGAAAAGCTGCTATCAGTGCATTGAAAGAACTTTTGTTTTTAATTGACTAGAGGACATTCTTCTGTCATTGTAAGGAGAAAATAATAATAAGTCCCTGTTTGTCAAGAAAGCAATCTAAATCTAATTTTAAGGCACTATATTTACCCCACCCTCAAATTGTTAATACAGTTAGTTAAAATTAGTGAGGTTTTTTCCCATAGAAACCAACATGTTCAATTTACACTATAAAATTGAAATAAAACAAAAGATTAATGTAGTTTTACCAGATCTATACTTCTGTAATCGTTTTTTTAAGTTTCCACGTAAACATCATGCTGAATTCATTTTGCTGTTCATTTCAAAACCCCAGTGTCAAAATGCTATTGAAAATTAATCTTTTCTTAAAATTTTTGTTATTTTTCTTCATGTCTGAACTTTTTTGCATTTTAGTTTAACATTTCTACTGTCTGATTCTTTAGAATACCTGTCTGAATGAGATGGAGCTGTTGAAAGTAGAGATTGTACATACAAAATAATTTTTGTATGAAAATTAAGAGTTCTGAAAAATATTTTTATATCAACAGTTGTAATCAACTCAGGATTTGAAACAACTATTGTACTCTGTCATACCCTATGTACTAAAGTATAATATTAGTTCCTAGAGGACAAAAAATTTTGTTTGATATCTTTTCCATGTTACCTAGTTTTTTTTGTCAGATTGATACTTAGAGTCACTTGAGAATAGAAATTTTAATTGAAAAATGCCTTTGTTGCATTGACCTGTAGGCAAATCTGTAGGACATTTTCTTGATTGATGTGGGCAGACCCACAGGGGGCTCTTTATAAGAAAGCAGGCAGAGCAAGCCAGTAAGCAACAGTTTTTCCCCATGGCCTCTGCAGAGCATCAGTTTCTTTCCTGACTTCCCTGTATGATATGCTACAAGCTGTAAGATGAAATAAGCCAATTTGCTTTTTGGTTCATGTATTATCAGAGCAATAGAAACCCTAACTAAGTCATATATCTCACTGATCATAAAAGAAATGACATTTCATTTGAATTTGAAAGAATAATCAGTATATATAATCAGTGTAGTACTGATTATATTACAGGCATCAGGTCACCACAATGATGTAGGTGTTGATTCATTTGGACTCTGTCAACTAAAGAAAACTGATTTTTGGGCCCAACAACAAGACAATTGGTTGTTATTAGATTAATGATTAAAATTTGTAATATTAATTAAAATATCAACTTATCCCTAAACTCAGCATTATAAAGGAGCTATTATTATGTCATAGTTTATATAGATTAAGAATTAGAGAGCGGCCTAGCTAGATGGTTCTGGTTACTAGGTTGCCTGTATAACTATACGTTTTACAAAATTAGAAGGCATTATTTTGAGTTGGTTGTGGTTAGCATTTTTGTCTAAACTCTGCCCCACAGTTACCTGGCAACAGCCAGGTATGCCTGACTTACTATAAAAGGGGCTGCTTGCCCCTCCTCTCTATCTTTTCTTCTTGCTCTTTCTCTGTCTTCTAGTCTGGCTCCCCCTCTCTCCCTATTTCCCTCCCCTCTCTCTCTCCTTGTGCTCATGGCTAACCTCTGCTCTGTGTTCTGTCTCTGTCTCTCTTCCCTTTCTCCCTCCCTCCCCCCTCTCTATCTCTATCTCTGTTTTTCTCTCTTTACTTTCTCTGCTCCCCTCCCCATGCCCTGAATAAACTCTATTCTATAGCCACCTTCCTGTGGCTGATCCCTCAGGGGGAAGGGATGCCTGAGCATGGGCTTGCAGAGGCACCCCCTATCCCCACACCTGACTACACATCCACCCAACATATTCCTTCTCTATTTTTATAAAACACAACAGTATGCCTTTAATCACAAAATTGCTGGGGTGTGCAGCAACAGAACCATAGGCTTGAACTACTCTGGGATGCCTAATAAAAACCTTTTGAAAAATTTAAAGAAGCCCTCCACCCCTAACAAATAAAAGAGAAGCAGGAACAAGGAAGAGGAGAATAAAGCTGGCCGAGGAACAGGGGAAGGAACAGGAAGTATTCTGAAACTCTTTTGTTTACATGGTAAATATTTGTAATTCATGCATGGTCTGATTTAAATGTTATCCAATACTTATATCTACTGAAATACCACAGGTTACCTCATTAATATTTATAATTTAATTTTTAATTTATATGTCAAAATGAATTTAAAATTAGAGACATTGTTCAAACTTCAGTCCTCTGGTGTAATTTGGAAGATCTTTTTGTAAGATAGCTTAACTCAACATAAGTGATAGCAGAAGGCATCAGTTACACATTGCATGGAACTCCCCAAAGGGAACCTGAATGCTAGTCATGTGGCAAGTAGGTTTCCTAGCAAGAAATCATTAGCTAAGAGATGACAAGTTTCTCATACAGTCTTTTCTGACTTAGTTTCTGGCATCAAAATGTTCATTTTGACCATGTTGTATTCATCACTGATCAGTAACTTGGGTTACTCATACTGAAGAAAAGGTAAACAAATATCCACCAGAGAGAGATACCCTTAGCATGTTTTTGTGGACATATTTTGAAAACACCACACAAGGGGTAGAGAATGATGGCTCAACAGATATGAGTGTTTGTTTGGTGTACAAGCCTGAGAACCTGAATTTGATCCCCAGATCTCACTTAAATACCCACTTTAATACACTTGAGAGACTGAGGCACAAATTGCCAAGAGGTTGAGACCGATAGAATACAATGAGACCTTGCCTAAAAGGAAAGAGAGGGACAAATAATTTATCTGAATATGGTGACACACACCTATAATCCCTAGTACTTGGTGGTGGCAGGAAAAATGCAAAAAATAAATAAGGAGAAGTGTCTTAATGCAAAGTTAAAGCTGAATTTTACTTCTAATTTTAATCTTAATGTATTAAAGGTACTTAAAATTTAACATAATAGCTGGGCGGTGGTGGCACACGCCTTTAATCCCAGCACTTCGAGTTCGAGGCTAGCCTGGTCTACAGAGTGAGTTCCAGGACAGCCAAGGCTGTACAGAGAAACCCTGTCTCGAAAAACAAAAAAAAACAAAAAAAAAATAAAAGAAAATTAACATAATAAATGAGAAACCTTAAAATTTGATTGAATGCCAAAAGATTTAATATTTTTGTTTTTGTTTTTTGTTTTTGGAGACAAGGTTTCTCTGTAGACCTAGCTGCCATGGAACTCACTATGTAGATCTGGCCTCCCACTTACAGAGATCTGTCTGCCTATGCCTACTGAGTCTGAGATGAATGGCTTGTGCTACCGTGCCCCACCCATATGTTTGTGTTTGGGTTTTGTTGTTGGTTTTTTTTTTTTTAGTTTTTTTTTTTCTTAAATTAGGGTTAGTAATCTGATTTTAAAAAGGTAAAATTAAAAAAAAAATTCTTTTTTTTTTTAGAAATTACCTTAGAGTAGGAAAATCATCTCAGGACAACTACATTAATGCATGTTTTGAGATAAATAGATATAATTCTAAAATGTATGGGTTTTCTGCCTCTTATTTTAGCTAATGTGGATTATTCTTCATTGTTCAGCCTAAAACATAAATTAATCAATGTTAAAAGACCTGTGTGTCATCCGAAATATAAATAAATAAAAAAAATTTAAAAAGAAAAAGAATCTGGCATTGGCCAAGGACAAGGAAGTGGGCTTCAGGCAGGAATCTGACATTAGGCTAGAACAAAGAAGTAATTTCAGGCAGGAATCTTAAATATTAGCTAAAACAAGGAAGTAAGCTTCAGACATGAAATGACTTTGGGCTAGGATAGGGAAGTAGAACTGGGGAGTGTTCTTGGAAATTTGTTTATTACCTTGCTTATTCTTTGACTATTTGTGTTTATTGTCTTGCTTGTTCCTTGACTATTTGCATCTATTGTGTTGCTAGTTCCTCAACCTAGAACTGACCTTAGTACTTGCATGTAATTAAAATGGTATAAAAGCAAAAAGGAGGAAGGGGGGTGGGTTGGGAGCTTGGGGGGGCAGGAATGGAGAAAGGGGATGACTGAACTGTAAATAAATAAAATATCCAATAAAAAAAGAATATGTAGTAATGTTTGTAAAATAAACTTAGCGCTTAGTTGATGAAAAAAAAAAAGACCTGTGATGTGAATGAAGTGATGAGATAATGTTTCATAGAAATACAAGCTAAACGACAGATTTCCTTACGACTCAGTAAATGTCTCGGGGTTTAGTTTTGTAAATTCTTTTACATTTTTACTTTTTATTATTTTATGTGTTGGATGTATTTTACCTGGTCCTATGTTTGTACACCATGCAAGTGCAGTGAGTGCTAAGGCTTGAAAGGAGGCATCTCAATCCCTTGGAATTTGTAAAGTTACAGATGGTTGTGAAACTTAGGTGGAGATGTTGGAAGTCAACCTGGGTGCTCTAGAAAAAACCATTTCTGCAGCCCTTATTGTGCTTTTCCAAATAATTGGCTGCTATATGATTTAGTCTTAGTAAATATGTAAATTAGTTTATGGTGGTTATAAAAGTTCATTAACAATTGTGCAAGCATTCTGGTTAATGGTTGTTTAGAAATAGTTTTGAACTCTTGTCACATTGGTTTTTTTCTCAGATGATTTAACAGTATTTAAAACTCTAGTTGTATCATAAAACTCTTAAATGCCATTCCTATTCCAATGAAGATAGTATGTTAGTGTTTGTTATACTTGGAGTTAGTAGTTTCTGCTTTTATAAAAACCAAATTAAACAAGATATTTGTATTGGAGACCTTTTGCAGTGTGACTATAAAACAGTATTCAGAATATTTACATTGGGCTTTTGAAGTGCTTCACTGGAATCATTTGAGGCCAAGGCTACTTATCTGAGTTTAATCCTCTGTAACCTGTTACAGAGAAAAAATACCAACTGTTGTAAGTTTTCTTCTGCCCTCCCCACTTATGCCATGGCATATGTGCAGACCCTCTAAAAGCAAATTGAATAAATGTAATTTTTAAGGAAATATTTGTCTTGGACTGGGAATGCATCTCAGTTAATATAGAACTTTGCTAGCATTCGGAACTAAGTAAAACTGCTTGCAATCACAGTTCTTGCTTATCATCCCTGCACTTGGGAAGTGAAAGCATGAGGATCAAAGGTTCAGGGCCATCCTCAGCTGCAGAGATTTGAAGTCTAGACTTCATAACTTGAGATCCTATCTCAGGAAAGGAAAGAATATGATTTATATCTATTGAAAACTAGTTGGAATACATTCTAGGTTTCTGTCTAATTTAGAGGTTTGTCGTCTTTTGTCTCATCCAGTGATGCAATTGCTGAAATTAGAGCCATCTGTATTGAAGAAATTGGAGTATGGATGAAAATGTATAGCGATGCCTTCCTAAATGACAGTTACCTGAAATATGTAGGATGGACTCTTCATGATAGGGTAAGTTGGTGACTTCTGATTTTGATGAAGAGGTATTTGTGTTTATATTGACATGACAACAGCCAAAATTGCAGTAGTGTATTATTTTTTTAAGAGATGTAATAATATGAAATTTCAGATAGTACAAATAACTGTTGATCACTATTATGAAATTTAAGACAGTGATTTATGAGTCTCCCTTGGATGCAATGCTTTCTTGAATTTTACTGAGGACTTGGTATATCTGTCCTTATAAGAAAATATATGCATTACCATCAAGAAGGTAATAGTCTCCTTTTCAAGGATCAAAGGTGATTAGTTGTATATAAAATTAAATAAGTTTTCTCATTTGGAATTCTGTTGGGTTACAGTATGATTTTTGAAGTCAGAGGTAAAGCAGATTTGTTAGAGCCCTTGAATTAACTAAGCCTATTTTAGATTGATCCATCTCTAGCTTTTTAGAAAAAGACTTGGTTTTAAAAGAAATCTTATGATTTTGACTCCCACAAGAAATCCTCAAAATAACTAAAGATGGGATTGATAACTTACTGGATTTTTTCTAAATAGTGGTATTTCTGTAACCTTAACTACCAGATTTTCATAAACAAAAGAATTTTGTAAAGTTTGTTTTAAATTGTAGTATTTTAATTGACTAAGATACAGCAATTAGAACATTTTTAAAATATTACTACATCTTTAGGTCTAAAAAGAAATTAAGTAATAATATGAAGACTTGTTTTCTGTGTCTTGTGTCTGTTGATGTTTACTAGAAAACAACTTAGTAATTAATGCTGGTGAGCTGGTTCAGCATATAAAGAAGCTTGTTGTTCCATTCTGACAGCCTAAGCTCACATACAGGAAGGAGGGCCAGTACTATTTAGTTGTAGTCCATCCTCGACATATACTTACACATACTATCACACGTGCACATATAGACACGAATGAGTAAATAAACACATTCTAAATATTTTAGTATTACCAGTGTTGAAAATTCCCACTGTTATTGCAATTATCATTGAAAGTTCTGTTAAAGTTCTTGAATGTGTACAGACAGACTTTCACAGCTTGATTGCTTAACATACAGATTTTCCATTTCAGTACCACAATATAAGGATGTTATAATCCTCTCCCCCCCCCATACAAATTTTTGGTAAATATATAATTCTAGACTGGACTGCATATATATTTATTTGTTTCAATATTTTTCATGTATATTCTTCATGTGAATTTAGACCTTTCTGTTAAGCCTTCTTTAGGTTGATCTGTGAATTTTGTTTTACAGTTTGAAAGAATGTAGAATCCTAGCGTACCTACATGAATGCTTTCATGTGCTCTAAATAAGTCCATGTTAGTCTTTTGAATGCATTTGAACTGCAAAACTTTTATTTTCTCTCATTTCCATCTCAGTTTTTCCTCCAGTCCCCAGAGAGTGTTTTTCTATATTTATGTAACACTTAGCAATTTTAACTTATCTTTATAAATGACCACCAATTCTGGGACGATATTAATTTGATGTTGTTAATGTAAATGTCATTATTTTTTAATCAAATATGTTAGATTATTTTTATTTCATTTTATGTATATGGGTGTTTTGCCTGAATCTGTATATGTGAATTTTGTGCATGTCTGTTACCCAAGGAGGTCAGAATGAAGTGTTAGGAGGTCTGGGGTTAGTGGCATTTGTGAGCCACTATGTGGGTGCTAGAACCTGAATATGGGTCTTCTGCAAGAGAAATAAGTATTCTTAATTGTGGAACCATCTCTCTTCCCAACAATTACCAGTTTCAAAGATCTTTCATTTTTAATTATATGGCAGTGGTAGAATGAGTTATTTGTATGTGTGTATGCAGGTTCCTGTGGAGTCCTGAAGAGGGTGTCAGATACCCTAGAGCTTGGGTTGCATCCAGTTCTGAGTCATACAGTATGGTTCCTAGGAACCTAATTCAGGTCACTGTAAGAGATAATACAGTCCAGTCTTAAAATTATATATTTTCCAGAAGCAAGACAGATGAAAACCAACAGAAGTGTTATATGCACACACAATGTATGTTCAAGTCAGAACATCTGGAATGGAGTCAGTCTTCTTCTGCTGTGGGATATGGGGATTGAACTCAGATCATTAGGCTTGCACAGGAAATGCTTTCACCTGCTGAGACATCTTGTTGCATTCTGAAAACCTT
Organism: Rhabdomys pumilio; assembly: GCA_030674055.1. Classification (NCBI taxonomy): domain Eukaryota; kingdom Metazoa; phylum Chordata; class Mammalia; order Rodentia; family Muridae; genus Rhabdomys; species Rhabdomys pumilio. Next base: position 8,931,558 of record JANHMN010000020.1, on the reverse strand, counting down.
TTTTTTTCCTTTTGGTTTCTTGAAACAGGGTTTTTTCTATGTATCAGTCCTGGCTTTTCTGGAACTTGCTCTATAAATCAGGCTGGCCTTCAACTCACAGAGATCCACTTGCCTCTGCCTCAAGTGCTGAGATTTAAGACAAGTGCCACCATGCTGCCTAAAAAAATTTTTCCCAAAGAGAACTTTTCAGACATACTAATAATCTATAACAAATACATATGATACTATACCCCTATTTATTATATTCAGTTGTTTTTTTCCTATTTCTATATATGGTCATTTAAATATTTATGGATCTATTAATAAAAATTAGATACTGTAATAAATAAAATTCAGTGAGGCTTAGTAGTAGTGATACACTGAAGTGCTTTATCTTTATGGTGCCGTAATAAAACTTTGGAGAACAGTGCTGTCCCCAAAATCAAGTACTCAAATTGGAATTTTCATTCTAAGAAAATATTTTACAGTTTTCTAACTTACTTTCATGAATCTCTACTAATTTAATTGGTAGGAAGTTCCTGTGGTTTATGCTAGACACATGATATATAAAGTACCAAGATGTGAGAGTAGAGTTAAGAATTGTCACTGAGAGTTATTAGTGCACAAGGTGAAAATAAAATTCTATTCTTATCCTTACTGTGCTTAAATGTTTTGGCCTGTGAATCTTAATAAAGAAGTTTTGTAGAATGCTTGTTTGGTCTTAGTTTTAAGGCTATATTTGGGTAGAAATTAGTTGTATTACTTTACATATAAAGTTGTGACTTTACATTTGGAAAATTGTTCTTACTCACTGATTGATTTCTTTTTCATTGTGTGTGCATAATACTTCTGTTGGGTTTCCACCTGTCTTGCTGCTTAAGAATATTTTGTGAGCAAATTCTATAGATTCTCCGCTACCTTCCCTTCAGCATTGCTGCTCTTTGCAATTGTTATACACTGTCCTGTCCATTTTGTGTTTCTGTGACAGAATACCTGAAGCTGCACTTCCAAGATCAGGAAACACCCTCTGGTCAGTTCCTAATGAGGCTATTCTGACCATATCCAGCATGACAAAGTGTAGCACATGTATAAGTGGATTTAAGAGAGCTAACATTGAGAAAGACAGCAAGAGCCTCAATCTGATATAACCATCTATTTTCTCAAGAAGTAATCAACTAGCTTTAAGCTAGGTATGGTGTCCTAGCTTTCTACTGCCTTCAGTAGTTCTACACTGGGAGCAAATTTCCCACACATGAAACTCTGGAGTTCAAGTATTATTATACAACAATATTTCCATTATGTGTAATGGTTAGTTGATACCACGTTATCTATACTATTCTAGTCTCTTTATTTCTGTCTCTGTGAGCCAGTGTTCCCATTTTGTTCATGTTGATATTTTTTTATCTTAGCCTGGTTAAAAAAAGAGAGAGAGAGATTTGTGTGTATTATGAAAAAGGCTTCTAGTACTGCCCTTAAGATAAATACTTGAAGCTGCATATGTAGCAGAGATTGGCCTTGTGGGCATCAGTGGGAGGGGAGGCCCTTGCTCCTGGGAAGGCTTGATACCCCAGTGGAGGGGGGAGGGACGATGCTGAAGAGCCCTCATAGTAGCACCTGCATGGGGGATGGGATAGAGGGTTTGTGGAGGGGAAGCCAGGAAAGGGGATAACATTTGAAATGTAATAAATAAAACAACCAGTAAAAAATTAAAGCTAAACTGAAAAAAAAGATAAATTCTTGATTAGGAGTAACAAAAACAAGGTGGGAAGAAGGAAAGTAGGAATTAAAGTTCTTAGTTGTGTCTACTCAACTATCCTTTAAAGCCTCCTGCTTCCTCTCGTAACTCACTTTTTGGCATAAGAGATTTTCTCTGTAAATATTTGCTCTGTATTTGGGTTTGACTTTTGTTATAATCAATTATTTATCTATAAGAAATATATATCTCTTGACATTTTGTCAAAAAAAAAAAAAAAAAACCAACCCACCAACAAAGCATTTGACTTGAACTGGCCATATAATGATGCTGCCATTTTCTTTTTAGTATTCAGTGTCACTTAGAGTCTTAGGCAGGATTACTATTGTTGTTATGAAACACCGTGACCAAAAGCAAGGTAGGAGAAAGTTTTATTTTGCTTACTCTTCATTATTGCGGTTCATCATCAAAGGTGGTCACAGAAGGGATCTGAAGAGAGAAACCAATGCAGAGGCCATGACAAATACTGCTTATTGGCTTGTTCCCTCTGGCTTGCTCACTCTGCTTTCTTGTAGAATTCAGGACCACCACCCCATTGTAGCACAACCTGTTATAGATTGGACCCTCCTATATCTATCACTATTTAATAAAATGCCCTACAGACTTGCCTACACCTCAATCTTAAGACAACATTTTTTAGTTGAGGTTCATTCCTCCAGGAAGATTCTAGATTATGTGAAATGGACATAAAAACAAGATAGTTCACTTAGCACACCACTCAATCCTTTAGTTCTTATAGTTGTTATTGACCTTATTCCCTCAAATATTTCAATGCTTTACAGGTAGCATACATTGCCTTCCACCCACTGATAAGGATGTTAGCAAATATACTTCTATTCTATATCAATAACTGTCACCTATCATGATCTTCAAGTAATCTAGTCCAAAGTATGTTCTTAAAGACTTCCTTTGCATCTTTTCTGTTTTGGTCATGTTCATCATAAACCAATTCTGATTCTGAGTCATTGGTCACTTATTGGCATTTATGTTCTTGAGACATGCATCATCTGACCATTTCATTAGTGTATGAATGTGTACAGTGTATTTATTAACAACCTTCATAATATACATCAATCACTTTATGTGCCTCTTGAATCAGACTAGAAACTCAGTAAACATGAAGTGTTTGAGGCTGCTGTTAGCTTAACTTAAGCATACTATTTTACTGTAAATTTCTTAGGTGTATGTTCTGAAATAATACACTACAGTAGATACATAAGGAAGCAGTATAGTCATTATAATTGAATAATTTATATTATACTGAATTCTATGTGCACAGTTTGTTTACACCTTCATGACCACAAACACATCACTAACACATTGCACTAGTATTTTAATGGCTAAAATGCCACATTTAAGTGAATTTTTAGCTCCATTATAATCTTATATATCTTAACTACATAATCCTTTTTTGACCAAAACATTCTATAATAGTATGTGATTGTATTAAGGTTTCTATTTAGCTACAGCCAAGAAGAAAGTGAGGAAAGTATAATAAATAAGGCAAACAAACAAAAATGTGGCTTCAGAGTTGTTTTATTATTCTGTTGTTCCTTATCCCTTTTTTCGTGGGAAGTTCTTTCCTTAGCATATGACTTCACAGGGTACTTGAAGAAATAAACTGCACCTTAAATGTATTTTAATCTTCTAGATATCACTGAACAGTGGAACAAAGAGGAAATAAGATTAGACTTTTTAATAATAAGATTTATTTTATTGGAATGGGGACTAAGAGGAGGGTTAACAACTGTAATGTAAATAAAGAATAAAAAATTTCATTTTATTTATATCTGTGTCTAAGTTTGTATGACTGTTTGCCATGAGTGTGCATACATGCAGACATCAAAACATGGTGCTGGATTCCCTCCATAGCTGAAGTTACCTGCTGTTATAAGAAGCCTGATTTGGATGGTGGAAACTGAACTCAGGTCTTCTGAAAATTCAGCAGGCACTTTTGACTTTTGAGCTGTCTTATCTCTCCAGCCCTGGATTAGACTGTTTTATCCTCAAGTGTTTAGGATTTTTTGTCCTGGCTATTGTCTCTGGTCAGTTCTTCTGAAAGGGCACAAATACAGCCGACGTAGACAAAGGCTCTTTAAAGAGGTAGTGAAGTCCTGGAGATCTGACTGTACTTGAGCAGCATCTGCTATGGATACTTTGAGTTCCTCTTGAGCCCTTAGAGAAAAACACTACATTGTTGAGTGATATATAGAAATTACTTAAAACAGCACATATAGTAAGCTGATTATATTTACCTCTTTACTTTTATTTATTTATCCCATTAATGGTCATGGCAGACAGTAACATTACAAAAATCTAAAATGTAAAAAAAAAAAAAAAAAAGTCACCCCTTTCACTGATTTTTTTTCAAACTTTTATCAGTGTACTCCTATATGTAATTTTTAAGAGAAATTTTATAAATACCAGAATAACTGACATGTGTCATTTCTTGTGCAGCTAGCTAACACACTGTTATGTTAAAAAAATCTAATTTTGTTTGCTGCTAGAATGCATCGATATTGCCAAAATATGTTACTTGTTAGAGCATGGAAATCTCAATCCTATTTGAATTGCTTATTGTTACATAGATTTCTGAGTGATGTTAAATGTATTTTGATATCCAACATCCTCTGTTCAATTCTTTTTTTCTTTTTGGTGGGGAATCTAGTCTTTATATTTGTGAAATTCACATCTCTTAACCTGTAAGTTTTTTTGTAAATTAAGAAAGTCTTGGGGTCTGGAGAGATGGCTTAGAGCTTAAGAGCACTGACTGCTCTTCCAAAGGTTCAATTCCCAGCAACCACATGGTGGCTCACAACCATTTGTAATGAGATCTAATGCCCTCTTCTGGTGTGTCTGAAGACAGCTACAGTGTGCTCATATATGATAGATAGATAGATAGATAGATAGATAGATAGATAGATAGATAGAT
>JANHMN010000020.1:8908977-8926884 GCA_030674055.1 Rhabdomys pumilio | reverse complement strand
GATAGATAGATAGATAGATAGATAGATAGATAGATAGATAGATAGATAGATAGAGTTGAATGGTTTTTAAGACACCTCCCCTGTTCAAATTTAATGACTTTGTTAAGGATACTCTCTGCTGGGATAGAGATTTAGCTCAGTAGATTGCAGTATTCTGCTAATGAATAGATGATAGCATTTCTAAGACTCTTTCTATAGAGTTTGTCTCTGTATTAAGTAGTTGGCTACTTACCTGTTTTCCTAAATGCTCTCATTTCTCAGTGATATAGAAAAGCATATATTGCCGGGCAGTGGTGGCACACGCCTTTAATCCCAGCACTTGGGAGGCAGAGGCAGGTGGATTTTCTGAGTTCGAGGCCAGCCTGGTCTACAAAGTGAGTTCCAGGACAGCCAGAGCTACACAGAGAAACCCTGTCTCGAAAAACAAACAAACAAACAAAAAGAAAAGCATATATCATTTGATTTTTCTGGCATTGAAAGCATGCATTCTTTTATTATTACCAGAGTTAATTCATTTTTTTCAAGTTTTCCTGAGAAGGAATTTATTTACAACAATAATCACATAAAGCCTTGAACTTTAGAACAAAGTTCTGAAATTGTGAAAATCAGCAGCATAAACTATCACTCAGTGTTTAATAAAGCAATACATTGGTATGTCAATTATTTACATGAATCTGAAGGGCGTGGAAAACCTAAACAAAAAATGCTTGACGGGGAGGCAAGTCTTTTCAAACTTATGCTCACACATACAGCTGAGGCATCAACACAATGCACACTTAAGTTATTCTAGCCAATTCCTACTGTTTCCCCCAGAGAAAACACCAAATGTGGCCATGATGAAAAAAGTACTGATCAACCAACACATATGATTTGACTTACTGTCACGATGCGAACAGAATGTCTATTTAAAAACAAGACTGAAAATTAGCAAACAACTTTTTTCTTGGACTATTTCTCTGTTCATGCTGTGACGTCCCTAAAGGCTGAAAGCACACAATTGATTTCCAGGTGCTTAAGAGTCCTTAAGGCTGAGTGACCATCATCAAGCTACCAAAGTAAAGCTTTGGAAAATTAACACTTGCAAAACTTTACCCGGTTTTTGTTTTATTTTTTTGTTGTTGGGTTTTTTTTTGTTGTTGTTGTTGTTTTGCTTTTTTTTAAAATTTATTTATTATTATTATTTTTTTTTTTGACTGAACACTGATTCACACTGCCCCCCACCCAAGATGGGGTCAGGAAGTTTTCTTCATCTCGTTCTTTCCTAACTCCTAGGGATTCTTACCTAACTAAGGGGCAGTATTTTCTTTGGGTGACTTCAGCTCGGCTCAACCTTAACCGAGCGATGATGTTATTAAGGTCCTCAACCCTGAACAAAAAACCAGCTTCCTTCCAACCCAGCTGTTAACACTGAATAGAACTAGCGCGGAAACCGTACGGAGATGGTACGAAACCAACCCAGCGGACTGGTTTTCCTGGACCTCCCCACCTCAGCAGCCCCCAGACACCCCCATCTCTCCTGCTCCGGAACGGGAGGGGGAAGGGAGGGCGCGCCCCGAGGATGTCCCCCTTGGGTTTCCTGGGGCTGGTGGCTGGAGGTGAGAGCGCCCTTCCTGCCAGCCCGAGTCCCTACCGTCCTGGCCTCGGACACCACCACAGACCGCAACAGGGCTTTCTGAGGAGACCGGCCGAGGCAGCGCGCTGCACACTTGCCTGCCCGCCTCTCCGTGCAGTGCTCACAGCTCAGGCCAGAGCCCACGGGGATCACCGGGCTGCCAGGCAGCATACAGAAGCTGATATGATGCCCCCAACACATAGACAGCAGAGGACTCCTGACTCTGGGTTTAGTCAAAGAAGATGCACCTAACCCTCAAGAAACTGGAAGCCCCAGGGAGTTTAGAGGTCTGGGGGTGGAGACACAGGGCAGTGGGTGAGGTATGGGATGTGCAACAGTTCAGAGGGTGAACTGAAAGGAGAATAAAATGTGGACTTTAAAATAAAATTAAGTAAATAAGTAAATAAATAGATGATCTTTTAAACAAGAAAAGCATATATTAAATATTGGTTGAATAAGTAAATCATTTATCCCTTAATAGAAAATTGTTTTTATGGGACCATTCTATAATTATAAGCAGAACAAATGAGCATAACATTTTATAATTATATAGGTATAATTTATAATCTAGTAAACATACCTATAAAACTAGATTATAAATCTAATGTACTACAGAGGCATATGGACAGTATTTCATGATCAGGCTTAGTTTCTAAACATTTGATAAAGGTTTTAATTATTAAGTTACTAACAACTTTTATTGAGTTTTTTTTTTTTATAAAACCTTATGTTGTCTTTCTCATCGTATATTTAAGTATGAAATAAGTTGAAGAAGTTAGACTGAGAGTTGCTTTATTCTTCATAAAGTCTTAATTGTTTTTTAACCCTTGAACACTGAAAATGATGAGTTTGTTTTGTTTTGTTTTGTTTTTGTCTTTGTTTTGCATTTCTAAAGCAAGGGGAAGTGAGACTGAAGTGTTTGAAGGCCCTCCAGAGCCTGTACACCAATAGAGAGTTGTTTCCCAAGTTGGAGCTCTTTACTAATCGGTTCAAGGTAAGTGTCAAAATCATGAACAAATTAAAGGTTTCTCTTTGCTGATACTAGTTATACCTACATTAGCAAATGGCATTATCGTGTGTTTGGGTTTTATTCTTTAGTGTTTTATTAGTTTGCAATGCATTTAGTGTCATTCTGGCATTTTTCAACGTGCCTTGTTTTTGTTGATTCTTCTCTTCCAGCCTTCTCTCATTTTTCTGCGTGCACCCTATCCTACTGTGTGGGCTTCTTTTAGCTTTTATACCATATATGTTCTGTGCCTTTACCTTCTCATAGTTCTTTTTCCAGTGCCATGTCCTTTTCCTTATTAATACTTTCATATACATATGTGAATATTAATATATGTAGTTTACATATGAGAGGAAGAATATTTCTTTTTCTGAATCTTTTACCTTTTTAAATTTCCAGGTCTATCCATTTTCTTGCCAATTTTATGATTTCACTTTTCTTGATAACTCAATAAAATTATATTTTGTATATGTACTACACTTTCATAATCTATTAGTTGATAGAAATCTAGACTCATTGTATTTTCTTGCCACTATGAATAGAGTGGTAAGAAACCATGGATATGTAAGTATTTCAGTGATAAGATAGTCTTTTGTAGAAGTTGCTGAGAGTAGAATTAACAAGATTCATGTTAGTTCTATTTTTAACTTTGAGACCACCCGTACTGATTTCTATAATGTCTGCACCAGAATACATTTGTACAGCTATGCATGAGGTTCTTTATCCCCACATGGTTACCAACACTTACCATTTCCTTTCTGGGTGATAGTCATGTTCACTGGCATGAGGCTAGATCACAAAGTAATTTTTAAATTTTCCTGGTTATTAAGAATATTAATACTTTTAAAAGTATTTATTAGTCATTTGTATTTCTCTTCTTTTGAGAGGTATCCCTTTAGTTCTTTAACTTATTGATTTGCTGTTGTGGAGTTTAGATTTTAACTTTTACAGTTCTTTATATATTCTGGATAGTAACCCCCTTTGTAAAATATAGCTGTCAAAGATTTTCTTCCATTCTGTATGTTGTTTTCCTTTACTGTGAAGGAGTTTTTAATTTTAGATCGTCATGCATCTCATTTTTTTAGACTGCTTGTTGTGCTACTTCAGAAAGTTCTTGCCTGTGTCTATATCTTAAAGTGTTCCCCCTCAGTAATGTTAATGTTTAAGGTTTTAAAATCTCTAATTCATTTGAATTAATTTTGATAGTATGAAAAGAGATGAAGATCTAGGTTCATACTTATGCAAGTGGACATCTTGCTTTGCCATTACCATTTGTTGAATATACTCTGTTTTGGGTTTTGTTTTATTTTGTTTTCTAGCATGTGTTATTAACATAAAAAGTTAGAAAAGTTTGCATGTATATTTTTGTTTCTGAGGCCTTTGGTCTACACATCTGATTTTCTGTCCTAATACCTTGCTGTTTTTGTCATTATCACTATGTATAGTTCAAAATTAGGTATTGTGATTTCTCCAGTAGTCACCTTCCTGCTTAGGATTGTGATCCATATAACATTAATTCTACCACCTAGAACCATGTAATGTGATGTTTCTCGTCCTGTGAGTCGTGATTCCTTTGGGGTCAAACAATACTTTGACATGAGTTGCCAAAGACTATCAGAAAACACAGATATTTGCAGTGTGGTTTATAAAAGTAGCAAAATTACAGTTATGAAGTAGCAGTGGAATAATTTTGTAACCACAACATTACAACACAACATGAATATCTCTGTGAAGCGGTCACAGCGTTAGGACAGCTGAGAGCCATTGATGTAGGCCTGTTATCATCTAATATCATCTGCAGATGATTTCTTCAGTGTCTTGAAATTTTATTTGTTGGATTCTTTAACTTAATCTTTTTGAAAAAACCAAACCAAAAAAAAAAAAAATGTTTTAGATTGATTCCTTGGTTGTGGGCTTGGCTTACACACCATGACACAAAGTATGGAAGTCAAAAGACAACTCTTCAGACTTGGGTTTTCCCATCCATCTTTACGTGGGTCTCAAGGATCAAACTCAGGTTGCTAAGCTTCTAAATTGAATACTTTTGTCCACTGAACATTCTTACCCTCTAATCCCTTTTGAGATTATTGTGAATGTGATTATTTTTCCCTAATTATTCTTCAGCAAATTGCTTCTTGGTATGTGAAAAAGTTAGTGGATGTTATGTTGATTTTGTATACTGCAATTTTACTGAATTTATCAATGTTTTCTGGTGGCATCTCTTGTCATCTCCAAATAGGGGTATTTGACTTTTTTCTTATAATTTTTTTCCTTTTATATATCTTTCTTTTGTCTTGATGCTGAAATTAAACTTCAAGCTCAATTCCAGATAAGAGTGAAGAGAATAAGCACCCTATCTCTTTCATGATTTTGGAGAAAATGCTATTTTTCTACCTACTATACAATTTTCTATATATTAGTCATATATAACTTTTATTATTCTGTGATATATCCTATCTGATTTCTTCAGGACTTTTGTTATGAAAACATATTGACATAACTTTTGTTATGAAAACAGTTGCTTTTTCTTTTTCTATGGAGATGTTCCTGTGATTTCTTTTATGTGTCTTAACTTTGTTGTGTGGTATATTATAGCCATTGATGAGCATATTAAACCAGCCTTGCAACCCTTGGATGAAACCATTAGTGGTGTAGGATGTTAATTTTTTTTTTAGTTTGATTTGAACATATTTTCATTTTTTTGTATTGTTTTGTAGTTTTAGTGTCAGAATAATCCTAGCTTAATAGAATGAATATGGTAAATTTTTTTTCTTTTTCTGTTTCATGGAACATAGGGAGAATCGTTAACATTAGATCTTTACAAGTTTCATAGACTTCAACTCTGAATTCATCATTCCTTGGCTTTTGTTTGTGGGAAATCTTTCTATTGTTGATTCAGTGTTACTGCTTATAGTAAGTCTATGTTTCTATAATTTGGATTGGTCCTATGAATTTAGAACTTTACCCAATTTTTTTTCTAACTTTTCAGTTCCGATTAGTTCTACCTATCCTTTTAGAATTCTTTTCATTAATTTTTCCCTAATAATTTCTGTGTAATAGTTTGTGTTTGGTTCTTGTTTTTCTAGAACCTGAAGATCTATTGACTTGTATTATTGGGTTATTTATTGGAGATCTCTGCTTTTTAAAATTTGAGCCATGTTCATAGAACTTCTTTGTTTATATCTCAGAGATGGTTCTGATAGGTCAAGCTATAGTTTGTTTTTGTTTTTGGTTTTGGTTTTTGTTTTTTGTTTTTTTGTTTTTTGAGACAGGGTTTCTCTGTGTAGTCCTGGCTGTCCTGGAACTCACTCTGTAGACCAGGCTGGCCTTGAACTCAGAAATCCACCTGCCTCTGCCTCCCAAGTGCTGGGATTAAAGGCGTGCGCCACCACCGCCCGGCTATAGTTTTTATCTTAGTCTAGTAGTTTTCTAATCCCTCCCTTATCTCCAGTGATCCATTCATTCAAATGTCTGGAATCCATTCTTCGAGTATTAGTATTGGTTTGAGGGTTCTCCTGCTTTCAATGTCTGGGATTTTGTTTTTTTGCTATGATCTAATTATATATTCTAGAAAATTATATCAACTTTTTATATATTTTTTAAGCCTTTCCTTTTGCCTTAAAATTATTTGTTGGAGAGAAGAAGCTTCTAGACAGGGCTTCTGTTTATAGCTCTTGCTGTCCTGGAACTGTTCTATAGAACAGGTTTGCCTCTAGCTCCCTGCCCTGCCTGGTCGTATTGAAGGTGTATGGCAGCACTGCGCAGCTGACTTTGCTTTTCTAAAAGATTCTGTGTGTCATAGATAAGAATCTCATCCCTCTACCTGTTGTTTGGAATATTGGAGATGTGCTAAATATTGAGAATTGATATGTGATATTCTTTAACTCTGACATTTCTTTCCTAATCTTCATTTTGGAAAACCTGTTTTAAGTATGAGTTTAGTATTGAGGTCTTCCACCATTATGATAGCAGGACCTGTTGGACTTTCATGACATTTAGTGTTTGACCAAATTGTTAGCTCCAAGTTTGGTTCATACATGATTATAATAGTTATTTCTTATTGATTTCTTTCCCCTTAGTTTATGGTGGCCCTCTTTATAACATCTAAGTAGTTTCTGTGTGAAGTCTGTGAGTTTTTTCGGGACAGTGATATAAACTGAATCCTGTGTCTTACTCTGGACAGGTCATCTCCATCTTTTTAATTGTCTTGACGCTGTCCTCCATCTCAGAGATTTTGTTCTTCTACTTGCTCTTGTGTGTTGATGATTTTTGCTGTGTTTTACTTTATTGCTTATTCCTTCATTTGCTCAGTTTCAGTTTAGTTCCTTCCTTGGCTTTTCTTTTCTGCTAAATTTTTCTTCCAAGTGACTTATTTCTCATTTATTTTGATAATGTTACTTTCTTAGTCCTAAACTGATTTCCTCTTCTGTTTATTTTTTCTTTATGATTGTTAATCCTTTTTAAAAGTAGCACTCTGATATTGTTGTGGGTTTTTAGCTTTTATGTTATGTTTGGTTTGGTTCATTGATAGGTTGTTTATTAGTGAGGCCATAGTGTTTTTGGTTTTTGTAATCTGCTATTTTTAATTTCTCCCTTTTCCTAGTGTTTTGTTTATACTACTTAATGTGAATTCTCCTGACAGACTGTCTTTGCTTCGATTTATATTCAGAGCAGAAGGAGCCAACTACTGTAACAAATAAAATGGCTTCTCAGCATTCTCTGTTTTAGCCACAAGAGATACTTACTCTGTTCATTTGTGTCCCAGAAGGCAGAAGGTTCAGGGACTCAAGTGCTAGGGTTAGAGAAGAATGGAGTAAGGACTGCTGTTTGTTTGTTTGTTTGTTTGCTGAAGGAGCCAATTTTAAGGAGTGACATGAGAAGTGGAAAGGGGGGAAATTAATCTGTGTGTGTGTGTTTGTGTGTGTGTGTGTGTGTGTGTGTGTGTGAGAGAGAGAGAGAGAGAGAGAGAGAGAGAGAGAGAGAGAGAGAGTGTGTGAGTCAGAGACCCAAGAGAAGGCTCAGCAAGTAAAGATCATAGCTGCCAAGCCTGAGGACCTGAGATTTCACCAGACCTCACATGGTTGAAAAAGAGAAACATTGATTGATCTCTATGTGTATGCAGTCAAATGCACAAAACAAATAAATGCAATTTTAATGATAAAATAATAATAATGATCAAGAAAAAGAAAATATGACCTGTATTAATGTTTTTTCCTGCTTAGAAGATATGGTCTTGTCTTAACTGAGTGTTCTTCTCTGCTTTCTTTCTTTCCTTCTTTTTTTCTTCCTTTATTTATTTATTTTTTCATTATATCTGACACTGTAGGTAGAGATAATGAGTAGGCTATGTAGGTGCAGTAATTTAAGCAAGTTAAGTATGCCTATGCTTTGAGGATTTTTTGTGGTTAAAATTCACTTCTTCCCAAATTTTCCCAATCTAGTTTTCCTGGACTGTCTCTATCATTGGTCCTTTGTTAATAATTTAGTGTGTATAGGGCTTTTTATGCCTGAGGCTCTGAGGGAATATGGATGGCCTAGTTACTTATATTCACCTTTTTCCATTCGTCAACATACTGAGCAAAGTTCTTCCCTTAAACTTTGTGTGGTGAGGGATAGCTATCCTCATTGTGGGGGCTGTAGACATGTTGAGTCTACCTCTGGTTGATACTACCTTACCTACTTCTGCTACTTTTACCAGTCAGTGGAAGTAAAGGACTTCTGGCACTACCACGATGGCGACCTGCTCCAGGTTCCGTCTCTTCCTCTTTAGGGCAGTGGTGGAAGTGAAGGATATTGAGCCTTGCAGATTTCTATGTTTTAGACGCCTTTATTTTTGTGGTGCTTGTCCAAAACTTGTGCTCTACGCTCTTTTCTGGTTACACCAAATTTAAACTTCTGAGTTTTCAGCAGGGAAATGTCTGTCTCTGGCTGCATTGCACCTTTCCAGTCAGTTCTCAGAGCTTTGTATAGCTGGAGTCACCATCTGGTGGCTTTACAGAGAAAATCCTACCTAGTCTTTTTTTCTGGTTTTGATAGTTCTTTCTTATCTTTTTTGTATTGGCGGCTTTTTCTCTTGTCTTTCTTAAGCGCAATCTCAAACACATGGATTCTAACACAACATCTTGCCACCATCCACGTTTTTTCTTTCAAGGACACGCCTATGAACTTGATAAATAAATATCCTTCACAGCACCCGTACCCTATAGGAGTTCTTATTTGTAGCTTCAGAGGAAATTTATTACTTAAAATAAGAATTTCTCTGTAGAAAGAGTTTTGAAATGTATTTTTTTTTTAACTGAATGTTTCCTTAATGTAGTGTTTGGGAAATGCCAGTTGGTGAGAAACATTTTCAGGTACACCTTTAATCACAGCCCTGGGGACAAAGGGGTGGGTAGATCTCTGTAGGTTCTGAGTTGGTCAGGGTTACATAGTAAACTTCTGTCTCAAACAAACAAGCAAAAAACCCACACCTTACTTACATATAAGATGGTTTCAAGAGTAAAATTTGCCAAGCAAGGCGTGGTGGTACACTGCTTTAATCCCAGCACTGGGGAAGCAGAGGCAAATGAATATACAAGTTTGAGGCCAGCAAAAGCTGCATAGTGAGAGGGTGTTTAAGAATAAAAAGAATGATAACTTCCTGTCTTATCTTTTTTGCTATTGTATGCCTTAGAATACTTTAAGCCTTTCTTGGCTCATTTATATTCAAAGTTGACTTGTTTGTAACTTCTTTCAGGATCGCATTGTATCAATGACTCTTGACAAAGAATATGATGTTGCTGTGGAAGCAATTCGATTGGTTACTTTAATACTTCAGTAAGTATAGTGTCTGTTGACAGCTTAATCTTTTGATTTTAATAGGTTGCTTTTCAGGATTAATACTTTAATAAGTACTTCACACAAAGGTTCTGCTTCTACTTTTTGAGGTTCTGTTTATAACCAAAGATATTTTAGGTGTCTTGAAACATGGTCCTACACTGAAGCCCTGGCTTGGAACTTACTGTGTAACATAGACTAGTCTCAAATTGGAAAAAATCCTCCTACCTCAATTTCCTGAGTTCTGGGATTATAGATATAAGTTGTTTTTCATTTGAACTGATGTCTCTTTTCTCCATATAAAAGTTAAAAATTTTAAATATATTGATAAATAATTTTATATGTTTATTTGTACTGTTTTTTCAGCTAGAAAAATTCTGTTAGATAATGTGTTTTTTATAAAAATTGTTTTAAAAAAAAACCTCTCCACTGCTTTATGATACCACATCTGTCCCAGGTATCTGTTCAAATGTCAAATATTGCTTGGGTTCCCGTTTTTATGTCCTATTAACTATGTTTTTTGTTTTGTTCTTTTTTTTTTTATCATTATAGCTTTCTAATACATAATTTGTTATACATGAGACTTCCTGCTTTACTAGGTGATTCTCTCCTCTTTGGCTTTTAAACCCTACTTGGCTAGTTCTCATATTTTTTCTTAAAATATACATGTCAGGATGCCTCATAAACTTTGATGTCATTTTAAATGTAAGAACTGTACAGTCTCTTCCTTTAATCCCGGCACTAGTTAGGAGAGGTTGTCATTTCTGTGAATCTCAAGTTAGCCAGTAACAGATTGTAAGACTTTTTAAAAAAAAAAAAAAAAAACTATCCTATCATAATTTGTAATGTTATACATGAATAAAATATTTATTTGATGTGTTTTTTTTCATTTGTATATGCAAATATCACTTAAGTGTGTTTTTTATGGAGGGTTTACATATGTGTATCTGACCACAATGGTGTATACTTTTTACATAGGCTAATTATTAAGGACAATATAGTTTCATTGTCATTAATAACATTTAGTATTATCTACTTATTACAAAGTAAAGAAACCTTTAATTTTATAGTCGTCTTATATTTACAACATTTAAAACTCCTAAACATCTGATGCTTTTTTGATCCTGTTGCTCTTACTATGTAGATTATCATAATGCCCTGGACTTTTTAATTTGACAGTTCTCACTTCCTTGCCTTGTCTGATTTCATAGCCAAGGCCTCCTGCTCTATTAATAAATACTATCTTTGACAGCAGATACTGTTTTGTTATGAAAGACATATGAAATATTTGTTCATTTTTATTATTTTGTAAATTGGTCATTGTATGGGTTTGTTTTATTTTTATTTATGATGCTGGGAACTTAACCCAGGGCCTGGTGCTCACTATACAAGTACTAGGTCATGAAGTTACATGCTCAAAATATAGTTTGTTGTATGATGAAATTTCTGTTTATTTTGAGTGCTTTTAAACCCGTTCATTAGCCTGAATTAAATCAATATATTTATCTAATTTAAACCCGTTTCCCTTCCTTGAATAAATTATATTTGAACCTAGTATATTTTGTTTTGCTTAAATACAACATTAGAGTTGATTGGTTTCATTTGGGCTTATATTTGTGTGTTCCTGAATAAATTTGACACACATTTTAAATTGATGTCATGTTTAATTAATAATTAGAAACAACAAAAATGGTGGGATTGGTAGAGTGCTTTCCTAGCATTCACATAACCTTGGGTTTCACCTCTATTACCACAAAAGAATAATATAAAAAAATGTTCATATTGAAAAAAGAAAAAGAAGAAAAAATGTTCATATTAATGGAATAAAAAGACAGTCTCTATGACTTCATATATGCACCTACCTGGTTGTATCTGGGAAATAGTGTTTCCTTAAAGTAATTATCACTTTTGGTAATTACTGACTTTCTACCTCCTCTTCCACATAGCTGTCTAAGAATCAAGGCAGGAGAGGTACACGTACTGCAGGCTGAGTACTCCAAAGTTGCTTATTCTCTGCACATTGGCCTGTTGTGACTCTCTGTGTGAATTTCCATCTACTATATGAAGAAGTTTCTCTGATGAGATTTGAATGAGGCGCTTATCTAGGGTTATAGCAATATATAATCATAATTAGGTTTTATTGCTATGTTCATTTACTAGAATAATAGTAGTAGGTTTTCCTCTAGGGTCCTTGATATCTGTATGCTCAGGTTCATGATCTCATTAATAGTGTTCATGGAGCATGCCTTAAATTGTTTTAAAATGTTTTTTCTTTTTAATTTGTTTTGATTTTTAAACTGGTTGGTTACCCTTGTAACATTTGTACCACTCTTGTAAGCAGGTTGTTATAGTTTCCAGACTTCATAGCTAGGTAAGATTGGTTATTTCTCTCCTTCTGTAGAATGTATAGGGCACTTTGAACACTAGCCAATAGTGACGTTTCCAGTTGAATACCAGCTAGGTTACTCCATATTCTGTGCTACAAATAATGTGATGTCACTGGCAGATGCTTATATTGTTTCTAATGAGGTCTCTTTTGACAACTGAGAAAGACATGACCTGTTTCTGATCTGGGTCTTTTATTTGGTAGCATGTGTTGTCTAGTTGCCTTGTTGCCCTTCTAAAGTACATCATTGAGATTCTTTTTTTAATAAATGTTTTAGAGTTTCATACATGTATGTATACAGTGTTGTGGTAATATTTGCCACCTGTCACTTCCTCTTCCCTCAGAACCCCTTCTCCTTCTCCAGTATGCTATAGCTTTAGTAATTAAACAGCAGAAGGAAATGCCACCACCGCAGCCAACATAAGATTTCCATTACTTTCGAAAATGTTTTATTCTTTATTCATTCTCTGTTGTATTTGAATCTTCTTCTTCATAAACCACACCAGAGGTTTGTCCATGTTACTATTTCCAATAATGTCCTATCTTTTGGCTCACTTATCTCATGTCTTTTCAATTAATAAGTTTAACGAAATGAATTTACTTTTAAATACTACATTCATTGTTTACAAAAAGAAGGTAGAACAAGCAGCCGTTTATGAACATTCGATCATGAGTACTTTGATTCCCTTTATGTTTTCTAGATTTATTGTATCCTATTATGTATATTTTATCATCCATAGATAGTTTATTGAAAAAACAATATTTCTTTCTATTTTATCCAATTATGTCAGAATATGTTCTGAATATTTTGGGCAGTGTTAAGTATGTTTTTATAAACAGTGTGGTTGGAGGACCAGCATGTTGGCTCAACAAATTGATGTGCTTTCTACCAAGCGTGCTTATTGGAGTTTGATCCAAGGAACTTTTACTGTAGAAGAAAGAAGCCAACTCCCACAAATTGTCCTCTAACTCCACACGTGCTGTAGCATGCATACATGTTATCTTCACTCTCACAAAGCGAATAAATCAATAGAACAAAATTTAAAACAATAATTTTAAAGGTACTTTCCTAGCATGGACAAGGCTTATACTTAGTCCTTTGGTGAAGAGAAATAAGCAAGCATTTATCGTGTGTGTGTGTGTGTGTGTGTGTGTGTGTGTGTGTGTGTGTATACATTCATATATGTGTGTGTATGTATATATATGTATTCATTACTTTGAATTTATTTACAGTACCCAGTATCTATACTACATATTACAATTTTACCTTTTTTATGTTTCTCATTCTCTTAAATTACATGTATGTATATCTCTGTATATATAGCTACAGAAGCCAAAATCATTGAATATCCCAGAGCTGAAGTTAAAGGTGTGTGTTAACCACTCACCATAGTTCCTCCAAGTCCAAGAGCAGTGCCTGTTCATAACCACTGAACCTTCTCTCAGGCCTTGTTTGCCCCTTTGAAGAGCATTGTGTTAGTCTCTATTTATAGATGTTGACTTACCTTTCATTCATATATTGTTGCTTGGTATGCTTCATGGTGTATTGATAGATATCTTTATGTTCATATTGTTTCGATTCCATACCATTTTTCCTAATCATTTATGAAATTTTCTTTCCTTTTAAATACGTTTTTTTAATATCCTAAGCTAATTCCTTTTTTTCAAGAATATTTTTAAACCTAAGAACCTGACAGGCTAAACAAAAAAGTATTCTTTTTACAGTAAACTCAGAAAATAGGTTGCCCACTTTCAGTAATCTCTTAAGTTTTTTTCCCTGAACTTTTATTAGAACAGAATAGATGTGTTACAGTGTTGCCCTATACCTAATTACATCTGTTTTTTTTTTTCTTCACATGATTCAGAAATCTCTCACTGTTCTAGGAATTTGTGATTACAAATATCTCAGAGAAGCCAATGCATCATGTCTCTTCTACCTTGTCACTTAGGCCTGACTTTCAGGTTTTCTGTGTTGGATCTACTTGGTGATTCAGACGATTTTATTGGACAGTGTTGTTTGAAACGATTCAAGTTGGCTCATTTGTAAATATCTCATACATGGCTTGTAGGAACCCAAGAGGTTATAGGTGGGGAGAGGGAGGTTCTCCACACTCGCCTTCCAGCCCTCACGGCTTTCTCTGCTCCCATGGGTTACTCCAGGCAGTCTTTTTTTCCTTTACAACTCTTTATGCACTTGTTGTATACCAGGTCATTAACAGAATCTCAAGATGTATTTATAAAGATGTATTTCTCAGACATGATGTGTCTTATAAGCTTCATGAAAATACCTCATGATTGGGCTAGAGAGAGGACTCAACAAGTTCAGAGCACTGGCTGCTCTTCAAAAGTATACAGTTTCAATTCTACTTGGCAGCCCACAACTGTCTATAACTTCAGTTCCAGGAAATACAGGAGGCCCTCTTCGGGCCTCCTCATTCACCAGGCTCACATACTGTACACAGACATACATACAGGCAAAACACCCATACCCATAAAAAATTAAAAATTTATAAAGGTCTCATTATATTGTAATTTCTAACACTGTTCCACTTTAAAAAAAAAAAAAAAAAAAACAATTACGTGTACTAATGTAATTTCAGTCTCCTGATTTTATCTAGTTTAGTATCTTACTTGATAATGAGCTAAGAATCAAAATCTAGCTTACTGGTCTCTTATAGAATGTGCATGAAACGACCTGGCTTTACTTCTCTTGGCACGTAGAATTACTGGTAAACCCTCCCACATGACAGGTAAAATCATATTTTATATCCCATTATAAACTCTTTTAAATATTTTTGTGCCATCTGTCAGTTCTGCTACTGTTTTGGGTTTTTTGTTTTGTTTTGTTTTCCACCAAAGTATGACAACGTGACTCACTCTGGCCCCAAACTTTCTCAACCTCTGGAATTACAGCCATAATTCTACATTTGATAGAATATTTTTCTCTTATTTATGAGTTTCTATTTCTGAGATGTAAGTGTAAATTGGGGTATTATTCCTCAGGATATCTTCCTATTGAGTTGATAATACATACTTAGTTTCAGGAGCCTGAACCACGAGTTGAACATCTATAGAGACATTTGTCAGAACTTACTACACTCTTCCTTAGCGGTCCCGAAACTTGTCTGTCTCAGTTGTAGTCTTTTAACTCTGGAGATATGGAATGTATAGATATATAAAGTTAGTTCTCCTACGCCTAGTATCTCTTTCTAATGTCTCTTAGGAATAAGATTGTTCTCTGCTTACATTATCCCACCTGCCTCACCATAATGGAATAAGCGTTGTTGGGAGTGATAGGGAGAGTGTATTTAAATACCTCTAGTTTATCTATCATTTTTTTGCCACTTACAGCTTTTAGACAAGACTCAGGTTTCTTCCTGGAATTGATTCTACTTCAGTCCTTTGCTGATAAGAGCATTCCAATTATATTTACTAGATTCTTGAAGTTCTTGGGTAGTAAGCCATCTTACATTTGAGAATCGATGAAATAAACTTGTAAACTATATGTTGCCAGGCAGGGAGGGACCTATGCTCGATAATTATGTATTCAAACTAATTGTTGAGCTGTAATAATATTAATCATTTAAAAATATACTGATAAGAAGGAAATGGATGTTTCATTTTGGGGACAAAGGGCCTAAAATACATTTTGATCAATTAAGAAACACAGAATTATGAGTAAAGGAATGTAGTGATAGAAAAATTATGCTAATAAAGGAATGGCTGGAACTGAAAAGATGGCTCAGCTCATAAAAAGGTTTGCTTTCAAACCTGATGACCTGGATTGAATCCCACAGACCAACATGGTGGGAGAAAAGAACCAGCTTTCAAAAGATGTTCTCTGACAAAATGATGGCTGTGACTGGCATATACACAAACAAATAAGCAAGCAGACAGATAGATATGACTGGCATATACACAAACAAATAAGCAAGCAGACAGACAGACAGACACATAGACAAATGTAATACTTGAACGAATGGGTGTATTTAGTGGGAAATTGACATTACAAGTAGGTGATAAAATAGTATTTCGTTGATACATTTCTGGGAGGAATAATTACCTAGCATGTTTAGTTGTATGAGACAAGCACAAATATATTCCTTAAGTATATTTGAAAAGTGAAAAGCCTTGTGCTCATTTAAAGAGTGTGCTTACTTAGAGTAATATATATTTCTGAAGTATTGACTGTTATTTTCTATGGATATTTCACATGGAAAAATTGGGAAATGTTTCTTTTATCTGAATTTTCTTAATTTCATATGTGAGTACATTTACAATTAGTGGGAAATTCTGCTTTTAATGTAATGTGAAACAAGTAAAACGGGTTTTTTTCAGCTTTTATAGTCACTTGGCATAAATTAATTGAGGGATTACATGAATAAAAAGTTTCTGTGGTTATGATGTAACTTTACATTTTCAGTGGAAGTGAAGAAGCTCTTTCCAATGAAGACTGTGAAAATGTCTACCATTTGGTCTATTCAGCACATCGCCCTGTTGCTGTGGCAGCTGGAGAGTTCCTGCACAAAAAGTGAGTCACTTATCTTGTAAACACGTTTGACTTTTGTCTGCTGGAGAGATCTCCAGTTGCTGGAGATCTCAGTTGGTATAAGCACTTGCTAATAATTTTCAGGTAGTGGAAGACAGTAGCAGTGACTGAACATTGGACTTAAAATGTCCTCTTCACTGTATTAGATGCTCTTAAACTTTGTAGACTATTTTCCAACATTATGGTTCATATCTGTGGCAGTGGTAAGCTGTGTGTCATATTCCTCTTCTGTGAAATATGAAATGTGGTTCTTAGATGGGTGTGAGAATAGATTTTTAAAGGTTATAAAAGTCTTTTCAGAAACTCAGCTCACACCTTTGCTACATGTGTTACCTAGACATGAAGCAATATCTACCACATTTTCATGGTTTCTTGCCATTCTTTCCTTTGAATCCATTATTATAATCAGTATGATGTTGTGATTCTGAAAGTGATATGTATATGAACAGTTAATTTTAGTAAGTATTTTAAAAATTTTGCCTGACCATAGCACTTAACTAGAGTTTATAAATGTAAGCTACTATGAAATTTAGTTTTTGATTGTGGATTATTGTAAATGTTGTATAATTTAGTAGATCATTTAATCTCACTATATACAATCTTGTTCATGTATAGGTCTTTTGCTTTGTTTTCGTGTGTGTGTGTGTGTGTGTGTGTGTGTGTGTGTGTGTGTGTGTGTGTGTTTGTGTATGTATGTATGTGTGGTTTTTTTTTTCTTTTTCAGATGTATTGACTTCAGTTGTGAACAAGGGGGGGAACCAAAAGGTTCATTTCATGTACTAATTTGTGATTATACAAAATATTTTATCTTAAAAGTCTTTCGTAAATAGAAGCTAGGTGCTAGTACATGCTGGTGGTGAAAGCAAATAGGAAGAATTTAAGGTTTCCAGGCTTGACTTCATTGCCTCTCACACAAGGCAGGCAAGCATTCTACTACTAAGCTATACCCAGCCTCATAGGCATAGATTTTAAAATAGTATTGGACTTGCCAGTTACTCTGACACCTTTGACTAATATGGGAATTTCTACATTTTTCTTGGGATGTTGTATAATGCCAGAGTATATTAAACTCTTCCCTTTCTACAATGTAGTTAGTCTCTATTGTCTGTTTAACTTTTCAAAATGTTTTGTGATTTTAGAAAGAATTTATTGCTTCTTTAGCTTCACTGAGAAAATCAAGGACTTGTGTGTGTATATCATATATAGCATATATAATATATAACACACACTATATATAGTTAATATAAAATCTACCATATATGTGATATAATTAATATATAATTTATTATATGTATACATATTATAAAACCGTAAGCTGCAGAACTTGAGATAAAGATTGAACATTTCTTTTATCCATGTTATATGACTGCGTTTTAATGTTTACTAGAAATTTTTTTCTTTTTTTAAATTAATTTTTTATTTGATATTTTATTTACATTTCAGATATTATCTCCTTTCCCCATTTCCTGCTCTCACCCCTATACCATCCCACCTACTGCTTCTATGAGGATTGCACCCACCCACCTACTCCCACCTCC
>JANHMN010000020.1:8884827-8908877 GCA_030674055.1 Rhabdomys pumilio | reverse complement strand
TTTTTTTTTTTTTTTTTTCGTTTTTCGAGACAGGGTTTCTCTGTGTAGCCTGGCTGTCCTGGAACTCACTCTGTAGCCCAGGCTGGCCTCAAACTCAGAAATTTACCTGCCTCTGCCTCCCAAGTGCTGGGATTAAAGGCGTGCACCACCATCGCCCGGCATAACTTCATCTTAATAACAATTATACTTATTTCTACCAAAAGGTTATGGCTATGCAATAAATCCTAGATAATCCTCCCTGTTGCAACAAAACCACTACTTTTTCCTAGAAAGACAGCCTAATATTAACCACCTCAGTCCCCAAGCCCAGGGAATAGGGGCGCCAACTCTTCATTAACTTCTTCAAGTTGACTATGGGCATTGAGATATTAGGAGAGGGGCAAGAGGAAGAGTAAATTGATAAGCCTCTGATGCTGTGTCTTCACTGCATCCAGCTGGAATTCCAGGACATCAGAGGTTCGAGCAGGTCTGCTCAGCTTGCTTGATGAGTAGATACACCAAGGCTGTGTATTCTGCAATATACAAATCTCAAAACAGATTTTAGTATCAAGATAATTTTTTGTTTGAATTCTGGAATCTAGTCTTCTGGCAGCCTGCCTCTGTCATGTCTAATCCCTGGGAGTTTCTATGAGGGTGTGCTCCCACCATCCTCCAATTCCCACCTCCCTTCTCTCAAATTCCCCAACACTAGGGAATCCAAACTTTCAGGTACCAAGGCCGTCCACTTCCACTGATGCTTGGTAAGGCCACCCTCAACTACCTATACAGGTGGAGCCATGAGTCCCTCCCTTTGTGTTCTCAGGCTGGAGATTTTAGAATGGCTACTCCAGCTTGTTAGGACCATTTGCTTGAAAAATTGTTTTCCAGCCTTTTACTCTAAGCTAGTGTCTGTCTTTGCACTGAGCTGGGTTTCCTGTATGCAGCAAAATGCTGGGTCCTGTTTTCATATCCAGTCAATTAGCCTGTCTTTTAATAGGGGAATTGAGTTTATTGATGTTAAGAGATATTAAGGAACAGTGATTGTTGCTTCCTGTTATTTTTGTTATTAGAGGTGAAATTATTTTTGTGTGGCTATCTTCTTTTGGATTTGTTGGAAGAGGATTACTTTTTTGCTCTTTCTAGGGTATAATTTCCCTTGTATTGCTGCTTTCCCACTTTTATCCTTTGTAATGCTGGGTTTGTGGAAAGATTGTTTGGTTTTGTCGTGGAATATCTTGGTTTCTCCATCTATGTTAATTGAGAGTTTTGCTGGGTATAGTAGCCTGGGCTGGCATTTGTGTTCTCTTAGGGTCTGTATGACATCTATCCAGCATCTTCTAGCTTTTATAATATCTGCTGAGACGTCTGGTATGAGATGTCTGATATAATTCTGATAGGTCTGCCTCTATATGTTACTTGGCCTTTTTTTCTTACTACATTTAATATTCTTTTTTTGTTTTGTGCACTTGGTGTTTTGATTATTATGTAACGGGAGGTATTTCTTTTCTGGTCTAGTCTATTTGGTGTTCTATAGGCTTCTTGTATGTTTATGGGCATCTTGTTCTTTAGGGAAGTTTTCTTCTATAATTTTGTTGAAGATATTTATTGGCCCTTTAACTTGGGAATCTTCACTCTCATCTATACCTATTATCCTTAGGTTTGGTCTTCTCATTGTGTCCTAGATTTCCTGGATGTTTTGGGTTAAGAACTTTTTGCATTTTGCCTTTTCTTTGACAGTTTTGTCAGTATTTTCTATGGTATCTTCTGCACTTGAGATTCTCTCTTCTATCTCTTGAATCCTGTTGGCGATGCTTGCATCTATGACTCCTGATTTCTTTCCTAGGTTTTCTTTCTCCATGGTAGTCTCTCTTTGTGATTTATTGTTTCTACGTCCATTTTTATGTCCTGGATGGTTTTGTTCAATTCCTTCACCTGTTTGGTTGTGATTTTTGTGCTTTAATGGATTTTTGTGCTTCCTCTTTAAGGGCTGCTACCTGTTTACCTGTGTTCTCCTCAGTTTCTTTGAGAGTGTTATTTATGTCCTTCTTAAAGTCCTCTATCATCATCATTAGAAGTGATTTTAAATCTGAATCTTGCTTTCCTAGTTATATGGGGAATTCAGGACTTTCTAATGTGGGAGAACTAGGTTCTAATGATGCCAAGTACCCTGGGTTGCTGATGCTTGTGTTCTTGCGCTTGCCTTTTACCATCTGGATCTCCTTAGTGCTACCTGCCTTGTCTCTGACTGGAGCCTGTCTTTCCTATTATCTTGGTTGCATCAGTACTGTGTGGGATGGGTGTTACTTCTGGGGTTAGAGCTGGGGCCCAAGATCTGCTCAGTGGTCAGGTCCAGACAGGAAGGAATCAGTGCTTCAGTCCAGGAGTGACTTCTTGGGTCCTAGTGGGTCCCAGTTACTCCCTGTTTGGGGCGAGTGTTGCTGTCTCCTTACCTAAGGTACTGCTTGGGTTAGAGCTCCTGGGAGCCCTGCTTCCTCTGGGTTCTGTGAAGATTGGGGACAGAGCTGCTGCCTGGGATCTGCTCAGGTATGCTGCTGAGTAGAATCTGTATTGTTTGGTGTTGGGTGGAATATTCTGTATATATCTATTAATTTCATTTCAGGTATTCTGATGTTTCTTTGTTTAGTTTTTGTCCAAATGACCTACCTGTCTATTGAAAAAAGTGGGGTATTGAAATCATGTAATATTTAGCAATTAATTTTAATCTGTGACTTTAAATCCAGTAGTACTTGTTTTATGAAATTGGGTGACCTGGAGTTTGGTTCATTTATGCTTAGGATAGTAATGTTTTGGTTAACTGTTCCTTTAATTATAATGAATACAATCTTCTGTTCTGATTAGATTTAATTTGAAGTTTTATTTTGTTAGATATTAAGAATCTGACACCTGCTTGCTTTCTGGTTCCATTTGATTGAAATGGTTTGTCTGTTCTTTTATACTAAAACGATTTCTATCTTTAAAGTTAAGATGTGTTTTTTGTAGATAGGATGATTTCTTTCTTGATCCATTCAGTCAGCCTTTTTTTGGTTTTGTTTTGTTTGTTTAGAGAGTTTAGGCCATTAATATGTAAAGTTATTGAAATGTGTGGAAATTGTCATCATATTGTGGGGGGTTTATTTTGTGTTTTTGTTATTTGTAGTAATGTTTGTTTTATTTTCTTTGTAGTGCTTTGTTTTTAAGTAATTATGACTTTGTATTTTTTTTCCATAGTTTGTCTCCTATACTCATTTCTCTATTCAGAAGTATTGCTTTTTGTATTTTCTTTAGGTTTAGTTTGTCAGATAGAATGTGATTTTGGCTGTTTATATCTTCAAAAGTTTTCCTTCTTCCATTATGGCAGATAGTTTTGCAAGATATATTTGTTTAGGTTTGCTTTCCTATATTTTTAGTTTTCAGAATGCCTTGATCCAGGCTCTTGTGGCTTTCAAAGTTTCTATTGAGAAGTCAGCTGTTATTCTGATAAGGGTTTTTCCTGACATGTGACTTGGGGGAGGGGATATTGCTCACTGCAGCTTTCAATACACTTTCTTTGTTATGTCTCCTAAGTGTTTTTACTGTGATAAGCCATAGGGATTGGTTTTTTGGGAATTACCTATGTTCTCTGTGCTTCTTGTATCTCTGTGGCTATGTCTTTCCTTAGTTTAGAGCTGTATTCTTCTATAATCATGTTCAGATTCTTCCTCATCTAATCTTTTTTTATTATTGTTAATCATTTTATTTATACTTCAAATGATATCCCCTCCTTTTCAGTTACCCCTCCACAAATCCCCCTATCCCATCTCCCCTCTCTCCCCTCCCTGTTGCCTCTATAAGGGTGCTCCTTTACCCACTCACCCACTCCTGCCTTACCACTCTAGCACACTGGGTCATTGAGTCTCCACAGTACCCAAGGGACTCCCCTCCCATTGATGCCAGATAAGGCAATCCTCTGTTACATATATATCTGGAGCCATGGATCTCTCCATGTGTACTCTTTCATTGGTGGTTTAGTCCCTGGGAGCCCTGGTGGTCCAGTTAGTTGATATTATTCTTCCTATGGGGTTGCAATCCTCTTCAGCTCCATCAGTCCTTCCCCTACCTCTTCCATTGGGGTTCCAGAGCTCAGTTCGATGATTGACTATAATCTTATAATTGAACGGGTTTTTCATGATGTCTCATGTTTTGTGTATGTTACTTTCCAACAGCCTTCTGTTTGTGGTGGGGTTTTTTTTTGGGGGGGGGGTCGTCAATCAGGTGTTGTCTTTTACGTTCCTTCTTCTAAATTCTGTTCAGGATTTTCTTTTATCTTTTTTTAAACTCCTTTTTAACATCATTCTTTTTTTTGATGAAGTTTGTGATTCTTCTTGTATATTGTGTGTCCTGAAGTTTATCTTAGAAATTCTTGTTGGCAAATATTTTTATGGAGATAGTAGATTTTGGAGAAAGATACTGGTTTGATCTTTTATATTCTTGGTGTTTTGAGGATAAGGTCTGTACATGTGAACTTTTTAGTTCTTAGTCTGATGTAGACAGATCAGATGGGGCAGAAGAGAGAAGAATGTGAAGGTAGGTTGGGCCTAGAGGTTAGAAATGGCTTGAGTGGAATGAAGTCAGGTGAACAAAGAGAATTTGGCTGGTGTTTTAGGATGTGCTTCCTAATGTAAGTTTTGGAGTAAGAGGATATATATATGGCTGTGTAGAAATGTTGGCAGGGGCTTGTGGGTTGGCAAACAAGTAGTGAAGGTCCTGGCAGAAGCCTAGATATGATTGATAGTGAAGGCAAGAAAGGTAAAACTGGGCTGCAACACTGGTATGGGGCCTGGGCTAGATCTGAGTAATTGGTCAGATAGCATGGATTGGAGGAGGTTATGGAGACTAGCCCTGTGAAAGGTCTTAAAGTCGACATTATAACCATGCAAATTTCAGCTTTTTTCTCAGAGCCTAATGTAAAATAAATGTAATTAATTTAAAAAAGCTAAAAAAGCTAAAAAAATAAATGTAATTATTTAGTGTAGTACATTTTAGTTACCAAGAAATATTAACTGTTTAATATGTCACCAATTTGAAAGCCACCTCCAAAAGAACACTTCTGTTACATAGTCCTTCATTTGAAAAACTTTTAAACTAGCATATGTTACTTACTGATCCCTATTTTCTTATTTTTCTATAAAACACACGAGATGATATATCTAGTCTCTTTCCATCCACTGTAGCACAATCTTCCTAATGCTGTAATCCTTTAATATGATCTCTCATTTTATGGTGCCTATAATCATAAAATTATTTTCATTGCTACTTCATAACTGTAATTTTAGTACTATTATGATCATGATGTGAATATCTGATACATAGGATATCTATTATGCAACTTCTGTGAAATAGTTCTTCAACCCTCAGAGGGAGTGGGAACCACTGCAGTAGAGTTCTTAGGTCCTCCTAAGAAGCAATTGCATGTTCACTGCTATAGCCTTTAGACTTGGGCAGCCCCTAAAAATAAGGAAGCTTTGTTCTTTTGGGTGGTGGTATTGTTGTTTTGGGTTTTGGTTTTGTTTGCTTAGTTTGGTTTTTTATTTTTTGAGACAAGGTTTCTTTGTGTAGCTCTGGCTGTCCTGAACTCACTCTTTAGATTAGGCTCAAATTCATGTATCTGCTTTCCTCTGCCTCCTGAGTACTAGGATTAAATGTATACTCCACTACCGGCAGGCCGGAGTTTTGTTTTATTAGAAAAAATTTATATAGCAAATTTAAAACTTTCATTTATTTCTTAGCCATATTTAAAAGTTTTGTTACTGAAAAATTACCATAAATGGTATGACAGAATACTTTCTGTAAATGATAAGCAGTAACCATAAGAGAATACTAAAGGCATAAAAATTAAAATGTAGCTTTTTGGTTATTGTTTAACATTTTCTTAAATGTATTTACTACTGAAATAAACATGTAAGAAACTAGTTTGATCTCAGTTTAAAATTACATACTCTAGTATCAATCATAATAGAGGTGCCTATATTTCTTATAAATATTTCAGCATTGACTGTTCATTACTGAAAACATGTTCCTCATATTGAACTGTGTAAGATATTTTGTATCTGACATTTTTCCACAAATAATGGTCTCATGGTAGCATGTGACTGAAAGCTCAACACTAGAAAAATTGAGGCTGGAACACCAAGTATTCAAGGATAACCTGGGCTGTATCCTGTCTCAAAAATGACCTAAGTTGTATTGAATTAGATTGATAATCTTTTAAAGATTTTTTTTCTATGATAAACTTTTTAAATTTATGTTTTGAAAAAAGTACTGAAATTTGTATTCATGTGAATTTGTATTGTCCTCCTGCCCCAGGCTGTTTAGCAGACATGACCCACAAGCAGAGGAAGCATTAGCGAAGAGGAGAGGAAGGAACAGTCCGAATGGGAACCTCATTAGGATGCTTGTTCTTTTCTTTCTTGAAAGTGAGGTAAGAAGGGATTTAGTTTATTCTTCTTTACTTACATGTTTTATTTCATTGAAAGCAGTTGTGGTTCATTTCAGTCATAGGAAAACAAGCCTTTTCCTTGTAAAGTTACCGTTTTGAATTACTCCATACTCAGTTTTTTGTGACAAATTCTGAATATATGTGTAGAATTATATCAATATACTTACAAAAATATATGAACACTAAATATAGACTAGTAAGTTTAAAGTTTTGCATTGTTTATAGAATGCCAGTTTTACATGCTTTCTTTTTAATGTTGAATTTCTCCCTATAGCTCTTAAATTATTTTATTACACAGTCTTAAGGACTTGAGGAGTTTGGATTGTGGTGGAGTTTTGCCTGGCACACACAAGGCTCTTGGTTAAAGTCTCTGCATTGCCAAGTATGGTAGCACATACCTTTAAATCCAGCACTCAGGAGACTTCTAGAAGCAGGTGGATCTCTATAGGTTAGAGTCCAGCCTGGTTTACAAAGTTAAGTTCCAGGACAACCAAGGTTACACAGAGAAACCCTGTCTTAGGAGGTGGGGGAAGAACAACAGTTGTGAATGTTGTCACATTGTTAAAACTGTTAGTTCTAGCTACTTTGAAAATAATAATATTCATTTTTCTTTTTCTTTTTTTTTTTTTTTTCCGAGACAGGATTTCTCTGTATAGTCCTGGCTGTCCTGGAACTCACTCTGTAGACCAGGCTGGCCTCGAACTCAGAAATTTGCCTGCCTCTGCTTCCCAAGTGCTGGGATTAAAGGCGTGCGCCACCACCACCCGGCTATTATTCATTTTTCATTCACTGTAGTCAGTTATCACTTAATGGAATTTTATAAGTAGCACTCACAGCAGAACCGTTATTGGAGAAAAAATTTTTATTTGCTCACTAAAATCTCCCTTAATACTTTAATCTCTATTTCCTACTACAGACATGGTGTTTGTTAAACAATAATGTTGGTTAAGAGACCCTGAATGTATAAACTTAGTTCAGAAATGAATGAAGATAGGATTGTAAAAGAAGTAAAGAAAATTAAAAGTCTAGGCAGACACAAACTTCAGATCCACAGTAGAATCACAAGTTCAGGGCCTGACTAGGCTACTGTGTAATTCAAATGTTGAAGTTTCGTAATGTTGAAGTACAAGGAGAGTTGGGGGTGTATTTTGTTCAGTAATACGACCCTTGCCTAGTATGTATCATGCTCTGGTTCAAAATCAAAAGAAATGATTTTTTAAAATTAAGATTCAACTTTATTTGGAAAAAAGAAAATGTCAGAGAAAGAGAAACCTAAAAGATTTTATGAATGTTCAAATTTGATAGCACTGTAACTACTCTATAAAAATGGGCTAGACTTAGACATCCTATGTAAAAAAATGAAACAAGAAAAGCACATAAACAGAATGAGGGCCAAAGGACACAATGAAAACTTTTTATTATTTGTTCAATTAAGACTAAGTAAAGAATAATATGGGACAAAATCAGCAGGAGATTTGCATTCAGATGTGTTAAGAACAGAGCTTTAAGTATGCATAGAAATCACTAGGATAATCTTATTATTAAAATGCTAGTTCAGAACCTCTAAAATGGAACCTTACATTTTGCTTTTGAACAGGTTCAAGGGTAATTCGTATGCTTCTAATTCGTGTACATAGTAAAACATTGTTTTCTTAACAGGCAGGTTTAGGTATATTACAGAATAAATTAAAAAGTTTTAATTATAAAATAAAATAATAAATACCAGTAAATATCACCTGTGATAGCCCTTTTCACTGTAACATCAGGCTCTCAGGCAGTGATTCTCAACTTGTGGATCACAACCCCTTTGGGGACTGCATATCAGATATTTACATTATGATTAGTTAAGTAACAAAATTACAGTTATGAAGTAGCAACAAAATAATTTTATGGTTGGGGGTCACTACAACATGAGCAAGTGTATTAAAGGGTCTCAGCATTAGCAGGTTTAGGACTATTGCTTTAGAGGACTGGAATAGAAAGTGTTATTCAGTATTCACAAACTGTATAAGAACTGGTTTCCCATATTAGTAGAGATGAGCCACACGCATATAAAAGTGTTGAAAAGTTAAGTAATCTAATGGTCTTAGCCGAGTTTTAGTGTTAACTGTTCAAGGAATTCTTGAGTTATTAAGAGGCATAAACGTGTTTCATTTGAGGCATTTTTATCGTTTGTTTAAAGTAATTTGTGATGATTATTACTACTGATTTCATATATTACTAAATGTCTGTGCTTGCTACAAGTACAACCATGTGAAAATATATATACCCCAGTTTTCACGCATGGCATTCTTTACAGCTGCCAAAGCTAAGTACAAATCATATTTAAGGATTTGGCCTTTCTGGTGTCCCGTGTTTCAGAATAAACTTTTTTTTTTTTTAAATCTTAACTGTTACCCAAGTGTAAATTCATGTTAAAGCCACTTTCCTATTTTGAATTTGTTTTTTTTTTAATTTACTTTCTGTTAAACATGTCAATCTGTAAAATTTTAGATAAAGCCTTATGATGAAGAGTTTTAGAAATCAGATGAGTTGTAAATTACTTAAGTATGATTAACAGAACTGATAATAATCCTTTGTTTTTTTTGAAAACTAAAATAATATGTTAATAATATAATTCTAAAATGTTCAAATGTGACATTATAAACTTTAGCAACCTTTTAATAGTAATTAATTTTAGGTTTAAAGTATCCTGTACTTTACATACTTGGCCAGTTTGTAGCAGAAGTGTTACTTGAGTATAATAGGTTCAGACTTTCCTATACATGGTTTAACTGTATAGTTTATTATACAAGCTAAGATTTATTTTCTAGTGAATAATTATTTTCAGGTATATTTATGCAAATTTCTTTGTCTCTTTGTAGTGTTATAGAATGATCAGAATAATAGGTACAGAATAATAATAATAGGTATATTATTGATAGAACCAAGAGGTTCCTCCAGGGTATTAGACATTTCTTGTACTAGAATAATGTTCTTTGAATGATTGGTTTCTTTCTCTTCCTCTCCTCACCCCATCATCCCCAAAATAACACCAGTTGTCTCTGTTTTTTTAATCTGTGTGTGTGTTTTAATCCTTTGCTTTTGGTCCTTACCTTCCACCTTCTTTGAAGTAGGTTTGTTTATTGGTCACTGCTATGTGTACTAGCCTAACTGGCCTGTGAGTTTACATGGTTCTCTTTCTCTTTCATTTCATATGAGTTCTGGGATCACATGCCTATGCACTAACACAGAACTTTTTTGTGGCTTCTGGGAATTATAATACAGATCCCCAAACTTGTAGGATAAGCATTTTATCCATTAAGCTACCTCTTCAGCTCATGTTCAAGTTTCAATAAAATTAGCTAATGATTAAGTCTCTTTTAAGAGGATCAAAGACCCAATATTGGAGTGCTTAGAAATTTTAGTCTTAATAACTTGGGCTGATGATTTTAACTGAAAATGATTTGTCATGAACTAAATTCTTAGAAGTTCTATTATAGCCTGAACTCCTATAATGTACTTAACTATCTACCAAAGGTTAAAATGCAAAGAATTCTTGATATAAAACATTGGAAGCAAATTTGAAGCTACTTGAAGATGAATCATAACATGTCCAGAGTATTATAATTAAAATCTCCAGGAAATTGGAATTGTTTAATCAAATGCATAAGTTTTGAAGAAAGCCTGTAAAATGGTTTCTAATTTTATCTTACAAGATAAAGTACACCAGTATTATGAATAAAATTAAAATGCAATTTCAATTTAGACATAAATATCCATCTTCCTGTGTGGTATCTATGTATTCAAGTTGTGTTTTTGTTTTTCAAATTCTTGAAGAGTATAAAAATAGCTTTCAGTACCTGATTTTATAAAAGGATGACACCAGTAAACATCTTTTAGAATGTGATTTTTCTTGTAATTTTCAAGTTACCAATTTATTTTTAATCCCAAGGACTTACTGCTGCTTCTGTTGTATAACAGTCATGAAAATGTCTTGAAGTCCTCCTCAGATCTTCATCTTTGACTCACAATGGAAGCTTCTTCTTCTTACTGTTGTTAGAACTTTTTTTCTCAAAATTGTTTCATAGTAGTCCAAATTAATTTGAGATCTTCAAACTCTATTTGCTAAACATTATATCAAGCCCATCTCTGACTGACAATATTGTATAGCTTACTGATACTGATAAGTTTGAAACTTAATCAGAAAATGAGCCAATACATAATCTTGCCCTTCTAATGCGCTCATTAAATTTGTAACGGCTCATACTTTTATTGTTAACAACTGAATATTGGTTTTAACAGAATGCACTCATGAGTTGCTTTTCTCGTCAGATATTTTATTAACTATCTGACAGAATTAGCTTAAAGAAGGAAGAGCGGTCATTTTGGTTCATAATTTGGAAGATAGAATTCACTGTGGCAAAGAAAGCAAGACAGTAGGAGAATAGGATAGCTCTTAACATTCACTCTGGAGTCAAGAAGCAGAAACAGATAATGATGATACTCAGCTTGCTTTCTCATTTTTACCTTTTTATTCAGCCTGATCCTCAGTCTATAATATGGTTCTTTCTTTCATAGTTTAAACCTCTTTGTTTAAACTTCCTCAGTGACATATCTTTTATGTCTCCCAGGTGGTTACAAATTCAGTCAGGCTGACCATGAAGATTATCTGCCATGGATCAACCCCTCCTTATCTTGACACCCAAATACATTACTTTCAAACCATAACATTCCACTTTGGGCCCTGAAATAGTTATATCCATCTCATAATGCAAAATGCATTCAGTCCAACTTGGAAAGTCTCCATAATTTTCAACAGTCTCAATGCTATTGAGAAATCCAGGGTCTCTTCTGGGACTCAACAGAATGAGCTACAAATCTGTATAAAATAAAGCACATTGCATATGTCTAATACATAAAGGCAAAGAATAAGCATTTCTATTCTTAAAAATAAGAATAGGGCTATAGCAAGAAAAGATCAGACTAAAACCCAACTGGGTAATAACCAAACACTGTACTCAGTGTCTTGCAACTAAATAGCATCACCTAGGCTTTGGCAGCCTTGAGTAGACCATCCTTCTATTTTTTTGCTTCCTACAACACATGTGACCTGTCTTTGGCTAGCACTACTTTTGCCTGCAGCTTTTCTTATACAGTTTGCATGGTCTTGGCATCTCCCAACATTTTACCATGTCTGTTACCATTGGAAGTTCACCATAGCTTCATAAGATGCCTCCTTGGAGAGAATCTTACCCTTCCACATATTGGCCGTACCCCTTGACACAAATTTTGTATTGGTTATTTTTCTTGTTGCTATAACAGCATACCTGACAAAACAGCTTAAGGAAGGAAAGGCTTGTTTTGGTTTACAGTTTGTGAAAATACAGTTCATCCTGGATGGGAAAACATGGCAGTAGAAGCATGAAATACCTGGTTGTACTGCATTTACAGTTAGGGAACAAAAAGATATGAATGTCACTGTTCAACTTTTAACTCTGTAAATGAAATGGTGCTTCCCATATCAGACTGGGTCTTTCCTACAGTTAGGCCTTTCTAGAAGTATTCTGAAAAAGAATTCCCAGGCACAGGAAATCCCCTAGGTATCCAAATCCATTCAAATTGTCAATAAAGAGTACCACAACACTGTAGTTTATTATCATCTCCTTACAGTCCAAAGCATAAGTGTTCAAATTAGCATCTACAATAAGAATATCGATTACTATAAACAAAATCTGTGATAAGAATGGTAACAGTATACCAGAACTAAAATTTAAAGCACAGAAAAGAAAATTCTCTGAAAGTATACTGATTCTGCAGCTGGAAAGATGGCGGAGCGAAATCATGTGCTGCTCTTCTGAAATAGCCAGGTTCAGTTTCCAGCACCTATATGGTAACTCACAACTTGTACACTCTAGTTCTAGAGTATCAAAATCTTCTATTGGCCCCTTAGGACACCAGGTACACATGTGGTATTTATAAATTTAAGTAGGGAAAACACTAGAAAATGTTTTTAAAAATAAATGTTTTTTAAAAGAAAACTGATGCTAATAGAATTATACTAGTTAAAAGAATTGAAATATGTCAAAAACTTCGGGCCAAATTAGTCAGGGTGAAAGAGACATTACCAGTTTCCAGACTGATGAAGACTGTAAAAGCAATAAAATAAGCAAATAACTTATATCCTCATGATCAAAACTAAAACATTCCTTTTTATTAACTGAGACTTTTCTCAAAGAATCCTGGGCCATTCACTAATCAAAAGAGCAAAGCCTAGGGAATAGATAACATGAGCAGTAATTAAATGGCTGCCACTGAACTGAGCCTGTTGATTTTCGAACTGCTTGTCCAGGGGATTTAGGATTTATATAGTGAATCTTAGAAATAAAGCGAATGCTCAGGCAAGTTATGGTAACCAGGACAGAGAATTATATACCTTCTAGTGTGTATCACTGACAGAAATCCTGTTTGATTACGAATGTTTTCTCTTTCCATTTTTTCTGTCAGCCAGGGTCTTGAAATAAATTTGCTGACACAAATTAACAAACAAGAGTATATAAAACTTGAAAAAGAAACAAAGACAATATATTAATGAAAAAACTTAGTTTGTATTCCTAAGTTATGAGAGGAAACTTTTATAAAAGAGAAAGCTTAAACTAGAATTCTGTCATTTAAGAAGCAGTGATTCAAATATGAGAGAGAGAAAAAGACAAGAAGTACCAATTTATAGTATTATTGTACTATGTAACAAAAACTCTGTAGAGAGAATGGAACAGTGAGGGTTCTAAAAGGTACGTTTTCTATGAACTATATGTTGTAAATCATTGAGAACATTTTCTAACAAAATGAAACTGAATACAGTAAAAGAAAAATGTAGAAAACTTTGTTAACTAAGTATAAAGATTTGGGGCTAAGTACAACTGATATTTAATCAATTTTTAAATCTTAAAACTGTAGAAGCATAATGTTCTAATTAAATAAAGTAAAATGTACAGCAAGCCTGATAATAGAAAAGTATATAAAAATAAAATTGAATGAAAGTACAACATTTAGACCTAGAGAAAGAATTGTAAAGGGAGGGAACCCATTACACTGTCACTCTGGCCAGGCTCTCTGGTTATCGTTGCCTCCTCTGGTACATGTTCTATCCCAAGGCATGACTGGTTTCTAGCCCTCCACAACAAATTAGATAGGGAGACATTTTTACATTAAAAGCCATACTCACTTGAGTATAGTAGCACCTGCCTTTAATCTCAGAACTGAGGATGCAAAGGCAGGCAAATCTCTGGAATTAAGGGCAGTCTGGTATACATAGTGAGTTCTAAGACAGCCAGAGATGTATAGTGAGACCCTATCTCAAGCTACCACCATCCCCTCAAAAATAGCCAAATTCAAAAACAGAAGGAAGAAATGAAGAAAGTGGTTGCCACTGACTGTCAGGAAGATGTTAGCTTTCTCTTTCCGTATAAAGTGTATGCAGACTGACAGCCTGGAATGGATGCCTTTATTTACTGAGTTATGTCAAGAGTCACCTAAGCATGAACATCATGGCTGTCAGCATATTTGTGAATATCCAAGTCCTGTGATTTGAGCCTTGGCGTCCAAGTGGACGAGATGAGGGATATAAGTGCTTGAAGGACAAAGATCCCTATGTTCAGAAAATGGCAACAGTCTGTGTGGCAAAATTCTGTGATCTCAATCTGCAGTTGGGAGATTAGGGATTTCTGTATTCGCTCTGGGATTTCATAGCAAATTCAAATCCAGTGATGATGACTAATAATAATGTAGCAGCATTGTTTGAGGTCAGTATGTCTTACCAAATAGCAGTTTTTTCACACTGAAACAACAGGAAATCTACATGCTTCTCACATCCCTGAATGAGTGCACTGAATGGAGCCATGTTTTGTTCTGTTTTTCCATCCTTGACAGTCCATCAAATTATGCCCTAAAGATGACCTGAAAACTCAGCATCTGTCAGGAAGTAACTTCTTGATAACTATACCAACTCAGCAGTAAAGGTCCTTAAAGAAATTTCTAGAAATGTCACCCAAAGACTCCAACTACTATAATATGCTAAATATGCTATTGAAGAAGTTATCCCTTTTGCTTACTGTCTGGAGAACCAGAATATTGACCTAAGGATTAACCCAATTTTCCAGAAATGGCCTAAAATCTTGGAACAAAAAGAGTATTTTTTGTGAAATACAAGGACTTTATCTGTGTTAAAATAGCGAAGTTGAACATCGTGATTCTTCTTCCATCTCAAGTGAACATTGCTCAGGTTCTGGTAGAACTAAAGGAATATATACCTCTGAGATGGATGTTGATTGTGTTTCCAGAGCTGTACAGGCCATTGGATAATATGACATTAAAATGAAACAGTTAGCAGAGTATCTATGTAAGCACTTTGCTTAATCTAATCCAGACCACAATAAACTAAGTTGTTCAGTTATTGTCATCAGGAACATATTCTGCAAGTACCCCAAGTATAAGAATATCATCACCATTTTCTGTGAAAATTGAAACCCTAGATGAGCCCAATTATTAAGCAGCTGTAAACTGTTGGAGATTATGCTGAAAGAATCTCTAATGCAGTTGAGTTGCTAGAGTGCTTCCTGAAGGGTTTATTTGAAAGTACCAAGGTACAGCTGATTCTGTTTATCACTTTAGTGAATCTGTTTCTCAAGAGACACGAGAATGTTGGAACTGATCCAGTAGATCTTGAACTTAGCCCCACAGTATTCTGATAAGCCTGGTCTTGAAAGTCAGGTTTCTAGTTATTGTCACATTTTTTCAACTGATCTTGTTGACAGCAATAAGAAGTAGTAGTAGCAACAAAGAAGTAGTCTTCTCTAAGAAACCATTGATCTCAGAAGGAGACAGACTTCTTTAGGCCAATGCTACTTGGTGACCTAATCTGCCAGTTAGGTTCCTTAGCTTCCGTGATCCATAAACCTCTAAATGCTTTTGCAGAACAGTCATGACATCCATTGCAAACATGCTCATTCATCATGATAGCACTGATGCAGATGGTACCCTGTTGGCATTGCCACTGCAATCAGCTGGAACAGCCTTAGGTCATCCCTTCTCAAGATGATGATCTGTGAGGTCTTTTAAGTCTTAAACTGGGTTCCCCAGTAAAAGTATCACAGGCGTCCTGTATGCAAACAGGAGCTCTGGATCCTTTTAGGACAGAGGACTGAATAGTGTGATAGGATAATCCTTCATCCTATCACTAGTGCCTGCAGACTTTGCTTCTTTTCCTACTGCTGTGATCCACCATGGTCCAATGGCAGGTTTAAACTTGTCACAGGTATAGAAAGGATACCTAGTGGGTATGTGGCTCCTAAGGCAGTGTGCTTATCTATGTTAAAGGCTAAGCTTGGATATTTGGGGAACATTAACACACCACTACAGGTACATCTATATGGAAATGAATTTCTCTACTAAAGCTCTGCATCGTGTGACAGTACAATTTAACCAGAACAGCTTTGATATCTCCCCAAGCACATTTTTGACCATTATACTTTCCTGTTACCAAATCAGAACATTTATGTCTCTCCGCCTCTCAGTACTTTGGACCCTGTCATAAAGATAGAACCTCTGAATAACTTGCAGGTGCCTGTTGAAGGCAATATTGATGTCTTCTATTTCAACTGCCTCATCCCACTCAATGTGCATTTTATAGATACTATAATACAGAAGGTGGCAAAATGGAACTTCATTTGTTCTTTACAACATGGAAGGGTATTCCCAATGAAAATGAACTCCGCTTTAGATCATGGAATTTTACTTAAAGGCCTACATTGTTTCTAGCAAGTTATAAAGTGTTTACACTACTGGTAAGAAGAATGAAAAAGGGCATTTGGACTTTAGGTGACCTATATATATTCAGCCTTGGTAATACACCATTGCTGAAGTATGGACCTGCTAAAGTCAGTTCATCTATCAGCTCTTACAGCATTTTGAAAGACAGTAAATTGGTTGAGCCACCTTGTAATCAGTGTAAACCAAGAGCTCTTAACTTTTTAACTGGAAAAAATTATATTGCTGTGTAGAACCTGAACTCAAATATTGCAACACTCAACACACAGGAACTGACCAGTCTTCACCCTGTACTGAAACTACTGTTTGCCCCATTGGATAGGTTAGCTTCCTGTGAAATTGTAAGCACTATTTCTGTCACTGTGGGCCTCTG
The DNA here is from genome assembly GCA_030674055.1 of Rhabdomys pumilio. Taxonomy (NCBI): domain Eukaryota; kingdom Metazoa; phylum Chordata; class Mammalia; order Rodentia; family Muridae; genus Rhabdomys; species Rhabdomys pumilio. Next base: position 8,892,246 of record JANHMN010000020.1, on the reverse strand, counting down.
TCTCTCTGTCTTCACATATGGCCTTTTTTATACTATGCAAAGAGCTAGCTTGCATTTTCCACACCCTCCTTTGAATATAGTTTAATATTTTGTAATTGAAATCTCATTTCAAATAAAGAAAAAGACAACAAATATTAAAGCAAGAAAAACGGTTACTTGAGTTGAGGTAGATAAAACATTCAATAAAGTACTATAAGTAGAATAGGAAAAATAAATACCAGGAATATTTTTACTATTGGTTATCCCAGAAAATGTAAATGAAACATGATGTGTTAAAGGAAAAAGCATTCGCCTTTGAAGTTGCAATAAAGAAAACTCAAAACAGCTGTATGCTGGCTACTTAAAAGCATATATTTAGTCAAAATAGCATAGAAAGTTTACAAATAATGGGATAGATAATAGATACTTTTAAAAAACAAGAAAGTTACAATCATAAAAGATAAATCAGAATAAAGACCAACAATGTTAAAGGAGTCAAAAAGACATAGCTTCTATTTTTAAAAGTTATAATCTGTTGAATATAGCCTCTCTCTACAGCCAAATATGTGTACTTAGTCAAGCATAAGAATATATTTAATCATAAAAACATATTTAATAATCCTGGTTTTTTTATAGTAGTAATATGCATGACACTATACATTTTGAAGTGCATAGTTCAGTATCATTAAGTGCATATCACATTGCTATACTGTTGTCACTTCCAACAGTTTTAAAATATCCAAAACTTTTTTAAAATCCTCCCTTAACTAACATTACCCACTCAGCAGACTTTTTTTAAGCATAGGTTTAATGCAATAGTTTGATCGCTTTTGAGGTACCCAGTCACAAAAGAACACACATGGCATGCACTCCCTGATAAGTGGATATTAGCCCAAAAGCTCACAATATCCACGATACAACTCACAGACTACATGAAGCTCATGAACAAGGAAGACCAAAGTGTGGGTGTTTTGGCTCTTCTTAGAGGGGGTAACAAAATACTCATGGGAGCAAATATGGAGACAAAGCATGAGACAGAAACTGAAGGAGGGGCCGTCTGGAGACTGCTCCACCTGGGTATTCATCCCATGTGCAGTCACCAAGGGCAGATGTTGATGTGGATGTCAGGAAGTGCATGCTGACAGGAGCCTGATATAGCTGTCTCCTTAGAGGTCTGCCAGAGCCTGAAACATACAAAGGCGGATGCTCACAGCTAACCATTGAGCTGATCATGGGGTTCCCAATCGAGGAGTCAAAGAGAAGACTGAAGGAGCTGAAAGGGTTTGCAGCTCCATAGGGAGAGCAACAATACCAACCAACCAGAGCTCCCAGGATCTAAACCACCAGCCTAGGAGCACTTAGGGAGGAACTCATGGCTCCAGCTGTATATGTAGGGGAGGATGGCATTGTCAGGCATAGGTGGGTGAGGAAGTCCTTGGTCTAGTGAAGGCTGGATGCTCCAATGTGGAGGAAATCGTGGGTGGAGAGGTGGGAGTAGAAGGATGGGGGGGCATATTCTCATAGAAGCAGAAGAGGTAATAGAATAGGGGGTTCCTGGGTGGGGGGGAAATGGGGAAAGGGGATAACATCTATAATATAAATAAAATATCCAATAAAAAATTAAAAAACTAACATTACCCACTCAATAGACTTTTTTTTAAAGCATAGTTTTAATGGCAATAGTTTGATTGCTTTTGATGTCCTGCATCTATTTTTATTTTTGACACCAAGTTGTAATGCTACTTGTTCTTGTCACTTTAGAAATGATACTAGTGATGATCTAGAAATAGTTTCTCAAGTGGGTGACTGGAAATTTTGTCTAGAGATGTCATATTACAAACCTTTCTCTGCTACCTCACCCCCAGAAAAGATTTTGCTAGTTAGTATTACTGGCTTTGACACAATTCATTGAGAGATGTTGGGGGAGGGGAGTGTCTGCCTACTTTCACGTGCATGCATGTTTGTGATTTTTCATGTTGGAGCCAGTGTATGAGATAATAAATGCAGTAAAAAAATAAAGTAGAAAATTAAGACAAAGGAAGACAGAATCATCTCCAGATCATCCAGTGAAATGAATGAGTGAGAAAAACACAGTTCAAATGTTAGATAGCAGTGTCTATATAACAGTACATAACCAGTAAGTCTAGAAAGGTGTTTCATAGTTTTAGAGGTACCATTACTGATGCAGATACAGTATAAGCATATTTAACAACAGTTAAGAGTTGGAAATGCAGCTTACTAGAAATCTTGCCTTACGTGCACACTGCTCTGGACTCTGTCCCCATTATTGAAATGATATTTACCCTTCGTATGTGCTTGATTCATTTTTGAAACTTTTCTCACAGTAAATTAAATTAGCTTAGGAACTCAAAATGACTTGTGGCCTATATCATAGAGTGTAATTATAAGTTTTGGCTAGCTGCATATCCCTAGCCTCAAAAGTAGAAGACTTTTCACACACGGATGGGGAAAGTATCATCATCATTAGTAGTAGAAGTATCAACAGCAGATAGAACAGTGCCAGCATCTTTACCTGAAAAGCTTTTTTAAAACAGTAAAATATTCTTTATGATTTAATAACTAGATGTCGAAGAGAGTTTGGTTTGAAGTGCATATAAGGACCTCAATTACGTTTTACTGTAGGAAAAGAAAATTACCTAGAAAGTCATGACAAATAAAAAATAAGAGTGAGAGGAGAGTAAACACAATGAGAATAGGGAATAGGAAAATGAGAGGAACTAAGATGACAAGTTGTGCCAGGATATCAAATGGATATCTGGGAGAAATATTATTAATAACCCCTTTATAAAGAAAAACCAAGAGCAGGCTAGATAGTAGAGTACTTCCATTTAATTGTGAGAACAGGAGAATACTTATGCATTCAAGAGGCAACCAGGCCTGTACAGTAGTCAACAAGTGAGATCCATAAGGTGGATCTATTCACCACCACATATATTGAGATCTTATACCCCAAGCCTATAACCTCCACAGGTATGCTATGGCACATGTACCCCAGACATACCCAAAGAAACTGTCAAGAATAATGAAACTAACCTAGATTCAGCTTGTTTAAGGAATTCCTATTAGATATCTATTCTGTTTCTTCATTAGCACATGAGTCATTGGAATATAGGAGATCTGTAATCTTAACTACTGATACAGTGCAAAAAGTCAGTGAATTCTGCATACTGTGTTTATATCATGGCACGTGGATACGTGTATTTGTGTTTGTATATATGTATATACACATACATAGATCCTTTTTATTCTTGTTTTGAATGTTTCTTAGAACTGTTGAGACCAACCCACTTTTATTGTGAAGAAAATGATTTAATTCACAATATTATTAGTAGTTTTTTATTAAATGTTCTTTGGTCACATTCAATTTGTTAATTTTAGTTACATGAACATGCAGCCTACTTGGTGGACAGCTTGTGGGAGAGCTCTCAAGAACTGCTGAAAGACTGGGAATGTATGACAGAGTTACTATTAGAAGAACCTGTTCAAGGAGAGGAAGGTATAGTATTTTAACAAGTTTGTTTTTATTTTGTTATGTTTCCATTGATAAATGTAACATCTTCTATGTAAATATGTGTTTTTCTTTAATGGAACCATTTGATTCCTAAAATATGTAAGAATTTCTCAAGTTTAAACATCTTTCTGTATTAACTATGATGCACAAGGTGTTTCCAAAGTCCATGTGTTATATATAATATTCAAGAAATTCTGATTGCTAAATTGAGACACACAATATGCTTAATGTAATTCTTTTTAAATTTTTTATTTTATTTTTATTCCAAATGTTGCTCTCCCCTCAGAGTTCTTCACCCTCACACCCGCTCCCCTTTGCCTCTGAGAGGGTGCTCCTTCCCCCACCTTTACCTCACTGCCCTGCCCCTCAGCATCTCTCTTTCTTGGGGCAAAACTATCTACAGGATTAGGCTTATCTTTTCCCCTTGAAGCCAGACAAAGCAATCTCTGCTACAAATGTGCCAGGTGCCAGGGACCAGCCCATTTATGCTCTCTGGTTGGTGGCTTAGTCTTTGAGAGCTCCCCGGGGTTTGTTGATACTGCTGCAATTCCTATAGGATTACCATTCCCTTCAATTCCTTCAGTCCTTTTCCTAAGTTTTCCATAGCAGTCCTCAACCTCAGTCCAATAGTTGGCTGTAAGTATCTACATCTGTCTTGGTCAGCTCCTGGTAGATTTTCTCAGAGGACAGCCATGCTAGCTCCTGTTTGCTAGTTAAACATGGCATCAGTAATAGTGTCAGGTTGGTCTAGTCACTGAACAGGCTTTCCTTCAGTCTCTGTTTCATTTTTGTCCCTGCATTTCCTTTAGACAGGAAAAAATTCTGAGTCAGAAATTTTGAAGATGATTAGGTGGCCCCATTTCTACACTGTGAGCCCTCTCTGTCTACTAGAAGTGGTGTCTTCTGGTTCCATCTCTCCACTGTTAGGCATTTTGGCTAAGGTCATCACCATTGAATCCTGGGAGCCTCTCAACATCCCAGGTCTCTGAGACTTTCCAGAGGTTCCCTTCACTCCCCACTCCAGCAGCATATTTTCATTCATCCTCTTGCCCCTCTGGGCTTCTCTCCTGTCTTCCCCATACTTGGCCCTTGCCCACCATTAGAGTATGATTGTATATGCATAGGGAAGTCTTGGGAGATGATGCATAAAAAATGCAACATTGTAGTTATATAATAACTCAATTTGTTCATATATTTTTGCCTGTGTCCTGTGACATAGAAGCTCTCTCTTACATGGAATGACATTCAAGTAAACTTTTCTCGCTAAATGTTCTGTCATCAAATAATAAAATGCTAACAATATTTGAAGAAATAAGTTCAAAATAAGTTTAAAAGGCAACTTAATTTGAACTTATCCTTAAAGGAAATTAAGTTACTTTTTAAATAGAAATGTGTTACAATTTCAGTAATAAAACCTGAAGTTAAAAGCTAAAAGTCTAAACTTTGGAGATATACATTGTAAAATACTAGCAGTAGTTTAAGGGTGTCTTATAGTATTTTTTAAAGTGCTACTGTATGTATGGGTATGGGTGCTTGTGTGTATGTGTTTTTTAGTAAAATTCAAATTGGGTGACTTTGTAGTATGCCCTTAAGGTATGTATAGCTAGCACATTTGCTGCCACATAGCAAACACCCAATGACTACTTATTCTATTTCTCTGAGTCTCATCTTATTGAACTGAAATATGAAGACCTTTGTTAAATCTTTTTTGGTCATTTCTAATGCTAAAATTCTGTGACTTAGTTGACAGGTGAAGAAAGTGAAGTAAAAGTATTCTTCAGGAGCCCGATATTATGTTTAACACCTTTAATCCTCTAATCGTAGAACTCATAAGGCAGAGGCAGGCAGATCTATATGAATTCCAGGCTGGTCTATATAGTAAGTTTCAGACCAGCGATAGTTATATAGTGTTCAATCTCCATATCATGCAGCGTGGCTGCAGCAGCAGAAAAATGACTCTTGAGCGTGGTTATGTGACTACACAAATGCACTCAGCACTTGTATACACACAGAGAAACAGAGAAATATGCAAACACACACACACACTGCAGTAGGTTAACAAATTGTTTTACAGTTTAATTTTTTTTTGTTGTTGTTGTTTTGTATTTCGAGACAGGGTTTCTCTGTGTAGCCCTGGCTGTCCTGGAACTCACTCTGTAGACCTGGCTGGCCTCGAACTCAGAAATCTACCTGCCTCTGCTTCCCAAGTGCTGGGATTAAAGGCGTGCACAACCACTGCCTGACTATCAGTTTAATTATTTTAACAAGGAGAATTATTGGCTGATTTTTCATGTGCCAGATATTAACCCTAAGTGCTAAGGGTGCCATAAACTAGATCTGCTCTTTTCCCATATGCATCTTTTATTCTTATGAGGAAGACAGACAAAAATCAAGTAAAAGTTGAAATAATTTCTAGTCTTAGTATGTTTGAAATATAATAGTGAGGTATTTGTGTATAGGGAAATGAGCTGAAACTTAAGCCAGACCCCTATCATCTGCACTGTCCTGGACATTTTCTTCTAAGATCCCATAGAACATCCCACTGAGTTCTGAGCACTCTATGGATTTTCTAGCCCAAGTCCTTTCACAGTCCTTCCAAAATCACTCTCAATTCTGTCACAGCAATACCCTACAACCTAGTACCAGTTCCATTCTAAGTTAAGATGTCTATTGCTGTGATAAAACATGATGACCAAGGTAGCTTGGGGAATGTGGTTTATTTCACCTTGTCGCTTCTTCTAAGTCTATCATTGAGGGAATCCAGGGCAAGAACCTGAAGGCATGAACATAAATAGACGTATGGAGGAACACTTCTTACTGCCTTGCTTTCTAAGGCGTTCTCAGCTTGCTTTCCTACACCATCCACAACCCCTTGTTCGGGAGTAGCACCACCTATAATTTTATGTTCTCATATATCAATCACTGGTGAAGAAAATGTCCTACAGATTTGCCTGGATGCATTTTCTTAGTGGGGACTCCTCTTCCCAAATGATTCTAGCTTGTGTCACGTTATATAAAACTGTAACAAATGTCCCATATGAGGACAGTGCCTTTGGAGGCCAGAAGAGGGTGTTGGATCCATGAGAACTTGAGTTACAGAGGGCTGTGATTGTCCATGTGCTTGCTGTGAGTGACCATGTCCTCTCTGCAAGAGTAGCAAAGTATGTCGAATGCTGAGCCACTTCTACATCCTCCATATTTTCTTCTTAAAACAATTTTTAGAGCCTGGAGAAATGGCTCAATGGTTAAGAGCACTGACTGCTCTCTCAGAGGGCCTGAGTTCAATTTGCAGCACCCACATGGCCCCTCACACTGGCCTGTAACTCCAGTTCTAGAGGATCTAACACCCTTACATGGACATATATACACACAAAACACCAATGCACATAAAAATAAATACTGAAAATTTTTAAAAATATACTTACATTATGGCATTATAATTCCTTTATTGTTGATTGGATGTGAAAAATTATGAAGATCCACATTATTAAGCAAAAACCTTTTATATTATTAGGTGCTGGATGGACTATGGATATACAGATTAAAATTTGAAATTATTCATGTTTTCCTGAGACAGCAGTAGTAGTTTCTGTTTTTATTTTTATGATGATACAAATGTTGATTTTTAAAAAATGATTTCATTAAGATCTACTTATAGTCAGGTGGTCGTGATACACATCTTTAATCTCAGAACCTGGGAGGCAGAGGCAAATGGATCTATGAGCTCAAAGCCAGCCTGGTCTGCAGAGTGAGTTCCAGGTCAGCCAGGGCTATATGGAGAAACTGTGTCCCAAAAACAAACAAACAGGATGTACCTTTATATTCATGTACTAGAATATTTGAGACACAGAAAGAAGTGACTATTTTATGTTGCTGTTTACCTGATAAATAGTATAAACTTAAACTGC
>JANHMN010000020.1:8786577-8882449 GCA_030674055.1 Rhabdomys pumilio | reverse complement strand
TAGATAGATAGATAGATAGATAGATAGATAGATAGATAGATAGATAGGATTCCTTATGATTTAGCTCTGGCTATCCTGGGAACTCAACTGTGTAGACTTGGTTGGCTTCAACTTAGAGGTCTGCCTGCCTCTATTTCCCTTTAATCCCTCTCTAGGACTAGAGGTATACATCACTGTGCCTGGCCAACAATAATTTGTTGTAAGCACATAAGGGCTCAAGAGGTAAGCTGCATCATGTAAAGGCCCTTATGCTCAGCAACTGTATCTTTGGATAAATACAAGTTGAGTATGTACAGTTTCCTTATTTATAATAAGTGACTATTGATACATGTAGCAAACAATAAGTTTTGTATACACCAATGAAGAAACTTTTGTCTCTTGATATGAAAAACATAAGAAAATTTTTTTGCAGTAGTAAGTGTAAAACTAAAAATTGTGTCAAAAATGCCCACCTGATGAAGTTGCTGTACAAAGAGAAGCATGCTTGCAATCCTGTCCTTCACTCTGGGTACTAAGATAGGCCTTTGAGACCAGCCTGGACCATGTCAGGAGACCCTCCCTGAAATTTAAAAATAAAGTTACAGTTGAAAGCAAGAAGAGATTTTTCTATAGCATCCTACCCCCAGGTATATAAAACACACCCATAACTCCCCTTCCTCTCAGTCTTTGTTAGCAATTTGTATAATTTTATCAGCGGTACTGATTACTCACACACATATACATATACATAAATAGAAACAGTTTTTTAAGCAAGAAAACATACAGATAGTGAAACATGTTAAGCGAGACTTCAGGAGTTCAATTAGCCAAATTTAGAATGTAGAAGTGGATTATTTGGGATTAAAAAGAACATGTGACCATGTCAGACAAATGTAATTATTTGGATTCTTATTTTAACAAATTATAAAGTAACAGTCTTTGAGGAAAATATGAACTGCATTTGAAATGATACTAAAGTATTATTGCTTAATATTGTTAGAAATAGTAATTTATTGTTTTTAAGTCATCTGTTAAAAGACATACTCTTAATTATCAAGTATGAAATCATATATGATTTATTTTAAAGTTATATAGAGAAAATTTAATGTTGATGTAGCTAGAATAGCAGCATGCTGATTAGTAGTCAGCTTTTTAGTGATTTTGAAATTTTCAGTTATAGTATTGCTCGAACTTTGACAAATAATTTACTTTTTCCGAAAATTTCTAGCTCTTTGACAGATGTTACCTCTTTTTTTAAGCACTTCCTTTCTTTCAGAATAAACTGCCCAGATATAACAAATAATTACAAAACTTAAAGTCTTACTACTATAAGCCTTCATTATTTCACACACTGTGTGGTTCTGAAATTCATTAATGGCTTATTTGCTGTTTGGCTTAGCACCTCTTTGGGTTGACCACATCTTTACCATTAGGCTTGACTGTGATAGCATAAATCCTATCCATATTGACTTTCACATGTGGATGCCAAGTATCTACTGATACTTAGTAAGACATCAGAGCTTCTCTGTTCGGCAATCTCACTCTGTTAGGTATGTTTGATTGTTCTTATGACATGGCTGCTGACCTTTCCCAAAACAAACAATTGAGCAGTAAGGTAGACAGGGCTTTATTTTAATGCCCTAGTCTTCTTCCCTAATTCCAGGGAATGGAGACCATAAAAGAGTTATTTTGAACTCTTGGTTCAGCTCTGTTCTTACACAATAACCAACCATGTATTTCTCTAGTGAGCTATGGTTCCTTACTAGTTGACTGGTAGGATCCGAATCTCAGCACTAAATTTTATTGAACATAATAATAGGTTATTACCTCTAGGCATGTGTACTAGACAGAGATAAGTAATATGTATTTATGTAAATACAACTGTACATTCATTATTTTCTGACTTAAGTATATCCTAACAATTTTTAATTGTTTTTAAATCAATGAACTAAGCAGTTTTTATAATTAAGAAGTCAGAATCATCTTAGTCTTTTATATTCCTCTTAAATTTCTTGGTTATGTCATCTCCCAAGGTTTTGTCCTTTTATATTAACATCTTCAATTTCTAAATTTCCAGATAACACTTTTCTACCATTTCATCTTATTTCTAGGTGCTAACAGCCAAAGAAAGGAAAACTCAAATTGATGATAGAAACAAACTAACTGAACATTTTATCATTACACTTCCTATGTTACTATCAAAGGTATGTGACATTTTCAGTTTTGTGATATGTCCCTGAGTTTGCTTTCATGCACTATTAATCTGATTACTCTCTTTTTCTTTGCTGCTTCCTCTAGTATTCTGCAGATGCAGAGAAAGTAGCAAACTTGCTGCAAATTCCACAGTATTTTGATCTAGAAATCTACAGCACTGGTCGGATGGAAAAGGTAAGACACTCTGAAATTCTTCTGGTAAAGTACTTTTCATTTTCATCTAATCATAGGTTATTTAACAAATGATGATTTTTAATTTTCATTATTAATCTAAATATCAGTTTTTCTTTTTTTCCTCTTCAGCACCTGGATGCTTTATTAAAACAGATTAAGTTTGTTGTAGAGAAACATGTAGAATCAGATGTCCTAGAAGCCTGCAGTAAAACTTACAGCATTTTATGCAGTGAAGAGTATACCATTCAGAATCGAGTTGATATTGCTCGGAGCCAACTGATTGATGAATTTGTAGATCGATTCAATCATTCTGTAGAAGACCTGTTGCAAGAGGTATGTTATAAGATTGATTGCATGTAATAATTTTGTCTAATAATTTTTTAGAATAGCTGAGTGTGTGAGACAGTCCCATTTTTTAAAAAATCTGAAAGTCTCTACCAGTTTCAGAATTAGCAGTACCACTGGAACAGTATGTCTTATAAAGATCAACCTTTTGTAGTTTACTTTTTTTTATTGGATAATATATTTACATTTCAGATTTTATCACCTTACCCCATTCCTCCCACCATCCAGGAACCCTTTATCCCATCCCCTCTCCTCCTGCTTCTATGAGGGTGTGGCCCCACCTACCCCTCACTCCCACCTTCCCACCCTGGAATTGCTCCCCGCTTGGTGTTCAGCCTTCATAGGATCTCCTCTCCCACCTATGCCTCACAAGGCCATCCTCCTCTACATATACAGCTGGAGTCATGGGTCCCTCGCTATGTGCTCCCAGGCTGGTGGTTTAGATCCTGGGGAGCTCTGGTTGGTTGGTATTGTTGCACTCCTCTTGGGGCCACCAACCCTTTCAGCTCCTTCATTCCTCTGACTTCTCCATTGGGAACCCGTGATCAGATCAATGGTTAGCTGTGAGCATCTGCCTCTGAGTATATCAGACTCTGGCAGACCTCTTAAGGACAAAGCTATATCAGGCTCCTGTCAGCATGCACTTCCTGACATCCATATCAGCGTCTATCTTTGGTGACTGTACATGGGATGGATACCAAGGTAGAATGGTCTCCAGATGGCCCTTCCTTGAGTTTCTGTCCCACACTTTGTCTCCATATTTGCTCCCATCAGTATTTTGTTACTCCTTCTAAGTAGGACCGAAGCATCCACACTGGGTCTTCCTTCTTCATGAGTTTCATGTGATCTGTTAGTTGAATCTTGGCTATTTCAAGCTTTTGGGCTAACATCCGCTTATCAGTGAGTGAATACCATGTGTGTTCTTTTGTGATTAGGTTACCTCACTCAGGATGATATTTTCTAGTTTCATTCATTTAGCTAAGAATTTCTCGAATTCTTTATTTTTAATAGCTGAGTATTACTCCATTGTGTAAATGTACCACATTTTATGTATCCATTCCTCTGTTGAAAGACATCTGGGTTCTTTTCAGCTTCTGGCTATTATAAATAAGGCTGCTATGAACATAGTGGAGCATATGTCCTTGTTATATGTTGGAGCATCTTCTGGGTATATGCCCAGGAGTGGTATAGCTGGGTCCTCAGGTAGTGCCATGTCTAATTTTCTGAGGAACCGCCAGACTGATTTCCAAAGTGGTTGTACCAGCTTGCAACCCCACCAACAATGGAGGAGTGTTCCTCTTTCTCCACATCCTCACCAGCATCTACCATCACTTGAATTTTTTATCTTAGCCATTCTGACTGGTGTGAGGTGGTATCTTGGTATTGTTTGATTTGCATTTCCCTGATAACTAAGAATGTTGAACATTTCATAAGGTGCTTCTCAGTCATTCAAATTTTCTCAGTTGAGAATTCTTTGTTTAGCTCTGTACCCCATTTTCTAATAGGGTTATTTGGTTGTCTGGAGTCTAGTTTCTTGAGTTCTTTGTATATATTGGATATTAGCCCTCTATCGGATGTGGGATTAGTAATGATCTTTTACCGATCTGTTGGTTGCTGTTTTGTCTTATTGACAGTGTCCTTTGCCTTACAGAAGCTTTGCAATTTTATGAGGTCCTGTTTGTCAATTCTTGATCTTAGAGCATAAGCCATTGGTGTTCTGTTCAGGGACTTTTCCACTGTGCCTAGGTATTCGAGGGTCTTCCGTACCTTCTCTTCTATTAGTTTCAGTGCATTTGGTTTTATGTGAAGATCCTTTATCCACTTGTACTTGAGCTTTGTACAAGGGGATAAGAATGGATTAATTTGCATTCTACATGCTGACCTCTATTGAAACAGCACCATTTGTTGAAAATGCTGCTTATTTTCCACTGGATGGTTTTAGCTCCTTTGTCAAAGATCAATTGACCATAGGTGTGTGGGTTCATTTCTGGATCTTCAATTCTATTCCACTGATCTTCCTGCCTGTATCTGTACCAATACCATGCAGTTTTTATTACTATTGCCCTGTAGTACAGTTTGAGGTCAGGGATGGTGATTCCCCCAGAAGTTCTTTTATTGTTGAGAATAGTTCTTGCTATCCTGGGTTTTTTGTTATTCCAAATGAATTTGCAAGTTGCTCTTTCTATCTCTATGAAGAATTGATTTGGAATTTTGATGGGGGTTGCTTTGAATCTATAGATTACTTTTGGTAAGATGGCCATTTTTACTAAATTAATCCTGCCAATCCAGGAGCATGGGAGATCTTTCCATCTTCTGAGATGTTCTTCTATTTCTTTCTTGAGAGACTTGAAGTTTTTTTTCATACAGATCTTTCACTTGCTTGGTTAGATTCACTCCAAATTATTTTATTTTATTTGTGACTATTGTGAAGGGTGTCATTTCCCTAATTTGTTTTTCAGCTTATTTATCCTTTGAGTAGAGGAAGGCTACTGATTTGTTTGATTTTATATCCAGTCACTTTCCTGAAGTTGTTTATTAGGTTTAGGAGTTCTCTGGTGAAAATTTTAGGGTCCCTTAAGTATAGTATCATATCATCTGCAAATAGTGAAATTTGGACTTCTTCTTTTCCTATTTGTATCCCTTTGACTTTCTTTTGTTCTCTAATTGCTCTGGCTAGGACTTCCAGTACTATATTGACTAGGTAGGGTGAGAGTGGGCAGCCTCTTCTAGTCCCTGATTTGGTGGGATTGCTTCCAGTTTCTCTCCATTTAGTTTGATGTTGGCCACTGGCTTGCTGTATATTGCTTTTACTATGTTTAGGTATGGGCCTTGAATTCCTGATCTTTTCCAGACTTTTAAAAGGAAGAGATGTTGAATTTTGACAAATGCTTTCTCAGCATCTAGTGAGATGAACGTGTGTTTTTTTTTTTTCTTTGAGTTTGTTTATGTAGTGGATTACCTTGATGGATTTCCGAATATTGAACCATCTCTGCATTCCTGGGATAAAGCCTGCTTGATCCTGATGGATGATCGTTTTGATGTGTTCTTGGATTCTGTTCACGAGTATTTTATTGAGTATTTTTGCATCAATATTCATAAGTGAGATTGGTCTATAATTCTCTTTCTTTGTTGAGTCTTTGTGAGGTTTAGGTATGAGCGTAATTGTAGCTTCATAGAACGAATTGGATAGTGTTCCCTCTGTTTCTATTCTGTGGAATAGTTTCAAGAGAATTGGTATTAGGTTTTTCTTGAAGGTCTGATAGAATTCTGCACCAAAACTGTCTGGTCCCTGACTTTTTTTTGGTGGGGAGACTTTTAATGACTGCTTCTATTTCTTTAGGGTTTATAGGACTGTTTAGATGGTTTATCTGTTCCTCGTTTAACTTTGTTATCTGGTATCTCTCTAGAAAATTGTCCATTTCATCCAGATTTTCCAGTTTTGTTGAGTATAGGCTTTTGTAGTAGGATCTGATGTTTTTTTTTAATTTTCTCAGTTTCTGTTGTTATGTCTCCCTTTTCAGTTCTGATTTTATTAATTTGGATACTGTCTCTGTGCCCTTTTGTCAATCTGGCAAAGGGTTTATCTATCTTATTGATTTTCTCAAAGAACCAGCTCCTGGTTTTATTGATATTTTGTTTAGTTCTTTCTATTTCTACTTGGTTGATTTCAGCTCTGAGTTTGATTATTTCCTGCCTTCTACTCCTCTTGGGCATATTTGCTTCTTTTTGTTCTAATGCTTTCAGGTGTGCTGTCAAGTTGTTAGTGTATCCTCTCTCCAGTTTCTTTTTGTAGGCACTTAGAGCTATGAGTTTTCCTCTTAGTACTGATTTCATGGAATCCCACAAGTTTTGGTATGATGTGTCCTCATTTTCATTAAATTCTAAAAAGTGTTTAATTTCTTTCTTTACTTCTTCCTTTACCAAGTCATCCTTGAGTAGAGTGTTGTTCAGTTCCACGTGTATGTGGGCTTTCCATTTTTTTTTTTTTTTTGTAATTATTAAAGACCAGCCTTAGTCCATGGTGGTCTGATAGGGTACAAGGGATTATTTCAATTTTTTTGTATCTGTTGCCTGTTTTGTGACCAATTATATGGTCTGTTTTGGAGAAGGTACCATGAGGTGCTGAGAAAAAGGTATATTCGTTTGTTTTAGGATGAAATGTTCTATATATATATATCAGTTAAATCCATTTGGTTCATAACTTCTGTTAGTTTTATTGTGTCTCTGTTTAGTTTCTGTTTCCATGATCTGTCCATTGCTGAGAGTGGGGGTTTGAAATCCCCCACTATTATTGTGTGAGGTGCAATGTATGCTTTGAACTTTAGTAAAGTTTCTTTTATGTATGTGGGTGCCCTTGCATTTGGGGCGTGGATGTTCAGAATTGAGAGTTCATCTTGGTACATTTTTCCTTTGATTAGTATGAAGTGTCCTTCCTTATCTTTTTTGATTACTTTTGGTTGAAAATCAATTTTATTTGATATTAGAATTGCTACTCCAGCTTGTTTCTTGGGACCATGTGCTTGGAAGATTGTTTTTTATCCTTTTACCCTGAGGTAGTGTCTGTCTTTGTCACAGCAAAATTCTGGGTCCTGTTTATGTATCCAATCTGATTGTCTATGTCTTTTTATTGGAGAATTGATTCCATTGATATTAAGAGATATTAAGGAAAAATGATTGTTGCTTCCTGTTATTTTTGTTATTAAAGGTGGAATTATGTTTGTGTAACTATCTTCTTCTGGGGTTGTTGGAAGACTACTTTCTTGCTTTTTCTAGGTTGTAGTTTCCCTCCTTGTGTTGGAGTTTTCCATCCAATATCCTTTCAAGTTCTGGATTTGTGGGAAGATATTGTGTAAATTTGGTTTTGTCATGGAATATCTTCGTTTCTCCATCAATAGTGATTGAGAGTTTTGCTGGGCATAGTAGTCTGGGCTGGCATTTGTGATCTCTTAGGGTCTGTATGATATCAGTCCAGGCTTTTATAGTCTCTGATGAGAAGTCTGCCTTTATATGTTACTTTGCCTTTTTCCCTTACTACTTTTAGTATTTTTTCTTTGTTTTGTATATTTGATGTTTTGATTATTATGTGACAGGAGGTATTTCTTTTCTGGTCTAGTCTATTTGGGGTTCTGTAGGCCTCTTGTATATTTAAGGACATCTCTTTCTTTAGATTAGGGAAGTTTTCCTCTATAATTTTGTTGAAGACATTTACTCGCCCTTTAAATTTAGAGTCTTCACCCTCATCTATACCTATTATCCTTAGGTTTGGCCTTCTCATTGTGTCAATGTTTTCCATGGTATCTTCTGTGCATGAGATTCTCTCTTCTATCTCTTGTTTTCTGTTGGTGATGCTTGCATCTATGTCTCCTGATCTTTTTCCTATGTTTTCTATCTCCAGGGTAGTCTCCCTTTGAGATTTGTTTATTGTTTCTACTTCCATTTTTAGATCCTGGATGGTTTTGTTTAATTCCTTCATCTGTTTGGTTGTGTTCTCTTGTAGTTCTTTAAGGGCTTCTACCTGTTTACCTGTGTTCTCCTCAAATTCTTTGAGAGTGTTATTTATGTTCTTTTAAAGTCCTTTATCATCATCGTGAGAAGTGATTTTAATTCTGAATCCTGCCTTTCCAGTGTGATGTGGTGTTCAGAACTTGCTTTGGTGGGAGAACTGGGTTCTGATGATGCCAAGTAACTTTGGTTTCTGTTGTTTACGTTCTTGCACTTGCCTTTCACCATTTGGTTAGCTGTAGTGGTACCTGCACTCACTGTCTCTGACTGGATGCTGCCTTTTCAGTTATCTTGCTTGTGTCAGAACTCCTCAGGGTCCAGATGTCTCTGTGATCCTGTGATTCTGAGCTCCACCTGCTCTGGGTACAGTGGCTTCTCTAGGATATCTCAGGATATGATGTCTCCGTGGTAGCCAACCAGCTAGGTGTCCACTGCTCTGAATGCAGCATCTTCTGTAGAATGTCTCAGGATAAGATGTTTTCATGGGAGCCGACCGGGTAGATGTTTGCTGCTCTGAGTGTAGTCGCTCCTCTAGGATGTCTCAGGTTATGGTATCTGCTGCTCTGAGTTCAGTGGCTCCTCTAGGATGCCTCGGGATATGATGTCTTCTGCTCTGAGGTCAGTGGCCTCTCTAGGATTTCTCAGGATATGGTTTCTACATGGGAGCAGACCAGCTGGGTATCTGCTCCAGCCACAGGGAACCTGGCGAGGGGCTGTAGTTCACTTTTTATGTTCCACTTTTTCCTTCTTTCAAGAACAGTTCATCATTTTTTTCTTTCTTTCTTTTTTTTTTTTTTTTTTTTGTATCTAGGATCCAGTTTACATTTTTAAATTACTGATTTATTATAATGTGCTAGTGAATAGACCATAGAAATTAAGTTGATAAGCTCGCTCAGGAAAGCAACACTCGTGGCAAACTGGTAATTTTTCTCATTTTTGGGGATGGTTTTCTATATCATGCTCTTTCCTATCTATAAGGCAATCCGAAATTCCTGTTGTTTATGCTTCATTGCTCCTTAGACATCTGTATAGCTGATTTTTTTAAAGGAATTTTGTGATTTTTTTTTTTTCAAACATGACCTAGCATTATTTTCTTCCCCCTGCTAAGTAGGACTGAAGCATCCATACTTTGGTCACCATACTTTTTGTAAAACTATAGAAGCAACTGATCATCAGTAAAATCTTAAATAATCTAAACCTTTTTCACGATAAAACTAGCTCAAGTAGTAACTGATGTGTGTTCTCCTGAGAAATGCCCAGGATTCATTTTTTAATACTAAAAGACAGAGTGCACTAACTAGAGCTTTAAATTACTCTCATATAGAATTGTGATTTCAGGGAATTTACAAAAGCGTATAATGTCACAGCTATATATTATTTAAGCAGCAGAAATTGATTATGTGTAAATATGGCAGTTATAGTTTTTATTTGTTTTTATTTATCTGTAGTGAATATACTATTTTATGTAATAAAATTTAGGCAGTTAAGCATTAAGAGGCTTTAATATGAATTTGAGTTGCTATGAAAATGAAGTCATTTTTACTTTTTTATTTATAGGGTGAAGAAGCTGATGATGATGATATCTACAATGTTCTTTCCACCTTAAAGCGTTTAACTTCTTTTCACAAGTATGTCATGTTTAATATTAACCTAAACTTAACAAGTAATATATTTGCCGATGAATAGACTGAATATATTTTACTTCTTACAAAAATGACGTATTTTTATTAAAATATAACAAATTTTCTTCATTCAGAATGTCTCTGAATTTTTCAGAGTAAATTATTAACAATCTTGCTAAGTAAAAAATAAGATTGATAGGAAAATTGAGAAAACATTTTGGAGAAGTCCTGCAAGTTATTCCTCTGGGCTAGTAGATCATTACTTGTTTTACTGTGTAGACAGAACAGTTGGGTTTGCTTAAGGAAACAAAAGGCTCAGGTAAAATGTGCTTTCAAGCTGTCGTCCACATATCCCTGGAATAAGTGTTATCTTCTCCGTTAAGGAAGAGAAAGAGAATTGTGTTATCAAAAGTAAGTTCGTTTGTAGCTCTTAACAACGTACATTTCAAAGGAACTTCTAAAATGTAGGGTTTCAGTTGAGTTTGGTAATGACCACCACTATTTCCACCTGCCTTCAAGGGAAAAGAATGGGCTCAGAGCAAGAGATGGAGGCCACTTTGTACAACTGAGCTGTGTAGTGAGATCTTTTCTCTATGGATGAGTGGAAGAAAGAAGGGAGAGAGGGAAGGACAGGGATGGATGGAGGAAAGGAGGAAGAAAAAAGAAAAATCTAATTCTTTTCATATAATTAAACCATTTATGAAACTAAAACTCTTATTTTACAACATACCTTGTCTTTTATGATAAAAACTGACAGGCATAGTAAAAAGAACTGAATTCATAATGTAGTTCAATTTTCTGCCTTCAAAGCCAGGCAAGGTAACCTCAAGGCAGGAAGATGTAATGGCCATTCTGCACTACATAGTGAGTCCTAAAAAAAAATCTTCAGAAGTCTGAGGGCCATAGAAATGGCTAATCAGTGGATTTCAAGTTTTCCCATATTTTCTATCCTCTAGTATTTTTATTCTGTCCATTTGATGATAGCAGATTTCTCTTTCAAATATACACTTGTAATTATCTATTTTAAATTGTTAAAGGGTTATTTAAAAATATACTTCTAAATATTGTAAAGTTGGATTTTATGCATTGTGAATTTATATTAAACATCTTAGTGGAAACCTGACATTAAATGTGATTTATTTAATGTACTCTTTACCGTCAGCTCATGTTTACATTTTTGCTTCTCTTTCACATTTGAGTATTTACTTCATGGGTCTTTTTCAGTTCTACAAGATTAATAGTATTTCTTTGTTGTTCTGCTTATTAAAATTGAGGTCAAATTTAAATTCTTTTATTCTAGATTAAAATTAAAACTTTTGTTTATTTTAGTGCTCATGATCTCACTAAATGGGATCTATTTGGTAATTGCTACAGACTATTGAAGACTGGAATTGAACATGGAGCTATGCCAGAACAGGTAGGGAATTTTTAATATTCTTTTTGTGATTTAGGAAGCTAAGGCACTCAGGAATCAGAGATTTTTCCACAGTTTGTCACAGAAAATAGCTGGTAACTCTACAATGCTGCTAGCTCCTTTGACAGTTATTGTACTAATGATTATAACTATTAGATATGTCTTATATTGAAATGCTTTAAAGTAAGAAAAGATAAACTAGTTATGTAACAGTAATCTTTCAACAGTAATGTTAAGGTAAACATTGCTGGAAAAACTATTAATTTCTATACTACATTTCTATTCATACCGGTTATAGGCATTGTTGTACATACTGATGCCACCAGAACTTCATTCAACATGGCTTAATTTTGTAGCAAAAACCATTGTTAAAATGCCAAGTTGGAGTGAAAAGGACAAGAATTTTTTTTTCCTAATCTGAGACTTAAGTAATTATCTTAAATCTATATGAGAAATAGAAGGCTTTCTTTGTATATTACAGATACTCATGAGACATAACCTTATATTTATTGGTAAATTTAGGGATTATCTGATTCACTCCCCATTTGCGAGGGACGTTTACATGATACCTTAATATTCTTAAAGTGATTAGAATTTCAAGAGATAGAATGAAATCATAATTTTATATTAAAAGTTACAAAACACAGGTATGATGGCATGTATGTTTTGAACAACTTAGAAGGGTACAGGGGTGCCAGTTAGTCCATGAGTTTAAGACTCCATCACTAAATGTTTTTAATGTAAAATAAAGAATAAACCACAACCAAAACAATAGCTTGTAAAACGCAATATTTTATTAGTAGTATAATTAATTATTTCAATTGTCTAACATGATTTAGGTATGTAACTTATTGGCAGAGCACTTTGCTACTGTATAAGGCCTTGGATTTGATTCCTAAAAGTGAAAATAAAAAGTTACTTAAATTTTCTAGATCCCACTCTTAATAAACACAGTGTACCTAACTAAGTACTTTTCTTTCATTTGTGAAAAAAAGACAAAATCTGGGGAAAATGTATCACATTTGAACGTTTCTTTATGGAGCAACAGGAAAATGAAATTTGAAACTATTTTCTTCTTCCACTTAGTAAAGCTGAACTCAGATTTTTCTTCCACTACAGAATAAAGTTAATGTGTTTACTTTATTGTGGCAAGTGACTAAGTATTTAACCACATTGTCTACTTCATTTATTAATATCTTCAGTTTTTATTCTGTCTTCATCTCACCTTTCACTACCTAAATATAACTCACTCATATATGCAAGCTATTTCTTACAAAAATGGTAAAGGTATTCTTTTTTGTTTTCCTTTTTTTTCTTCAAGGAAAGAATAAAAGTAACACATTTCTGCTTAATAAGATTATAAACCTGTCAACATTTATTTTTAATCCATAATACCATCATTAGTGTCTTAGCAACTATTCTCATGACAGTCTTCATGATCCGTTTTCTGCTCTTACCATTACATGGTGTTCTTTTTCCTTTTGTTAACTTTTTTAATAAGAGCATATTTATGTTGTATGTGTCTTGACTTCTCTTAGACTTTTTTTTTCCTGAGTCTTTAACCAGATGTATGAAGTTTGAAAACATGACTACTAGATTGTGTCCTGTGCATGTTTACATGCATTTTACAAACACCTCCTAAGATAGACAGACTTGAATAAAAGCATTATTCAACTAATTTTTATATGATTAAGTTCCCTTTTTCAGATTCCAGCTTTTGCTTTTATCTAGAGTCCAGAGATTTCCATTGAAATTCCTTTCTCTGAGCAAGACCTCCAAGTACTACCAAACTTTGCCTAATGTTAATCCTTCTGTTACACTCAGTATTTTGGATGTATCTAAAGACTAATTCTCTAGCTGTTTGGGAGGACTATATTTACCATATCCTTGACTGTTTTCTATAATGAACAATTTAACTAAGTATCTCTTTAGTCT
This sequence comes from Rhabdomys pumilio, assembly GCA_030674055.1. NCBI lineage: Eukaryota > Metazoa > Chordata > Mammalia > Rodentia > Muridae > Rhabdomys > Rhabdomys pumilio. The sequence goes on along the minus strand of JANHMN010000020.1, from coordinate 8,869,264 downwards.
TACTCTTCAGGAGTAGCAGAATTTGGGGTTTGAAAGTACAGGATTCGCTGGGCGGTTGTGTTGCACGCCTTTAATCCCAGTACTTGGGAGGCAGAGGCAGGCAGATTTCTGAGTTCGAGGCCAGCCTGGTCTACAGACTGAGTTCCAGGACAGCCAGGGCTACACAGAGAAACCCTGTCTCGAAAAACCAAAAACCCCCCCCCCAAAAAAAAAGAAGAAGAAGAAGAAAGAAAGTACAGGATTCAGTAATATTTTAGATGTCACAGCTTTAGGATAAATGGATGACAAAAAATTTTAAATTTACCTATTTTAATTTTTTTGTATTCTAATTTATTTTATGTTATTATAAAGATGTCCTTATTGGAAAACATGCTTCTTTCATTACCTTCATGTCTATTTTTTCACACTTTTGCACTTTACATTCTATATTTACTGTGTGTGTGAGAGTGTGTGTGTGTGTGTGTGTGTGTGTGTGTGTGTGTGTATGTAAAAGTAATATAAACATTATTTACATCAATTACTGCCAATCCAGAATAACATACTACTTAAATGGTCTAACTTTCTTGTCATTTTAAATAAGAAGCCTTTGTGTTTTTTAACACTGGTATTCTGAAAAATACCAGCAAGTTGTTTGATCAACTATTCTCAATTAATTTTTTCTGGTTGTGGTATATTTCTATTTGGATTACACATTCTTGCAGAAATTAATATTAGGTGATATTCTATCCTCTGAATTATGTCAAGAGGCACATTGGTACTGAATATGAATGAAGTATTTTGTACCATTATTACATTTACTAACAGAAAAGGAAGAACAAAAAGAAACATAATCTCAGTTTGTTCACTATTAGTGATATTAGATCACTTGGTTAAGATGGAATCTGTCAAATTTTTCCTATATAGTTACATTGTCCTTTGTAATTCTTAGGCTTTCAAATAGTTCTTTAAAAGTATATAAATAGTTTCTTGGCAAAGTTTGAGACAATTTTAAATCATTTATATAATCTTGACTGAATATGCTTTCATGATCATAAGACAGTTTCTAAAATAATCACTTTTTAATTCTCATTTTTTATTTGTATGATACTCTAGCAAAAGGAAGAAATGTCCCTTAATTTATTTACTTGTCTTTTTTAATTTCAAAATATTTTTAGTATTCATATACTATTATGTTATATTTCATCATTATAGGTACATATTTGGTTTCTTGTATTTTTGCAGATTTGTAAGCTTCTGTGCGCTTTTGAAACAAGCATCTATGTGCTTTTAATACTTTTTGAGCACTTCTAGTAAGCAGGATATGCTTAAGCCACCTGTGCGAATTAATTCTAAACATATAAGAAGTGTTTAAAATATATTAGTGCTATAAAACAGCTAATATTTACTGTAAAGAAACCAGATGTTCTAAATTATTTTATTTCCTCATACAATTCTTTATAAAGTTAAAGTTATTCCCTTTTTTTGTTGTTTTTTGGTTTGGTTTTGTTTTTTCTTGTAGTTTTTGTTTTTGCTTTGTGCCTATTTATTATTGGTTTTGACTTTAAAAGCCAGTAAGACGGTTCAAGCAGCAAGCTGGACAGCCTAAGTTTGAATCCTAGATTCTCCTATAGGAGGGTGAGAACTGACTCTGCAGGTTCCCCTCTGACCTCCACCTGTATGCCATGGCATGTTCACACCCAAACATATACACAAAATTAACACATAAATGTGATTAAAAAAAAAAACTTGATTAGCATTGGGAAAAATAAAATATATTAAAACTCTACATTAATGTATCACTCTCATAGCTCCAAGAAGACTCTAAAAGTTTAAAAATCAATAAAGATCATTTTTAGTTTTATTTACTATCAAGCAAAATGTAAAAAACAAATGAGGCCAGGTGTGACCTCATATTGATCATGGTACTTACTGTAAATTCTCAGCCCATTTACAGAAGTTCTAGATGGCTTGGGCTACATAGTACAACTCTATCTAAAACAAAGAGAAGAAATTATATGTTACTGATATGGGGTCTCTCCAAACATCATTCCAACTTTCTTATATAACTTGAGAGGCAGAGGCAGGCAGATCGCTGTGAATTTAAGCCTAGGCTGATCTACAAAGTAAGTTCCAGGCCAACCAGAACTACTCAATGAGACCCTGTCACCAAAAATCAAACAAACAAACAAAAACAAACAAACAAGAAAACATTATATTTACAATAAGCTGAATGTTATTTTAAGCCTTTATACATATTTATTTGTTGTAAGCTGTATGATATACATATAATTTATATATTTACTTTTATTTACTACTAATAAAACTGAAACACATGAAGTAATATGCCTAAGACCACATAGATACAGCACACATACTAAAATCAAGCTTTTAAATTACTTTTATTTGCTTTTCAGTTTTGCTATTAAAATACTACTAGCATATGGTAGCCCAGGCTGTGCTTCCTCTCTTTTCTTATGCCTTCTTTTCCCTCACCCCATGCCCTCTGATGTTTGCTCTATATAAAATTTCTTTTTGTATTGATTTTTATTTTTCCAAATATCTTTTGGGCTGTTTCAGTAGGAACTGTGGGGAGAGATTAGATGCTGGTACTTAACCCGTCATCATGAACTGGAAATCACCACATTATTCAGACTGAACATAATATAGGGGGTGAGTTTAACTTAAGTCAGGTTATTATTTTTGGATAGATTTGGCTTATTGTATATGTTGTTAAGAATCATGCTTTTCCAAGAAGACTGCACACTTACTGAGTTAGAACTTATTTCAGATACATATTTCTGATTTTTCCTCACACATGCCATACCAAAACTTTTAAGTCACAGTTTCAGTTTTTTGTTTGTTCGTTTTATTTCTGGGTTTTTTTGTGGGTTTGTTTTGTTTGATTGTTTTGGGGTTTCTTTTTTTGTTTTGTTTTGTTTTGTTGTTGTTGTTGTTGTTGTTTTGAAACAGATGTAGTGTATTTCTAACCTAACCTCAAACTCCTGAAATTCTTCCTGCTGTAGCCTACCCGTTGCTCCAAGTATAGGCAAGCATCACCATGCCTACGTCATTCATTGATTCTATGACAAAAAGTCGTTCTTTCTAGGTCTCAGGATAAGCTTTTGTCTAATTATGCTAAAACACAATTGGATATCTAATTGCAAAACCAAACAATCAGAATCATATTTCTGCACACCTTGTACAACAATTAGCAGATCAAACCTGATGATGGAGGCCTATATTCTCAGCTACTTAAGAAATCTAAGGGTGGAGGGTGACTTTAACCAGGTTAGAGACAACCTAACAACATAGCAAGGTGCCTGTGTCAAGATAAAATTATAGACACTCAAATTATAAACTTAAAAATCAAACCAGTTACAGTAAACTTATAAAAGAAATATGAGTTGTGGACCAGCCAAAACTGAAGTTTGGGTTAATTAAGATTTCTCAGAAACTTGTCTAGTTTCACAGGCCCATAATCTTAGCTCCTAAGGTAACTGAGACAAGAGGGATACAAATTGAGGACTAGCCTTGGCTATATTCATGGTAAGCTTCGGTAGTGGTGAGATCTTATCTCAAGATGAAGAGTAAAAAGAAAATTGAGGATAGGAATATATAGCTCAGTTGTAGAGAAAGAACTTGCCTATCACACACATGACTCCAATTCCTGGGATTTTTTTGGTTTGTTTGTTTGTTTTTAATGCTCATACCAGACTGGCTGCATAAGGAGACCACCACCTAAAAGAGGGAGGCAAATGAAATCTAGAGTAGTAAATAACTCAGAACCAAAAGCCATTGGACAGTTTGATAAAATCATTAGTCTTGTGAGTCAAAGTATTAGCCCAGAGCTCCAGGTTACATAATGACTGACAAAAAGTTTAAAATAATTGTCATTGGAGGTTGGAGAATAGGCTGAGTGCTTAGGAACACTGGCTGCTCTTCCAGAGGGCTCTGTCCAGTTCAGTTCCCAATAAGCATGTGTCCATTCACAGCCATTTATAACTCTAGTTCCGAGAGATCAAACACTCTCTCCTTAGTGGACATCAGCGTATAGACATACATGCAAGCAAAGTACCCATACACATGAAATAAAATTTGTGAAAGTAAACTACTTTTTTTTCTTACTATTTGGTGGAACATAAATAGTTGGATTTAAGAATCCTATAGGACATGATTACAGTGAAGAACATCTCTGAAGACATATAGTGTAACACCAGCTATAGAAATCTTACAAACAGCAAAGTCACATATGTCATCTTATGTATTTGTGATTTAAAAACAAAAACAACTGCTTTTCAGCACAAGGGCATAAGTTATATGAATTCTAGTAGACTGGTTGACCAGCATGTAAACTGTAGGCAAAATGCTTAAGGTAAATGCAGAATTGTTAATACCATTTTAGTGGCCCTTAAGCTAGGAATCTATTCAGTAGTTTGTTTTGTTGTCTTTCACATTGTTAGTATTTTTTAAAGAGCCATCTATTCATTTAAAATCTGACAAAGTCTGACATGGTGCTATATGCCTATATTCAAGCACTTGGGAAGTAGGTAGAAATGGAATCAAAGCCTCAGCTGCATTAAACCATATCTCCAAAACAAACAAAAAAGCCAAGATCTGAGAATATGGCATAGGAATAGAGTGATTGCCCAGTCTCCATGAGGTCTCAGGACTGCCAATAAATAAATGAAATCTGGATCATGAAAAACCTAATGAACCAAGGGGGGCTGGGGAGATGGCTCAGTGGCTAAGAGCATTGACTGTTCTTCTAGAGCTCCTGAGTTCCCAGCAACCACATGGTGGTTCAAAACCATCCAAAGTGGGACCTGATGCCCTCTGGTGTGTCTGAAGATGGCTACAGTGTACTCATTTTTAAAAAGTAATGAACAAGGCTAGAAAGATAATTTCAACAGTTGACAGCACTGTTTGCTCTTGCAGAGGATCTGAGTTCAGTTTCCGGTACCCTCACAGTACTATCTGTAGCATCATTTCCAGAGGACCTGATTCTTATTTCTAATTTCCAGTGTCACCCACTCAGCATGCCTGTGGTTTTCATTCATGAAATACAAGTAGACAAACACTCATACATAAAATAAAAATGTGTTTTTTAAAAGCTAGTCAACAATTAAGACTATTTACCTTCGTTATTTGTGATTTTTTTTTTTAAATAACATATAATGGTGTCATTCTTCGACCAAATGACTTTTTGTGTGTTTCCTAGAATTTTTAGATAGCTTTCAAATTTTCCTGCTACTAGTAAGATAATCACTGTATTGCCCAAAGGACAATTCTTCTAAAGATAAAAGGGGTTACTATTAATTACTGTGGAACTTAACTGAGACCTAAGAGTCAACAGGATATATGTTCATCTACTTGTAAGGTTGTTTGTGATCTGGCTTCTGCTTATTCAACCTGATAATGGCTATACTTAAATGCTGTGAAAGCCTGTTTGCCGTTCACCATCGAAGCTCACTTTCAGATTTCCATTCCTTGTCCTGTTCTTACATTATTGCAAGATTAGATTGTGTATTTTTGTTTCAGATCCCTGGTACAGCTTGTTCTTAGCATATACTGGGTCATGCATTAATCACTTATCACTAAACATAAAAATAAATTGAAACTATAATAAAAATAGGCTTAAGGTAGATGGTTGCTTCTGTTGGAAAGTTAGGTTTTTGGGAGGTGTTGCTTGCTTGCCTGCCTTTTTTTTTTCCCTAGTGTTATCTTCTGCTAGTTAAGTTTTGAGGATCTCTTTTTGTATCTGTTTAACACCCAACCCTGAATGTGTATACTTGGTTATACCAATTATTGTGACTAGTGTTGATGCTTACTTGACTGTTAATTTGATTCCAATTTGTGTTTAAGCTCTTTGATTTGGCTGAAAGCTGAGATCCTTAGTAAAACCTATTTCAAAAGCCCCAAGAATTTGGATAATATTTGCTAACCTTTTATTTTGGTATTTTAGTAGCTACTATTGTATAGCACTTGAGTATGTCCAATTAGATACTAGTCTATGTCCTTTATAAACTTATATATCAAATTGTTTATATGATTACCTTGTCTCATTCTTTGCCTTTTCTTGTTTTTCTATAAACTTTTAAAACTGACACATGAACTGGAAATTATACATAGAAGTAAAGTAGTATCTGCCTATGTTTCTTTGTTTCAAGATCATTAGCAGAACTTGTTCATTGAGTCTTTTGAGCAAATTCCTTAGATAGGAAGAGAGAAGATGCTTTAGATGTGACTTACAGTTTGTTTGTGGAAAAGAAGCTGATGTTGCATTTGAATGCTTTAATATTAGACCTAAAGTCATTCAATATGCACTCTTAGTCCCATGTTCTTCCCACTGTATACCAAACCTTTTTTTTTGACAGTAGTCAATAGAGAGATTACAAAATTAATGTATTTGGAATTTTTATTGATTTTTTTTTTCACCTCATTCTTTTTTTCTTTTTTTTTTTTTTTTTTTTTTTTTTTTTTTTATACTTGAAACTTATAAGCTTGAAAGTAATATCCTAGCATCTCGTGATTTAATTATGGTTTAATCTAATTTCTAGTTTATTCTTGGTGAATTCTTAACTGTATAATAACTAAAGTTAAACCTTTTATTGACTGGAATTTTATATTGGAATATTCCAAACTTCTGATTGTCTTTTTAAGCTTATAATATCTGTTCATTATGTGAATGGTCCACTGCCATTACATACTTCTCTCACTCCTCAATGACCTGTAGAACTTGAAGTATTGTTCCACTCCACTGAATTACTAGTTTTTTGGGTTTAATAATTAATTTACTTATTGTATGTTTATCAGTGCTCTATCTGTTAGTACACTTGCATGCCAAAAGAGAGCATCAGATCACATTACAGATTATTGTGAACAACAATGTGGGTGCTGGGGAATTAAACTTTGGACCTTTAGAAGAGCAGCCAGTGCTCTTAGCTGCTGAGCCATCTCTCGAGCTCTGGAATTGCTAGATTTTTTTTTTTTTTACAACATCAGCATGCTGGCAGCCAAAGTACATGGCTTGAACCTGAAAGTGGACCCCCAGACAGAGTTATTAAATTAACAAGCTGCTAAGCCAAGGACGGGTAAGATTCTACACAGAGCCTTACCAACCTAAGATAGAAGTGCATTCCTTTGGGTAATGCATATTCCATGACAGGTTAGGAAGGCATTCTTGTTAGAATGACCTAAGACAGGCTCAGTCTTGTTAATGAAAGAAAAAAGGAGGAGAGGTGGAGAGCCTTTGGAGCTGCTTGGCAAGAATCTGACATGGGCCAAGGACAAGGAAATGGGCTCCTTGGCAGGAATCTGACATTAGGCTAGAACAAAGAAGTAATTTCAGGCAGGAATCTTAAATATTAGCTAAAACAAGGAAGTAATTTCAGACAGGAATCTAAATCTTAGGCTAGAGCAAAGAAGTAGGCTTCACACATGAAAATGACTTTGGGCTAGGACAGGGAAGTAGGCTCGGATACTTTGGTCATCCTGATAAACCCTTAGAAACAGTGATCACCGGAGTGTTCACATAATTGGGTTTAATGCCTTGCTTGTTCTTTGACTATTTGTGTTTATTGTCTTGCTTGTTCCTTGACTATTTACATCCACACATTGGTCTTCTGTCTTCTTGAGCTTCATATGATCTGTGAGTTGTATCATGGGTATTCTGAGCTTTTTCCTAATATTGACTTATCAGTGAATGCATACCATGTATGTTCCTTGTGACTGGGTTTCCTCACTCAGGATGATATTTTCTAGTTCTATCCATTTGCCTATTAATTTCATGAATTTGTTGTTTTTAATAGCTGAGTAGTACTATGTCCAATTTTCTGAGGAACTGCCAGACTGATTTCCAGAGTAGTTGTATCAGCTTGCAATTTCAGCAACAATGGAGGAGTGTTCCTCTTTCTCCACGTCTTTGCCAGCATATGCTGTCACCTGAGTTTTTGTTCTTAGCCATTTTGACTGGTATGAAGTAGAATCTCATAGTTGTTTTGATTTGCATTTCCTAGATGACTAAGATGTTGAAAATTTCTTTAGGTGCTTCTCAACCATTTGAGTTTCCTCAGTTGAGAATTCTTTGTTTAGCTCTGTAACCCGTTTTTTAATAGGGTTATTTGGTTGTCCAAAGATGCTCAATTTCTTAGAATCCAAGACCAGAAGCTGTCAGGAGCAGACAGGTCTCTAATCAAAATGAAGATTAATACAGAAATGTTTGTAACATCAATTTTGTGGACTTCTGACGTTTTTAAAAACCAATTATCCATGTAAGGTAATCTGGACTGTTGTCTGTTAACTACTCTCAGCTATTTCTAAGTAAAATATAGAAAACACCCTAAAAATAAACTCAAAGCCATTAATTTGCTATGGTTCCTTAACTTACAAGCTAACCATCTCATATCAGTTAACAAAGATGAAGAAGGAATGGGTCTAAGCCTTGTATTCCTAAATGTGTTATACAGGCACAATGCCCATGAGAATATCAATATTCATCTCACTTATATCAATAGGAAGCTCGTACCAATGAAAACCTTAAATTTGAAATCTAAGTAAATTTTGTACCATTTAAGAAATTATAACTTCCTCTTGATAATAATTATACAGATTTCTACCAATAGGTTATGGCTATGCAATAAATGCTAGCTAATCCTCCCTGTTCCAACAAAACCACTACTTTTCCCTAGAAAGACAGCCCAATATTAACTACCTTAGTCCCCAAGCCCAGGGAATAGGGGCGTTGACTCTTCATTAACTTCTTCAAGCTGATTATGGGAGTTGAAATATTAGAAGAGGGGCTGGGGGGAGAGTAAATTGATAAGCCTCTGATGCTGTGTCTTCGCTGCATCCAGATAGAATTCCAGGACATAGAGGTTCGAGCAGGTCTGCTCAGCTTGCTTGATGTGTAGATGCACCAAGGCTGTGTATTCTGCAATATACAATTCTCAAAACAAGTTTTAGTATCAAGATAATTTTTTTTAGAGGGCTGACATTTTATTAAAGATGTTGGTTCTAATAACTTTTCTTATTTCCCCCCCCTTTTTTTGGATATAATATTTACATTTCAAATTTTATCCCCTTACCCCATTCCCCCCCAACCACCCAGGAACTTCCTATCCCCTTCCCCCCTCCTGCCTCCACAAGGGTGTTCCCCCACCTACCCCCACTCCCCTCTCCCCTCCCCACCCTCAAATTCTTCCCCGCTTGGTGTTCAGCCTTATGGGATCAAGGATCTCCTCTCCCACCCATGCCTGACAAGGTCATATACCCTAAGTATACATCTGAAGACATGGGTGCCTCCCTTTGTGCTCCCAGGCTGGTGGCTTAGACCCTGGGGAGCTCTGTTTGCTTGGCACTGTTGCTCTCCTCTTGGGGCCACCAACCCTTTCAGCTCCTTCAGTCCTCTAGCTTCTCCATCGGGAACCCTTGTTCAGATCAATGGGTAGCTGCAAGCATTCGCCTTTGGATATGTCAGACTCTGGTAGACCACTGAGGAGATAGCTATATCAGGCTCCTGTCACCATGCACTTCCTGACATCCATATCGGCGTCTATCTTTGGTGACTGCACATGGGACAGGTACCAAGGTAGAGTGGTCTCCAGATGGCCGGCCCCTCCTTGACTTTATGTCCCACACTTTGTCACCATATTTGCTCCTTTGAGCATTCTGTCACTCCTTCTGAGTAGGACCAAGGCATCCACACTTGGTCTTCCTTCTTCATGAGCTTCATGTGGTCTGTTAGTTGAATCTTGGCTATTTCAAGCTTTTGGGCTAACATCCGCTTATCAGTGAGTGAATACCATGTGTGTTCTTTTGTGATTAGGTTACCTCACTCAGGATGATATTTTCTAGTTCCATCCATTTACCTAAGAATTTCTCGAATTCATTATTTTTAATAGCTGAGTATTACTCCATTGTGTAAATGTACCACATTTTACGTATCCATTCCTCTGTTGAAAGACATCTGGGTTCTTTTCAGCTTCTGGCTATTATAAATAAGGCTGCTATGAACATAGTGGAGCATATGTCCTTGTTATATGTTGGAGCATCTTCTGGGTATATGCCCAGGAGTGGTATAGCTGGGTCCTCAGGTAGTGCAATGTCTAATTTTCTGAGGAACCGCCAGACTGATTTCCAAAGTGGTTGTACCAGCTTGCAACCCCACCAACAATGGAGGAGTGTTCCTCCTTCTCCACATCCTCACCAGCATCTACCATCACTTGAATTTTTTATCTTAGCCATTCTGACTGGTGTGAGGTGGTATCTTGGTATTGTTTGATTTGCATTTCCCTGTTGACTAAGGATGTTGAGCATTTCATAAGGTGCTTCTCAGTCATTCGAATTTCCTCAGTTGAGAATTCTTTGTTTAGCTCTGTACCCCATTTTTTGATAGGGTTATTTGGTTGTCTGGAGTCTAGTTTCTTGAGTTCTTTGTATATATTGGATATCAGCCCTCTATAGTATGTAAGATTGGTAACGATCTTTTCCCGATCTGTTGGTTGCTGTTTTGTCTTATTGACAGTGTCCTTTGCCTTACAGAAGCTTTGCAATTTTATGAGGTTCCATTTGTCTATTCTTGATCTTAGAGCATAAGCCAGTTCTATTCCATTGATCTTTTCAGGAACTTTTCCCCTCTGCCTAAGTATTTGAGGGTCTTACCCATCTTCTCTTCTATTAGTTTCAGTGTATCTGGTTTTATGTCAAGGTCCTTTATCCACTTGGACTTGAGATTTGTACAAGGGGATAAGAATGGATGAATTTGCATTCTTCTACATGCTGACCTCCATTTGAACCAGCACCATTTGTTGAAAATGCTGTCCTTTTTCCACTGGACAAAATGTTTTCCTTTGTCAAAAAACAAGTGACCATAGGTATTTGGGTTCATTTCTGGGTCTTCAGTTCTATTCCTTTGCTCTTCCTGCCTGTCTCTGTACCAATACCATGCAGTTTTTATCACTATTGCTCTGTAGTACAGCTTGAGGTCAGGGATGGTGATTCCCCAAGAAGTTCTTTTGTATTTGAGAATAGTTTTTGCTATCCTGGGTTTTTTGTTATTCCAAATGAATTTGCAAATTGCTCTTTCTATTTCTATGAAGAATTGAGTTAGAATTTTGATGGGGATTGCATTGAATCTGTAGATTGCTTTCAGCAAGATGGCCATTTTTACTATATTAATCCTGCCAGTCCATGAGCATGGAAGATCTTTCCATCTTCTGAGATCTTCTTTGGTATCTGTCTTCAGAGACTTGAATTTCTTGTCATATAGATTTTTTTACTTACTTGCTTAGATTCACACCAAGGTATTTTATATTATTTGTGACTATTGTGAAGGATGTTGTTTTCCTAATTTTTTTCTCAGTTCATTTATCTTTTCAGTAGAGGAAGGTTACTGATTATTTAGAATTAATTTTATATTCAGTACTTTGACCCTCAATTTTCTACCAATGAACTCCTATAGTTGATAAACAACATCAGCAAAGTGGCTGGATATAAAATTAACTCGGGCATTTCTTAAGAAAAAGATGTTACTACTGGTTTTATTCTTTGTCACATTTTTTTAATTTATTATATAATGATACTGTTTATGTTGACTTATAATTTTTATATGTATATAGAATTTTTTGTCACCATCACACACAATTGCATACTACTGTCCCTTTGCCTTTTCACCTACTTACAGCTTGGGCAACACTAGTCTATTTTTCATTACTTACTGTTGTCCTTTTGAAGTTCAAAAACCTAACTATACAGTACAGAATTCTTTAGGACATAATTTGTTTCACTAGTCATGATGTCTCTGAGGTTAATCCAAAATGGTTATGTGAACTTATAGTTGCTTCATTTTTAATGCTGATTAATATTCCACTGTTTTGATTCTTCATGATTTGCTTTGCTCATTAATCATGTGAAAGATGTTCTCATTATCTCTAAGTTTTAAGTCTCACTATTAAGACAGTCATGAGGGTTTGTGTGCATATTTTTATCAACACAGTTTTCATGTCTGTAAAATAAATATCAGTGAATGCAACTGCTAGGTCTTTTGCTGTGTTTTACTTTCTTATTTTCTGCCAAACTGTTTTCAGTGGCTGACTACATACATTACTGCCCTTAATGGATGAGAGATTTGATGGTCTGCACCTAACCTACACTTGATCTTGTCAGTAATCTTTACTTTCACTATCCTACTTGATATGTAATAGTATCTACCCATGGTTTTAACTCAACATTTGTTTTCCTAATTTTAAACATTTTTTCATCATCTTTTTTGATAACTATACTGATTATTAATTCACATTTGAGGGCTCTTTTTAATGATGTTGTCACTCATTTTAACCCCAAATTTAACTGCTAGGAAATTGAGTAAGAGTTTTCAGAAAGAGACTGGTGTTTATCTGGTTCAATTTTTTTTCCTGTCATGTGCATACCAGCTATATTTGATTCTCTTAAGGTCTTTTAACATAAAGATTAAAATGTTTATTGGCTGTTACATTTTTCAGAATTTTAAATATGTTCTACACATACAGACATTATACTGTACATGAATGTTTTACATGACTATTTTCATTCTTATTTTCTGTATTATTAATTCAAACTTTATTTTCTATGCAAATTCAGCTTTTCTAAACTTAGTCTAGAAGCTTATTTCTTATCTTCATTTTTATCAGTAATAATGTATACTTTTAAGATATGTGGTATCAAACCAGACTGGAAAAACTAACCTGTAATCCCAACACTTTTGAGATATATAGGGACGATGATCAGAAATTCAAGGTTAGTGGGCGCATGGTGACACACTCTTTAATCCCAGCACTCAGTAGGTAGAGGTAAGTGGGTCTCTGAGTTCGAGGCCAGCCTGATCTACAAAGCTAATTTCAGGACAGCCAGCAGTACACACACACACCTGTCTTGAAAAACAACAAAAAACACAACAAAAATAATTCAGGGTTATCCTTGTCTACATAGCAAATTTTAGGTCATCTTGAGCTACATGAGAATCTTTCTCTTTTTCAGTTTGCTAATGAGAAGTTAAAAGGCCATTATATAGTTTTCATTATGAAATTATGAAAATGTTCTAGCAATAATTTTATGTTGGTTATTTTAATGCTAGCTTCTATAATAGATTAATCTCAAATCTCAATTTTTTGAACAATTTCAATATAGGAATATATGTCTCTCCAGAACTGTAAGAAGTAGAGTATCCTTGTCCTCCCAGTCATTCAGAGCCCCAAAGTTCCTGGACTTTGATATCTGGCAAGTATAAGGCTAAGGAATAAATGACACAGAAGGCATTCCTGCGTAATTTACCCACAAATGCTTGTGACAAAGTAGTATTTTCTTCCCAGGAAGAACAAATATAAGAACAAAGAAGTGAACTGAATAAAAATCTTTGATACTTATTATTTACCACAACAGTGCTTTTTCGAGCAAGATAGTGTTAACAAAGTTAGGGCACATAGGAAAAAAATTATTTGTCCTGTTTAATTTTTTACTCCTGGTCCTACTTTATCTATGCTCCACAGGCATGATATTACTGGATCAATGACGTCTAGGCAAGTTAGGGATAATATTTCTATGTGGGGGAATAACACATAAAAATTACTATTTAACTAGGTGGGAAATTTCTGAATTTTCTTTTTACATTCAGTCTGCTATATTGTTATATAAATATGCCAGTGATAAAGCAAAATGTTTCCCAGTCAATGACAGCTAGCTTTTTATTTTAAAATAATATAGTAGAATTCTTTTAAAAGTACACTTGTATTGCTTGTACATGGGATATGTTCTTCTAGCTGGGCTGCCTTGTCTGGCCTCAGTGGGAGAGGAAGAGCCTAGCCTGGCAGAGACTTGAAGTGTCAGGGTGGGGGAATACTCAGGAGAATTGGATAGGTCATGGCAGAAAGATTGTGAGAAGGGGTGGGCAGGATGTAAGGCGAATAAGATACACACACACACACACACACACACACACACACACATATATATATATATATATATATATATATTTTAAGATATTAAATAAATCAGTCAATCTTGGGAGAAAAAAAGTAAACCTGTGAAGAATACCAATATGTGGAACTAACTGCCTGGCTTTCCACATACCCACCACCAAGAAGCTTTTCGGAAACTATCAAAAATACTTGAGGAACTGCTAGTATAATGAGTCTATAGGAAAGGAATTTATGTTTGATACATCAGAATAAGTGATATAAACAAAATCAAGCAATTTTCAACATTATTTACTTTCTAGGTCCCCATCTTTTATTAATTATTATTGACCTGAATATCTGTTTTATATTAATTTAGCATTTCAAACTTCAAATTTAAAGAGGTTTTTTTTGGGGGGGGGGGGAAATGGACAAGTTTCTTTCTTTAATTATTTACATTCCAAATGTTGCTTCCTTCCTGCTCTCCCCTCCCCGAGTTTTTCGCCCCATTCTCCTTTCCCTTTGTTTCTGAGAGTGTGTTCCTCCACCCATTCACTCACCCCTGCCTGCATCACCCTTCCCTTGGGCATCAAGTTTCTACAGAATTAAGGACATTCCCTCCTACAAAGGCCAGATAAGGCAATCTTTTGCTACATATGTGCCAGGGCCCAGGAACCAGCCCATGTTTGCTTTTCGGTTGGTGGCTTCTGTCTCTTGGAGCTCTCAGGGATCTGGGTTAGTTGATACTGTTGTTGTTCTTCCTATGGGGAAGCAATCCCCTTCAGCTTCTTTAGTCTTTCCCCTAACTTCCATAGGGGTCTCAGTCCAATGGTTGGCTGTATCTGCCTCTGTCTCAGTCAGCTGCTGGTAGAGCCTCTCAGATCATAGCCATGCTAGGCTCCTGTCATGGGATTGATCCCATGTTGGGCCAGTCACTGGATGGCCTTTCCTTTCCTTTAGATAGGAAAAATTCTGAGTCAGAAATTTTGAAGATGGGTAGGCGGCCCCATGCCTCAACTGGAGGCCATGTTTATCTACTGGAGATGGTCTCTTTAGGTTCCATCTCCCCATTGTTGGGCATTTTGATTTAGGTCACCCCCATTGAGTCGTAAGAGCTTCTCACATCCCAGATCTCTGGGACTTTCTAGAGGTTCCATCCACTCTCCACCCCAGCAACTGCATATTTCCATTCATTCTCCTGGCCCTCTGGACTTCTCTCCTGTCTCCCCCCTCATCTGATCCTAAACCCCCCCTTTCCCTTCCACCTCCCCTCCTCTACTCAGATCCCTCCCTTCTTCTGCCTCCTGTGATGATTTTGTTCCCCCGTCTAAGTGGACTTGAAGTATTCACACTTGGGATGTCTTACTGGATCAAACCTAGGGCTTTGTGGGCTAGACCAGCTCTGTTACACTGAGCAGCACAGTAGCTCACTTCAAGGCAAGTTTGTAAATCTTGTCTTTTCCTTCCACTAAAATCTTCTCACCTGTGTAAATTAGAATGTATTCGAAGTATCTCAAGACTCCAAGGTATTCTATCAGAGGCATGTATGTATCCCTGATGGTCTTACTGCACTGATACTTATGTCTTGGCCGTGCTTCAGGAAGTCTTTTTCGGCAATTTGACATAAATCAATCTTTGTTTTAGTAAGACCATGACATTGTCTTATTAGTGATTCATCAAAAACAGCACTACTTGTTCCTCATGATTCTTACAAGTTATTTGTAATTTCCACCTAGGGATATTATGATACCCTTTGCTTTTGTTATCTGAAACCTAGTACCTTACATTAGCAGAATTACTTTTACTTAGTTTCTGCAGCATTCTATTTGTTGATTTTTTTGTTGTTGTTGTTGATGTTGTTGAACTTAATAACTATATGTAATTCATTTGCATGGTATTGTAGTTTATTGTGTTTTTAAAATACCAGATAAATTTGTTGGGTAAAATTATAGAATAACATTATATACTGCAATAAGTGTATACTGTGTATTTAAAATAAAATATTGAAAGACCTGTTCCGTGCTGGAGGTGTAACTCATGCTGTGTTTAATGCTCAGACAATGGTGGACGTTGCCCCAAAGTAACCTTTATGTTACGATGCTTGACTGGTTTTACTTCCTTGAATTTTATTGTTTATAGAGAGTAGGGACCAAAGACTTGAGCATGATATTTCATGAAACAGGAGGAATTCAGTTACAGATACTAAAAAGAAAGGAAGAAAGAAGAGGGTGGATTAAAGTAGGAATAGGCGTGCACTGGCTGCTTTATTGGTTGGTTGATTGATAACAAAATCACTATGTAGTTCAGTCTGGCTTAGAACTTGCCATACAGTCCACACTGTCCTGGAAGCTCATATGCTAGATAGAGACATGAACCACCATGCCTGCACTTCCTTAGTAATTTTTAAAAGTGTTAAGAGGTTCCAAACACTAAAATTTCTGAAAACCTATCCCTAGAAAAACATGTGCACAGTATACCAAGAGGTGTATATAAAATGGTTAATATTAATGATCCATAACGATCTAAACTCAGCATGTAAAAAATGTATCATCCATAGAATAATTTGAGGTATATTTTAGATAATTTACTAAAATATAACAATCTATAGGTATATGCACTATGCATACATTTTAAACATAAATGATAAAAGCAAACTCAAAGTAATACATATTACATTTTTATGTATTGCTCATAACTGTTCACAGTAAAGTTGGAGGATGCATGTTAGATAATGGAAATATAGTAGCTAATGTGTAAGTCAGGATCACTATTCAGTTTAGAAGAAGGAGACGACGCTGGCATGAACTCTTTACAATGCTTTGGTGACATGGGTGGTGGCTCCCAAGGTTGCTTTGCTTTATCTTAGTTCACTAAGCATAAAGCTTTGTTTATGCAATTTTCATACAAATACTATATCTTGCTTTGAAATAAATAGAGTATCTCATTTAAATTTAGACAAAATAGTTACATCAATTTCTTTTTAAGATTAACAAAAAGTATTCATGGAACTACATTTTTGTTTAAAACATCATTATCTGACTTTATATTCTCAGAATTTTTTTTATTTTAATAGTTGTTGATATATGATCAATCTAGCTATTACTATATAAAACTCAGTTTTAAAACTAATTATGAAATAAAACCTATAAGTATTATTTATCTAGTACTGTGCAAACAAATTGTCTCTTATTTAAACTTTTTCATTAAAATTTTGTTTTTCATTTGATACAGATAGTCGTACAAGCACTGCAGTGTTCCCATTACTCAATTCTTTGGCAGTTGGTGAAAATTACTGATGGTTCTCCTTCCAAAGTAAGTAAGAACTTCTATAGGCAGAAGGGTTTATAAAAATAATAACCATACTAAACTAATTTAAGTTACATAAATTATTCTTTATGAAATGATAATTTATTCTTAACCAGTTCTTGCTTTATGTGTGTGTGTGGTTCTTCAACTGGTAGTTACAAAACATACCTTTACACTTGTGTACAAATATACTTTTTAAAAAGCACAAAATAAAAACATTTGTGAGAAACAGAAGCACAATTATTTCATTTCTGTTAAAAGACAAAAGGGTGCTATAAACCAAAGCTCTTAAAGACAGTGAGAAAGAAGAGGAGGATGAGTCTAACAATATACAACTTTTGATTCTGGGCCAGGGTAGTCAATGTAAGCTACAAATAACTTGATAATTCTGGATCTCTGATCGTATGAAACTGATAGAAATCACAGGATAGAAAATAAAAGTAAAACATTGCTCTATTTTAATAGTGAATACTGACTTTTTTATAAGAAAGTAAAAAAAAAAAAAATTTAAGTTTTCTCATTGATGGTCACTTCTTATCTAAAGTCCCTTGAAGATATAGGCTGTCTAATATCTCTTTCATACACTCAAGATCCGGAAAAGATAGCTCTAATTCAATGGTAAACAGACATCAGCTCCACTTGTGGTGAGGCTTTAAAACCAAAAGAAAAAAAATAACAACAAAAAAATATCTTAAAGGGAAGAATGTCTCTGATCATACTTAGAAACATGAACTAGTTTTCACAGAGAAGCCTGTGTCACAGGTAAAAATCTTATTGAGGTTTTTAAAAGTTCTGAAGTGATTTCCACAAACACCTAACAAATTTTGGTTGGTTTTTGGTTTTGTTTTTTGAAACAGGGTTTTTCTGTATTGCCTTGGCTGGCCTGGAACTCAGAAATCCATCTACCTCCCAGTTGCTGAGATTAAAGGCATGAGCCACACTGCTTGCCTAAATCTAAATCTTCTAAGAGCACATGGTTTAGAGAATGTTTAGTAAATACAATTTTATTACAAAAAGGGGGAAACTTTTTAAATCTGTCCAACATAAATAAATTTTTAATTGTTTCATGAAATTAAGATTGGAACATATAAATATAAAGCAATTTTTAACAAGCCAGATAAAACTGTTAATATGTGTGAATATCCTCAATATATGGTCTTAATAGTAGTTATCTCTAGGCAGTAGAATTTCAAACTGTTAGAACAAAAACACTGTGATTTTCATAGTAATCTCCGGTTTCGGTTCATCCTACTTAGTGCAGTTGTTAAACTGGTATAAATTCTTGATAGATGTTTAAAATGTCTTCTGCTGTATTTTCTATAATGACACTATACTGTCATTGATAAGTATACAGTTAGAACTCAAAGACTTGAAAATCATTTAGTTAAACCTATTTAACTAGATGGACAGAGGAAGATTGTTGTTACTGTCACCTTCCTGATAAATCACATGTGAATAATCATCCTGTCCAGTATTTGTTAACAACACCCCATTTTACATGGACGGAACCACTGTCACACCAACCAAGAGCGTAGACTGTGAGCATAAACCATCCTACTCTCAGCCTATTTGGTTGCCACTGTCTTTACACTTTCATATTAAGCTTTTACTATAACAGTGTTGTGCTTTTTATTTTCACAAAATTTCCATGAGCACATTGACCAACTGTTGTTTTTAAATGAAAATACCTTTGGTTTTACCAGTGAACATTCAAGAGCCAGATGCTAGGGTGAAAGCCTGCTAGCTCAGCTCAGAAACAGAAAGCACCCAGCTGGCCTTCCTACTCTACCAATGTGCCAATGTCTGTATACTGCCTTAAGTATCTTTTACCCAAAGACCCTCCTTTCTGTTTACTTCTCCCTGTCACTCCCTGTCAGCTGGTTGCTTGCTCTGCCTCTTGATCTAGGGTTGACTTTATTTCACTCTTAGATTAAAGGTGTGGTGTGCTAGGGCTGAGCCACACCACAACATTTTTCCAGTTCACAATCTTAGGGTTCACAGTGTGATCAAAGCAATCAACTCCTCAAAGATCATAAAGAGGTAATATTTGTTAGTTGATACCTTATATAGTTCAATTATGGCACACAGCTAGGATTTGTGCATCATTCTATATGCCTAAGGATATTTAAATAAGTATAATTTTATATGTCTCACTTGTAATGCCAGTTGAAATATGCAGAAGGCTAATACTAATGCAACTAAAACCTCGATTTTTCCTCTTTATTTCTTGAAATGTACATATTGATAAATTTACAGCTTTTTAACTGTGGGTTTGGAAAGATGGCTTAGTGGTTAAGAGCACTGGCAGAGGACCTGGCTTCCCTTCCCAGCACCTACTTATTAACTCACAACCATCTTCAACTCCACTATCCTATGCCCTTTGTGGTGGAGCAGGCATACAATGTACACAAACAAAAATGAAGATTTTTTTTGTTTATTTGTTTTGGTTTTGGTTTTTGTTGTTTGTTAGTGGGTTTTGGGTTGTTTTGTTTTGTTTTGTTTATTTTGATTGGTTGCTTGGTTGGTTGGTTGGTTGCTTGGTTGGTTGGTTGGTTGGTTGGTTTGGCTTTTTAAGACTGGGGTTTCTTTGTAGATCAGGCTAGCCTCAAATTCACAGTGATTTGCCTGCCTCTGCCTCCTGAGTACCAGGACCAAAGACATATGCCTCTACCGCCTGGCTTAAAGTTGGGTTCTTAGTTTGGTATATGCTCATTTTAGTCTGCCCGGAGGATTCAACCCTGGTTCGCGTCCGGCCTTGCAGCGGATCTTTCCGGCTCTCTATTCCTCCCAATTTAAAAAAAAAAAAAAAAAAAAAAAAAAGCTACCAAATATCTCTGAGCTGCATGTCCACCTCTCCACTGGGGTGCCCGAGCAGTGCTTGCTCGCCACTCAGGGGAGGCAGAACACAGTGAGTAAAGGGGGTCCTCAGTCTGGAGTGGGAAAAAGCAGAGTCTGGGACAATTGTAGTTCTCAGCCTCCTGTGGTGCCACTGGCATCTGTGCCGGGTAGGAAGAGGAGGTAGGAAGAGGAAGGCAGATTCTAGGACCGGACAGAACCTGTTTGATTCCAAGTGAGTGAGTACCAAGAATAAGGAGGGGCTGGGAGAGAAAAGCCTTTCTCTGAGACAGTTAGGCATGGCTCTTTTGATGACCACCTCCCTAGAGGATGGTAGATGTGAATACATACACGTTACTGAGGACAAAACGGGAATTAAATACTTTTTGTGGGAAGAAACGTTCATTGACTGAACACTATCTAAATACCTCATTAGCATGGAGAACTCCAGGTTTTTATGCTACATGATTGAATACCGTGTCCTCTCAGTGTGTTATCATGATTACATGTTCCAGAGCAGGTAGAGTTAGGCCCTACTACCATTCTCAATTTTGAGTTTCACAGGGTTTGAGTACACTCAACCTTACCCGTTCTTCTTTATAGTGGCATGGTCCATTTCTCCCACAAAATATCACCAGCTATAGGTAGCCACTGTAAATGTTTTAGTATTTTTCTTTTAGTATTTTTAAAAAAAATATTTTTCTAATCTCATATAGATCCATCATTCTTTTTAATTATGAAGTGTTGTTGCAAGCTGTGGTGGCGCACACCTTTTATCTCATCACTTGAGAGGCAGGTAGGATCGGAGCAATAAAGATGGGGAGAGAGAGAGAGAGAGAGAGAGAGAGAGAGAGAGAGAGAAAGAGAGAGAGAGACAGAGGGAGATTGATTGATTGTTGGTGGGCTGGGGAGATGGTGGCTTGGTGGTAATAGCACCAGCTGCTGTTCTAGTGAACCCATGTTCAACTTTCAGTACCCAAGTACTCACGTGGCAGCTAATGTAACAACTATTGGTAATTCTGGTCCCAAGGGATCTGACATTCTCTTCTGGTCTACAGGCAGGCAGGCATGCATACACAGACATGCAGGCAAAACAGCATAAAGTATAAAAATAGTAAATCTCAGAAGCAAAAAAAAAAAAATTACAGCAGGCAGTATACATCAGTTGATAGAGTGTTTGCTTCGCTTGCGTGAGGCCTGAGTTGAGTCTTCAGAACATAGAAGCACAGTAAGTATGTTGATGCATGCCTGTAATCCCAGCTGTCAGAAGGTAGTTGCTGAAGGACCAGGCATTTAAATTTAAGGTCATCCTCAAGTTTGATGGGCTATGTGAGGCCCTATCTCAAGAAAACAAAAAAATTCTTCTAGGTATGGTAATAATTGTCTTTAGTGGGCCCAAAGTTAGACACTGTCTCAAAGAAACTTGATTTCTACTGTTTTTTCAAACTTCTTTTAAAATCAAAACACCTTTAAAAGATGCTTCTGGAGGATGTTCATTTATTCTTTTACAGTGTCATACATATATAATACTCTTTGATCAGAATCCACCTATTGTCCTTTGTTCTTTTCTCCTCCTCATCAGACTCCTTCTCAAAAAGCTCTTCTCCCCCTTAGGGTTTGGGGATGGGGAATTGCTGCTGCTGCTGCTGCTGCTGCTGCTGCTGCTGCTGCTGCTGCTGCTGTTTATTTTGGTCCTTTTTCTGGCTCATTGGCTTTAGAGTTGCCCGCATGTGTGTAGGTAGAAACTTATTTCCTTGAGTAACTGTAAGTTGCAAGTGACTTTACCACCAAGGAATATTGTTTCCCTCAACCCAGCAACCACTTGTTAGCTATAGCGCCCCAAGAGTAGGGCCTTATGATGCTCTCCCCTCCTCTACCCATAATAGAATATTTGTGGGCCTAGTCTTGTGTAGGTACTCACAGCTAATGAGCTTTTGAGTGCAACACCCGTGATATCTAAACTATAGCATGTCATAGTACTTCTTATCCTGTGGCTCATGCATTCTTTTTAACCCCTCTTCCAAGATATTCCATGGGCCTGGAAGGAATAATATAAATGTCCCATTTAGGGTAAGCATCCAACAGTCAGTCTCAGTACGTTGACCAGTTAAGGACCTCTGCATCTATCTCCCACTGCAAAGAGAAGCTTCTCTGACTGAGAAAAACACTAATTTATGGAAACACACATGAATATTTAAATGACAGTTTAATACTATGCCTGTTTATCAAAACAAGTGTAGTAGGTTCCCCCTGTGACCAGGCGAGCTCTGTCAGTCAACAGGTTCTCCAGCACAGGAGTGAGGATTAAAAAGGAAAAAGATAATAAGACAACATTGTAGCATGGCCCCAGCCAGTTCTGAAGCTGTTGCGGGTTTATTTTCTCCCAATCTGCTTTTATACCATTTTAATTACATGCAAGTATTAAGGTCAGTTCTAGGTTGAGGTACTAGCAATACAGTAGATACAAATAGTCAAGGAACAAGCAAGGCAATAAACAAAGTCCCAAGTAATCACTGTTTTCTAAGTGCTAATCAGAATGATCAAGATATCTGATCCTTGTCCTAGCCCTAAGCCATATTCATGTCTGAAGCCTATTTTTTTGTTCTAACCCAAAGTCATATTCCTGCCTGAAATTACTTCTTTGTCATGGCCCAATATCAGATTCCTGCCTGGAGCCCATTTCCTTGTCCTTGGCCAATGTCAGATTCCTGCCAATCATCCCCATAGCTCTCCACACCCCTGGGGCCCACAACCTCCCCAATCATGAGCTTTTGGCCAGTTTTCAGTACCAGGTATGAATTCTTTCTGTAGAACAATCCTCAAATTCAACCACAAACTATGTGGGTGTTCCTACAGAAATGATGGCACTGTGATGCTATGGCTAGCAAGTCCATATTACAGCTTTCAGAGTTCATACCTGAGACGGTTGATAACCTTCCCCTCAGCAGCCTACAAAGCAACTTCTGGCTAAGTTCCAGCTTGAGTTCTCTGTCCTGTATCTAAGGTTTAGTGTCTTCAGTAGCAAGGTCTTCTTATATCATGCTGGTAAGCAACTAAGACTAGGGACAGAAGGCCATATTGTTTTGGGGACCTCCCTCATCAACTCTTAAATCTGGCACTGGACCTTGTGGCTTCTGGAAGCATTATTGATCCCTTTTAAATTGGAGTTTTTAATTAGTTTGCACAATATTAAGGCTTTATACATCTTTTGTTTCAGTTAGGACTCCTGCAACTCCTTCATTTGTGGCATCCTGACTTAAACCTTTTTCTCCCTGGTGCTACCTCCATCCTCTACTTTTCCTCATTTGCATTTCATTTGTTCCACTGTCCCACCTCCTCTAAAGCCTTCTCTACCACCACCCTCCCATCAGGACCATGATTCCTTTCTAGCTCCCTGGCCTCTACTGAACTCCAGGGTAAACATACAAGTCTAAGAATTCACATATGAGGGGGGGGGGGTAATTTAAAAAAAAAAAAAAAAAGAACTCACATATGAGAGATAGCATGCAATATTTTCTTTGGGGGCCTGAGTTATTTTACTGATTCATTAACATTATCCAGTTCCATCCATTTTCTGACATACTTTGTAATTTCCATTTTTTAATAGCTGAATAAAATCCCATTTTAATATATATATATATATATATATATATCGCATTTTCATATTATTCACCAGCTGATAGACCTCAGACTCATTGCATTTCCTAGGAATTGAGCATAGAGCAATGAACACTGATGTTCAAGTATCTCTGTAGTAGGAAATAGAGTCCTTTGGATATATATATCATATATCTGGGACATATGATAATTCTACTTTTAACTTTTTAAGAAACCTGCATGCTTATTTCACATGGGGTGTACTTGGCAACACTCCCACAACCACATCCTTTCCTACATTTGTTGTTGTTTGTTTTCTTGTTGCCCATTCTGACAGGTATGAGATGAAACCTCAAAATAGTTTTATTTTGCATTCCTATAACAGCTAAAGATATTGAAAACTTTAAAAAAAAAATCTTTATTACCCATTTGTGTTTTCTCTTTTGAATATTCTCTGTTCTATTCCACAACCCATTTTTGGGTTGTACTGTTTTATTGGTTTTGTTTTGTTTTGTTTTGTTTTGTTTGGTGTGGGGGGTATGTTTATGTTTGAGTTCTTTGTATTTTCTAGACCTGAATCCTCTGAGGTATAGATGATAGAAATTTTCTCTCATTCTTTTGGTTACTATATTCTGTTATGGTGGTAAAACACCATGATCAAATCAACATATGTTAATAAACAATGTTTAATTTGACCTGTTATTTCAGAGGGGTAGAGTTCATAATGGTAGGAACAGTCATGAGGCTGCAGGCATGATAGCGGGAAAGCTGGTGGAGAGCTCACTTCTTGAACCATAAACACGGAACAGGGAGAGTGAACTGGAAGTAAGCAAGACTTTTTACTGTCAAAGGCCACTCCCAATGACTTTCATCTATAGCAATGTCACACCGACCTAATTCTTCCTAGATAGCACTAATAGCTTGGGATCAACTGCTGCAAGTTTTTCTGTTTTACAGGACATTGGCTGCACGTATATGATGTGTTGCGTTGGCACTAGCTTTTAGTAAAGTTGAGGGTTTTTTTTTTTTTTAAATCTGTAAGATTGATATTCAGGCTGCCAGATATATTCTCCCAGGCATTCCTTTCAGCAACAGTCACTATCCAGGTGTAGAGTCGTTTTAGAAATCGAGTAATAAGTCCAACAGTTATCCTTTACATGTTAATCATTTCAGTAATAATGGAATATTGATCAGACTATGTAGTAACGTATTAGTTATGGGTATAAGTGGCAAAAAACAAAATAAGAAAACATACTATGATTAATGATTAGTATTGGGGTGGTGAAAAGCAGAGAAAGAAGCATAAATAGGAAGTGGAACTTGTGTGGGCAGAAGTCTGGGGTGAAGGAGTGTTGCCTAAAGTAGATGAAGAGGTAAAACTGTGCTGGCAGGTTATGTGAGTCAGTCTTGTTTCCAGTATCGGAGGCTAGTGGTTCTTGTAAGCCAGATGAGACTTTCTTTGGGCAAGGAGAAAGCAAGAAGAAGGGAAGGAAAAAAGTAACAACAATAAGGAAGGATTTAGGAGGAAATGAAATGTAGGGCAGGAGCAGACCATGACCAAGATGGCCTGCTAAAATGACAGTGGCTATTAAATACAGACGGGATAAATATAGAGGAGAAAACTGGGTGGAGATTTGGGATATAAAACCTGCCTAGTTGTTGACTCTCATCTAGACTATCAAGTTTCTCCCTACTGCTGGGCTGTCCTCTTCCATGGGTGGTCCCATTCTCTCCTCTGCCTTGCCTTTGAGTGATCAAATTACCCTTGCAGTTGTTTCTAAAGGGTGAGTCTCTGATCTGGTCAGACCTGAAGGGTTTCCTTCTAGGCCCCCGATGCAAATGACTTCTCTACAGTTCTTAACTGAAATCTCTGAAAATTCTGATGCCACTTTACTTCCCATTGAATGTTCAGCTTCCTGAACACTATTTAGATCTGTTGTGACATTTCTTTTCCACCGTAACCCAGTGGGGTTTTTTTAGGCAGGTTCTAGCAATACAGGCCCCTTGTACTTAGTCTGATATACTCTAGGACAGCAGAAATCTTGTTTAAATGGTATGTTGCCTCTTCTCAGTTGGTTGTCAGTGCTGAATACCTATAGGGTGCTAAGATAAGGAGGGTTCTTTCCTGGTCTCACTTCAACTGCTGCTGTCCTGGGTGTGGCTCTTCTACCAACTGTTTAAAGTACCCATTGCTTTTCAGCCTTACTAGCTTATTTTCTGAAGACTGTCATCCACCATCTATAATCTCCCAAGAATATTTTAAGGCTTGTTTTTATTTTATGTGTATGAAGGTTTTGTCTACATGTATGTATGTGCACTATGTTTCTGAAGGGGTTCCAGGTACCTGGAACTAGATTTACAGATGGTAGTGACCCATCGTGTGAGTGGTGGGACCCAAACCCAGGTCCTCTACAAGAGCAGTACATGCTTTTAACCCCTAGCCATTTCTCCATCTCCCCAAGAATATTTTTAATAGTTGAATAGTAGTCCGTTTTGTAGCTACATAAGAAGTTATTTATCACATTCTTGAATATTTTGAATACTTTTGAACTTGAATACTTTTGAACTTTTTTTTTGCTATGGAATTAATACTACAATGGCCATTCTCTCATAAAAATTTGTTCTGTGGTCTTCATTGTTCCATGTTTTGTCATGCACCTAGAATAGGATTGCTGAGTCAACAATTACAATATACTTAAGGGATATAATGTAAGTTTGCTTCTTTATAGAGAAATTTTCCTTGAATTTGGTTTTCTTCTGACCTGTCAAGAGCACTGTCATTCAGAAGATTCTAAATGATAATTATATTTGAAGCTTAAATCAAGTTATAATTTAATTTGATGATAAACCTTTTTTAGTGAAGTATTTGAACAGATTGTGGCAAAACAGTTTTAGACCTTTTTGTAAAATGTAGGTGTGCTTGAGTGTCAGCCTGAGAGTTGAAGCTGTTTGACAAGCTCACAAGTCTTGTTCAGTATTCTTTGCTCCAGTGCCCCCTAGTGATGGTTTCTACAAGAAGCTTTCACTGTCTTCTCATTCTTACTAGCTCTTTCTGAGCCTATACAAAAGCTGTTAGCCTGGTGAATGCGAGTTAGAACTAAGAGTTGCCTTTTTCATCCTGAAGATAAAAAAATTTTCATTTTTTTTTCCTACAAAGATCTGGCTGTTTCTGCCTTCCAATCATGCTGTGACACCCAGCATGTTCTGTTTTCTATAATCTTACAAGTGTGTTAACCCTACCTCACCCTGCCTGTTTCTCTTCTAAACTGCTTGGAGTCCAGTCTTTGCCACTGGACTCTGGCCCTAACCCTAATTAAGACAAAACCAACATCCCTTATCTTACTATAAATTGAATTGTTTATGAAGTACTTTCTCTCACACACACACAAAGTCATTTCACTTTAGAAAGTGCAAAGATTTTTAAGAGTTGTATGTCAAGAAATAGACAAATACCTAATACTTGTTTTATAGTATCAGCATACCCTACTCCCTCTCTGGTACTCAGAATATTAGTTTTCCTGTACAGAAAACAGGAATATTAATACTAGGGCCTGGTATGGTACACATTTTTAATCAGAACACTCTGAGGACAAAAACAGGAATATCTCTTTGATTTCAATGCCAGAAAGGGTTATATAGTGAGACTCTGTCTCTGTAAACGTAAAACATCATATTTGTTACACAGTAAGCTTTCAACAAAAGATTATATTGACTCTTTAACTGGCCTAGTTCACGTTGTTCTCTACTCTGACACACAAAAGTTTAGTGTTCCTGTGACAAAATAAAAATCTTTCAGTAGTTCCTTACTGCAATGTATAATATCCAAATAATTATGACATTTTAATTGGCTCTTCCTTGCATTAAGTGGAAATGGCTGCTGTTTTCTTCTATTTGTTTTCTTGCCTGTGCATGCCCTAACCAACTACAGTAACTTTTTTCAGTGGTTTAACTATACTTTTCAACATTCTTCCTTTTTCTTCTTTCTTTTTCTTTTTTCTTTTCTTTTCTTTCTTTTTTGATGAGCATATGGATTTTAGGGGGGGGTTTAATTTTAATACAGGGTCTTGTAATAGCACCTGAACAGGTTTCCAATTTAAAATTTTTCTATCCTTCCAAATGTTGGTATTATGTCACCATGTGTGGCCTGTGTCAATGCAAAATACAGCTTTCACTTCAAAGCGAATAAGGGATAGTTTATTTTTAAACTGAATATGAGTAACATGTCCCAGCAACATGATTTCAGCTATCCCAAATAGCATATTCTACCATGGTAGTGTTTGCATGCTATTTCATTACTTAGAAAACAAAGTCATAAATCAAGGAATTTACCAAATATATGTTTTGAGAACTGCAGATAAGTGGATTTCATCAGAGTATGGGAAACTGCTTTATTCCTCAGATGCTATCAAATGGCATTCATAACTTTGGATTGATAGAAGCTTGGTATGCTAAAAATACATTTTATAAGTTTTTTCCAATAATCAAAAAGATACAAGGTCAGACACGGTCAGCAATGAATTGGTATAATGGAAACTAAAAGTAGCCAGACATAATTTGGCTATAGGTCGTAGTATTTTAACTCTCCACAACCAGGAAATTCTAATTTCATCCTGCCTTACAGAATCTTTAATACTGGCATGGTCATATGCTTATAACCTTCTCATTCTGCCAGGAGCTTGTTTACATGTATGACACCTTCTCAGTGTCTGTGTAAATTCAATCCTGGATCCAGCTGCACAACATGTTACCTTTAAGAATGCTTCCAAGACAACTTCTGACCCAGAATTAATTGTTGAGAATAAATCCCATACTTTCCCCTGCCCTCGTGCTACATACTTGTTCTGGATGACCCCCAACCCCCGCCCCATGCTTTGCAAATGTTTGAGATTGAAAGTTCAAGGAATATTGAGATAGATTTGTAATTATTACATACAAGAAATTTAAAAGTTCTTAAGACTGTCCTTTTCTCGATATGTTATACAATCTGGGCTTATTCCTTCTTCAAAATATGTGCTCCTGTTAGCAAGAGTAAGTATATTTTTGAAGTGTCATTTGGCTTGTGAAGATCCCAAAACAGTACCAAGCTAAATAGTTCTAAAGAATGTTAAGTTTAAATAGAGTAACTTTTAAAGTGCTTTTCATATAGTCCTTATTCAGATAGTTATTCTTCCTTACTCTTTTAGATGCCCATAGAATGCTGAATTATATGCCTGTATGTGACTTATTTGTCTTGTGAAAATGAACATTGGTATCATAGTCCTGGCTTCAAAGTTTAATCAAAACTGCCCCTTCCCTACGGGTGTGTCTGTGTTTAGTTTGTTCTCTGGTTTCAGGAACAGGGTTTCATATGAAGCCCACAATGGTGACAATTCTGGTTCTCCTTCTTTAGCCTTTCAAGTGCTGAGATTATAAGTATGCACCACTATACTTAGTTTTTTTGTGAAGGGGAGGTTTCTGTTTGGGGGTATTTGGTGGGTGGGGTTTGTTTTGAGACTGGGCTCGCACTGTGTTGGCCAGGCTGCTTTGAAATTCTTGAACTCAGGTCCTCACTACCTTCTTAATTCCTAAGTTAGGTGCTACTAACATATGCAGCAATACAACCTATTTATTTTTCCCACACCAAACTGCATCCAGCTTTATTTAAAATATTCTTCATGAACAATCATGTGATTTCAGGCAGGACATAGGCAAGCAGTCATTAACAGTTTACAGATCTTCCAGACTTCATTCCTGTGTGAGTTACCAAAGTCAGAAATCCAATGAGGTGTTGTTCATGCTTTGAACAGGAAAAAGACTGAGTTTTCACATTACAGATGTTTAATTTTTTACAAGCTAACTTGGACTTGCAGGAAATGAAATAAAAATAGCAGAATGACCAGTCTGAAGATTCACAGTCTTCTAGACAAAGGGGGGGGGGGGGGGGAGGTTGCCTAAACAGTAGTAGGAACTACTGTTCTTTTGAGGAAAACCATCTCAGTGATGTTGCTGGGAAGTCCGAATCTGCCAATACACTGGTGAAATCAGTTTTAGGGTCTAAGTTCCAATAGGTTTCTGTTTTTAGGACATTAAGTCTATGCTTGTTGTAGAGGGGGAGGATGATATAAATATGTTGAGTTATGTAGTATGCACAAGGCAGTTTGAACCCAGGTGACCACACCCATCAATATAAGAAACTTCATATTAGGAAGAAAGGAATCTTCTTAAACTACTGGGGAAAGGAGTTTTCCCATATCAGTTTAGGTTGGGAGAGATTTTGTTAGTTATACATGCCTCACTTCCCCCACCCCCTCAAAAACATGAAATATTCTATATGATAATAATATAGCTTTTTTTAAAAAGTAAAACAAAATTCTGCAAATTTTTAAATTGTTTTATTTATTTACATTCCAGATGTTGCCCCCTTCCCAGTCCCCACTCCAAGAGTTACTCACCCCATCTTCCCTCCCCTTTGCCTCTAAGAGGGTGCTCCCACACAACCACCACCACTGCCCCCCTCGCCTCCCTCGCACATCCCCCTCCTCTGAGATAGCAAATCTCTATAGGATTAGTCAATCCTCTCACATGGAGGCCAGACAAGGCAGGCCTCTGCTACATTTGTGCCACGGGCCACGAACTAGCACATGTATGTTCTTGGGTTGGTAGTTTAGTCTCTGGGAACTCCCAAGGGTCCAAGTTAGTTGATACCGTTTGTCTTCCTATAGAGTTGCCATAGAAAGCTAGCATTCTGAGAGAAGAGTCTCTACCGGCAATTTTATAAACCTTGATTTAAAAAATACTACTTTAAACAATAATCAGTTATTTACACATATTTCACTTGGCATCTTTAACTATCTGTGCCTGGTTTGCTTTGGCATCTTTATTTTCTGCAAAACTGTTTCCATGCTTGGCAACACCAGCTTTTCCCTTGGGTGCCTTATTGTTTCTTTGCAGGGAACTTTTTACCCTGGACTCTGGTGTTGGGGGAGCCAGTTTAGCAGACAACTCTGCAGATTTTTCCCTGTTGGCTTCTTATCTCCTGGGTGCTGGATAAATTTGCATTTCTTTTCAAAGCTCAAGTTCAGTCTCTAGTACCAAAGAGGGGGGGAAAATTTTTTTTTTAAAGAGAAGCCAGATTTGGTAACAAATGTCTTTAATCTCGCTCAGGAGGCAGAGGCAGTCAGCCCTCTATGAGTTCTCAGCCATCCTGGTCTAGGTGGTGAGTTCCAGAACAGCCAGGGCTACGGGGCTTCATAGTAAGACCCTGCCTTAAGAGAAAGGAAAAGGAGCCTGAAATAAGAAAGCAGATTAAGGGTACTTGCTGCAGAGCCCAGTGACCTGAGTTCAACTTTGGAACACAGTGTGAAAGTTAAAAAACTGACTTCTGCAAATCGTTCTCTGCCTTGGCATGTACACATATTCAGACACAACAAACAAAAAAATAGCTTTAAAACAAGAAGAAAATAACATCTTTATACTTTTCAATATTACCATGTATAGAATATTATCAGACCTGTCTAATGAACAATCATGTTTGTCTCCAAGCTTATAGTTAAGTCACATACTCCTTTTCCCTAACAACATAGCAGGTACTACACTGTGAAAATAGCAAACATGTTTTGTGCTAACTTATTTTCTTTACAGTTTGGTACTGCACTTCATCGTCATTTTGAATGTTTAATTATTATTCCAGTTACATGTTTGTGTGTATGTCTGTATAGATGTGTGCTTGTAAGTATAAGTGCCTGGGAAGGCATTGGACCTCCTGGAGCTGGGACAGGTAGTTGTGAACTGCCCAGTTTGGGTACTGGAAGCTGTACTTGGGTCCTTGGAAAGAGCAGTACATGCTCTTAACCACTGAGCCATTTCTTTAGTCTCACATTCCATCATCTTACTCCTGCATTATGTGTTACAGAGCTAACAATTCTAAGATGAGCTTAGATAAGTCTACATTTATAAAGGAAAGTCTTTCTGAATGTTCACCCCATGCATTTCATTATTAACAATGGCTGCATGTATAGTCATGTTGGGTTCTCTACCCTTTCTATTATGTTCAATAACTAGAAAATAACTGTACTAATTGGGTCCCAATAATGAGTTTAATTCTGTGGTTTCCTTTACAATAAACAAGTTGGACTATTTTCTGTTTATTATTTCTTGGATCAGTTTTCTGGGGTATGATTATTCATGTTTGCATATTTGAATGTGTTTTACAGGAGGATTTGTTGGTATTGAGGAAAACAGTGAAGTCTTTTTTGGCTGTTTGCCAGCAGTGCCTATCTAATGTTAATACTCCAGTTAAGGAACAGGTAAGAAAAGTTCTTAGTTAATATTGCTCTGTATTGACTATTAACAACCTAAATGTATTGAGGAACACTACTATGTGATTTTTCAGTATTAGCATATATACAACCTACAGTTTTGATGTCTAGATATTTTGAAGTTATACATTCTGTTCTTATACTTGACAAGTATACTGTTGTCAGCTGGAAGACTTAAATTCAAACTTCAAATTCTCGATTCCTAAGAATTCTGTGCTAAAATATTGAGATTCTAGTTGGCTAACCTAAAGCTTACATTTACTTCTCACCCTCAGCTCCTAACACCAGAAAGCTTCATTCATATGTACATGTGTGTATGTGTGTATGCATACATTACACATGTGAGTACTTCAGCCCATATATCTAAATTATATCCATACCACTCCTCCCGAGTAGCTGGTCCCCTGACTACCATAAAGTACACACATGGATATTGTGTAGCTATGGAAAAAGGGTACTGGCTTTTGACATATAAAATATTAAATGACCAACTCTTTGAGAGCAGTGAACTCCTGAATCTGTATACTTGGGTAGTAGTATAGAACTCAGCATTTAGGTGAGGAAGTCCTTTAACAACAGACTCTTCTTAAAGAGGGACCCATGAAATTGAAGGGTTTCCATTATAAAACTTTATAAATTATTTGATTATGCTTTTCTATTAAAGAATGTTAAAACAAAATGAAATTTTTTATCTAGCTTTTTACATTTGTATTGGGCTAGATAATAAGTCAAATTAAAAGATACTCATCCTTCACAGTCTTTTCTCATAATAAGCTGCCACAAGTCTCTACATGGCAGTTATAGATGCTCTTCCTAAGGCTTACCCTGTGACTGTCCAGAGCCCACCAGTAGGTACTGCCTCAAGTACCTAGCTATGGCTGCTAAACAAAAACCTTCTGTTTCTGCTCTGATGTGTTTTATATCCAAAGGAGTCTGGGTTAAAATATATTCTCCTGGAGTCTCTTGGAAGTGTCCACCTGTATAAATAGCTCTTCATGAGCATCCTAATATACGGTCTGAAGCTAATTTTAATCCTGTTTCTAAAAAATTTTATATTCATTTTTTAAAATCTAAACAGTAGCTTAAATTTTTAGTACTACATCATTATTTAAGTTGTAATTTTCATAAAAGTTATGCTGATTACTTGATTAAGTAGTTAATTTCTAATAGTTGATTTCTAATGTCATCTATTAATTAATCCTTTATTACCGGAGTTGAACTTAACTTTTTTAAAATTCAAGCCAAAATCTCTTAGTCTGCTGTTCTTTAGTAAAAATACAATTAGAAAATAATGTCTTCAATGTAACCACTGTTTAATGAGAAAAAAAATAATTTCATTAGGTTAATAAGCATGAAAAATTAAAACTTAAATTCTTAAGATTTTTATTTTAGTGTTGGTATTGAAATGTTATATTTTAGTATGTTTCCCAATACTTTGGTTTGTACATATTCCTATTTTCATATATTAATAGATAGTCCTATATTCGTGTACTATTCTGCTAATCAATTCTTCTTGAATTGCAGGCTTTCATGCTGCTTTGTGACCTTTTAATGATTTTTAGCCACCAGTTAATGACAGGTGGCAGAGAGGGCCTTCAGCCTTTGGTATTTAATCCAGATACTGGACTCCAGTCTGAACTCCTCAGTTTTGTGATGGATCACGTTTTCATTGACCAAGATGAGGAAAACCAAAGCATGGGTACCTAGAACTTTTTCACCTTGTCACCCTTAAAGGATAGCAGTAGTGGGTAGGGTAAATCCAATTCTAAAATTTACAGAGATTTATCTGTTCTTAAAATAAGTTGGATAAAAATAGTTAAGAAATAGCCTAAGTGTGGTAGTAGTGCATGCCAGTAATCCATGCTAATTGTCAATTCAGCAGTGCCTGGGCTACAGAGTAAGTCCTGTGTGAAGAAAAAAGACTAATCCCAAATAACAATAGGCCAGAATGTGAGAATGTCAGTACACACATATGCTATCATCTAGATCTTTGAGTGTAACGTTTTCTAGAATTACAAATAGATAAACCAGTGTGGGGAATACAGTATTTGTTATGAACGTTTTTACAAACTTTTAAAAGTACATTTCAGTGGGGGCTGAAGATAGATCAGTGGTTAAGAACTCCTGCTGCTCTCCCAGAGGGACCTAGGTTCAATTCCTATAACCTACAGGGGAGCTTACAACTGTCAGCAGTTCCAGTTCTAGGGAATTTGATGCCCTCTTCTGATCTCCTTGGATACCAGTCAAGCACATGGTCAGCATTTATATGCAGGCAAAACACTCATACACATAAAGTAAAATAATGTGAGGGGGTGTGTTCTTTTAGGTTTTTGGTTTTTCGGGAAAGGGTTTCTTTATGTAACAGAACCCAGGTTATCCTGGACTCAGTTTGTAAGCCAGGCTGACCTCAAACTCACAGAGATCCAATGGCCTCTGCCTCCCAAGTGCTTGACTTGGTGAACTCACTTATAAGCCTGGCAAAATAAAAAAAAAATGTAGTAAGTAAAAATTAAAGTGTATATTTTGAGTCTGGTGACAGAGAACTCAGTGTTTAGGAGCACTTGCTGCTCTCATACAGGCCCAAGTTCAGTTCCGGCACCCATGTCAGGACATGTGCCATATCCTCACATAGACAAAGACATACATGTAAATCAATAAATGTTAAATGTGTCTATAGCTATAATTTTTTACCAATTATATAATCAAATGTAGCACAAGCACCAAAAATAAAACCTGACTGTTTTCAGACTCACTCTGTAGACCAGGCTGGCCATGAATTCATACAGATCCACCTGCCTCTGCTTTCTCAGTATTGGTATTAAAGGTGTGTGCCACTACCATCTACATTTTCATTTCTCTTTTAAAAAAATAAACAAAAAACTCTTTGTCTATACCTCAGAAATTTCTTCTGGGGGAATATATTAACATACAAGAAATGCAAAAATAAGAAAGGGCAGCATTTTAGAATAAACAGTATGTTATGATGAAAATATAAGAGAAGCAATGTCTTTAGTTTCTTTATCTTAGCACTGCTAGAAGGTAGGAGTCTTAGTTCCTGCTATTTATTCTGAAGTAATAAGCTTAATAATTTTCATCCATTATAAACTAAATTGGCTAGAGTTACAGCTCACTGACAAGCATTTACCTAGTAAGTGCAAAGCCCTGGAATCCGGCCCTAGCCCAGCTAGCTAGATAAATAGATGAATAAACCAGAATTAATATTCAGCTAGTTTTCAGTTGTACACATTCTCTGCAGAAACAGACTAAATTCATAACCACCTCATTTTCTGTGGCTAGAGGGTGATGAAGAAGATGAAGCCAATAAAATTGAAGCCTTACATAAAAGAAGGAACCTACTTGCTGCCTTCAGCAAACTTATCATTTATGATATTGTTGACATGCATGCAGCTGCAGACATCTTTAAACACTACATGAAGGTATTGTTTCATATTTTGTCCTTTCTGTGTGGTTGAGAAATAATGTAATTAAGATGAATAGTAACTAAAATAGCTTTCACAAACGTATGGTGGATAATTTTATGATGAAGTCTGTCTCTCTGGTACATATACTGTGTGAGTTCCTTACACTCTGCTGCCCTCTCTCTTTCCTGTAAGCATCATTTCTTGATCCTGTAAAATAAGTGCTTAGAACTGTTAATGGTATGGCCAGAAACATCCGGATAGCAAGGAGACAGCAGCACCCCCAGTACACATGCCTTGTTTTCAGTCAGAGGGAGGATTTTCTTTTGCCCATATTCAGAATGTTACCTGTTTCTTTTGTTCCACTTGTGTCTTTAGCTGTTTTTATATCATCTGATTCCAGTTTGGATAGATAGCAGACAACTGTAATACCAATCCAAATATAAATCTTTGTGCACTGAAGATATGACTAACTTTATGTGACTCAGTGGTGTCATATGTGCCTATCACGTACGAGTCCTATGTTTCATCACCGCACTACAGGAGAAAAAAAGACTTTAACAGAACTTGAAACTTTAAAAGAGTTTTAAATTTAGGTGTGCTCTGCTAGGGAAAAAAATGAATTTAGATCAGTGTCTCTCACCCTGCACAAAATAACTTATAATAAAACAAAAGCCTTAACTTAGAATCCAAACATTGAAACTGATATATGAAAACCTTTTAAGATATAGACATTAGCAAGAACTTTCTGGATAGGAATCAAGTCGGAGAGGAAATTGCTGAAATTAGCAAGTGGGTAAAAACTTGACATTAACAAGCTTGGGCATAGCGAATAGTCACCAGAGTAAAAAGACAGCTTATAGAATTACCAAAAAAAAAAAAAAAAAAAAGCCAATTATCTGTTTAACAAGGCATTACTATCTACAAAACAGTAAGGACCAAATAGCAAAACGGTTGTTCTACAAATAAAGACTGTTAAGTAAATAGTTCTCAAAGAAGAAACACAAATCAAAAATAAATATTTTTTAAGTATTTGGCATCCTTAGCCAGTATGTGAATCAAAACAATTATGAGATTCCAGTTCTCCCTAAATCAAAACATGATCATCAAGAAAACAAATGATACCAGATCTTGCAAGGATGTGGAGAAAATGGAACCCACATCATATTCATTGCTGATCAAGTATGAACTGGCGTGTCCATTATGAAAATAAGTGTGGAGGTTTTTCAAAAAGTTAAAATAGAACTACCATTTGACCCAGCTGTACCGTTCCTGGACATATATCTGAGCATTCTCTATACTACCACAGAGATACTTGCTCATCCATGTTCACAATTGCAAGGAAATGGAACCAGCCTAGATGGCTGTCAGCTAATGAGTGGGTAATGAAAAAGTGATACATATATGCAATAGAATTCTATTCAGGTATGATGAAAAATGAAAATTTCAGGAGATTGGGTTGATCCCTGGCTCAGATAAACAATACCTACCTGTTCTCTCATATGCTGCTTCTAGTTTTTGTATAAATGGGATACTGAGTGCAGGTGTAAGCCATGAAACTAAAACAAGGCTTTGTGGGAGAATTTAGGAAGAAGGAAAGTATGTATTAAATGCCATAATTTACATAATGAAACTCTGTACTTTATATGTTGGTTTTATAATGAGAATGTCTAGTGTGGGGCCATATACTTTTATTTGTGTGTTTTTGTTTTTTTATTTGGGTAAGGTCTTACTTTTCCTTACTGTCTGGAAACTCAGTGACTGTCTTCTGGTTGCTGATATTAAAAATATTTGTGCTACCATGTCCAGTCCTGTGTACATATAAGGTGAAGGATTATGTAATTTTCCAACTAATCCTGTTTCTTCTGGAAAATTACCTATATGACTCTATCATACCTTTCCTAATTTTCTTCATTCTTAAAAGCATAATTTTCATAATTTCTACAGATTTCTTAGGATTTATTTGGTGTATGAAACCAGTTTGTCTGAAATATAACCTGGTAACTCCTGTTAGTTCTTTAAGATCTACCTCTCTTGAGTATTTTAATAGCAATGTGTACCTCTGAATATATAGCTATGCTACCTTGCCATCACCTCTGTACTTGATCAAAGTAAAACAAAAGACTTGTATACTCAGCTACCTTAATGTGCTAAGATACAAAATACCAGAACAAACACAAGAACTTAGATGTATTGCTCTAATCCAGTCCACCCATGTGGGCCTGAGCTAAAAGTGAATTCTTGTGCTTCCATTTCTTGCATACATCCCTGTGGGTGTGGTGTGCTGGGGCCTCCCACATGGTGGACAAGCATGTGGCTGAGCAGCACCATTAGCCCTTAATCTCTGCTATTTCATCCTTATTTTGTTTTCATTTTTTTGTTTGTTTGTTTGTTTGTTTGTTTTGTGACAAGGTTTCTCTGTGATGGCCCTTGCTGTCCTGGAACTGGCTCTATAGAATCTGCCTGCCTCTGCCTCCCAAGTGCTCAGATTAAAGTCCTCACCAGGCCTTTACTTTTACTCTCTCTCTCTTTTTTTTTTTTTTTTTAGTAACACTTTTATGTACTTTCTTTTTGCCTGTGTATGTATATGAGTGTTAGTTTATATGTAGCTTACCATCTTTGCAGAAGTCAGAGGACAGTTTATGGGAATCTGTACTTTTCTTCCACCATGTAGATCCCCAGACTTGGTGGCGCTGAGCCATCTTTAGCTCTTCAATTTTTTTGACACAGTCTCACTCACCCCCAAACTGGCCTGGGCAGAACACACCACATATACTGACTTTAAATGCCAGAGTAATTTGCCTGCCTCAGACTCTTGAATGATGGTGTTACAGGTGTGAACCATCATGCCCAGGAGTGCCTCGTAACCTGTCAGATAATGTGACTTCCAACCTGTTATGAAGGATAAGGAGCTGAAACAAGAGAGGCAGTCAGGAGGGTCACTTTAATGAGCTCAAGGCCAGCCTAGTTAATACACCAAGCAAGTTCAGTATCTCAAGAAAAAAGAAGCAATCAATCAATCAATAAATAAATTAATTAATAAATAAAACATAACAAAGAAGAATGAGAAAATGTTAGATGTATCACTTTGTCTCCTGTAGTTTTTAGCTTTTTTGTTTTCTTTAAATTTATTAGTTACATCATAATCTTTTTTACGTTAATTTATCTATTTATTCACTTTACATCCCAATCATAGTCCCACCCTAACAAATCCTTCCTCCCCATTATGCACTTCTCTTCTCCTAAGAGAAGGAGAAGGCCCCGCCCTAGGGTACCACCACCACCTGGAACATCAAGTTGAAGCAGGACCGAGGGGATCTTCTCCCACTGAAACCTGACCAGCCAGTCCAGCTAGGGCAAAGGGATCCAAAGGCAGACAACAGAGTTAGAAACAGTTCCTGCTACAATTGCTAAAGATAAGACCCAGATAAAGACCAAGCTGCACATCTGCTGCAAATATGTAGGGGACCTACCTCCAGCACCTGCATGGTCTTCTGTTGGTGGTTCAGTCTCTGTGAGCCTCTCCTCCCCGCACCCCCTGGGCCCAGGTTTGTTGACTCTGTAGGTCTTCTTGTGTCTTTGACCCCTCCAGCTCACTCAATTCTATCCCTCACTCTTCCACAAGACTCCCCAAACTCATCTGATATTTGGCTGTGGGTCTCTGCATCTATTTCCATAAGCTACTGGATGAAGCCTCTCCATAGACAGTTATGCTAGACTCCTGTCTGCGAGCATAGTAGAGTATCATTAATAGTGACAGGGTTAGCTCTCTCCCATGAGATAGGTCTTAAGTTGGGCCTGTAATTGCTTGGAGGTTCCCTCAGTCTCTGCTCTATCTTTATCCCTGTTCATCTGTAAGCAGGAGAAATTTTGGGTCGAAGGTTTTGTGGGTAGGTTGATGTCCCCCTCCTGCCTGGTTACAGGAGGTGGCCACTTCAGTCTCTATGTCCCTAGCTGCTAAAAGTCTCAGCTAGGGTTGCTCCCATAGACTACTGGAAGCATCCCCCATCCCAGCTTTCTGGCTAAACGCAGAGATGCCCCCCACCAATTTCCATTTTCTCTCAACCCTCTCTCACCTCTTTTCCCCACATCTGATCCCTGTCCTCATTCCCTTCTTCATCCCCCTCCCCCAGTTAGTTCCTCCCTCCATTCTTCTTCACTGTGTATTTATGTCCCTTTCTAAGTGAGATTCATACATCCTCTTTTGGTCCCTCCTTATAACTTAGTTTTTTGGGGTCTATGGACTATAGCATAGCTATCCTGTACTTGATGGGTAGTATCCACTTATAAGTGAGTACAGACCATACATGTCTTTCTGGGTCACCTCACTAAGAATGATATTTTCTAGTTCTATCCATTTGCCTGCAAATTTTATGTCTTTTTTTTTTTTTTAAGTAGTTTAGTATTCCACTGTATAGATGTACCACATTTTCTTTACCCATTCTTCAGTTGAGGGACATCTAGGTTGTTTCCAGTTTCTGGCTATTACGAATAAAGGTGCAGTGAACATAGTTGACCAAGTGTCCTTGTGGTGTGGTAGAACATCTTTTGAGTATATTGCCAGGAGTGGTATAGCTGGGTCATGGTATAGAACTGTTCCTAATTTTCTGAGAAACTGCCAAATTGATTTCCAAAGTGGTTATACAAGTTTGTACTCCCACCAGCAGTGAGAATTGTTCTTTTAAGGTCTCTAAAGAATTGTGTTGGAATTTTGATGGGAATTGCATTCAGTCTGCGGATTGCTTTTGGTAAGATGGGCATTTTAACAATGTTAATCCTACCGATTCAGGAGCATTGGGGAGCTTTTCATTTTCTGATATTTTCCTCAATTTCTTTCTTCAGAGACTTGAAGCTCTTGTCATACAGGTCTTTCACTTGCTTGGTTAGAGTTAAGTCAAGATATTTTATATTATTGTGGCTATTGTGAAGGGTGTTAGCTTGATTTATTGCTGAGCCTGTCTATCATTTGTATAAAGGAGGGCAGCTAATGTTTTTTGTTGTTTTTTGTTGAGTAATTTTGTATCCATGTACTTAACTGAAGGTGTTTATCAGCTGTAGGTGTTCTGGAATTTTAGGGGTCATATACGTATACTATTATATCATCTGCAAATAGCAAAACTTTGACTTTTTTCTTTCCAGTTCATATCCCAGTGATGATTTTTCTTGTCCTATTACTCTAGCTAGAACTTCAAGTACTGTGTTGAATAGATACAGAGAGACTAGACAGCCTTGTGTTTTCCTCGACTTTACTGGAGTTGCTTTAAGTTTTTCTTCATTTAATTTGATGTTGGCTATTGACTTGATATATATTTATGGTGTTTAGGTATCTTGTATCCCTGTTCTCTTCAAGATCTTTAACATGAAGAGGTGTTGGGTTTTATCAAAAGCTTTTTCAATATCTAATGAAATGATCATGTGGTTTTTTTCTTTCAGTTTGTTTATGTGGTGAGTTATATTGTTGAATTTTCATTTAATGAGCCATCCCTGTATCCCTGGGGTGAGGCCTACTTGATCATGATGGATGGTGTTTTTGATGTGTTCTTAGATTGAATTTGCGAGTATTTTATTGAATATATTTACATCACTGTTTATAAGGGAATTCTCTTTTTTAAAATTCTTTCTTTTTTGAGTCTTTGTGTGTATTTAGGTAGCAGGGCGACTGTGACCTCATAGAATGAGTTTTGAAATGTTTCTTCTGTTTTTATTTGTAGAAGAGTTTGAAGAGTATTGATATTAGCTGTTCTTTGAAAGTCTGGTAGAATCCTGCACTAAAACCATCTGGGCTGGGCTGTTGTTGTTATTGTTGGGACACTTTTAATGTCTGCTTGTAATTCCTTAGGGATTATAGAACTACAAATTGTTTTCCTCATTTTAACTTTGGTATGTGGTATCTATCAAAGTCATCCATTTTGTTTAGATTTTCCAGTTTGATGGAGCACAGGCTTATGACTCTTTGAATTTTCTCAATGTCTGTTATGTCTCTTTTCATTTCTGATTTTATTGATTTGGATGTTGTCTACCTACCTTTTAGTTTGGGTAAGGGTTTGTCTAGCTTACTGATTTTCTCAAAGAACCCAGCTCTTGATTTCATTGATTCTCTTTTATGGTTCTGTTTGTTTCTGATTTATTGATTTTAGACCTGAGTTTGATTACTTCCTGCCATCTACTCCTCTTGGGTGTCTTTGCTTCTTCTTGTTCTAGAGCTTTCAGGTGTGCTTTTTAGTTGCTAGTATGTGATCTCTCCAATTTCTTAATGAGGGCTCTTAGTGCTCTGAACTTTCCTCTTAGCGATGCTTTCATTGTGTCCCATAAGTTTTTGTTATGTTGTGCTTTCATTTTCATTAAATTCTAGAAAGTCTTTAATTTCTTTAATTCTTCCCTGATTCAGTGGTCATTCAGTAGAGAGTTGTTCAGTTTGCATAGTTTTGTAGATTTTTCCATTGTCTGTTGTTGAATTCAGCTTTAATCCATGGTAGTCTGATAAAATATGAGGGTTTATTTCAATTTTGTTATATTTGTTGAGGCTTGTTTTATTGCTTACTGTATGATTAATTTTGTAGAAAGTTCCACGAGGTGCTAAGGAAAAGGTATATTCTTTTGTGTTTCAGTGAAATGTTCTGTAGGCATCCGTTAGGTCTGTTTGACTCATAACCTCTGTTAGTTTATTTCTGTTTAGGTTCTGTCTCGGTGACCTGGCCATTGGTGAGAATGGGGTGTTGAAGTGTGTGTGGTTTAAGCTTTAGTAATGTTTCATTTACAATTATGGGTGGGTGCCCTTGCATAGATGTTCAGAATTGAAACATCATCTTGGTGGATTTCTTCTTTGATGAGTATAATGTATCTTTCCCCATCTCTTTTGATCAAATTTGTTTAAAAGTCTATTTTATTAGAGATTAGAATGGCTACTCCAGCTTGCTTCTTGGATTCATTTGCTTGGGAAACCTTTTTCTAGCCCTTTAATCTGAGATAAAGTCTATCTTTCTTCCTGAGGTATGTTCCTTGTTGCAACAGAGTGAAGGATCCTGTTTTTGTATCCATTCTATTAGCCTGTGTCTTTTTATTGGAGAATTGAGTCAATGGATGTTGAGAGATATTAATGACCAGCAATTTTTAATTTCTGATATTTCAATGTTGGTGGCGGTTGTGTTGCGTTGTGGTATGTGTGTCTGTGTGTACTTCCCTTCCTTTGGTGTGCTGGTGTGGAGTTATTTATTTATAGTGTTTTCTTATGGGTAGTTTGCCTCCTTGGGTTGGAACTTTCTTTCTGGTATCTTCTATGGGGCTGGATTTATGGATAGATATTGTTGAAATTTGGTTTTCTCATAGAGTATCTTATTTTCTCCCTTGATGGTGATTGAAAGTTTTGCTGGGTATAGTATTCTGGGCTGACATGTGTGATCTCCTAGAGTCTACAAGACATCTACCCAGGCTCTTCTGCTTTTAGAGTCTCTGTTGTGAAGTTAGATATAATGCTGATGATAGGTCTTCTTTTATATATTACTTGGCCTTTTTCACTTGCAGCTTCTAATATTCTTTATTTTTTCTGTACATTTAGTGTTTTGATTATGTGGCGGACTTTCTTTTCTAATCCAATCTGGTGTTCTGTAAGCTTCTTGTATGTCTATAGGCATATCGTTCTTTAGGTTGGAGAAATTTTCTTCTACAAATTTGTTGACAATATTTTCTTGGCCTTTGAGTTGGGAGTCTTCTTCTAATCCTATTATTCTGAGGTTTGGTCTTTTCATAGTGTCCCAGATCTCTTGGATGTTTTGTGTCATGTACTTTATAGATTTGGCATTTTCTTTGACCAGTGTAACAGTTTCTTCAATGTGTCTTCTATGCCTGAAAGTCTCTTCTCTCTCTTGTATTCTGTTGTTGATGCTTTTGTTTGTAGTTCCTATTCTCTTTCCTAGGTTTTGTGTCTCCAGGATTCTCTCCTCAGTTTGTGTTTTCTTTATTGCTTCTTTTTCCAATTTCAGTTTGGGGACAGTTTTATTCATTTCATTCACCTATTTGATTGTATTTTCCTATATTTTTTAAGGTATTTATTCATTTCCTCTTAAAGGCCTCTATCATCTTTATAAGATTGGATTTAATGTCATCTTCTTGTGCTTTGGCTGTGTTAGCATATCCAGGGCTTGCTGTAGCAAGATGGCTGGGCTCTGGTGGTGCCATATTGCCCCAACTCTTGTTGTTTGCATTCTTGCAATGTCCTTTAGCCATCTGGTGGTCCCTGGTGTTGGCTGGTTGTTTCTGATGACAGCAGGACTCCTTGAGGAGGCAGGCAAAACCTGACAATGAATCTCAGGGAACAGGAAGTTTCTCCTTCTGCACAGCTTCTGGCTGTGCCCAGATGGCCAGGCAAGCAGGAGATTGACTCAGGAGGGGTTTAATTAAATTAGATGATCCTGGATCCCAGCAAGGCTCCTGGGGAAGGCAGGGAGAGGCCTGGGCCAGAAAGTGGAGGTCAGGGGACAGTAAGCAGCTTACTTTTGCTGCCTGTGCCCCAGGTGGACCCAACTGGCAGGGGATTGTTTGGGGAGGGATCTAAGCTGGATGTTATTTCATAATTTTAAATATCAAATACTTAATGTAAATAATACCAATTTAACTCATTTTCAAGGTAAAGAAATAAGACTTATAGTTACATTCTTTCATAAAACTTCCTAATTCTAAAGTATGTTTTCTTTTACTCTCACAGTATTACAATGACTATGGTGATATTATAAAGGAAACACTGAGTAAGACCAGGCAGATTGATAAAATTCAGTGTGCTAAGACTCTCATTCTCAGCCTACAACAGGTAAGAAATTTGGGGGGAAATAGATAAAACTTTTCTGTGCTTATGTGCTGCCTGTCTTATTTAATTATTTACAGTGTGATTCACATTTTAAATAGATGAAATACTAAGGTAGGACTAACTTTTGGGTCAAAGGAAATTTCATAGTGAAAAACTTAAATAATGTTTTGCTGGGCATGGTGGCACACACCATTAATGTCAGTACTAGGGAGAGAAAGGTAGACAGATACTTTCTGTCTGTTCAAGGTCAGCCTGGTGTACATAGCAGCTTCCAAGCTAACGAAGGGTACATAGTAATAAAACCCTGTCTCAATAATAAGTATTACCATTTTTATTATTAAAATTTTAAAGTAACTATAAACAATATTTAACTTTCTGGGTATAGTGACATGTGCCTTTAATTCCAGCACTTGGGGGAGTAGGTGGGAGGCAGAGACAAGCAGATCTCTAAGTCCCAAGGCTACACAGTGAGACCTTGTCTCAAAAAAATAAACCTTTAAGGAAGGGTTAACAGTGATATTCAAATGAGAAGATACAATATATATATGTGTGTGTGTGTGTGTGTGTGTGTGTGTGTGTGTGTGTGTGTGTATGTATATGTATGTATGTATGTATATCAATAGTAAAATTTCCAAGATATGAAATCTC
This sequence comes from Rhabdomys pumilio, assembly GCA_030674055.1. NCBI lineage: Eukaryota > Metazoa > Chordata > Mammalia > Rodentia > Muridae > Rhabdomys > Rhabdomys pumilio. The sequence continues at coordinate 8,824,458 of JANHMN010000020.1, read as the reverse complement.
TAGACATAGTCTAAATGTTTATCAGCAGAAGGATAGTTAAATAAACTGACACTCTGAAGTAGTTAATTTTGTTTTTATTTAGTTTTAAGACAGTATCTCACTGTGTTATCTAGACTGGATTAAGTGATTCTTCTTCCTCATCCTCCCAGGTAGTTGAAACTGGGTATGCGCACGCGTGCGCGCGCACACACACACACACACATATATATATATACATATACATACATATATATGTAAATGAATGGGTGATGCAGGAGACAACAGCAAGCAGGATACAAAGCTCTTCAGTAGGCAAAGCCTTATATTTGTTCATCTTATCAGTTATGTCAGTTGGAAAGGCTTTAGACAGGTCTAGACACTTACTCCCTAATCCGAAGGTAGATTTATTCAAGCACAAATTTAGTGTCTAGATACAGTAATAGCGTAATTAGTGCTTTAATATTATTACTGCTCCGAAGTTTTGTTTTTACTTTAATAGAATGTATGATATTTATAAAATCATCAACTTAAGACCTATAGAATGTATTTTGTTAGGTTGAAAATATGTCCTCTTATATCCAACTATCCATGAATATTTATATCATATTCTGACCTATATTATATAATAAGTAAAAAAAAATGTTCTGAGCCCTGTATATCATATCATATATATTTAAATATATATATATATACACACACATACATACATACATACGTGTGTGTGTGTGTGTGTGTGTGTGTGTGTGTGTGTATTTGTAGGTTTATGCTATATTTCTGTCTATATCTCTTCTTTCTCCATTTTCGTATATATGTGTGTTATCATTCAATTTAACAAATACTGGACTGTGGTGTTACTGACATAGTACCTCAGTCCCTTAGTACTTTGTAAATTTTAAATTTTGTTACCTATTCTAAAAGTAAGATTTTTTTTTAATTTATTTCCATCAGTTGTTTAATGAACTTGTTCAAGAACAAGGTCCTAATCTGGATAGGACATCTGCCCACGTCAGTGGGATTAAAGAACTGGCACGTCGTTTTGCCCTTACATTTGGATTGGACCAGATCAAGACACGAGAAGCAGTTGCCACACTTCACAAGTGAGTAAATACTTTCTGTTATTCAGAACTGGTTTACTGGAATATAAACAAACAACTGTTATTTTTAAAGTGACAAGTAATAGAATTTTCAAACTATAAGCTATTAATGAAATTAAGTAGCAATATTTTATTTTGAAAAAGCTTTCTTAAACTACCTGTGGATTTTTTTTTTCTCTATCTTATATAATATAAAGAAAAAAGCTTTGGGCTGGATGTAGTAACGCACACCTCTAGTCCTGGACAGCTAGGGTTGTTTACATGGTTAAACCCTATCATGGGTTTGGGGCTGAGTGTTAATAACCTATTCTTTGGTCTGTGAGTGAGACTATGTTGTAGGGCATGTGGATTTTAAAAAATGGAACACTTTTTTAAAAGCCTCTGCTAAAGGTCACACCTCCTAAACCAACTGGGGACCAAGTGTCCACACTCAACCCACTGTAGACATTTCACTCACAGCACACATACACAAATAATCAACCTTAGTTTCACAGAGCTAGTGGGTACTATGGATTACCCCTAAAAAATACATTGGGGATATAACATTGGGTTTTTTTTGTTGTTGTTTTGTTTGTTTGTTTGTTTGTTTTTGTAGCTGTAAATATAAAATTAAATACAAATATAAAGTTAGCATTATTTTGCTGTATGAATTTGCCATGATTTGTTAAATTCATGATTCCACTATAGTTTTTGACCTCTGAGACAACTGTAGTATCTGAAAAAAATTAAAATATTATTTTCTTTAAATTCAGGGATGGAATAGAGTTTGCTTTTAAATACCAGAATCAGAAAGGACAAGAATACCCACCTCCTAATCTGGCTTTTCTTGAAGTACTAAGTGAATTTTCTTCTAAACTCCTTCGACAGGACAAGAAAACTGTGTAAGTTGAACATACCAATAGAAATGATTTTTAAATGGTACCATAGAAACTTATATTTCTTATCATTACTACTGTTAGACTCTAGTAGTAGTCAAAGCCTGGTTTGACCTGAAAGCTGTAAGATGAAAGTAAGTAAATGAAAATGATTTCTTATTCTGTAGTTCAAGACATGTGGACAACATTGCCTGGTTGCTTTACATAACCCATCTGTTCTTTTATTATTTATTTACACTCCAGTCCACCTTTTGATCAGTCCACATCCCAGACCTCCTCCCCACCCACACCCCATCAGACCTCTAAACTCCCTGGAGCCTCCAGTTTCTTGAGGCTTCTTGCATTTTCTCTGACTAAACCCAGACCCAGCAATCCTCTGCTATGTGTTGAGGGCTTCATATCAGCTGATGGTCTAGTGTCTGAGAGATCTCAGGGGTCCAGATTAATTGAGACTGCTGGTCCTCCTTCAGGGTCGTCCTCCTCCTCAGCCTCCTCCAGCTTTTCTCCAATTCAACCACAGGGATCAGCAGCTTCTATCCATTGGTTGGGTACAAATATCTGCATCTGACTCTTTCAGCTGCTTGTTGGGTCTTTCAGAGGGCAGTCATGATAGGCCTCTTTTTGTGAGCGCTCCATAGCCTTAATAATAGTGTCAGGCCTTGGGGCCTCCCCTTAAGCTGGATCCCAATTTGGGTCTGTCACTGGACCTCCTTTTCCTCAGGCTCCTCTCCATTTTTGTTCCTGCGGTTCTTTCAGACAGGAACGATTATGGATCAGTTTTTAACTATGGGATGGCAAGCCTATCTCTCACTTGATGCCCTGTCTTTCTGCTGGAGGTGGTCTCTACAAGTTCCCTCTCCCCACTGAAGGACATTTCATCTAAGGTCCCTCCCTTTGAGTCCTGAGAGTCTCTCACCTCCCAGGTTTCTGGTACATTCTGAAGGGTACCCCCACCTGCTACCTCCTGAAGTTGCCTGTTTCCATTCTTTCTGCTGGCCCTCAGGGCTTCAGTCCTTTTCCCCCACTCACTACCTGATTATATTCCCCTCTTTCCCTCCCTTTCTCCTCTCTCCCCTTTCCTGTGATTGCTTTCTTCACCCTCACAAGTGGAATTGAGGCGCCCTCACTTGGGCCCTCCAACTTGTTAAACTTTTTGAGTTCTGTGGACTGTATCTTGGGTATTCTGTACTTTTTTTTTTTTTTTTTTTTTTTTGGCTAACTTATTAGCCAAAAGTACATACCATACATGTCCTTTTGGGTCTGAATTGCCTCACTCAGGATGTTATTTTCTAGTTACATCCATTTGCCTGCAAAACTCAGGATGTCCTCATTCTTAATAGCTGAGTAGTATTCCACTGTATAAACGAACCACATTTTCTATATCCATTCTTCTGTTGTGAGACATCTGGGTTGTTTCCAGCTTCTAGCTGTCACAAACAAATGAGTCCTGAATAGAACTCTGATTATTGACCATTTTTAGCCTGCTGAGCCACCTTACCTGCCATATCCATAAATTTTTAAGTGGTAATTTTGCAAGGTATGTTGATCTTGGTGATAGTTATTTAATTTCAGAGCTTGAAATGTATCATTTTGTGGTTTCCTAGCTTTTGGGATAAATGATGGTGAAAGATCTGCTATTCTGGTGTTTCTGTATATACAATTGCTGATTTTCCCTTAGAATTTTAGTATTGTTGCTTAGCTTTTTGTATCTTTTTATGGTATGTCATGATTCTAGTTTGCCATGTCTGTTCACAATTCTGAATGTTTCTTACATTTAGGTGTCTTTTTCTTTCTCTGGATATTGGTACTTCTTATACAAGTTTCAGCAAGTAAATTACAAAGGCTTTTACATCTCAGCTCCTTAGACCCCATGAGTTAAGATTGACTTTTTTGAATGTATTCCATATTTCTTGGATAATTTGGTCATGTTCATTAGGTTTTTCCTCATATGTGCCTGCAAGTATTGCAGCCATGACCTTGTCCTCCATTACTGAGGTTCAGTCTTCTGTTTAGACAATAAATGAAATAGAAGGCATTGTAGTGTCCGTCAGTGTTTCTGAGTAGTGAGGTCCCACTTGTTTTGTCTCAAGCTGCTGCAGTGAATTCTCACAAATCCCTCCAATCTGTGTAGCTTCTTGCTGCTCTAGCTAGGGTAGGGGATGTTAACAGTCTGCTCATTTGTTGGGCATGGTGGTGGTCCGTGTTTTTAATCCCAGTGCAGAGGCACATGGATCTGAGTTCAGGGCCATCATGCTCTGTAGAGTGAGTTCTAGGGCAGCCAGAGCTACACAGAGAAACCCTGTCTCAAAAAAACAAACAAAATAAGAATCCCCTCAGCTTCAGACTCTGGTCTGTGCTGCTTTGAGCTTGTTACGCCTATCAAGGTATTCTGTATTTCCACCATGCTCTTCACAGAGTTCTTTGCCCAGTTAGTCTCCCAGCTATAGACTCCTGCACCCCATTTCTGGTTCTGAGATCAGTGTCTTGAGTTTCTGGTCCTAGTGCCTAAGAGTCCTTGTGCACACTTCCCTGAAGACACTTGTTGGCTTTGAAGGCCAGAAGAAAAAAAAAAAAAAACAACCTTTCTTCCTTTCTTTTTCTTTCTCTCTCTCCGTCTCTCCCTCCCTTCCTTTTTCCCTCCCACTCCTCTCTCTGTTGCCTGCATGTTGCCCATGTTCCTATTAAGTAACCCTAATTAAATCCATGGGCTTACCAAGTAGACTTAGGTGAAATATCTAATCTTTCTCTCTTTCTCCCTCCCTTCCTCCCCTCTCTCTGCAGGAGGAGGGTTTCCTATATTCCAAACTCCTTGTAGCCAAGGATTGTCATGAACCTCCTGTTCCTGTCTTTGCCTCTTGAGTGTTGCTGTTACAGGCTTGTGCTGTTGTGCCATTTGTTGAGTGTGGGGGATCCAGTGCAGAGCTCCATGTATGCTTCAGCACACACCTCACCATCTGAGCCCCGTGGGCTCTCCTGTTCCCTTGGCTTTGTCTGAACGGCTGCTCTCACAGCCACTGCTGCTGATCGTTTTTCCTGCCGCCCTCCATGTCCCTGTTTCATTGCCTAACGCCCTCCCCAATAGTTCAGATTTTGTCATTGTTTTTTTTAATTACTGTGTTATGTACATATTTTGCCTACATGTATATCTGTGCACGATGTCCCTATGGTGGCCAGAAGAGGGTGTCAGATTCACTGGAACTGGAGTTACTGATGCTTGTGAACCACCATGTGGATGTTGAGAATCAAAACCCAGGTCCTCTGGAAGAGCAGCCAATGCTCTTAACCACTAAGCGCCCCCCCCCCCGCCTTTTTTTCTTTGTTTTAATAAGTATGTTCATGTGGACAACATAAACATGTTTATAGTATTAGTACATAATTTTATCTATCTTTTTTTTTAAGATTTATTTATGTATATGAGTACACTGTTGCTATCTTCAGACACACCAGAAGAGGGCATTGGATCCCATTATAGATGGTTGTGAGCCACCATGTGGTTGCTGGGAATTGAACTCAGGACCTCTGGAAGAGCATTTCAGTGCTCTTAGCCGCTGAGCCATCTCTCCAGCTCAATTTTATTTTTTACATTTTAATTAAAATCTAATTATATCACTTCTCATATCTCTCACCCTAACCTCTTCCTACATCCCCTTCACAGTGATAGCTGTTATTATTACCCATGTTTGTGATTATTAGTAGAGTGTGCACACTCTACAAAACTACAACTTGCTGAGTCCACTTGTTGTGAATGTGTGTGTGTATACACATATATATGATTTCAGGGATGACTTCTTTGTATTGGATAACCATTTAATGGGCTCATTCCTGAGAAAGGTTAATTTCTCCTCTCTTGGCAGCCTTTAGTTGCCTATAGTTTTTTGTCTAGGCATAGAAGAACCCCATGAAATTTTTCTTTCTACATTAGCATATCCAGTGGTTTGTCATTGTCCAGGTCTTGTATATGCAGCCATTTCTAAGAGAAGCAAATTTACAGCAAGCTTCCTGCCATTCTGGTTCTTACAATCTTTTTCCTCCATTGTCCAATAGGTTTTCTGAGCCATGGATGCAAAAGCTGTGCTTCAAGTGTCTCTACTGGGGCTGGGTTCCCCACAATCGGTTGTCTTTACATTGTATCCAGTGTTGGTTTTCTGTAATGGTCTCTGTTGTAGAGAGGTGGTTCTTTGCATGAGGTGTGATAGCCGTACTTATTTGTGAGCATAAGGTAAAATTGGGCATGTAGTTAAGGAATCATGCTGGTCTAGCAAAGGGGTGGTAGTAAATTATTTTCTAAGATCTATGACTTCACTAGTCTTCCAGAGTTGATTAGAGTTTTAGGACCAGCATGATTTGCCTCCTGCTGAAGGGGCCTCACATTCATTCAGACAGGTGTCAGTTACAGCAGCATGTGAGTGCCACTGTTGATGGGTTCTTTGCTGTTTGTGGTGTAGGGCATCTTTTGTATTTCATTAATGACATCTTCTGTAGAGTCTCTTAGCTGTGCTCATTCCTCTCTTCAACTCCAAGTATGACTTCCACTCTACTGTTTAGTATTTCTTTGTTGGATATTAATAATCATGGAGTATTTTTTCCTCTTCAACTGTAGCAGATAGTTTTTAGGGTATGGTCGACAGTTGCAGTCTTTTAGAAGCCTATTGTGGCTTTCAGAGTTTCCATTGAGAACAGCTATTATTCTTATGGGATTTTCTTATATGTATCCTGTGTTTTGTTGTGTTTTGTCTTGTAGCACTGAGCATTTTTTTATTCATTCTGTTTATTTAATATTTTAACTACGATATGCCTCTAGAGACTTGTTTTTCTAGGCTTGTCTAGTTGGGCTTATGCCTATATATTTGTATATAGATATGTCTTTAGTTTGAGAGTTTTATTCTATGATCTTGTTAAAGATATGGTCTGTGCCATTTTCCTGGCATTCTACTCCCTCATCTATCCCTATAATTCAAAGACTTGGCCTTCTAATGGTGTTTTCCAACATATTCCTTTCCTATTCTTTTTAAGTTTTCATATTCTTTGCTCATATACTCTAGAGTCTCTGCTTTATCTTCACGTCCTTATGGTCTGTCTTCTAACTGGAATGTGGAATTTGTCAATTCTAGCCTCATTTCAGCTTGTGTTTGTTTCAGTTTTTATCTCTTTATTGAATTGAGTTTCCAAATCCTAAATAATCTTCATCATTTCATTTAACAGTGTATTTGTATTTTCTTGGACCATAATCAGATGGTTTTTTGTTATCTTCTCTTCTTTGAGTTTAATGAAGTCTTTCTTGTTAAGTCTGAACTCCCTTAAGTTTCTTGAAGTCTTTGATAAAGTTTGTGATGTTTTTCTCTTAAATTCCATATCCTGGAATTTAAGCATTTATGATGTTTTTATGACTTGACTTAAACATGTGGACTTCTTTCTTTGATTGTATGCCTGGTGTGAGAATCTGCTAAACCTTACATTGGTCCAATGCAACTGCTGCATGACCAGAGCTAGGCAGAGCACAGCACCTTCCTGGCATTAGACCCCCTTTCAAAGGCTGCAGGGATGAGTGCCAAATCTAAGTGACAATGGAAGTGCAGACATGAAAGGTCTTACATCACTACACTCCCAGGCCTACCTCTAAAGCCATGGTTCAAGAGCCATCTTTGCCTGGTCCCATTAAATACCCCACCATCCTAGAGCAGTTTCCACAAAACAAAACCATACTGGTAGGTAAAAGGAAAGGAAAGAAAAGTGTAACTTGAAGACTTTAGACGCCCTTGGATAAATTGTTTTCTGTTTGTCATATCCCCTTAGGACAATTTATAGATGTTAAGTTACTTATTATCTTACAATTTTTCCCAGTTGAAAAGTTGTTATGCTAGGAAAAGGATATGCCAAATTCCTCACTCTTTCCTAAAATCCTGACCTCATTTGAAGACTTAAAGAAACTCACTATCTTTTTGAGGCAAACAAATGTTTTTGTGTGGGGTATGTGTGTGTATACACACATATATATACATAAATTAATATTTAAAGCAGATAATATACACATGCTCACACATGCACCCTTACTAGCATACCCCTCCTTTGAAAGGACTGGAAGAGTATAAATCAAAACTGTAATTGACACTTAGAGTGCTGACATAAAAGTCACTGCTGTTCTCTGTGTTTGCAGTCATTCGTATCTTGAAAAATTCCTCACTGAGCAGATGATGGAAAGGAGGGAGGATGTATGGCTTCCACTCATCTCGTATAGAAATTCATTAGTCACTGGGGGTGAAGACGACAGAATGTCTGTGAACAGTGGAAGTAGCAGCAGTAAAACTTCCTCAGTAAGGAGTAAGAAAGGAAGACCCCCACTACACAGAAAACGAGTAGAAGGTAAGTCCCCTAGTGTGCCTGCCTTACAGAGATAAAAGTAGCAAATGATTTATTGAAACAAGATGCTGTGGGGACATGATGTCATTATATATTTGCTACCAATTGAAATATCCAAGGACAAAGGTTAGATATACAGAGTGAGGCAGAAAAGAAACTTAATGAAACAGAATACAGAAGATACAGAAAAAAAAAGATGAAGCAGTTATACAGACCTATAAAGATCTCTGTGTCACCCTAACACATTAAATTTTAAAAATAAAAGAGTCAGTATTATATTAAAATACTCTTTAAAATATGCAGGGTAAAGTTTAGAAAACAAAAAATAAAACAAAATTCATCTTAAGCTGAGTGTGGTGGTATATGCTTACAGTCTCAGCACTTGAGAAGATATGGAGTTCAGGGCCATTCTCAGCTACTTAACACATTTGAGGCCAACCTGAGCTACATGAGTTAGTTTCCTCTCCCCTCTCGCCTACCGCAATATATCTTACTAGTAGAGGATTATTGTTAATCTGAGAGTATGCCTCTGCCACAAATTATACACTCTAAATTACCTTTACAGTTCTGTCATTGGTTAAGTAATTTATCTTTATGCCACAAGACAGTGGTGGCCAAATCTGATTAATAATATAGCTTCCTAGACTCTAGGGAATAGGAACTTAATGTGAAAATCTGATCAACATTAAAAAAGATGACTAAAACTGCACTCTGTTCAAGTGTTTCTCCGGAACTTACCAAGGGCTGCTTCAGAGTAGACATGCTTGTTTCTTACATAGCCTCTGCCTCCCCGTGCTCCTCCTAATGAGCTCTCACAGCTTCTTCCTCAGCACTGCACCCTGCTGCCTAAAGAAAAGTGACTCACCAGAGGTTTGCTGAACTCCATGGCACACTTAATTGTAATCTAAAACCAGTGTGCCTTTCTTTATTGGAGAAGATTCTGACTGTTGACAGAAAGCAAAATCAGTTTCCTATTTCAAACTCGGTTTTCTCATTGTTAGCCATGTGACATCTGAACATGAAAGTTTAACCCTCTCTGAGTTTTAATAACTAATAAGGTAAAAGATGATGAGAGGATATAGAGTGTCCATGAATACTAAATGAGGTACTCCTAATAAGACACAGTACACACGTCACCAAGCACAGTACTTGGCCTATAAGTAGCATCCTATAAACGTTAGCTGCTATTTTTAGGATGTTCCCAGAATCCCATGTAATACTTTAGTACTAGTCAGACTAAACATTGTTAATGTTAAAGTTTAGCAAAGTCTCAGCATGCACCTCTGTGGGTGCTCCATGTCTACAACATGTTTTTCCCTTTCAAATGGTTCTCATCTATAATCTTACTAGCCAACATGTACTAAATTCTTTACCACATGTTTTTGATGCATTTTATTTTGGTTCAGTTTGGGCGTTTGGATGATGTTGTTGTTTAATTTTTAATGACTTATTTTTATTTTGTATTCATTAGTGTTTTGCTTGCATATATATGTTTGCAGATGTTAGACCCCCCCCCCTTAAAACTGGAGTTAAAAACAGTTATGAGCTGCCTGCCATGTGGGTACTGGAAATGGAACCCATGCCCTCTGGAACACAGTGCTCCCAACCACTGAGCCATCGCTCCAGCCCCTGTTTTTCATGTATTTTATCATTTGTAAATGTGATATTAATCAGTTTAGTTCCGTACTGTTACGCAGATTTGACAAAGGAAAAAGTAAGCCTTACAGAATTTAAATTATCATATATAATTCACTAATAAACTGTCAAAACTAGCATGTTTAAGACTATAGGATATATATATCCATCCACTTGGGTAACTTAAATTATAAAAGAAAACTTGGCTGTGAGTTTATTTGAGATTATCAGGTTGTGCAGCTAAAGTCCTTCAATGGCAGTTTTACTTGTTGCAGTTGAAGATGAAGGTTACTCATTTTAAGAACTGTTTTCACTGAAGAATCTTTAAAAGGTTAGCAGTTGGATTCAGGGAGAGCAGGCTTCTGAGGTAATTAAGTCTCCACTGAGCATCTCCACAAGCACTGGGCTAAAGGCAGCAGCTAAGAATAAATAAAAAGAGCTTGGTGCAAGCGAGGAGACAGGACAGGCACAGGCAGTTAGAGTTCAGCTTGCTCAGTTCTCTCCAGAGTGATTTGATATTAGAAGGAGCCACATTTGGAGAGGAATGAAATAGAGAGTTAATATGATCTGTACCAGCTTAAGAAACTACATAATACCAGTCTTTTGACATATTGTGTACTAGAGAACAAAAGCTTAGTGTGAGTGGGTGACTAAACATGTATTTGTTAAGATATTCAGACGTGAACATCAGTAGAATGACCTTAACCAAATAGTAAATCAATATTTTTAGGAACAAAAGAGCCAGTCCCAAGTGTGCACATGTATCTATTTTATATTCTTATAACCTAAGAAACACTGGGAGATAGAAGTGTTTTGGTAAGTGAACCTAGCAGACACATCTCTTGAGACTCAAGAACAAGAGAAAAAAACAAGGGGATCCATATACTTTTGATTAAAATATTTCTGAATCATTTTAAATCTCATTAGAATAGTCTTTATAGGTAAAACTGATATATTATGCATTGTTTTGTCAGGGTGGCTTAAGCAAATAATGTTTGCCTGCTTCAGTCTTTACAAAGCAGCCTCAGAAGGAGGGAGAACACGACACATCACCTGCTAGTGCAGGGTAGGATATAATTAAGTTCTAGGTAAATAGAAATGATAACCATCTCCTTAAAGAGAATGTAATCAGAAGCTGGATAAAACAACCAGGCTCCCCAGGGGGACTTTATGGCATGGAACCTCTGAGCTTCTCTGTCTCCACACATATTACCTGCCCCCTCCTCAAAAAAAAAAAGGGCAGCTTCTCTTGTGGTGAGTCTCCACTTGTATTAGCAGCATTTGCTGATTTCTCTGTCAAAGCCAGCCGGTAGTCTTAAGATCTGCCACCTGGAACACCTTTTATGCTCAGGCAGTAGATTGGAAAGCAAAGGAAGGTTGCTGAGGACTCTGGCTAACCTTACTCTTCACCTTCTAGGGTACATAAATCCTCTAAGATAAAGGAGACAGGAGGCAGTGTGATAATTTGATAGCTATGAGGAGGTAATAACTTCATTTAGTCCCTATAGTTTAGGAGGCTAAGTACTAATATCCTCATTTTAGGTATAAGAAAACTGAACTTTATAAGAAGTCATTAATATAATACAGAGCCAAACACGAGAGTTAGGGAACTGGGTTGCTCTAGCCAGGCACTGGGCATAGCTTATGCCTGTAATTCCAGCACGTTAGAGACTACGGCAGAAAGAAAGATCAGGAATTCAAGGCCAGCCTAAGCTACATGATGAGATCTGTTACCAAAAAAGAAAGAAAGGAAGAAAGGAAGAAAGAAAGGAAGGAAGGAAGGAAGGAAGGAAGGAAGGAAGGAAGGAAGAAAACACCACAAAAACTAAAGCCCAGTACTTGCAAAGTAGATACAGGAAGATCAGGAGTTCGAGGACCTTCTTTCATGGTGAATTTGAGACCAGCCTGGGCTATATGAGACTATTTAAAAAACAAAATAGTAAAATGAAATAAATAAACTAGATAGTCTAACTGTAGAATTGTGCTTTTCAAATCTATTATAACTTCCACCAAAGTTTGCTCCATCTTTGATAGTTTGAGACTTTAACTGAAATTTTGCAGATGAAAGTCTGGATAACACATGGCTAAATAGGACTGACACGATGATTCAGACTCCTGGACCCTTGCCAACCCCACAGCTCACCTCCACTGTTCTTAGAGAGAACAGCCGTCCCATGGGAGAGCAGATTCAGGAACCTGAGTCTGAGCATGGTTCCGAGCCAGACTTTTTACACAAGTAAGTACTAAAACTTTTGTTTTCTTGGCATAAAACCTCAAAGTGAAACTAAGAAAACTGAGCACATTGCTGGTGAGGTCTTGCAAAAATGAAGCCACAAACAATACTGTGGACATTTTTTCCTCAAAATTCAGACTTTTCTTGATCTAGTGAGACAAGCTTCATATTTAAATAGCCCCAATTTTCTTATCTTTCAAGACTCATTGGTCATTTCTTCACCTATAGAGAATGTAGGAATGTGTTAGAATAAAATGAATTTTAAACCTAGGAGGGCTTTGGAAAGAAACTTATAAAAATATCAGTGTTAATACTAAATGACATGTGAGTATATGCTAGGATTGATGCCATCTCCTTGTCCAGTTCCATATTACTACTGAAAGTATCTTTTTTGCCCTTAATTCTTTAATAATTATATTTTTATTAAAGGAACAAGTTCACAGACCCTTAAATAAACAGTGTCTTACTTATTTTGCATATTTATTGGGTAGATCTGTTTCTTCTCAGGGACTTGGAAAAAATAATGCATTCTATCTCCTTGACAAGAGCCTGTGAGAGTTTTGCTAGGCAGTCTGTAATGGAGCCTCAAATAGATTGTACCACCTTTGTTATCCCTTTAGTGATTTTCACTTTAAGCTAGGCATGGTGGCATGGGCCTGTAGTTCCAGTACTTGGGAGGTAGAGGAAGGAGCTCAAAGCTAATCTGAGCTGTACAGCGAGTTTGAAACCAGCTTGCACTACATGAGACTTTGCTTCAAAAGAAAAACAAAACTTAACTTTGTTATTTTTGCACTCAACTTAAAAGTTCTGAGTTCCTTACATGTATTTCTGTATATATGTGGGATAATGATGTGAGTTTCACTGATGGATAAAATTCCTACCTAAGCAAATTAATATGTTGAAAGTAGAAGCAATTTTAAAAGTATTTTAGACCCTGAGTAAAGCTATAAGACAGTTTTTACACCAAAGAATCTTTAAAACCTGAGAAGATAATTATGTCAAACGATGACTATTGGTTTCTCAGAGATAGTAGGCATCAAGAGTTTTGCCTACGTACAGCCTCCTGCGTAGATAAGTACGCTACTGTCCTCCTTCACAGTCAGTTATACTGCCTTACTGTCCTGACTGCCAGTTATCAGTCCCATTGGCCATGGACTGTCTTCCTCCCAAAAGATACAAAACAGCTTCTTAGAATTTCATGTGACAGATTTTTATCTATGGAACCACTAAATTTTTACCACCTATGAAATGGGAGAAGGGGAATATATGTACTGTTTCCCATGTTCCTTTAAATGTAGAATACAGGTGAAAATTTGATTTCATAGCACTAAGAAACTGTTATAAGGACTTATGAGTTATACCCCCCCCTTTTTTTTTTTTAATAAAAAGCCAGCGTCCTATGTTCTTTAGGGCCTTGCTGCCCACCTGTGTACACAGTGCATGGCAGCTTGAATCAGAAGTCTGGGAATGCTCTTATTTGACAGAGATTGGGGGCATAAAGCTAATACATAGTGTAAGGATTAATAACACCCCAGCCTGTTTCTTATGGAGTCTTCGTGATATTTGTTGTTGTTATTATTATTAACTTTGTTATTCACAAACAGGGATAAATTGAAGTCCTTTACATGAAGATTTAGCTAGCCAACCATGGTTTCAGTAACATGAGGCTAATTCTGTGTATACATTATCTGTTGCACAAAATAAATAATAGTATTCTCTCAGTCCCCAGATGCAGATCTCTTGGTTAGGCCAGCCGAAGTTAGAAGACTTGAATCGGAAGGACAGAACAGGAATGAACTACATGAGAGTGAGAGCTGGAGTAAGGCATGCTGTGTAAGTGTCCAGTGGAGCCTCACAAGCAGAGAGCCACTGCGTGGTGCTGCTCACTTGGATGTCTCTGCTGCTTAGTAGTCAATGAGTTCTGCATATGTTCGGCAGCACAGAATGACTGCAGAGGACGCGGGCTCTTGAAGCTTCCTGCGTTCGAATCCTAGTGCTGCCACTCTGCAGCATCCTAGACACGGCCACGTTCTAAACACCTGTCTCTTGGGTTCCCTGTTTGTAAAATTCAGATGTGATTGAACAAAATTTGGAGGGAACTGACACATAGCTAAATATTTCACTGTTTATATATAAATATTTTCTTATTAAAATGAATTCTATTTCTTACAAGTTGAAGTGCAGATTTGAGTGAACCAAAGGGAATAATTCTTTTGTTGGGCATAATCCTAAATTTCTTTGAGTTCAGTGTAACTTGTATAGTCTGTAGGTCATAATTAGAAAGTGTGCTGTCTAAGAAAGACCTAGGACTCCCAGCTGGGCAAGTCTCACCAGCTTTCTGAACACCTTTTTTACCAGTCGGGGTCTAATGGAGGAAGATGCAGAGCCCATCTTTGAAGATGTGATGATGTCATCACGGAGCCAGTTAGAAGACATGAATGAAGAATTTGAAGACACCATGGTTATTGATTTGGTAAGGAATTTACTGGGTGGTTTATTTGTTTGTTTTTCTTTTATAGTATATAAGGGAATTGAAGTTTAAAATTGTATTCTTGCTGTAGAGATGCCTAGGTGAGGAGTGGTGACCATTATTAGACATCAAGATGAACTTATTAGGTGGTGTTTTTAAGCTGTCATATTTTGGATATCCTAGAAAGAAGAAGCTGATTTTGTATTTTTTTCAGAAATACTCACCCCTGATCTTCTGGCACAGCTTGTGTGTTTGGCATCTTAGGTTCTAAGTTGGAACACATACTGTGTTCCAGCATGTGACTGTCAGATGGAGAATGTGGGCCTTGTATATTCAGTTAGCAAAGAATATCTTTGAGATAAGATGAATATAGACTAGCTAAAGATGATACAAATAAACTTTTTTTTTTTATAAATAATAGTGCATGGAGCTGTGTTTTTACAGTTTCAGTGCATAGCCCAGCATGTTGGTACCACACCTATAACACCTAGGAAGGGATGGTATTTGAGACAAGTTCAAGACTAGCCTGAACAATATACTGAGATTCTGTCTCAGAATATAAACTGTTGGAACTGTGGTCAGTGGTACATGTATAGCATGCTCAAGGACCCCAAATTTAATCTTTAATACCAAAAAGAAGTAAAAGAATAAAATTGTTCTTGGTAATACTTAACACTAAAATGTAGTTATAGCTGAAATGACATGAAGGAAAAAGAGCCAATAGATTCAGTGAGATAAGACTGACTGGATCTTTGACAGTCGTTAGCACTAGCTGACTGGTAGATGAGGGCTCACTATACTGCTTTCCTAGTGTTGGCTACAGCTGCCATAGGAAATACCAGTCTGAGTGGCTTGAATTGTCAAAAGTCAAATGAGACAGCTGACTGTGAGGACTGTTGGCCTGTCGATGGCTGATTTCTTCCAATGTCTTTATAACTGGTAAAATGGACCATCAGGTAAATGTGCTACCGCTGTGCTTGAGCCCCAAGACTCACGTGGTAGAGTAGAGAAAGGATGGATGCCCCCACTGTCTTCCATGGCCTTGCCAAAGAAGTTACCCTTCTAAGGACACCAGTCATTTGAATCCATTTTATTGAAAGTTTTTACTACTTTAAACCCTTTTAGAAGACCTATATTCAAATAGACCCCCATTCAGAAATGCTAGGAGTAAGCACTTCGACATGCAAATCAAAGATGGCATAATGCAACATGGATTATTCTGCCTTATATGTTGAGAACCTTTCATAGAACTTTGCTGCCCTGCTTCTGCCCCAAAAGCATTCCATCGACCTACTTTGGAAAATTCACTGATATTCAACATGTAATTCATCATTTTTGTAATAACTTGGTGTCTTCAAAGAGAAGGTATTTTCTATATTTTAAGTTCAAAATGGCTAAGCTGTTAGGCACTCTTGCTTACCTTCCAGAGGACTGTGTTCAGTTCCCATAACCCACATCAGATGATTCATGGCTGTCAGAGTCTAGCACTAGAGGGCCCAACCAACACTCTCTTCTAGTTTCCTCAGATGCATACCACATGCAGGCACAACATTTCAAAAATAAGCTAGGAGTAGTGGCACATACCTTTAATCCCAGCACTCCATAGGCAGAGGTAGAAAGGTCTCTTTTAATATGAAGCCAACTTGGTCTACAACAGCAAATTTCAGGCCCGCCAAAGCTACATAGTAAGACCCTGGCACATAAAAGAACAAAACAAAAAAAAGCATACTAATTGAAACTTTTTGTCTTTTGATAATTCAAATACTACTGCATTTTTAAAATCTGTACTTTATATACAAGCCAGATTCTCATTCTCCTTTTAAATTAACTCTTAAATGTTTCTATATGTTTATGTACAGTTCATCTCACAGTTACAATAATTAAATGATTCTCTTTTCAGCCCCCATCAAGAAATCGGCGAGAGAGAGCGGAGCTAAGGCCAGACTTCTTTGACTCTGCAGCTATCATAGAAGATGATTCAGTAAATATCAAATCATTACTGCCTTTCATATATAGTTTCTTGGCCCTGGGGATATATAAAATAATTGTACTTCTCGTTTTTTTCTAGGGATTTGGAATGCCTATGTTCTGAAGTCTGAAGACAATTTACAAATCTGGAACTCTATTATTTAGAGCTAGAGGCCTATATACTGTGATAGCTTGTATGGGGAAGAGACACTTGATGTGATCGGATTTGTTTTGTAATCAAATGATTAAAGGTTGGTCCCTTTGCAGTGACAGAGCAGCATGTCAGTCACCCATGGAAATGTTGGTGAGTGTCACCTCGGAAAGACTGACCAAAAAAGTCATTTGTACTCTAATGTTGGACTTATCTCAGTACAGATGTGTGTGTGTTTTTCTGAAAGGAGGAAGATATTTTAAATTTTTAAAACAGCTGTCAAAATAAACACTGTTATACACCTGTTTTATGAAAATTCAGCATTGAGTAAAAAAAAATATTTTTAACTTTATTTTCCTGTTGTACAATTTAAAAACCGTTTTAACATTTTGCCTTTTTATGTTTTAAAAGCTAACCATTTTTATTAAACTATGAGTAAGCAGCTCGTTCTAATCGCCGAAGAGTGTTTTTGGAGCTCGCTGGGTTTTGTTGACCTTGTAAAGCAGACATTGAAGGAACAGAGCATGGACAAGCTAAAATAGAGTTCTAACATCGTGCATCTCTGCCAAAAACTACACGCCCTCTGTGGATGGATGTGAATCCCCAGATTTTATATACTCTTGAATAAAAAGGTTTATTTTTATTTATAAGTGGGCATAAAATAAGTGCCCCTGCAGCCATTTTTCCAACAGACGCTGTACACCGTTCATTTTCTATAGAATAGTGAGATTCAAATACAGTGCATTTTCTATTGGTCTTTGTTCTGTGCGTTTTTAGCAACTTCTACCAGCAAATAAAGTATTCTCAGTAAAACAAAAATGGTTCTCAAGTTATCGGTCTCACTGTTATTAACACTTGTTTCATGCCCTGCCAAAGTCATGTTACACAGACTTCCGTTTTCTTAGAATCATGAAATTTTTCTTTGCCATTCAGACGTAATTTTAAGATGTGTAACGTAACTGTCTTCTTCCCATGCACTCACTGTCCCCTCAACCCGCTAATTCTGTGAAATTGTTTATCAATCATAGATGTATGTGCTGCATAGACGTCTGTGCTTAGAGGGAGGCATTCTAACTTATCCTGGAATACAGCTACATTTCAGTGCTAAGTGTGCGTATTAAGAAAAGCTCTTTTGGAGAAAGAAGTTCTGGATCCTCGGGACAGTCTTCAGTGGCTTAGAGTTACAACCAGCTTACTTTTATGACTTGCTATTGTTTTAAAAGTCCATGTAGCTTTCCCCTGATTGTAGTGTAGGCTTCCAAATTTCCAAACCAATCTGTCCACAGCTGTTTCTGGGCTGATTTTTAAAATAGCTACAACAGAATTGAGAGGCTTTCCCTTTTTACCAAAACTGAAGAGCATTTTTTAAAAGTGTATGAACTCTATGATTATCTTTTGTGTGGGAAATTAAACATGATTTTATTCATCCTTTTAGTAGACAAGACTTTTCTCAACATTTGTACAGTTCAGAGATTTTAAAAAAAAAATCTTGGTCACCAAAAATGTTTTACCTACTAACTCAGCAAGTCCTAGGCTCCAGTTAAAAACATCTGGGGCCTCGCTCTCTTCTAGAAATGTGGGCTTCACTGGAACTCAAGGGGCAGGAACGAATGGACAGTACACCTCAGCCCTGCCTCACTATAGTTCTTGGCCAGGGACCCAGCGTTGAGGAACCCTGGAATAAGCACAGATAATCCTTTGCCCGACAGTCTCCTGTGAACAACACATGCTGATTTAAGGGTTACAGACTACCATGCAACCACAAAGGCGGCTTGATCTCTACTCCAGTGGGTTTCCAAGTTCAGTTTGAAGTCAATCAAATTTTTGTATTTTCAGTGTCTCCTTGATTGGTTTTGCTAGTAATTCTGTAAATTGTACATTTGCAATCTGATGGGTTTTTTTTTTCCTTTTTGTACAATTTGAAACTGATGCTTCACCTTTCCTTTAATAAACTATTCAAAATCAGCCTTGTGGTGGTCATCTTGTCACTGCTCTTGGCCAAGGATTATGGACAGTTTCCTTTCTGCTGCCCTTGAGAGTTTATTCCTTCAGATAATTTGTTAAATGATAGTAGTTTAGGTGGGTTTTATTTGTTTTGTTTGAGACAAGGTCTCATTTTACAACAGGCTGGACTCAAACTCACAGAGCCACCACCTGTGCTTCCCAAATGCTGGAAGTACATGCATTTACTACTGTGCTTGACTGTGATGTTTTATGTTTAAGGGGGGAAAATTAAGAATTGTTCACAAGTTTTCTTTAATTCCTCAGATTTCCCTTTAATGACGAGGCCAGGACCTCTTAAAAGCGGTTTTGGATTAGGCCTTTCAGAACAGCCTTTATCCCCACCCCCACCCAAGAAATTTTGTGTGGTTGCTCATAGCAGTAGCCTTTTGGCAGTTTCCAAGATTCTACATTTCAGCAGACATGAAGGTTTGTTTTACTATTATTGCAATGCCTTACTGAAGCAAAGTCACAGCCCACCCTGTTTATGGCTTGACCATATCCTTTGTCATTAAGGAGCCCAATTGCCAATGCAGAAAACATAAAGACATGGGAAACAGGTAAATTAACAGGGCAACCAAGAACTGGATCTACATTTAAACGTTTTTCTCCACATGTAATTGTTCATTTTTTTTTTTTTCAAGACAGGGTTTCTCTGTCTAGATCTACATATAATTGTCATTTGGGACAGGCTTGTAAATCTGAGCTGTGGCCTGAATACTTTGTCACTCTGTTCTGGCACCCAGGTAAGAGTCCCATCATTGAGGAAGCAGTATATGTTGTGCCAGACTCATCACTAAAGTTGGGTCTAAAACTGAAGATCCATGAAATGCAAGAGAGCAGAGATGAAAAGCATAGAAAATATTCAGTGAAACTACAGCAAAAAATTTCCTGGATCTACAGACTGAATCTTGAAATACAAGCAGCATTAACCCCAAGTAATCAGTATTGCAGAAGATTATGTTCCACAGCATAAAATTAAAATGCCATAACTACAGAACAAAGCTACACCATCAAAACCAGCAAAAAAAAAAAAAAGGAAAAGGAAAATGCGTATTTACTTGTAAAGGCAAACCCATCACGTTAGACTGCAACAGAAATCCTGAAAACCAAGAAAGTATGAACTAATTAATGTTTTTCAAAACCTGAAAGTAGTTGCCAATCAAGATTTCTATATTCAGTTTTTGCCTCTTAAGATTGATGAAGAAGGGTTGGAGAGATGGCTCAGCAGTTAAGAGCACTGACTGCTCTTCCAGAGGTCCTGAGTTCAATTCTGAGCAACTACATGGTGGCTTACAACCATCTGCAATGGGACCCAATGCCCTCTTCTGGTGTGCCTGAAGACAGCTACAGTGTACTCATATACATAAAATAATTTTTTAAAAAAGACTGATGAAAAAATGAAGATGTTTCAAACAAACACAAACTAAAGCCAATTCATGAACAATGCAGAAAAACCATAAATCTTACACAGGAGGTGGGAAACAGCAAGGAATAAATGTCACAGAGGACTGATGAACAAAGACGAACTAAAGAATTGTGTCTAGGGAGTTGAAGACATGGTTCAGCAGTGAAGACTGCTTTCTGCTCTTGGCAGAGGACCAACTTTTTCTAGCACCCATGTTTGGTAGCCCACAACCAACTCTAACTCTGAGTCTAGGAAATCCAACACATTCTTCCAGCTTCTATAAGCACTTTCACTTGTGCACACAGGCACACCTTAACCCTCATGCAAACTTAAACCCCCTCAGCAAAACCCTAATCTGAAGAAGAAAGAAACATTCCAGCCATTGAAGAAATCAGCAACAAAATTAGAGAAATATACAAACCTCTCGTAATAACTTTGAATAGAAATTTTCTTAGCTCCTTATCTTAGTTAACTTAACAGTCATTTGGGAAGAAACCCTATTGAGAATATGGTCCCATAAGACTTGTAAATAAGGGTATGTTCATCATTAGTGGATGATGTTGGAGGGTCCAATTCATTGTGGATAGTACCATCTCTGGACAGGTAGTTCTGAGTAATATAAGAAAGCAGGCTGAGCAAGCCAAGGGGAGTAAGCCAGTAAGCACCATTCCTCCATGGCTTTCTATAGAGATAGACTTACAAACTATATATAAGGTAAAATAAACCTTTTCCTTCTCAAGCTTCTTTTGGTCATAGTGGCTTGTCACGCCTCTTGAAATCCTGAGACACTCAAAAAAGGTGGGCAGAATTTAAAGGTAAGATATACCAGCAGATTCTCTATAAAAATAGACACACCTTACCAGCAAAGACACACAGACTGAAAGAACAGAAGTCAATGTCAAGCAAATGGAAATTGAAATGGAGTAGTTACATTTTTATCTGATAAAAAAAGACTTTTTTTTTAATCTAATAAAAAAAACTAGAAAAAAAGGTAATGAAAATTATACTAACATCAAGATCAAATAATTGGAATATACAGTCACTAATTGTTTATGTATCCATTTTCATTGATACTGCTCAACAAAGGAATGGCTATTAGTGGGTGACATTGGTACCTCAGGTTAATGAATAAGTAGATCTAAGAAAAGAAACCAGAGTTAAACTGAATCTTAAGGGACTTAACATACCTACATGTAGCAGGCTATCTTCCCACTATATTTGTATAAAGCTCGCCGATTGGGCTGTATGAGAGGTAGGCAGAGTGAGGAGGGAAGAACATAGGAAGAGGAGGAGCTAGAGGAAAGAGGTAGTAGCCTTGGAGAACTATGGATGGATTAAGAGCAGTCCTGGGTAACAATTTATATCTAAGGTTAGGTATTGGGTAACAACTCTAATTGTGTAGGCATCTTGTTAATTGAGCATTTCCAAATATATAAATATTGGATAACCTTTAGGCTATAAGAGTCTCATTTCTACCATGTACCATGAGGATGGTGGGTATTGTCTGGGGTTCAGTCAAGCTTTGTGGATACAGTGTGGTGGATAGGCAGCACCAGCCGCCACGCTAACATCTCATGGGTACCAGGGCCAATGTTTCTAGATAGCCAGAGCCGAGGGAAAATGTCTGGGAATAGCCTGGACTGAACCACATGATTTTTAAATATCGCAGCAACATCTACATAATATCTCACACACCCCCTAAAAAAAAAAAAAAAACACACAGTAGAATGCATCTTCTCAACAACCCATTTTAGATCAAGTCTTAACAAATACCAAAAAAAGTAAAATAATTTATTAAGATCATAATGAGATAAAAATAGAAAGCAACAGAGACTGTACATAGATATTATACCATATGATCAGTGTATCCATGAATAAGTGGTCAAGGGAATTTTAAATGTAGGAGAAAATAGGATGCAGCCTAAGAGAGCCATTTGAATAAAGGTATTTCTTTGGAAGAAAAAAAAATACCTTTGTTTTGGAGTGTGTGTGTGTGTGTGTGTGTGTGTGTGTGTGTGTGTGTGTGTGTACTATGGAATGTGCCTATGGAAGCCAGGCAATAATAGAGTCTGCTTTCCCCAAGTTGGTCCAAATCAAGTTGGACAACTTAGCATAAAGCACCCTTGCCCAATTATTCATCTTGCTGGCCCCAACAAAATCATTTCTAAGAAAGTTTAGAGCTATGGATGTTTACATTAAAAAATTAACATCAGAATTCAAGTCAGATCTAGTAATTCATCCCAACTACTTAGGAGCCTGATGGAGGATGATAACAAATGAAAGATGATCCTGGCAACTTAATGAGACTACATAAAGATAAAACCCAAAAAGAGTTGGGAATAGTATACAGTTGAACATTTGCCTACTAGACATGAAAAATTGTCAGTACTGCAAAATAAAATATTTTGAAGAATCTAAATAACTTAATGATGTGCTTGATGGTCTTAGGAGAGGAAGTAAAATCACAAGTAAGGAGAATAAATAAAAACCATGGCAGAAACAGTGGAAACAAAAAATATTGTAGAAGAATAAGTTTTCAAATGAATTTGTTTTACAGATATAAAAATTGACCGGCCCTTGGGCATACTAATCAAAACAAGACTCAAATTAACAAAACCACATGAAAAAGAAAACATTACAACAGATACTAATAAAAGCCAGATGATCATTAGGAAAGATTTTGAAAACCTACTCATGCTGGGCAGTAGTGGCACACGCCTTTAATCCCAGCGCTCAGGAGACAGAGGCAGGCAGAACCCTTGAGTTTGAGGCCAGCCTGAAATACAGAGGATTCTAGGATAGCCAGAGCTATGAAAAAAGAATCTTGTCTTGAAAAACATTTAAAAATAAAAGAAAACCTTCATTCTGAAAAGCTGAGATGGATAAATTTCTAGAAATATATGACCTACCAAAATTTAAAACAAGCCTTATAATGAGAGCCAACAAGATCACACAGTGGGTTAAGATGTCTGCTGCCAGACTTGACAACCTGAACTTGATCTCCAGAACCTACATTGTATAGAGGCTAGGGATCTCAACCTTCTTTCTGCCTTAGAGTTACTACTGCTGTGATGAAGCACCATGCAACTTTGAGGGGCAGGGGAGAGGACTATTTGGCTTACTTTTCCACATCACTGTTCACTGAAGGAAGTTAGAACAGGAACTCATGCAAGGCAAGAACCTTGTGGCAGGAGATGATAGAGTGAAAGGGTGCTGCTTACTGGCTTTGCTCAGCCTGCTTTCTCAGAACCCCAAACTACCAGCCCAGAATGGCTCCACCCTCCACTTTGAATCACCAGTTAAGAAACCTACAGGCTCGACTACATACGGAGGCATTTCCTTAATTGAGAATCCCTCTTCTCAAACATCTTTAGCTTGTGTCAAATTAACATAAAACTATCCAGCATGTTCCCCACTTGGAGATAATGGAAAATCTTTAATTAATGCACAGTTGTAGCCTCTAGCTATTGCCAAGAGAAGCCCAGCCTTGTTCAGATGTTTCATGGTTTATATGGGGCTAGGCATTCTCATAATCTTGTGACCATTTTAGGATAGTCTTTATCCTGTCCCCCAAAGGAGATTCCACCCCACCTTCCATTCCCCCATCCCTGCTAAGCAAGTTTAATAGAGGCTGAAATTTGCAGATTCTAGTTAAGACAGTTTCGTCTTTAGCAAACAGAATTTGATGTGTAAGGGGATATTGGTGGTCACTTCTCAAGGGAGGAGCAGATGTTACCCTTTTCTGAAGGCATAGGCAGGAGTACAAAACTAGGTTTACAAAATCAGTGGTTGGTTCAGCTTTGCTGTCTCAGGTCAGAGAGAGTGCTTCTTGTCCTCTTATTCTCATGTAGACTTACATTTCCTAAATAAGCTTGTTAATCATGTAAGCTATCATCTTTAATGGTTTCTTTTTGGAGCCAATTGCTTTCATATAAGCTTCATTAGAATTCTGCATTACAGTTTCATATAAGCATTAGAATTCTTATGCATCAGGAGCCAGACATCCAAGGGTTCGCCTGCTGTGTTAGTAGTAGGTGGGTTCAGAAGTCAATACCATTTGTAACTTAGTAATGTCTGTGAATTAATGACCTAGTCTAGGCTGCTTACGATGCAAGGCAGAAATAGACTCAAAATGACTGGGAGGAAAGGGCTTGCTAAAGGCATCAGCCAAGTCTCCAGTTTCAGTCTTTTAGCAGTTTAACCACATCTCTGACCACTGATCTATTGGCACTGGGCAGCATTGCTCCTTTAAGGATGCCGTCCTTCCTTGTCTGCTTTTCACAGATTTAGACTTCTTCTGTTCTCCAGGACTTCTTCAGAAAGGGAATCCACGGGGCTCTTGTTGGGCTGTGGTGTGGGCGTGGGCGTGGGTCCCGAATGTTTGCCGCTCCAAGGGGTTAGGGCCCCAGTTCAGGGAAGCAGAGGTATGGAAATTCGACTGAGTTCACTCCACGGTGTGCCAGGTGGATGTTGGGCTGTGGGAAGTCGCAAGGCTCCGCTCGGGGTGGAAGAACACAGTCTGAGACCCTCCGAGAGGACTGTAGCTCTTGTGTTGGGGATCCCGGGCCAGGAGGTGGCCGGGGACCGACTGGTCTCAAGGCCTTGGGCTCTCAGGCACTGCAGCTGAGAGGCCACTGAAAGAATTAGATGAGGCTTACAGGCTGGATCAACCCGCAGCTTAAGGGGCAAGGAGGATGAGCTCCCTCGGGGAAAAGAGACTCTTGGTCACGCGACTGGCTGGCTCTCTGTGGCTGGAATGTAGAGAGGTCATTGGCGGGAGGTTAGACAGTGGCGGCTCAGTAGTTGAAGACCTTCTCCACGGCTCCCCACAGCGGGCCCCAAAAATATAGGTAGTCCATGGTCTTAAGATCTTTATTGTCATGGTGGAAAATGGATGAAGCTATATCTTGTGTTCTCAGGGCGGGCCTGAGATTAAATACCTTTTGCAAGGAGGAGGGTCTGGAAAGAAATGTTTAATTGGCCTTACCCTCTGGCCTTTAGGTATCTCATTATTATGGAGATATCTTGAGGCTCTGTGGTCTATAGTCACACCCTCTACCTGTACTACATGACCGATGGCCACAAACCTCTCTTTGGAAGGGGCTGTAGAGGACTGTGGCTAAGTGAAAGGAATCAGCGGTCCCAGGAGCAACTCCAAACTCTTACCCACCCTTTAGGATCTCCAGGGTTCCAAGCAAGCTCTACTAGGTACCCAGCTGCCTCCCACAGCCCACTGCCTCACAGGCTCTGTGTTGTTCTAAAGCTTCATCTGCCTCTTTCCTGACCTCTGGGCTAGACCAATCACTGAGGTGTATTTCTATATTGTTGGGATTTTTTTTTAGGTTTATTTATTTTATGTGTATGAGTACACTGTTACTGTCTTCAGACACACCAGAAGAGAACTTTGGATCCCATTACAGATGGTTGTGAGCCACCATGTGGGTGCTGGGAATTGAACTCAGGACCTCTGGAAGAGCAGCCAGAGAGATCTTAACCACTGAGCCATCTCTCCAGCCCTGAAGTGCGTTTCTGATGTTCCTCCAATCCTCAAGACTCCCAGTCCCATTGCTGAGGGGATGAGAACAGGAGCTCTTTTAATCCTGCCACGGGCTTCTACTGGCAATGTGAGAGCTAGATTACACGGGCTTCTACTGGCAATGTGAGAGCTAGATTACATTGAGCCGTTTCAGCTGCGGACTTGTATAAAGGAAAGTGTAAAGTCCTGTCCAATTAGGGGAGAGGCCTGTGTTCCACACAGAGTACAATGGCCTGTCTCTGCCCAGTTTTTAACTAGAAACAACTTGGTTTAGTGTCTGTCTAGAGGTCAGGTCAATGATGTGATTATATAGCTTTTAGCATTCCCATAAATACTTCTCCTAAGGTGTTGTAAACAACACAGAGCCTGTATTGATAATGTAACCTTTCAATGTGAGTACTTGTAGCCATTTTCCTTTGTGGGAAGATCCCCTACACTTAGGCGTACGAAAGAGTCTGAGCTCACTCTGCTCTTGATATGTCTAAAACATTTTGGATGGCCTGTAGGCATACATTTTTTTACAACCTACTCTTTTTTTCTCTTTTTATTGTTATTTTATTTATTTACATTTCAAATGTTATCTCCCTGGTTTCTGCTCCACAAACCGTCATCCCCATCCCCTTCCCCTTGCCTCTATGAGGGTGCTCCCCCACCTGCCCAACCACTCCCACCTAACTACCCTAGCATTCCCCTACCCTAGGTCATTGAGCCTCCACAGGACCAAGGGACTCCCCTCCCAGTGATGTCAGATAAGGCCATCCTCTGCTACATATCCAGCTGGAGCCATGGGTCCCTCCGTGTGTACTCTTTGGTTGGTGGTTTAGTCCCTGGGAGCTTGAGTTGATATTGTTGTTCTTCCTACGGGGTTGTAAACCCCTTCAGCTACTTCAGTCCTTGACCTCACTTCTCCATTGGGGTCCCTGTGCTCAGTCCAATGTTTGGCTGCCTGCATCTGCTTCTGTATTGGTCAGGCTCTGGCATAACCTCTCAGGAGGCAGCTGTATCAGGCCCCTGTCAGCAAGGCTTCTTGGCATCAGCAATAGTGTCTGGGTTTGGTGTCTACAGATGGGATGGATCCTTAGGTGGTGCAGTCTCTAGATGGCCTTTCCTTCAGTCTCTGCTCCACTCTTTGTCCCTGCATTTCCTTTTGACGGGAGGAATTCTAGATTAATATTTTTGGGGTGGATAACAGTAGGAGACTTTAACACCCCACTCTCACTGATGGGCAGATCATGGAAACAGAAACTAAACAGAGACACAGGGAAACTAACAGAAGTTGCTAACCAAATGGATTTAACAGATATCTATAGATCTAAAGCAAAAGAATAAATATACCTTCTTCTCAGCATCTCATGGTACCTTCTCCAAAATTGACCATATAATCAGACACAAAACAAGCCTCAACCAATACAAGAAGATCGAAATAATCCCATACATCCTATCAGATCACCACGGACTAAGGCTGGTCTTCAACAACAACAAAAACAACAGAAAGCTCACATGCACATGAAAGCTGAACAAATATCTACTCTATGATAACTTGTTCAGGAAAGAAATAAAAAAAGGAAATTAAAGACTTTTTAGAATTTAACAAAAATGAAGGCACAACATACCCAAACTTATGGGACACAATGAAAGCAGTGCCTAAGTGCCTCCATAAAGAAACTGGAGAAAGCAAACACTAGCAGCTTAACAGCACAGCTGAAAGCTCTAGAACAAAAAGAAGCAAATATAACCAAGAGGAGTAGACGGGAGGAAATTATCAAACTCAGGGTTGAAATCAACCAAGTAGAAACAAAGAGAACTTTACAAAGAATTAACAAAACCAGGATCTGGTTATTTGAGAAAATCAACAAGATAGATAAACCCTTAGCCAGACTAACCAGAGGGCACACAGACAGTATCCAAATTAACAAAATCAGAAATGAAAAGGGAGACATAACGACAGAAGCTGAAGAAATTAAAAAAAAAAAAATTTCAGATCCTACTACAAAAATCTATACTCAACAAAACTGCAACCTACTTTTAATAATGGTTCAACCTCTCTTCTAGCCTCTAGTGGTGACCCAGCAGAGATAGAAAAGTTATTAGAATATGAAGGAAATGGACCTGTTCAGCAATAGTTCTCTGGGGTGAGCTCGATCTCCTTTCTCAGCAGCTCAGTCCTGTAGCAAACACCAAATACAACTGCGCAGCTGCAGACCAGTCCCCTAGGCAGGCAGACATCACACAGGAACAGGCGGCTACAGTCAGTCCCTTCGGCAAGCAGACAACACCAGGCTCGAACACCAACCAACCTGAGGCGAGGCCACAGGAGCGTCAAGCTGCCACAGGAGCTTCAGTAGCAGTTCTGTGGCACGTTTCTCTCAGTGATGGTGTCACCACAACTTGAGCTGCATGTCGTCAGAGAATAGCTCAAGGCAGAGCAAACCAATGCTCAGTGCTCGCCTCTCACTGTTTGTGGGGTCATATTTACGCTCCTTCAGCAGAGATCTTTTCACGTGTTTGCTATATCGAAACATATTTTCACCTGTGTCTGCTTTAGCAAGCCATCCTTTCACCTGTGTGCCCCAGCACGCCATCATTTGACATAACTGACTTTCCAAAGAAGCTATACGTTTCCACTTCAATGGCCTTTATGTCTAGCATTGGGAAAATCCTCTTTCAGTATGGACATGTTATTGCAAGTGTAACCTCATATTCATTTGAAGAGACTTATAAGGGCCTGTTTTGTGTCCAGGAGACTACTCATATCATCTACAAGAATAAGCTGTTGTCTGGGAACATAACCAGGCATAAATCATTGGAGAAAGCAAATAACTGCTGTCAGCATAACTTATTTCTGAGTACAGCAGAACTAACAACCAAGCTCCAATCCCAGGACCCACGATGGCTAGCCCTATGGATGGAAACCGCTAAAGTCAACAGTACTGTGAATCCAGAGGGAAGAAGGGCACTGTGATCCCCATTTCCAGTTGTCCCCTGTTGTATCCCTCAAGCTTTGACCAAGCACAGACGCACTGGTTTCCAGGTTAGCATCAGGAGAGAGGTGCAGAGTTCCTCAAACTCCCACTGGACATTCACCAACCAGCTTCCAGGTGTGGCTGGCCCAGGGATGAAGAGTCCATTGTCTTTAGAAGGTGACTCTGAAGGGCTCGCACTTTTGTAGTCCAGGTCTCTTCTTATTAGTGTTGATGTCTTTCCCCAGGTGAACCGTTAGGTTGATCTTAGCGTTGAAATGCATGTCCACAGTTCAGTCTGCTGTGCTGAATGATCCTATGGCAGAGACTCTGCACTGGACTTATGTGGAACTCCCTTCGTAGTATCAGGTAGTGACTTCTCAGCCCTGGGATTAGCTTTGTGCTCAGAGAAGAACTGAAGACCAGAATAAAGAACATGGCCAATGGACCTTATGCAGACCACATACCAGTCAGGTGACGGGCTTAGGTACAGATTCTCCTGTTTACAGCATCATCATATATTAGATCAGAAGACACTGGATACTGAATCATTGCTACTTGCCTCTCCATTGCTCAAGACATGTAGGATGTGGGAAAATACATAAAGATCCTCCATTAAGCAAAAGACTCCATGTCTCTGTTGTGTGAGACATAAGAAACAACACATCTTCCCTAAAGATAAGGCAGAGGTTGTGTCTGTGGTCCAGCCTCCATAGCCAGGCACAGGAGCAGCAGACTGTGACACTGTATTTTCCTGCATCCATATCCTGCATCAAGGCTAGCTAGTAAGCATCTTACACTGATGGAGTCTGTATCCCATCCAAGGGAGGATACTAACTGAGGCTGGTATGTCCTGCTATTAAAGGACACCAACTAATTACTCTTATAGAGTATATATGTATTGAAAATTTATCCAATTTTATTGAATTATTTGGTTCTTGATAACCAGCTCTTATTTTTACAGGGTTTTTTTTTTAGTTGCTAAAATATTCTTGATTTTATATATTAGTTCAGATTGGTAAAAGTCAAACTTGTTATAATTTAACTGCTTTATGTTTAATTTTGACATTTTCATAACATACACATAAGACTATATAATGGAAAATAGAACTTGAACTCTCCTGCAGTCTTGTCTCTATACATAAGTAACATTTATATTTGGCATAATTATAAGCCTAGTTCTAGGTATATTAGAGACAATTATTCACTCATATCTTAATTACCTTTCTTTCACTAATTCTTAAAAAAACTAAAAACTATATTAAGATTGTGAACCTTATAACAATTTTTTAAATTTAGTTTTAGTACCAAAATAAAGTTCAAACCATAAACGAAAACCTTGAAGGGACTGGTGGCCTTATTTTCCTGATTCTTTTATAGTGTGCCTGTTGCTCGAATTTCCAACACCAATAAGCCTGTATAAAAAAAACACACAATCCAGTTATTACAATTAAAAGCTATGAGCCTAGATTGGGCAGATCTAACCCTATATTAACTCATTCCCCAGCTATAAGACCCCTTGCTGCTTGCAGTTTCTCCTGGCCACATGGTTCTGCTCCATCGTGGCTGCCTCCTCCTCCTCTTCAGTCCTCGCTCCTTTTCCTCTGCCTCTCTACCTGCCTCCACTCTCAAAACCTCCAATCTCACCAGTTAAAATTGGAAGAAGATTCACATGAGATCACTTGAGTACGTGATTAACGGTTCATCCAGGGCAGCCCCTCCAAAGAAAACAGAATTAATATCAGAATACAAACAGCATCAGAACCACCCACAGCATATGCCTTTATCTAAAAGTGCAGTGGATCAGACATTAGCTTCATGGTTTTCTTTCATGTATTATATCAATTTTATGTTACCAGTTCTGATATCAAAAACCCTTTAGGGTGGAAGGAAGCTTTTTCAATATTTATTCTCTAAAACCTGAAATGTGGCTTCATTCCTTCTTAGAATTTATTGTTTCTTAAAGCTGGCACTTTCATTTACTTGGAAATTCTCATCTATAAAGTAAGATTTCCAGGAATGTCAGTATCTGGTATTATCATGCAAGGTCACGTTCATCATGAGGAATGTAGCTACAGGAGGCGGGTTCTCACGAGATGTTCATAGGATGGAAGTGGTCAGTTTGACAAAGTTAACAAAGACATGAGTGATTAGACTGACTTCAAAACCAGGTTTTTCTAACATGAATAGATCTTCACAACCTTAGAAACTTTAATAAACTCTAATTGGTAAGCGCATCATCCTCGAGTCTGACTTGCCATAAGCTTTGTATAACTTAGTCAGACCTTCTGTGACTTGGCTTTAAATTTTATTGTGCACATTGTTAGATTTTATTTTAGGACAAAATTTATAATATATATATATATGTGTGTGTGTGTGTGTGTGTGTGTGTGTATGTGTGTGTGTGTGTGTGTGTGTGTGTATACATATATATATATGTTATCCTTATCTAAAATATTTAACCCTTTTTACTAAAGATATAACCGTGTGTATGTTTTCTTTCTCTCTCTGTCTCTCCTCTCTCTCTGTTTCTCTCTCTCTCTCTCTCTCTCTCTCTCTCTCTCTCTCTCTCTCTAACATTTCATGTTTTTCTATTGTCTCCCAGATCCTGGGTAAATTCATATTCGAGCAAGAGCCTTAGAGCTGTTGATGAATTTAAATGAGGAACATCTTATAAACAGAACAGGAACGAGTGCTCAGAGAGCTAATGATCTTTACGTGTTAACTCATAATTATAGCTTTAAGTGAAAGGCCGCAGCTATTGGTGTCTTTTCATGTCCCTTGACTATACTGTAAGAAGCAACGTTTGACTTTAAAGGGTCACCCTCAGATATCTGTATTAATAAGATTACTGATACATAGCAGTTGGCCACATACTATACGTGTGCGATCAAGCAGGATCAAGCTGACAGCGGTACTTGCTTTCACTAGTGTGTAGGCGGCCCTGGCTAGACTTGGGATGATCAACTGCTCTAAAGCCTACATCAAGTGGGCAGTGGTGGTGCAGCACTTAATCCCAGCACTCAGGAGGCAGAGGCAGGCAGATCTCTTGTGAGTTTAAGGCTAGCCTGGTCTACAGAGCAAGCTGCAGGACAGCCAGGGCTAAACAGAGAAACCCTGTGTCTTAGTCAGGTTTCTATCCCTACACAAAACATCATGACCAAGAAGCAAATTGGGAAGGAAAGGATTTATTCAGCTTATACTTCCACAAACAAAAATCCCTGGATATTTAAAGTGATAGTATCAGACTATTTTTTTTCCTCAGGTTTTCTACATCACTGGAGGAAACTAACCTCCTGAAAATTGTGTGTACATGCATAGGTGTGCACCCACACACACACATACATGAAGAAATGTTAAATTTTGTTAAGCACTTTATGCCTTTATTGAGATGATCATTTGATTTAGCTATTTATGTGGCATGTAGTTATATTTAGATATATTTAAATCATATATGTTTGTATATGTATATATAAACATGTATATATTTATATATGTATATATAATGTATGTGTGTATGTTTATATATACTATATGTGTGTGCATGTTTATATATACACTATGTGTGTGTGTATGTGTTTTGTTTTTTATCTGTAATAGTCGGGGGAAAATAATCAACAACAACAATAAAAAGCCCAGAACTAGATAAATTTACTGAATTCTATGCCTTTTAAGAATTCAAATCCACTGTGAGGATTGCATTAGTCTTATAAAAATATAATGAAAATAAGGTATATCACTAATGTCATAGACCCAGACATTCTCATAATAAACTTAAAACTGAATTAAAAAATACATCATGAGGATAGTGGTTTCAGTCCAGAGATGTGGAGATGGTTTCATGAACATAATATATGTCACATAAATAGACAAATCAAATTATATCATCTCAATAAAAGTATAAAGTGTTTGACAAAATTCAACATTTCTTCATGAAACTCTAAAATAGCAGAAATAATGTATTTTGACATATGTAACAAACACACAGTCAATATCATACTCAGTGGGGAAAATGGCATTTTCTCTCAAATCAGCAATGAGACAAGGTCATCCCATCTGTAATTTTATTTAAGAAGCTGCTTGAAATATTAGCCAAAACAACAAGAAAATTGGAAATAAATAGGAAATGAAGAAGCCAAAATATCCCAAAGGGATTGTTATATTTAATAGTTTCTAAAGACTAGACCAGAAAACACTTTTAACAATATAGCAGAATATAAAATCAATATTCAGAAATCATTATATACCAATAATAAATATATAGAGAAAGAAATTGGGAGAAAATACTATTCACCATACCTTAAAACAAACAAGAAAGCACACAGAGGGGACTCAAAAAGAAGTGAAGGACCTCTGTGACAACTGTAACTACTGAAGAACTTGAAGACACTAGAAGATGTAATTTTATTGTATAGAGGTTTCTTCCTAATTGAAATTTGAACCATTCCTACCAGGAATGATGGGAGAACCTCCTAAGACACAGAAAGTAATCAATTCACAAATCTCAGGATGTTCCAGAAACTAACAAAATTCACAGGTATTCTCCCCAATATTGTAGACATAAAAAAACTTGATGGAGGAAAAGAGGCAGAGTTACCTGGAGGAGGCTCTGGTCAGTCAAGCTGCCTATGAGAGTGAGTGACATCTGACTTTGTAAATTTTATGAGTTATCACATATTTAGGAGTGGGCTTTTTAGTGATGCATCTGTTTTTGAGTTGTCCCTGCTCCTGTAAGTAACCCCTCATTCATGCTCCTAACCCCAACAAACTCACTGGTTGACCAAGTTGAACTTCTGTAGAATCCTTACTTTGGTCTGTTGTTGGTCTCTCTTTGGGGTGAGCAGACTGTTACTCATGTTTCCCCAGAAAATCTCTCACAATTTCCCATATGATTAATAGGCAGAATATTTTTTAAATGGTTATATATACCAAAAGTGATTTACAGATTCAGTACAATCTCCATGAAAATTCCAATTGCACTCTTTGAAGAATGGAGAGGACTAGAGGAAGATATGTAATGTTCAGCTATGACTGAATGTGTGAGCACATCCATGTGATGGTTTATATATGTTTGCCCCAGGGAGTGGCACTATTAGAAGATGTGGCCCTGTTCCAGTAGGTGTGGCCTTTTGGAATAGGCATGGCACTGTGGGTGTAGGCTTTAAGAGCCTCATGCTAGCTGCCTGGAAGCCAATATTCTGCTAGCAGCCTTCAGATGAAGATGTAGAGCTCTCAGCTCCTCTTACATCATGCCTACCTGGATGTTGCCATGTTCTTGCTTTGATGAATCTAAACTGAACCTTGAACCTGTAAGCCAGTCCCTATTAAATGTTGTCCTTAGAAGATTTGCCTTGGTCATGGTGTCTGTTTACAGCAGTAAAACCCAAATTAAGACAACCCATATGCCATACAAGCAAGCAGAATCAAACGCACAGGAAAACAATAACGAATTACACTTGTTTCACCTCACTATCAAGACCACAGATGATGACAGATGCTGGGAAGTGTGCAAGGAAAGAGGAATCTATCTACTGCTGGTGGTAACAGAAACAACAACAAACCAGACTCTGAGAGCCATCATAGACTCCATCTTCAGCTTCTCAATCAAGCAGACTGATTCCTGTTTGCCTCTGGCCACTGTAGCTGCCTGTTAGGTCCAAAGCAGAACCCTAAAATGACGGTACTAGTGACCTTGTCCTACACAAAACAACGTTGGTCAGGAAAACAGGATAGTTATTTAACAGACCTCAGGGCTGGTTTCTGTTTACCAGGAACCTCCCTTAATCTGACCCAAAGGTCAACTACCTCAGGCAAGGGCACCTAGATTAAAGACCCAGCACCCTGTTGACTGTTATAGAAGATCTGCTTGCTTTTCTGCCATTATGCTCTTCTCTGTGTCCCCCAAAAGATAGCCTTAGCAGTTTGATCCCCAGTAAAGCTATCTACCCATGGAGCAGTCTAGTTAAATTCTTTCACTATGCCTTGCCCTCAGTTACACTGCCCACTGACAGCAGCTTGTCTAGTCCCTGACATTGTTCCTTGTGTTCTCTTTGGGACCTCTGCTTTCCCAGGACTTGGCTCCAGGCTGATATAAATTTACATATGGTAAAAGGTGTGAGACCACTTCCGGATTTGAAGACCTAAAACCCCACCAATCCCTGAAAATGGAAACCCACCAATTCCTGAGCACAAAATCCTACCAATTGGCTTGAAATCTTACCAATCTCCACCCTGGAGACCTTCACCCTGGAAAATTCTTTCCCTAAGAAATCCTATATAAGCTTGTCTCCTGCTCAGTTCTCTGCTGCCTCTCACCCAAGTAGAAGGAAACACACTCTTTTGTCTTTCCAATAAATCTCTTGGGTGAGGTTTGGTATGATTTTGTGGTATTCCTTTGTTCCCGACTTCCAGGATGCCTTTTCCCTTGACAGTTGCAACACTTCGATAGGTTTCCTTCAGAGCCATAACACTTCCACTGGGGACGCCTTTTTCCCTTATAGCTGTAACATTTACAACATACGCCTTCCAAGTCTAACCATTTAAAAGTGTCAGCTTTCTTTGTTTGATACCTGGATACCGTTGGAGGCACATAGCTAAGAAAACTCTTAAGTTCCTTCTGGAAGCCAGTAAATATATCATGTAAAGCAATATGTTAAAATTAAAGCAAAATAAAAACCTAAAGACAAAAACAAACAAAATACTATAGACGTCTGGTGTTACCTCCTTAGTATAAAGTGTACCCCCACCCCTTACTGGCACAAAGAAGTTCATGTGTACCATCATTTTGGTATATGCCACGTGGGGTTTCCAATAACAAAGATGGTGGCAAAGTTATATTGTTATGATGTCATCAGTCAAGATGTTGACCAACCACATGATTACTTCTTCATGTGCTGAGCACCATGGTACAGTGAGCTCATTACTCATCAGGGCACAAGTCCTTGTAAAAGCCACATATAACAGACTAAATGTGGAAAGTTTTACCTATTTCTTTAAAAAAGACACAATAGTTAGGTTAGCATGGATATAGGAAGAGATACCTAGGCAAATTATCAAATTACCAAAGCCTAAATTATCAAAGAAACAGAGGAATGAATTTTAGTCTCAACCCAAAACAGTTGAGTCCCCATATCTTACCACAGAAACTGTAACTTTAGTGCCAACTGCTGTCATCTGGATCATGTTTTAATCTCCCATCAGCCCCAGGAAAATGTTGCTTGGTGCCATTTTATCTCCAGCATTGTGAGAGCTAAGATCAGACAATTAGTGACTGGAATTATTGGCTAGAATTTAAGAACTTTGGAAATAAACTTGTTAAAATAGTTCATTCTAATTTAAAATCTTAATAGCCTGTGTGGCACTTTTATCCAGTTAGAAAAGCAGCTGCCAGAAGGCTCATCTAAATGAGTCATATGTACTCACACTGAGACTGCTTTCATCCCTACTATCAGACCTGATCCAAGGTCTTGTTGAATCTGAGGACCTGGGTAGAGATGGAAAAAAGGGATAATCCTATGTCCATAGACAGAAGATAGGAACATAAATTTAAGCTTATAGTCTTTGCTTTATTCAGTCCTTAGGTTGAGCAGGGACGGTTATATTAAACAGGGTAAGAGAGCTTGGGGACCAGCCAGAGGAATTGGTTTTCCTCTGTGTAAGGAAAATATTTCTTTTCTTTGGTTTCTTTCCATTTTTTTCTTTAGTGTTTTTTTCCCATCTTGGTTTGTTTTATGCTCAACACTCCTTTTGTAGGTTTCTCATATACAGTTTCATGTCAAAAATAAGACTCAACAACCAGGATGACCTGACTAACAAAGAAATACTTTGCTATTCTCCACAGCATTTCTGACCTTTGCTCTGTGTTTACAGAAATCCTGGTCACCACAGTAATTTCCTTGGGTCAGTTCTTCCTGTCTTGTTCAAAGACTTCCAATCCCTGGATTCTTTTGCTGATCTGGTGAGTACCAGAGACTCAGTACATAAGAGCAACCAAAATAAGAGCTGATGGGACACATCTCCCCAGGGTGGGACTCTAATCACTCCCTCAGGTGATCTGGGATCCCAAACGAGCCCCCAAATTATTAGAAATAAGTTCAAGGTTATAAAGAAAGATACCACCGTTCCTACTATAGTGTCTGGACAAAGAAACATTACTCTTGATCAAGAACCCATGCTTTTATAAGAACAAACACGCTGAGACAGAAAGTGCATTTGGGTTTTGTTCTAAGTCAGGTAGTGACTATGTCTTTTTCCCATTGGCAGGAGTCCAAGCTTACAATTTTAATTCGACTGCCTAGTCTGAAAAGAATTGACACACAGGAAATTAAGGACAAAGAGGTCACTGTTTCAGAGAAAAAAGGTCACTGCTCCAGGCAATCACATTTCTAGACTACAGTAGGAAGTTTTTGTGTAAACAAAGGTTTTACTGTGAATAGTGTGTGTGGGGGGAGGGGCAGGAAGGTTAAAACATTTGCACAAAATTCTTATAAGGTGAGGAAAATAAGGTTTATTCCTGAACACCAGTTACATAGTATTTGATAGAAAAGACTCATATTGGCTTTTTTTTTTTTTTCCGAGACAGGGTTTCTCTGTATAGCCCTGGTTGTACTAGAACTCACTCTGTAGACCAGGCTGGCCTTGAACTCAGAAATCCACCTGCCTCTGCCTCCCAAGTGCTGGGATTAAAGGCGTGTGCCACCACTGCCTGGCTCATATTTGCTTCTTACAGTTTGGAGGCTCCATACTGTAAAACTAAAATCAAAAAACAGAACTGTAGTAATAAGCCACTTATATCAATGAATATATGCATGAGAGGCTCTACACAGGACACAGAAACACTCTGCACACTCACATATACCACAGCCTTATTCACAAAAGCCAAGACACAGAATAAGCCTACTCACCCATCATCCACACAAATAGAGAAACAAAATACATACACAGCAATACAACAGATTAATAGCACAATATTATTAATATATAAGAGATTAACATAGCAATATTAATAATACAACAGAATGTTAGTATTTATCTATAAAGAAAAATGAAATTTCGACTGGCAAGATGGCTCAGTGGATAAAGGCACTTGCTGCAAACGCAGACAACTTGGGGTGCAATTCCTGGGACCATATAGTTGAAGAGAGATAAGTCCTTCAGATCATCCTCTGATCATTGTGCAAAGATGTACACACACACACACACACACACACACACA
>JANHMN010000020.1:8775042-8786567 GCA_030674055.1 Rhabdomys pumilio | reverse complement strand
CATGTACACCTGTGTTCACACTAACACACATACATATACACAAAAGATACATTTTTAATGCCATAGATACCAATAGGCTGCCTCAGAAGGAAAGCCCAACTAGGATGATAACAGAAGAGAAAGATGATCTAAAGAGTATCTAAAAAGCTTATATCAAAAGAAAACAACAAATCTTGAAGGTGTAGAGAAAGCTGAGTGAGTGATGTCCGTGAAGGTACATTTTGACACAGGCCTGACCTGTCCAGGACGTCAATCCCAATTGGCTCATAGGAAGTTGCCAGGTGGGCCCAGCTCCAGAGAAATGATGAAGCTTTTCTGGAAAGGCTAAGTGTGTGTTTATGAATGCTTGATTCGTGTGTGAAAACACTAGCAACCATTAGCAAAGCTTCCTCCAGGTTGTGTAAGCCTGAGACTGCTCACTTACAAAGATCTACAGACCAGAGAGCCCTCTCTCCATTACTGTGACAAAATGCCTCAGAGAATCAACTTCAAAAGACAATTCAGGTATACAAAGGTGTGATGGTTTGTATATGCTTGGCCCAGGGAGTGGCACTGTTGGGAGGCGTGGCTTTGTGGGCCTGGGTTTTAATATCCTTGTCCTAGCTGCCTGGGAGCCAGTATTCTGCTAGCAGCCTACAGATGAAGATGTAGAACTCTCAGATCTTCCTGCGCCATGCCTGCCTGGACACTGCCATGTTCCTGCCTTGATCATACTGGTCTGAAACTCTGAACCTGTAAGCCAGCCCCAATTAAATGTTGTCCTTAGAAGACTTGCCTTGGTCATGGCGTCTGTTCACAACAGTAAAACCCTAACTAAGACAGAAGGGCTCACAGATTCAGTGGCTCTGATCTATGAGCAAATAGCCTTTCCTGCTCTAAGCCTCTGGGAGTACATCACATCACATCACGGCAGAAGCATGTGACAGAGCAAGAGAGCAAGCCTGATAACTTCATGCAGTGGGAGCACAGTGAAGAGCACAGTGAGGAGGTGCAAGGATCCCAGTATCCCTTCAAGGGCACACTCCCCACAGCCTAACTTCCTCCTACTAGGTTCTGTCTCTCACAATTTCGAACCAATAGCATCACAGACTGGGGAACAGGCCTGCAGAGCTTTGGAGGTCACACATCCAAACCGTACAAACATACAAACAAGACTCTGTACCCCAAAGTCTCATCTCCCTTTCATAATGCAAAATGCATTTTTAGATCAGGCAAAGTATTAACTGGCTCACTGTCACTCAAAAGTTCAAAAGGAAAGTTCACTCCAACATACAAGACAAATTCATTCGTGAGCTCCGGTGAAAAACAAAAACAAATTACACATTTCAAAGATACAGCATAGCACAACTTTCCCCAAGGGAGGGAAAGGGGATCTGGGCCTGTGGAACCTCAAAACCCAGCAGGAAAGTAGATCCTGTAACTCCACTTTCAGCATCTAAAGCATACAGTGAAGTAAGCTGCAAAGGCCATGTGCAACCCTCACCTACGAGTCT
The DNA here is from genome assembly GCA_030674055.1 of Rhabdomys pumilio. Classification (NCBI taxonomy): domain Eukaryota; kingdom Metazoa; phylum Chordata; class Mammalia; order Rodentia; family Muridae; genus Rhabdomys; species Rhabdomys pumilio. The sequence goes on along the minus strand of JANHMN010000020.1, from coordinate 8,785,074 downwards.
CCTGGCTGCAGTCCACACAGCCACTCTCTTGGGCTGGCTGCGCTTTCTGCCTGGCATGCCCCAGCATTCCGTGTTCCTGCCATCTGACATACTGGATCTCCAGGGCTACTCTGGCCTGACACCTCAGTCTTAAGAATTTCTTGCAGGATTTCAACCTTACCATACACAAACTAGTCACAGGTGAGCTGCCAGACATGGGTCCTGTGTAAAATCAGTGCCAGCTCTTAACCACCGGACCATTTCTCCAGCCTCCCAATAGTCAACATTGTAAAAGTTTATCTTGGGGCTGGTGAGGTGTCTCTGAAGGTAAAGGAGCTTGTTTCCAAGCCCGATGTTGCAAATTCAGTTCCCAGGACTCCACCAGTTGTCCTCTGACCTGTGCACATGCTCCATGGTTCCTATACACACACGAATGCAAACAGGATAAAGTGATTTTTAAAAATGATCTCAGCTACTGGGTTCAGCCCATAGCCCTGTGGAACAGCACAACATGGCAGAGGTGAAGACTTGTGCATGAGGGGCGTGGAAGGGACTGGTACCCAGGACTCCTCATGGCCTCACTTCTTCTGCAAGGCTTCATGTCTTAAAGGCTATGTTACTCCCAACACCACTGTCTCTAACAGTTGGCCCTTTGGGAAAACTCATCCAGATGACACTGTTAGTCATGAAGGTGTGTGTGTGTGGGGGGGGGCACAATCATGTTTAGCTGACCTTGAAATAACGATTCATCAGCCAAAAGACACACACCTGGGGAGCCTTGGTCCTGCAATACACACAAACCCTCTGCTCTGACGAACGTTTGATCATGGCTCAGCATTGAGTGGCAGCCCATAGCTATAAAGTCTCCAGTTCAGGGGTAACTGCAAAGGCACTGCAAAATCAATAAATTAAGGCCATCAAGGAATGGGAGAAAACTTTGAAGAAAATGTGAACAAGCCCTTGAGGGAATAACCGTCGGCTATAGACTGGGTGACACGACCACACCTTCAGTGAAAGACAAGGAACAAGAGTGAAGCTGGAAGCTTTGCTTAAACTTACGATTGTGTAAGTAACAGCGTGCTATGTGCTCCAGGCCTGAGCAAACGAGGGGCCTGGGTTTGAGATCATAGCCTGGCTTAACATCTGTGTGCCAAGACACAAAAATGAAATGGCAAGAAATGGCTTATAAATAGGACTAGGAATCAGAAGTACTAGAATTTACCATTTTTAAACATATATTTCTACATGGACTCCACCCCTACATATCAACATTACAATGGTTTGAATAGAACATGTACCCACTCACACATGTACTCAAGGTTTAGTTACCAGTGGATGAACTGTTGGAGAGTAATCTTGTGGATTCTGTCCTCATCAGTGGGCTAATCCCTTCATGGAATCATGAAGGTATGCTATCATGAAAAAGGGACAGAAGTAGGGGGTAGGGCTGGTGAGATGGCTCAGCAGTTAAGAGCACACTGACTGTTCTTCTGGAGGTCATGAGTTCAATTCCCAGCAACCACATGGTGGCTCACAACCATCCGTAATGAGATCTGATGCCCTCTTATGGGGTGTCTGAAGACAGGGACAGTGTACTTACATATAATGAATAAATAAAAAACCTTTGGGCTGGAGCGAGCGGGGCTGGAGTGAGCAGAAGGGAAGGGGGAATAAAAAAAAAAGTAGAGGCTTGTGGTGGGCAGCAGATCACTTGGAGGCATATAAGAGAGATGTACGTGTGGCCTTTCCTTCTGGCAGCAAACTCTACACTGTGATCCTGTTACCGTGACTTCACTGCAGGGACAAGCAATACTTCCAAAACCATGAGCCAAAAAAGTACGTCCTTTTTAGTTGTTTTGCTTATGTATTGTCATCACAAGCAATGAGGAGGTCTCAGATACACATTTATCTGTGTGACTAATTTCTGGCACTGGCTATGATATCCTAGTAACAATGAGAAAAGTCCAGCCTCATTTTTCCCTTCTAAATGACATTCCTCCTAACTTTTTAGCTCCTTAGAGAAAACAATGGTTCTTGAGCTGGCCAAGGAGATGCAGAAAATCCTGGTGCCAGAAAATAAGAAAGTATTCCAAAAATTATTAAAAGACGTCAAAGGCCTGAGGGACTAGCTTCAAAGAGCTTCCCTTGTGAGCATCAAAATGAAATAACAAAGAAGACAGGTCTAATCTGACACCAGAAAAAAAGCAGGCAAAGAAAGTCTCCCTCCCTCTAACAATCACAGGCTAAAACAGTGCTAGAAATTTCCAAGCAGCTCAGTGATGAGCAAGCTCTAACAATGGACGAAAAACAGCAGGAGGAAGCATGTTGGTGGGCAGGCTGAGTGCCCCACACGCCAGTGATTAGCCACAAAGGGAAAATAGTCACCTTTGAGGCCACATGATTGATTACCAAGAATAGGGAAACTTGCATCTTGATGTAACACTAAAAGGGCAGTTATTAATTACTCTTACCTCAAACGAAACCTTAGGAAATAACCAGACAAATCCAAACAAGGGACTTTTGGGGGTAAAGTCACCTGCCACCAAGCCTGATGACTGGAGTTTGATCCCCAGATCAGCATAGTGCGAGGAGAGAAGCAACTCCTGCAAGTTGTCCTCTGATCACATACAAAAGCCATGATAGTCGCTTAACACACACACACACACACACACACACACACACACACACACACACAAAATGTACATCATTAACAACTGGAGAGTCAGTGCAAGGCACATGATACAATCCTAGTAACAATTTACAGGATCAACCACTTTCATAACAAAAGTGTTTTGAAATGTAGGAACACCTTCCGGATCGGGAAATCACAGAAGTCAATATTGGATATTACATCTTACTGAGAATTTATTCTGCTAGACAAACTGATATCACTGACATCTCATTTAATCATTAACAAGTCATAGGGAATCAGGGCCTACTCTATCATTAACAGCCAAGGAACTGAGGCCTACAAAATAAACTGCTCGAAAAACCATATTATCTTACCCAAACATTAAAATTAATTCCTTGGGGGAGGAAAACAAACACTACAAACACAGGTATGTTGTATTAGTCTGGTTTTATTGCTATAATAAAATCCTGAAGGCACGTTAATTTTATGAAGAGATTTAGGATTTAGTTAGCTCATAATTCTGAGATCCCATGGCAGTGCACTACCATTGGTGAAGTTCTGGTGACAACCCTCCTGGTGTATCACACTGTGGAGCGTGCATGGGGTAGGGGGGCACTGAGACATCACACAGCCAACAAGCAGCTGGGAAAGACTAAGAATTCTCAGCCTCTTCAGCAGCACAGAGCCCAGCCTAGCTGACCTCAGCACCTCCCACTATATCTCTCCTCTCACCCCACATGCAGTCCGAGCTCCAACACGTCGACGACCTCTGAGGGCCACAGGAATCATTATCCACACCAGTGTTAACCAGAGCCAGAGCCAGGCAACTACAATTCCGCACCCCCAGTCCTCTTCCAGTTTTCTTGTTTAGATTGAGATTATTACTATAAAAATGGAATATTTATTCAAAAAGTACCAATGAAGATTTTAATAGAGCACATAATTTTACTCCAGGCACAGGAACTCTTTATGCAATCAGTGTCCAAGGTACGTAGATTCGTTTTTTCATGATTGTAAAAGGCTGCAAAAGGCCAGCTTCTCAACCGTTGCTCTGTTTCCTTTGATCTGTTCACAGTGGGATGTTTGCATGCTTTCTCCAAGGACGATGGACCTTCTTGCTAGCCAGGACTTCCAGGTCACAGCATATCCGAGCACGAGTAGAGGATGGCTGGATGATGTCATCCACAAACCCTGGTGAATCAAAGACAAAGCCATCACTGTGTGCGTGACTGAAGTCAACCAGCCACATACTCAGTCCCACGGGCCAACCATGTGGGCAGCCCTTGAGGTAGCAGAGACACACCAGGCCCTTAAAACCTCTTTGGACGCCTGAGGCCTCTCTGCTCTGCCAGGCTCCCAACCTCTGGCATAGAAGCATTAGGCAATGTAAGGAAAATGTGGCTTCTCCCATCCTGCATTGATCCAGGGCCTCTGCCCTCCCAGGATGGACAAGAAAGGGAAAAAAAAACAAAACATATATGGGGCTGGAGAGACGGCTCAGCAGTTAAGAGCACTGTTGCTCTTCTAGAGTTGGGATCACTAAAGCTACATTAAGTAGTTCAGAACTGTCTGTACCCTCAGCTCAAAGGGAGCTGATGCCCTCTTCTGGTCTCCACAGACACACACACACATCATATATACACAGACAAATAAATGATAAAACAAAAAGTTTTATAAAGAAAAGAAACCACTCACAACTTCTCCATCCCTGCCCATAGGTCCTTGTACAGTAAATTTTGCTTCCTCTATGGAGAGTTGTTTTCTTCCCTGCCCCGGTGACTAGCTTTTACCAATACAATGTGACAAAACTTAGCACCAGGAATTTCCAAACCCAGGCCTCTGGGTATAAGTTCCCTTCCTTTTTAGCTATTCTTGGGACACCAAGAACACAAGCCTGGACTAGTCTAGAAAAGTGAGGAAGGACCAGCCATCAGCCAACATTACCTAGAAAGGGGGTAGGCCATCTTGGACTGTCAAGCCAGCAGTTGATTACAGCCATGAGAATAACCCCAGCAAAACTCAAAGAACCACCTAGCTAAGCCCAGAACACAGTGAGGGGAAGAGAGGTGGTTTTATCCACCAGGTCTGGGGCAGGCTGAATGACTGGACCAACACCTAAAAATAGCATACTGTCAGCAGCCTACATAGGTCTACTGTGTAGACCCACCTCCTGTCCAGGGACAGCCCCATCACTCCCCCAGCAAACAGATACAATTATAGACCAAAGACAACTATGTAAGACTTTCTAGGAAGAACAAGCAAATGACTGGGCAGACAGACAACACCTGGTTCCCACCAGGCTCACCTCTCACGGCTGCAGGGAAAGGGTTGGCAAACTTCTCCACGTACTCTGCCTGGGCAGCTTCCACATCTTGGTGTCCTTTGAAGATGATCTCCACAGCACCCTGTAAGAGAGAAGTTAAGGTTTCCCCAGAGTGGGATCCCAACCCAGACAGAGCCAGCAACTCCTTGTCATTCTGTCTGAGTGAACTTCACAGCGAATCAGAGCGAAGAAGACAGGCCATGCACAGACAGAATGTTGGCCTGTGGCTCCAGTCCCATCCCTCTCCTTCCGTGCTCCTGATTGTTCACTGAAGCCAGGATGCTTGGTTTGTCTTCCACTAAGTGCTGCTTTTCCTTCCTCACTACCCCAAGCCCTGGGCACACAACACACTGCTCTGTAAGCATTCATGGAAGGCTCAGCCTTCAGTGGGGACACTTGTTAGTCATCTCTGGAACCCTGGCTTAACCCTGACAGCTCTTTCAGTGCCAGAGGAACATCACCCAACACAGAACTATAGTTTAGCTTCTAGTGGGTGGAAAAGGGTGGCTTTGAGCACCCCAAGGGCTGACATGAGGTGATGAGAAGCTCTGACCTCTCAAAGGTCAACTCAGCTGATCTGCCCCGCCCTCCCTGGGCACTTTCCTCTGCTCTGAAGACACCAGTGTGCACGCTGTGCAGGGACAGGGGGGACTGATGAGGAAGGAGACTTCCCTCCAGGCCTGACCTAGACTCTTTCCACGGTTCCAGCCACACAGGACTTTATCAGCAGAGGTCCCGGGCCCAAGAGAGTGTGGCTTGGCGTTTTACCTTTGCACCCATAACTGCAATCTCAGCTGTGGGCCAGGCATAGTTGGTGTCACCAAGAAGGTGTTTGGAGCTCATGACATCATAGGCACCTCCATAGGCCTAGAACAAACCCAAATGCTGAGTGTCAATGCCAGGGACAAGTGCATCATGTCCCCAAACACTGCAGGGATCCAAGGGTAGGAAAGAGGGCCATGCCCTACTGACCCCATAAGGCTAAGGTTCAGATGGCCCTTCACAGCACACACCACCTGCTGCTGCTGGCATGCCGTGGACACCCCTGCAACCCAAGTGCAGGACTGGAAAGAGCCCGCTAGACATTTCACAGGAATAAGCAGTAGGCATGCCTCTTTCCGGCCCAGGCCACACTGTGGCAGACTACCTCAGCCATGATGCTGGGAGTGTGGGGGGATGGGCTCTGAGGGGACGTCCTCACCTTCCTGGTGATGACTGTGATTTTGGGCACAGTCGCCTCAGCGAACGCGTAGAGCAGCTTGGCACCATGCCGGATGATGCCCCCATATTCCTGCGCCGTGCCTAGGTCATGAGGAAGAGTTACCAGCGACCATAAAAGCTCTTACAAGGTCTCATGGCTGAGACCATCCTCACAGGGCTCTGGGAACCTTGAGAGAGTTCTGCATACCCTGAAGACAACCACCTCTCCCACCCAACCCATGTCAGGGACTCACCAGGCAGGAAGCCAGGAACATCAACAAAAGTGATGAGGGGAATGTTGAATGCATCACAGAATCTCACGAAACGAGCCCCCTTCACGGATGAATTAATGTCTAAGCACCCTACAAGGAGAAACGTTGTTCATGGGATGCACCTCGACAACCTCAGCTCTGTCACGTAAGGACAGGACAATCAAAGAAGAGATCCAAAACCTTCCCAGACTTTTAAAGGAGATTATCAAATCCACCAATGCACAAACACAGTGACAGTAACAAACAGAACAGTAGTGACCCACAGCCAAATGGAATTCAATAAAAAGAAATCAGGGCATGAGATTTGAATTCAGATCCCCAGAACACACATGAAAGCCGGGCACCATGGTGACTTTGTCATAGAATCCCAGTGGTGGGAGAAAAGAGATGGAAAGATCCTGGGGCTCATGGCCAGCTGCAACAATCAGTGAGTTCCAGATTCAGAGAGACACAGACCCTGTCCCAAAAATATAGAAATGTGATGGTTTGTATATGCTAGGCACAAGGAATGGCACTATTAGAGGGTGTGGCCCTATTGGAGTGGGTGTGGCCTAGTGGAGTAGGTGTCTCACTGTGGGTGTGGGCTTTGTCCTAGCTTCCTAGAAGCAAGTATTCTGCTAGCAGCCTTCAGATGAAGATGTAGAACTCTCAGCTCCTCCTGCTCCATGCCTGTCTGGATGCTGCCATGTTCCTGCCTTGATGATAATGGACTGAATCTCTGAACCTGTAAACCAGCCCCAATTAAATGTCCTTATAAGAGTTGAATTGGTTATGGTGTCTGTTCACAGCAATAAAACCCTAACTAAGACAAGAAAGTTCCTGCATGAACCTCTTGCCCCTACACATATGTGCACATGTGCCCACACATGAACACACACACACACACACAGAAAGAAAGAAAGAAAGAGAGAGAGAGAGAGAGAGAGAGAGAGAGAGAGAGAGAAAGAATGAATCACTGAACAAAAGAGAAGCTTTTCGGGCTGAAAAGATGGCTCAGTGGTTAAGAGCACTGACTGCTCTTCTAGAGGTCCTGAGTTCAATTCCCAGCAACCACATGGTGACTCACAACCATCTGTAATGGGATCCAATGCCTTCTTCTGGTGTGCCTGAAGACAGTAATAAGTGTACTCACATACATAAAATAAATAAATCTAAAAAAGAAAGAGAGAGAAGCTTTCCTAGGATGACACACATAAATACAGAAACATACCGAAATATACAGAAAATATAACTCCGTACTCATTCATCTTTAAAAACTAGCAGTAGGGGCTGGAGAGATGGCTCACCAGTTAAGAGCACTGGCTACTCTTGCAGAGGACCCAGGTTTGCTTCCCAGGACCTACAAGGTTAACAGCCATCTGAAACTCCAGTTACTGGAGGGTCCAATGCCCTCTTCTGACCTCCACAAACTGCAAATGTCTCTTCAGTGAACACCTGCCTAGCACAAGTAAGACCCTAGGCTCCTTTCCTAGCAGCACACACATGCATGTGTGTACACACTTGCTGATGCTGTGGTGAGTCAGGGGAGAGGTCAGTTCAGTGCATGTGGTTCAGCTGTGTTCAGGCAATGCAGTGGGGTGAGTCCAGTTTGGGACAGTTCAGACTGGAGTAACTGTTGGTGAATCAGTTTAGTCAGTCCAGTGCAACTGAGCTCGGTTGAGTTGTCAGTGACTTGATGCAGTTTGGTGCAGGTCAGCAGAAGCAGTTGAAGCCAGAGAAGAAGGGGCCAGAAGATTACAACAAATTGCCAGAGTCAGTTTGAGACCAAGCAGGACAATTCAGAGAGAAGCCAGATTGAATCAGTCAGATTAAAGAGGAGTTTGAGCCAGAAGAGCTAAATTGTTCTAGCCAACTCAAGTTTAGAAAGAATTACCAAGTATGAACTAATTCAGCAGTAAACCTCCAAGATGACAATTACATCTGGTGAATAAAAGTTACTTTTACAGAACATCTACCGAAATCTCACAGCCACCATCATATCTAATGGTGAGAGAGACACTCTCCCAGGCACAGAGCTGAGACAGGAGCGCGCAGATACAGCAGGCTGGAAGCCAGCCTAGTCTACACACTAAGTTCAAGGTTGCTTACGGAGACCCACTCACTGCTTTTCTATACTCTACAAGCTAATTCAATAGGAAATCACAGAATGCTAGGTTTGGTGGTGCAGGCCTATAATCCCAGCACTTGGGATACAGGCGAAGATAGGTGGTTATTTGTGAGTTCAAGGCCAGTCTGGCAAAACAACAAGCCTATAGAACAGGCATACAAAAAGTATGTCATCTGTGAGTTCATAACAGTCTGCATAGAAAGTATGAAAAGATACCCCGCCCCCAATAATACACACACATACACTTTTTTTTCAGTTTGTTTATATATAAAGTTTACTTAAAAACAAAAAGGTAGTCCACAGTCAGTCTGTCCTCTCGTGGTGAAAATACCCCAAATATAGAAACAGAGATAACTGGATTTCTACATGCAGAACAAAGCTGGAACACACACCACACACAAAATTAACTCACATTTAACCAAACCTAAATAAATATAAGGGCTCAAATCACACAATGCTTAGAGAAGACACGGGGACAACCCAAACATGATGGTGTATGCCTTTAAATGCAGGACTAAACACTGGGCAAGCAGAAGCAGGTAGGGATTGAGGCTAGCCAGGGCTAGCCAGGGCTAGCCAGGGAGACCCTGTCTGACAAAAAGAGAAAGAAAGTGTGTGGCGTTGTGGGTGGGGTGGAAGAGACAGACAGACAGACAGACAGACAGACAGACAGACAGACAGACAGACAAGCTGGGAATTGCTATTAATGGGACACAAGGATGTGCCTAAAGTGATGAAGGTTTTGAAAATATCAGTTATGCTGCCCATAGGAACGTAATAAATGCTAATGAGAAAATTGGACGTGTGGTGTGATTTCTGTTGCTGTTACTGTTTCTGTTAAAGCAGGTCTTTCAGATGTAACCCTGGCTGACTTTGAACTCAGGAATTTCATGCTGCACCCTACCTAAGGGTTTTGTCATGACTACAGGCACATGCTACCACACCCACTGACAGGAACTCTGACTTTTTGTGGGCTTTCTTTTTTTTTTTTTTGTCTGATACAGGGTTTCTCTGTGTAACAGCTCTGGCTATCCAGGACTTGATTTGTAGACCAGGCTAGCCTCAAATTCACAGAGATGTGCCTGCCCCTACTTGCCAAGTGCTGGAATTAAAAGCATGAGCCACCATGCTTGGCCTGAATTTTGTTTTCTAAAGATGAGGGACCACAGTGAACTGAGGCAGTGCCCATGTCCTCACCCACATGGCACCACTATGAAAGGTTCCCCTTAATCAGCTATGACTCAGATCTGGCATCACCACCCAATGTGAGAGATGCTGTGTCTCAGGTGCTGACAACTATGTCTGTAGCAACTGCCAAAGACACTTGAGACACAATGAAGACATCAGCCACCTCAACAAGGGGCAACAGAAAGGCATCCCTTAAAAATGTAGACCTTCTAAGCTAGGAAGGGACATTACCTTTACACCCTGAGAGCCCAGATGAAAGGAGCTTTAGAAACATTTAACATTAGGAGAGAGAGAGAGAGAGAGAGAGAGAGAGAGAGAGAGAGAGAGAGAG
>JANHMN010000020.1:8733421-8759515 GCA_030674055.1 Rhabdomys pumilio | reverse complement strand
ACACACACACACACACACACACACACACACACACACACACACACACACAAAAAAAAAAACATGGCAGTTGACGAAAGATATTCTGAGAAGAGAAATCAATAAAGGGAGACAAGAGAGGGAAATGGGGTAGATATGAACAAAGTACCCAATAGACACATACAAAAATGTAGACATGGAAACATTTTGCACAATAAACACACACTATGAAAAAATTTAAAAGACAGCACTGTTGTATGACCCCACTTATATGAACTATTCAAAATTAGCATAATACCCAGTGTGGTCGCTTGAATATGTTTGGCCTGGGAAGTGGCAATATTAGCTATGGCCTTGAAGGAAGTGTGTTACAGTGGGCATGGGCTTTGAGACCTTTGTCCCAGCTGTCTTCCACTAGCAGCCTTCAGATGAAGATGTAAAACTCTCAGCTCCTCCTGCACCATGCCTGCCTGGATGCCGCCATGCTCCTGCCTTGATGATAATGGACTGAACCTCTGAACCTGTAAGCCAGCCCCAGTTATATGTTGCCCTTATAAGGGTTGCCTTGGTCATGGTGTCTGCTCACAGCAGTAAAACCCTAAGATACCCAGCCAGTCGCTAGAATCCTCGGTGTGCAATAGGGTATGACTAAAATAACTTTTTCCTCAAAGTCAAAAGTAAAAGTCCCAAGAGAGCATTCCAGAGCATTCCTTTGCAAGTTCAGGTGAACATATAAAAATCACACCTACTTATGACCACCCAGACAGTTCCAAGATCACTTTACAGACAACGAGAGACTGTGGAGAACCACTAGACGAGCACGTGTACAGCCCAGGGGTGTGGGTATTGGACATTAGTAATAACCTATCACTTAAGTCTCAGACTGCAATCTGCCTACCACTTCTGTGGATGTAAATCACAGTCTTCCTAGACTGTGAAGTGGTAGTTTTTAATAACTCTCTCCATTCTGCATGGCAATGCCTTCTTCTCACCTCCGGAGAGAAGGAAGGTCATGCCCATGCCTCTCACCTGACACAGTGGTGTGGGTCTTGGCACCACCCAGCTGCTCCTGAGTGACATCCTCATTGGTGACAGACTTCACAACTTCAGGGCCAGTGATAAACAGGTAAGACGTGTCCTGAAATCAGATGTCCACAGCATCAAAGTCACGTCACCATAGCTACTCAGAGCTTACTCAACCAAGACCACAAATGCAGGGGAGGTGACAGAGGAATGGTGGGACGGGGCTGGGACTCTAGATGCCCACAGACTGAAGACTCGCTTTCTGAGCCACACTGTGATGGTTTAAATGAGAATGGCCCCAGACACTCACAGATTTCAATACGTGGTCACCAGAGAGTAGCACTGTTTGAAGGGATTAGGAGGCGTGGTTTTGTTGGGGAAAATGTGTCACTGGGCGTGGGCTTTGAGGATTCAAAAGCCCATGCCAATATTGCCATACTCCCTGCCATAATGACCGTGAAACCATAAGCAAGCCCTAATTAAACGCTTTCTTTTGTAAGAGTTGCCGTGGTCATGGTGTGTCTTCACAGCAACAGAACACTAAGACACACACTATTCTCAGAAGAACCCTGCTGTCTACTCCAGTCTCGGTATGTTAACGTGCAGTGTGGCAAACCTAGGGTCACAGGTAGCCCTGACTCAGAGTTCATGTACTGTCTGCTTATTTTGTAGCTCTTCCCAGGATTCTCTCATTAAAACTTTTAAAACCTGCAACTTCACACTTCCATGAAGAAACTGAGGCACAAAGACAGTACAGAGTGAACTACCTTAAGTGAGGCTGTTTTTGTAAAAAACCCTTAGCTAGTATTCTGGTATTACTGAGAGGACAGCAGGGGAAGGAAGGGAAGGGGGAGAGACAGAGACAGACAGACAACTGACTGAGAGACTGAGATTCTGACTGGTTATGAAGCCCATACTGACCTCAAACTCCAGATCACCCTGCCTCTGCCTCACAAATGCTAGGATTATAGGTGCACACCACAATACCGGACTTTACTATGTAGCTTCTACTTTATACAAAACATTTACATAGAAGGGGGCAATGGAAAATAAACCTATATCTCTGATTTCCAAATTTCCAAACTCCATCCTGAAAAGCATCCAGTTTAGGGTCTCGCTCGTCTTTCCAGAGACATTCGATATGTGCCAACATATTTTCTCCTATTTTCTAATACATCTTTGGACACAATTTTTTGTAACGTGTCCTGTAAATATTATTTTCAACAAGACTTTCCTCATTCAAAAAACCAAAATATATGATATCTTAAAAAGAATTCATGAATACTGTAGATTTTCTGAAACTAATTGCCACACTTTGGCATAATTTAAATGACCACTCAAATTTCTAGTCTCTTTTTAATTAAGCAATCCTGCAGTAAGTCCCCCACCCAAATCATCAGTTTGTATTACTGTCTGTGGTTTTAATGGATGGTGGTGTGTGTGTGTGTGTGTGTGTGTGTGTGTGTGTGCGTGTGTGTGTGTTATGCACACCCATACAATTTTCAGGAGTTAGTTTTCTCCACTGACATAGACAAACTAAGAAAAAAGAATACCCTTATACTACCACTTCAAACGTCTGTTTTTTTGGGTTTTGCTGCTGTCTTTTGTTTAATGTTCTCTAGGTTACAGGTACTGATAACTTTAAAAAGACCAAGCTGGGCATGGTGGTGTATGCTGTTAAGCCAGCACTTGGACTGGAGACAAGGGGAATCTCTATGAATTCAAGGCCAGTCTGATCTACATAGTGAGTTCCAGGAAAGCCAGGGCTAGGTTACATATTGAGACCCTATCTTAAAATAAAATAAAATAAAATAAAATAAAATAAAATAAAGACCAAAATAAATATTTAAAAGGAGAACACTTGAATTTTTCAGATTGAATGCTCCCACCTACAGGCACATACAAATTGATTGCTGATGATTTTTGACTGTTTATTGAGACAGGGTTTTTCTGTTTAGCCCTGGCTGTCCTGCAGCTGTAGACCAGGCTGGCCTTAAACTCACAAGAGATCTGCCTGCCTCTGCCTCCTGAGTGCTGGGATTAAGTGCTGCACCACCACTGCCCACTTGGTGTAGGCTTTAGAGCAGTTGGTCATCCCAAGTCTATCCAGGGCCGTCTACACACTAGTGAAAGCAAGTACCACTGTCAGCATGATCCTGCTTGATCACACACATATAGTATGTGGCCAACTGCCATGTACCAGTAATCTTATTAACACAGATATCTGAGGGTGACCCTTTAAAGTCAAACGTTGCTTCTTACAGTATAGTCAAGGGACATGAAAAGACAGCAATGGCTGCGGCCTTTCACTTAAAGCTACAATTATGAGTTAACACGTAAAGATCATTAGCTCTCTGAGCACTCGTTCCTGTTCTGTTTATAAGATGTTCCTCATTTAAATTCATCAACAGCTCTAAGGCTCTTGCTCGAATATGAATTTACCCAGGATCTGGGAGACAATAGAAAAAGATGAAATATTACAAAGTGTGTGAGTGTGTGAGTATCTGTTTGTCTGTGTGTCTGTGTGTGTCTGTATCTATGTGTGTCTGTGTGTCTGTGTGTCTATGTGTGTTCATGTGTCTGTGTGTGTCTCTTTGTCTATATGTGTCTGTCTGTGTGTGTCTGTGTGTCTATGTGTGTCCATGTGTCCGTGTGTCCATGTGTCCGTGTGTGTTTGTGTGTCTATGGGTCTATGTGTGTCTGCATGTCTATGTGTGTGTGTTTGTGTGTCTGTCTGTGTGTCTATGTGTGCCTGTGTGCCTGTGTGCCTGTGTGTCTGTGTGCATCTGTGTGTCCGTGTGTCCCTGTGTCCATGTGTCTGTGTTTGTCTGCGTGTCTGTGTGTCTTCTATGTTGTGTCCTTATTTGGAATCATATCAGTTAGGTCTTTTCCACTACATACATGCTGATTTGTAAGTGTTCATAGAATATTGTTGCTAACAATTTTAAAAATAAAAGAGTTAACCCAGGCAGTGGTGGCACATACCTTTAATCCTAGCACTTGGGAGGCAGGCAGATCTCTGAGTTCAAGGCCAGCCTGGTCTACAGAGTAAGTTCCAGGACAGCCAGGGCTACACAGAGAAACCCTGTCTAAAAAAGAAAAGAAAGTAGAAAAAAATGGGGGTGGAGACCTGTGACTATATACACAACAGGACCTCCGTGTCTGCCTAGCAAACTTTGGGAGAGAATCTCCCATTTACCACCTTAGGCCTCTGCATAACTGGTCATGCACATGATTAAAATCAAGTGCATCATCAGAAAATATATGTCCAGGAAAAATGAAACTTCATTTGTTAATTAAAACAGAAAACCAGGGGATGGAGAGATGGTTAGGTGGTTAAGAGCACAGTTGTAGAGTGGCTGATGCCCTCTTCTGGCCACCCTAAGTACTACATGCATGCTGTGCACAGACATACATGCAGGCAAACTATATACACATATAAAGTACAATAAATCTTTTTAAAAGTTTATAAAATAAAGAACAACCAAACTAAAACTACACCCCTTATGAAACAAACTCCTCCTTCCCTTGAACCCCAGAAAAGCCCTAACAATTATGGGGGCCATTCAGTATCTTCAGTCCCACAGTCCACTGTCAAACTTAACAGTATATTTCTGGTCTGCATCTTAGCTTTACTTTGAGTGATATTACATTACTATTTTTGCTAATCTGTGTGAGCCATTATTCTATTCTTGAATAAGAGCCCACGAACCTTAAAACATCAGCTAGACCTAATCACCAGTAACACAGTGATACAGGCATTTTAACGGCAGCCCAGAGAAGCTATTGAATCCAAAGATCTCAAGCCTGGACTTCAAGGCAAGAAGCTGTCTTTATGAGACTGGAGTATTGAGGTTTGGTCTTTTGCTATGTATTATAATGCTAAGTGTGGCCCCTAAGATCTGGTTGCCCCAGATATGAAAGTCCCCACTTAAACCCAAGCGATGCTATGTGATCTTGCCCCTCAAGCTATTTCTGATTGGCGAATGAAGACACCAACAGTCAATAGTTGGGCAGAAGAGACATAAGGGGGATTTAGAATTTCCCAACTTAGGGAAAGAGGAGAACCATGGGAGTGGGGGGCTCTGAAGGGAGGAGGGAGAAGCCATGGGTTAGCAGTCAAGAAAGCATGGCCCTGCCATGCAGTGGTGGTGCACGTCTTTAATCCCAGCACTTGGGAGGCAGAGGCAGGTGGATTTCTGAGTTTGAGGCCAGCCTGGTCTACAGAGTGAGTTCCAGGACAGCCAGGGCTACACAGAGAAACCCTGTCTCAAAAACAAAAACAAAACAAAACAAACAAAAAAAAAAAAACAAAAAAAGCATGGCCCTGAGGGCTGGCCAATTGGAGTTAAGAGCAGCCCAGATGAAACATAGTAAGTAAGAACTTAGATCCTAACACCATAGAGAGTAGACATCTGCCCAGCTCTAGTTAGTTCTGATTAAGGCTTTATTATTGTAAATAATAAAAAGTGTGTGCCTTTTATCTGGGAACTACATGATCAAAGGTGGGGTAGAAACTCCAGATTGGGATTAAAATTTTCTGGACACTCGAGAGATGGCTTGGCAGTTAAAGATCACTGGCTGCTCTATCAGAGTATCTGGGTTTAGGTCCCAGTGCCCATGGACGGCAGCTCACAACCATCTGTAACTCCAAGTCTTGGGGATCTGATGCTCCCTTCCATTATCTGAGAGCAACGCACAGACATACATGCAGCCAAAAAACAAAAATGCATAACAAACAAATAAAAATAAACAAAGAACTATCTTTTAATTTTTTTTGTTTTAAAGAGTTTTAAAACACAGAGATAATATTCAATTATATATGCTATTTTTAAAACTCCCACTTTGAAGGTATGGAGAAAGATTTAGCTTGCCAGCAATTGCCAAAAGAATTACATGTACTGAGTTTAGTCAAAATTTACTTCAAATTACAGGAAAGAAAGAATAGTGAGAATACCAGGGGTGGGGGGCATAAAGAGACTGAAGGGAAATAAAGAGTGGAGGACAGTGATGGTTTGTATATGCTCGGCCTAGGGAGTGGCATTATTAGGTGTGGCCCTGTTGGAGTAGGTGTGTCACTGTGGGAGTGGGCTTTAAGACCCTCATCCTAGCTGCTGGAAGTCAGTCTTCCACTAGCAGCCTTCAGATGAAGATGAAGAAGTCTCAGCTCCTCCTGCACCATGCCTGCCTGGATGCTGCCATGCTCCTGCCTTGATGATAATGGACTGAACCTCTGAACCTGTAAACCAGCCCCAATGAAATGCTGGCCTTCTAAAAGTTGCCTTGGAATTTGTTCACAGCAGTAAAACCCTAACTAAGACAGAGACATAAAGAGTAGGGAACATAATGAGTGGGGGACATAAGTGGAGGAACATAATGAGTGGGGGACATAAGAAGGTGGGGTCTGAGCTGAGAGCACTCAGGGTAGGAACTCTGAAATGTATAACAAGTACTCATGAGCAGGGTCTGAGGGAGGCTGGAGGTTGACCTGGGCTTTGGTCTGCAGCCACAGGTCTGTTTCAGTGGAGTCATATGTCTCTTCTGTCAGAAGAGAAATTACCTTTCTTTTGGCAGATTGGAACTGGTTTCACAAGTTCCTGAGGAATGCCGGCCTTTATCTAACCACCAGAAATCTTCCTATAGTTCAGTCTGGGATCATTTCCAGACATCTCAGGTCCAGCCTGAGACCTTGAGACCTAACACAGGCAAGGCAGAGAGTAGTCAGCCAGAGAGGGTGCTGACTGTTGAGAGAATAAAGAACTTGGAGACAATAACTCCCTAATTCCAAGGAGGCCAAAGTAAGATGGGACCCCCCACTTCTAAGGGCACAGCTCCCTCCTCAAAAACTGATAGTGTGCTTCTCACCCCACCCCAAAAGTCAGGGAGAAGCTCGAGGGTAGATAGTTTCAAACTGGTAGTGGCAACCGGGGCTGTGTGCAGTTTCCATGATAGACAGACAGAGTGGGGACCATCCCTAACCAGAAGCTATGAAAACTTCCTCGATTCAGACACTACAGCGCATGAGGTGGGGTTCCTCCCCACACATTGAGGAGCACTGGCTCCTCAGCCGCCACTCATAATGAACCCCAAAGTTGTCCCAATGCATGCTTGGACTTGGGGCACACAGTTACTGAAGACCCCCAAATTTCCCCCACTCCATGGTAGCTACAGTGTAAGTGTTCTGAAGTAAGTGTTTAAAGCTACCTGGGCTAAGAAAGTGGCAGAATGTGGCAGCAGGAAAGGCGTCTCTCTGAGATAG
Organism: Rhabdomys pumilio; assembly: GCA_030674055.1. Lineage (NCBI taxonomy): Eukaryota > Metazoa > Chordata > Mammalia > Rodentia > Muridae > Rhabdomys > Rhabdomys pumilio. The sequence continues at coordinate 8,752,257 of JANHMN010000020.1, read as the reverse complement.
CATATAGGCACCCATCAGGAAACACGACAGCATGCCGCTCTAGAAGGGAAGGTTACTGTAGAGGTTGCGGAAGAGCTGAGGGGAGGAGGCAGCCAAGAAAGACACCCGAGGAGCTACATGGATACTTCTAAGAATGTGGGGTAACAGAGGGGATGAGAATTTGCCTCCAGATAGGCCAAACCTCATCGGAGCTTCAGCAATGCTTTGCAGTCTGATTAGAGGCAACTGCTAGATCTTAAAGCACAGAGAGAATAGGAAAGAGAAAATACAAGCTGAGACAGCCAGTGCCTAGAAATGGCCTGGTACCCGGAGACACACTTCTAGACCTGCAGCTTTGCGTTCCAGCCAAACAACTGAACAAACCGGACAGAACCAGCTGGGAGAGGGCAAAGCAAACAGTATATGTTTGGCCCAGGAAGACCAAGTGTCTCAAAGACCAGACTGAGCTGGCCCCTAGGTACCAAATCAAGACTACATCTGAAGTCATCCTACAATACGGGGCAATAAAAAGAGGCTTGGCAGCTATGTCAGCCCATAGGGAAGGCTGTTAGATCACAAGTTCCTGCCAGAAAAAATACCCATCATGGAAAACTATTCTGAAGTTTTCTACCACCACAATACCTAGAATAATTCCCACTGAGGAATACTTGATCGACAGGAACTTCCTTCGGGGCTAAAATTTCACATTCTGATAGATGGCTCATCTGGCCTCTGTCACAAACACCAAAAGCAAAATACCCTAGAAGTCTGTTTTATAAATCTCAAAATATTTGAAAAACTCTGTAAACAGTCTGGTGCCGTCTATTTCTCAGGCTGCAACTGACATTCTAAGATAATAAAGTGACCGATATGCAGAAATGAAGACAATCTAACCAGGTCCTTGAATCTCTCAATATATTGCTCTATATAAACAATGGACCATAAAGAAATGAGAATTTCCTCAGGAATCTCATCTGGAGAAGGAACAGGCACCAGCTAGAGGGAGAATGTGTCTCCCTGGAAGACCTCACTGTCAGACCACCTGCAGGATGAGACTGGAGGAGGACGAGTGAGTGGAGGGTGGGGCCACACCAGACCTGCTTAGAAGCGCACATTCCTCTATGTAAACTTTAGTCTCACTGCAGGACTGAAGACTGACTTCAGGGTTCCCTAGAGCTCCTAGTCCCTTTTCCAAACATGGACAGTGAACACCCACACCTGAAGTTTCCACTAATTTGACTCTAATTTCTAGTAAGGACGGTGATGGGACCTGCCTCGGGTAACGGGTGTGGCCCCCACTGGACAACAGTCATGGTAAGGACTTCAGTTACAGCATTTTTCATAAACACACAAATTCTGCAAAAGCGCATTCCAGGATGAATGCTCTCCCAGTCTTTTATGAGACCTAGGAACCCTGTTCTAAGCTACTGGAGATTTTACTTAAGGAAGCTGTACATTTGCACTGACGGAGCTTGAGGCTGGACCAGTCAGCGGGAGATGGTCTGGGACCTGATTCCAGTCTAGTAATGCTCCCATATGGAAACCCAGTCAGCTTTATGTTTCCCATAAAGCTGAAATAAACTTCAGAATAATTTTCTGGAATTCTTAGACTTATATGTAAAATGGATTTATTTACTTCGGATTACTCTAAAGAGTCAGTTGTGGCTTCAACTTGTAACCATCCTGTGAAATATGTGTTTTCTTTTAAAAAGGTTTTTTTTTTTTAAATTACATTTATGTATTTTGTGTCTAATCCCAGGGGATGTGACACCTTCTTTTAGCAGCGGGCACTGTACCCACACAGGTGCATGCGAAACACTCTGACACAATAAAACAAATATAAATCTTTTTTTTTTTTTTTTGGTTTTTTCGAGACAGGGTTTCTCTGTGTAGCCCTGGCTGTTCTGGAACTCACTCTGTAGACCAGGCTGGCCTCAAACTCAGAAATCCGCCTGCCTCTGCCTCCCAAGTGCTGGGATTAAAGGCGTGCGCCACCACTGCCCGGCTAACATACTAAATACATAGTAGTCAAGACTTTGCCTGCATCGCCCATGAAAACAAGCACCGATAGAACAAACCAACCATGGAGCCTAGGAACAAGCTCACGAGGTTAACTGATCTTCAACAAGGGAACAAAGCTCCCTTGTAAAATGTTTGTCTAGCTTAAGGCTAGGGGCTGTTACAATGTTTGCTTGGGCTAGACCCTGGGTTCAATCCCCGGGAATGCATGGTTTGTGGCTACTTCGGAAAACAGTCTGGCAGCTTTTTATAAAACTAAATCCATATTGAACACCTGATTCTGCAATGTGCTCTTTGGGGTTATCCAAGCCATCTGCTGACATCCATTCACAGTCCACACAGGATCCAGATGTTTACAGCAGTAAAGCTGAGACTGGGAAGCAACCAAGATGTTCTTCAGCAGGTAAAGAGGAAAAAAAGTAACCCCTGAAAGATATAGATAATGAAATAGTATTTGGTACTAAGACACAAACTACCATGCCAGGAAAGAAAGGAACCTTAAATGTGTAAGACTTAGTTAGAGAAGGAAGCCAGTCTGAAGAGACTCCATACAGCCAGAAATGAGGTGATTTCAACTACATTATATTCCAGAAAAGACAAAGCATACACGTAGGGGAAAGAGATGGCTCAGTGCTCACAAGTACTGGCTGCTCTTATACAGGATCTGGGTTCAGTTCCCAATACCCACACAGCAGTTTACAACCATCTGTAATTCCAGTGTCCAGGGGATCTGACGCAGTCTTCTGGCCTCCACAGGTACCAGGTAGACAAACGGGGCACACACATATATACAGGCAAAATACCCATATACATAAAACATTTATAATTTTAAAAAATACAGGCAATAAGCAGACCAGTGGTTTCCAGAGGCTGGGAAAAGGGTGGGGTTATTATTTATTATCATGTGAGAGAAAAGGAGAGAGAGGGACCTGGTACACACATGTACCATGACACTTGTGCGTGGAGGTCTGAGACAGCTATGGGGAATCAGTTCTCTCCTTTCTCAGGGCTTCCAAGGATCAAACTCAGGCTTGCGTGGCAAGTGTTTTAACCACTGAGCCATCTTACCTTGCTGTTCTGACACTGAGGCGCTGCTGCTGGAATTGCAGACAAGCACACCAGTGTGAGCATCCTGAATTCTGAGATTACAGTGTGAGCTACCACTAGAAGCTACACTTAAGTCAGTTGTCCATGCTGTCTAAAGCAGTGACCAGAGTCAATGTGTCCCCAACCTACAATCCAATGAGGCTGCTACAGCAGAAACAGAAATCCATTCTAAAACTGACTTAGAACCTTTATATGTTTGCAGATGACCAAAAAAAGTCAGAAAAAAAAAAAAAAAAAAAAAAAACCAAGTTTGAGGTCTCACACTTTTTCTTTAAGTTTTCAGCACAGGGTTTCCATGTACGACCTGGCTGTCCTGGAACTTGCTCTGTAGACCAGGCTTGAACTCAGAGATCCACCTGCCTCTGCCTCCCAAACACTGGAATTAAAGGTGTACACCACGACACTTGGCCCATACTTTTTGATTTCAAAATTTATTCTGTCTTAATGGTAATTGAAGCAGTGTATGCCAGTGAGGAAGAGCAGCTAGCCCAGAAATAAACCCTCACCCATTCAGTCAAATGAACTCTGACAAGGGTGATTGTGTTACCCATCAGCTGGCTGAGGTCTTTTCACTCTGTCCAGATAGAAATCATGGCAGACCAGGAGAAACTGCTCAAGGGCTGTTGCTTTGCAGTGTCTGTGTCTCTCAGCATGTAACAGTAGCAAGCTGGAGCAGAAGGAAGGTAGAAACAGCAACAGGTGGCACCCTACCGTTACAGCGCAGATGGGGGTGGGGGTGGGGCTCAGGTAACAGGTCTCTTAGCGCTACAAGCACTCAGCTCCTACACAGGCATTCGGCAGCTGTCACTGCAGTCTCTGAGCAGACTCAGGAATTAGGACACCTCGGCCCTGACAATGGTCGGTGTCAAAGCTCAAGTGGCCTCAGGTGTGGGACTCTTGACCTTACAGGTGCTGGAATTCTTCCAGGAAGCAGAGACTACTCACTGGCTCTATGGCAGTTCACACTTCTGCAGCCTCAGCTCTGTCCTTCTGTTACTTCAACTGCTTTTAAATGTATGGGGGTGGGGTATGCAGGTACCCACAGAGGCCTGAAGAGGGCACTGGATTGCCTGGACATATTGTCACAAGCAGGTTTGAACTGCCTGACATGAGTGCTGGGAATGAAAGCAGAATCGTCTGGAAGAGTAGTAAGTGCTCTCAACCACACTAATCACTGAGTTTTCCGCTCACCCCACACCACTAAAAGAAGACAAGGAGAAGTTGTTGATCGGGCCTCCTGCTGCAGGAGACAGCTTGGGAGGGTATCTTTCTCCCAAGCACAGCCTGCTTACCCCTAACCACAGAAGGGACACATTAGCTCACATCACAGTAGTCCAACTGATAGACCAGGGTCGTCCAGAACTCAACAAAGTCGGTGACAGCAAAAAGTCTCAACTGTTTGAAGTAGTTCTGCCTGAGGCTGAACCTTCAGCAGCCAGTGGCCAGCCCTCCTCACGGTGCACTTTTCTCCAGGCATCCTATCGGGTGCTCAACAGCCAGTGGGGCGTGAGGGTGGTCCAACTGTCTGGTTGGCAGACAGTCCTTCTTCTATTCAAGGCAGCCAGGATTCTACAACAATCCAGGTGGGAAATGATACGCTTGGTCAAAACAGGGTATAAGGAGGAATTTTGATTATACTCTGAGTTATATCCCCCAAGTGAGGCCATAGGATGCTATGACGTGGGATATGAAGGGAAAATATCAGTCACTGTGTTGTCCCACATGAGCCCTGGAGGGAAGACTTCCATGTGAAATGGGGAAGGCCAGGGAGAGCAGTGGGTAAGAGAGCTTGCTGCAAGAACAAGGACCTCAGTGAGGATCTCTCGCCCACCTAAAAATGCTGGGTGTGCCTGTTAAGTGTGAGACAGTTACCGAGGTTCAAAAGGGAGAGCGGTTATGAAAGTGGATCCTGGTGAATATGTTTGAGGACAGCATAGACAGCAGGACCTGAAGTCGGGCGACAAGATGAAGTCACTAAAGGGATGAGACAGCAGAGGAAAACCAAGAGCATGATGTCCCATGGGTCACAAAGAGCTGAGGCCAACTGCTGAGGGATGTTGACTGGACCCAACACGCAGGGATCTTGTTGACATTAGACGTGACCCCCAAATAGGACTTTGTCTGTGTGTATATATGTTTATGTATGTGTTTGTAGTATATTTGTGTGCACGTGTGTAGGGGCCTGCACACATGAGCACACATGTGTAAACCTTCAGAAGCTGACATCGATTGCTTCTCCACTTTGTATTTTGAGACAGGGTCTCTCACTGAACCTGGACTGGAGTGTGTGGATTTGGCTAGTCTGGCTGGCCAGCAAATTCCTGGGAACCTGCTCTACTTCCCCATGGTAGGATTATGAGCCGTCCCCAGTGTGCTCAGATTTTTTTCTTTTTTCTTTTTGAGACAGGGTTTCTCTGTGTAGCCCTGGCTGTCCTGGAACTCACTCTGTAGACCAGGCTAGCCTCAAACTCAGAAATCCGCCTGCCTCTGCCTCCCAAGTGCTGGGATTAAAGGCGTGCGCCACCACTACCTGGCAATTTTTTTTCCTTTTAAAGATTTGTTTATTTAGTTTATGTACATGTTTATTTATTTTTTTTTAATTTTATGTTATTTATTTCCTGCACCTGTCTTCAGACACACCAGAAGAGGGCATCAGATCCCATTACAGATGGTTGTGAGCCACCATGTGGTTGCTAGGAGTTGAACTCAAGACCTCTGGAAGAGCAGCCAATGCTCTTAGCCTCTGAGCCATGTCTCCAGCCCTGTGCTTAGGTTTTTATGAATGCTAGATATCCAAACGTGCACACGTCTGTGCACATGGCGAGTACGTTACTGACAGAACCACTTCCTCAGAACTGAACCTTTATCGTACGTGTCCAATATACTTAGATCTTAATTCTATTCTGTCTGATGAATTGAACGGCACTGACAGCTCAGCACTTCCCGTTACACTTTGTGAGGTGTTTATATTTTCTTAAGCCTTCTTACCTCAAAATGAGTATTATAATCACGCTGAAGAAGCTTTTTAAAAAGGCTTTGGTGGCATAGGCCTGTCTGTAATCCTAGCCCTTTTGGGGGCTGGGACAGGAAGATCAGAGGTGCAAGGCTAACACAGGCTACAGAGATGAGTTCAGGGCCAATATGGGCAACTTAGTGAGACCCTAGGTCAAAACAGAAAGAGGGCATGGGGTGTAACACAGTGGTAGAGAACTTGCCATTGCACAGGTTCAATTCCCAGTACTAGGCAGGGAAAGGCCACAGTTAGTGTTTCCACTTAACAGGACGATTGTGCTTTAATTAGCTGCAGAGGAAAAGACTGAGGAGCTGAGAGGATAGTCCAATGGTTAGAGCTCTGGCTATTCTTCCGGAGGACCCAGGTTTGGTTCCTAACACCTACTTTACGGTTCATAACTGCCAGTTAACTAGAGCTTCAAGGGATCCGATGCTGTCTTCTGGTCGCCACAGGCACTGGGCACCCACATGGTACCCACAAACACAAATAATCAAAACACCCTCTCTGGCACTTCACGCCCCATCTCTGGCCACACCTGTGTGGTCTGCAGTGGTAGTATGCTGCCCGCTCCCACTCGGATGCTGGCATTCTCTGCAAACTGCTCTTCTCATCCCCTTTCTAAAAAATATTTTTATTTGTTTTTATATGGCAGCACAAAGCTTGTGGGAGTGGCCAACCAGCATCAGATTCAATTTAAGGCCCACTCCACAAGGGAACCCATACTTGACCCTGCTTGGGTGACCAAGAAGCAGAGACTAAATAGCCGAAGGATCTAGAGGAAAACCAAATACAGTTCTATTGAACTTTAGTTTAGCAGCCAAGGGAACATAGCAATAAAATGACTCCTAGTGAGAGTCTCCTATAATCCGTCCCTCGCTCAGCCATCATCAGAGAAGCCTCCTCCTACAGTGGATGGGAACAGATACAGGGACCCACAGCCAGACAACATGCAGGGAGAGAGAGACCCCGGATCACCGGCCTTAAACAGTGTCTCCATCAAATCCCTCCCGCACAGGGAACCGTACCAAAGAGGAAGTGAAAGGGCATTAGAGACAGAGGAGAGGGAGGAGGACACCAAGGAAACCCAGGCTCCTAAACACAGCAGGACCGAAACACACACATGAACTCACAGAGAGCAGGGCGGCATGCACAGGGCATGCACGGGTCTGGTGCAGACCCGGAGCTGGAAAGGAGACGTGGCCTGGAAAGAGCTGAAAGGAGAAGTAAACATATACCCCATCCCTGACTCAGAAGCTATCTCCAGTGATAACCATTCGCAAGTGAAAACTTACTGTTCTCCAAGGAAGTCTCAACTGGGAAGAAAACAGTTTCCTTGTCTCATAACGTTGTATCGGGGCTTTGTCATCCCCCCACCCTCCTCCACTCTCTAACTTATTTCTTATATTTTATTTTTATTTATTTATTTACCTGGCAGGTCCCTTGCATATATATCACGGCTTCCAGTATTGTGTTTTTATGGGATTACTGAGGGGGTAAGTGAGTGCCTCGGTGGCTCTGTTTCTTGTGCCTTTTCTCAGGCTCCCTTCTTTATGTCTGCTTTGCCCTTTTCTGATTTGTTTCCGTTGTATTTTATTATTATCTCTTGGATGCCTGTTTGTTTTCTAACAAGAGACTGAAAGGGAAAGGAGGAGGGAAGGATCTGGGAGGAGTAGAGGGAGGGGAGACCATAGGCAGAATATATTGTTTTTGCTTTTAAAATCTACTTTCAGTCAAGGGAGGGGGGAAGACTGCTTTCAATTGCCACTAGGTACAGAGCAGGGGGCTCTGGAGTGGCATTCTTTGGAACTTTTGAATCCCAGCTGTTGCACTGGTCTTGAGAACAAAGTGCCCTAGTCACATTCCTTCTAGAATCGTCTCTCATACTAAGCAACTGCTGTGACTTTCCCCTCAGCCTTTCTCTGTCATGGCATTTACTGCTGAGTTTTCAAACATTAAAAAAAAAAAATCATCTTTTCTTTTTATCTTAACTATCACATTAAGGATAGTTACCCACATAAAAGCTCAAGAAGATTCCACCTAGAAATAATTTACCACAGCAGGGCGGTGATGGTGCACACCTTTAGTCCCGGCACTCAGGAGGCAGAGGCAGGCTGATCTGTGAGTTCCAGGCCAGCTTGGTCTACATAGTGAGTTCCAGGACAGCCAGGGCTACATAGTGAGACCCTGTCTGAAAAAAATAACTTCAAAAAGTAAAATAAAATAAAAATTATCCTGTTTGGTGATGGTACACACCCTTAATCCAAACAGCCAGGACTACACAGCAAAACCTACCTTGAAAAAAAAAATTAAAATTAAAATCCATTCTATTAAAGGCAGGTGATATGGTAACCTACACCTCTCTGACTGAAGCTGAAGATCAAGTCTCCCATTACCATTACAACAAGGATAGCAAAATAGCAAACCGGCAAAGGCAGAAACACTGGACACCGGGAGCCACTTCCCAATACAACAGCAGACCCTCCCAAGGGAGCCCTAGTCAGTGGAAGGCCATCAGTCTGGGCAAGGGTTGAGATCTGCTGATTGTGGGAAACCATTTGCAATTCAGATCACAGGTAAAATCTCACAGCACACAAGCACCGGCATCCACTGAGCCTCAAACACTACAGATCCTGTGCCAAACCTTCCCTCCACTCACACCGTATCTTGGCTCCACTGAACACCAATGAGAACTCAGATAAGGACCTAGATCTGGGTCAGGCATTCTGTTTATTGCAGATGAGAGCCGCAGGACTCTCAGGACACCAGACGCAGGTGCAGCTCTTACCTTGACCATGAATGTGAAGTCTGTTAGGGCAGGAGAGTAGACGGCCCCACCAGCACATGGGCCCATGATCAGAGAAATCTGAGGGATGACTCCGGACGCTGTGACATTCCTCTGCCAACACAGAAAAACAAAGAATCTGGTTACAGAAGTACTCACATAGTTATCTGCAGGAAGATAAAAGCAACAATAAAATCGAGTTTTGCTTTTGCTTCCACAGAAATCTCTATGCAGGAGGCAAAAGATCTAATCAGGAAAGTGCTTCCAAAGCTATGTGTGCTACTTGTTCCCGTAATGGAGGTGTGGTTTACGGGTCACTTTCTGAAACAAACAGTGTCCCTTGTCTTGACAGCAGTTCCTCAATGTGACCACCATGGTGTGAGCTATAGGTCCAAACACTATTAGGTCTAGCACAAAGCCACCAGGGAGATGAAGCCTGTACCCTGCTTGGTGGTGGCCCTGACCTCCATGCTGAGATCCAGCACACCCGCCACAGAAGCTCTCAGAAACTGGGAAATGAGGCCACCAAGGCAAGTGCCACATAAATGGTCTTTAGCATCTGCTCATCCTCAGGCAAGGCTTGGTAGCTGTGAGGGGAAAGACTACACAGTGGGTTTGTGTGGGCAAAGGTATTATGAAGAGAGTAAAGCCTCGAGCCCTAGGAAAACAGAATTTGGGGCTCAAGGGCTCATGTAAGGTGATGGATGGGCCAATCACTTCTTGCTTTACCCCTCTCCCCTTCTCCTTTACCCTTAGCTAAGAAAAGTAGGGCCTGCTTGGTACTGAACCCAGTCTCTATAAACCATAGGATACAGCTCATCACAGCACAAAAGCCATCTCTACTCAGAAAAAAATAACACATAAGTTGGGGGACATCCAGTTATGACAGAACCAAGTTTGGAAAATTCTAGAAAAACAAAACAAAGACTATAAAACTGGGAGAAACTGTCAGTAACAAGTATTCAAGGCTCTAAAAATGAACTACCTGTGAATAAAATATTTGTGCATAAATAAACTGCTGAGCAAGTCAAAAATGGCGGCTCACGTTTATAACACTAGTACTTGGGAAGCTGAGGCAGGAGGATTATGCTACAAGTTCTAGGTCATTCAAGGCCAGCTTGGGCTACATAGTGAATCCAAGGATAGTCTGGTTTACATTCTAAGACCCTATCACCAAAAGAAATAAAAAGAAAAAAATAATAAAAGCTAAACACCAAAGAAGGTTAAGATACCTGAGAGTCTAGTGTTTTCAGTTAAAGTTTTCCACCAGTCTAATACCAGCTCTGGATGTCTCTTGAGGTGAAAGGAAATGATACCAGACAGCAACTTAAATCCTCAAGAAGCAATTAAGATCACGAACAATGGATAACCTGTGATTAAAGACCAAATGCTGACGGCTGGGAAGACGGCTCAGTGGATAACTGCAAACATGAGAACCTGAGTTTAGATTTCCAGGACCCAAAGTCAGACAGAGGCACTTGCAGGTCCGTGGACCCAGCACTTCTATAGCAAGATGAGCGGCAGAGGCAGGAGAATTCCCACAAGCTCATGGGCTAGCTAGTTGGAATACACAGAAGGAATAAATAAGATACACTGTCTCAAACAAGGTGGCAGGCAAGGACTGACACCTGGAGCTGTGTTCTGACCTCCACAGGTCACTGTACATATCCACAGCTGTACACATACATACACATATATATAAACATATCGCATAAAACTCCCTTTTCTTAATTTGGGGCTGGAGCAATGGCTTGTCAGTTAGAAGCATTTATTGAATTCAGATCACAGTACCTACCTACATCGGGAGACACACAAACAGCCTATGAGTCCAGCTCCTGAGGATCCTGAACCATCTTCTGGCCTCCACAGGCCAGAAACACACATGTATATACACACATGTATATACACACATAAACACATGCACACACACATACACGTACATAAAAATAAGTAAATGTACCCAGGCAGTGGTGGTGCACGCCTTTAATCCCAGCACTTGGGAGGCAGAGGCAGGCAGATTTCTGAGTTCGAGACCAGCCTGGTCTACAGAGTGAGTTCCAGGACAGCCAGGGCTACACAGAGAAACCCTGTCTCGAAAAACCAAAAAAAAAAAAAAAAAAAAAAAGGAGTTTGAAGTCAATGTAGGCAATATAACAAGGCCCTGTTCTCACTTCCCACAACCCAACCCCAGAAAAAAAAAAAATAGAAGAAAAAAGAAAGAAAAAACCATGGAGAAAATTTTAAAGTATACTAAAAGTATTTAACATAAGAGCTATGGGCTTGGGGTAGGGTTCTCTTGTTGGTATAAAATTGGTTTTGTTTTGTTTTGTTTTGTTTTGTTTTGTTTTGTTTTGTTTTGTTTTGTTTTGTTTTGTTTTAGATGGAATCTACACTATGTTACCCAGGTCAGTCTCAAACTCATGGCTCAAGTGATTTCCTAACTAGTTGGAAATGATGGTAGGCACCCCAGCACCCAGGCTAACAGGATATAGCCATGTGATATCACAGAAGACAGATGAGACAGCTTTAGGAAACCAGAAAATAACTTCAGCCACTGGACTGTCGGAAGCACCTTTCAGGAACCCTGGAGTCTAGTCAAACTCTTTTGGGATCAACGAGGATGAGGTCCTTGTTGCCCCTCTTTGGTGCCAGCTAGCCACTGTAGGTGCATGCTTGTCATGTCTAGGGAAAGATAACAGTGGGTCATGTGGAATTCAAGAGCATGATGTCCCATGGGTCACAAAGAGCTGAGGCCAACTGCTGAATAAGCCTCTAAGTCACACCCTTAAGTCATGCCCTTAGGTCTTATCTCTAAATCATACCTTAAGTTATGCCCTTAAGTCTAAATCACACCTTTATGTCTCACACACCCAAGGGAAGATCCTGGGTATCTAACACAAGATGTTATCAGAGTGTGCTCAGCTGTTGTGGCTATTGTAATCAAGTCTCTTATCAGGGTATAAGGCTCAAGATGGCTGCATGGATGATAGCCGCCTTCTGTCGGCTCCCCACACCTTACCAGATAGAATACTACAAATTTCCACTATTCAGCAACAAATTATGAATCATAAGACAGGCAAATGGATATAGCTATTCACAGGAAAAACACAATCTGAGGGAAAGCAAACCTGAGGAAGCCCTGTTAGCCTACAGGTGATTCTACTAGGCTCCTCCCATGTACCCAGCAACCACTTATGTTATCACCTTCCACCACCATGTGTGCCAGGGGTGTGTGTGTGTGTGTGTGTGTGCACATGCGTGACCTCCATATTCTCTCTCTTCTCTCCTCTGCACACCCCTCTTCTTTATCCTCATGGCTCTGCCCCATCTGTCTGCCTATCTACATGTCTGCCTCTACCCTTCTTCCAGGTCCTCACTCCTCTCCCTTCCCCCCAATAAACCCCCTTATATCAGATTGCTGCATGGTGTGATTTCTCAGGGGCACACCTTGGCGTGGGTCTGCCAGGCATCGTATTTCATAACAAGCCCACACATTGACATTGTTAGTCATAGATGCTACAGCAGCTGTCCTAAATATGTTTGGTGGATGAAATAATAATAAACGTGGAAAAAGAACTTAGGGAAATCAAGAAAAACACTGAACCAAACAGGGATATCATGAACAGAAATCATAGAAAGCAAACAAGCAGAAACCGTGGGTGGTAAATGACATGAAATCATTATTCATCAAATGATTCCTAGAAGGTTCGCTGGTAGATTTAATCACAGGAAACAATGGGTGAGGGAACCTGAAGTTACCATGCTGAGGAAAGGAAAACATGAGCAAAGCCTGAGGAACCTGTGGGAAGCCATCAGGCACCAATGTGCCTACCACAGGAACCCAGGAGAAACAGAAAGGGGTCACTCCAATACTAGAAGAAATATAACCCCAAACTTCCCAGATTTGATGAAAGGCACAAATGTTCACATTTAAGAAGCTCAACAAACTCTAAAGAAGGGTGAGCTCGATGACATCACACTGTGACCCGAATGACATCACACTGTGGCCCATTACAATCAAACTATGAACCTCCAGCCCAGGAAGGAACCAGAAAGCAGCAGGGCAGAACGACTTCCCTCTAACAAAGGGATCCCAGTAAGATAAACCATCAAGCCCAGGAGGCAGCAGGACATAGTTCAAGTGCTTGATGAAAAACCTGTCAGCCAAGAATTCAACAACCAGCAAAGCCAAACTTCAAGGAAGGAAGAGGAGACATTTCCAGATAACAAAGGCTGAGGGAGGTCACTGGCAGCTGAGACATAGAAGAAACACAAAAGCAGTTCTTTGGTCTGAAATAAAAGGACACTAGACAGCTACATGAAGCCATGAGAAAAGAGACACTAGTAAATCCCTTCAGCTTGTGACGTAGCATTCCTGCAATCTGTAATTGTTTGTACTTGTCTTTTAAATCTGTCAATAGAGACATCACGTGTAAAGATGGGCGCTTCAGTGATGGCGACATACAGAAGCACCATGTCCCAGCTTCTATCCCAGCAGTCCTTTAGTGGAAGGAGAGAATGAATTCTCATAAGTTGTTGTCTCCATGCACACACACACACACACACACACACACACACAAAGTAAAACTAAAAAGCTGTAAAAGGAGGCTCTGTGGTTAGGAGCACCTGCTGCTCTTCCAGGGAACCTAAGTGTAATTCCAGTACCTAGCTCATACACCTGCCACTAACTCCAGCTCTAGGAGAACTAGTGCCCTCTTCTGGCTTTCAACAGACATGTGTACACATGTGGCATGCGATCACGTACACAGACATGCATGCAAATGCACATGCATGCACATGCACATACACGCACATGCGAGTACACACAAAAATTAAAACTTTTTAAAAGTTAGAAAAATTCAGGCACCAAAAATCCATCTAAGAGACTAATAGACTGGACTTTAAAAAGATAACATACATGCTGTTTATAGTTTATTTTAGACAAAAGGTCACAAAAAAAGTTGAGAATAAGAGATTTTTTTTTTTTTAAATTTCCATGAGAAGAAACTATAGAGCCATGGTGGCTGCGTTATCAGACAAAGTAACTTTTTTAAAGTTACAAAATACTAAGCCATCATGTATGAGCTGGGCAGAGTGGTACATGTCTTTAATCCCAGCACTTGAGAAGTAGAGATAGGAGAAGCTAACCTGGTCTACACAGTAAGTTCCAGAATAGCCAGAGCTACATAGAGAACCCCTCAAAAGCCGGGCGGTGGTGGCGCACGCCTTTAATCCCAGCACTTGGGAGGCAGAGGCAGGCGGATTTCTGAGTTCGAGGCCAGCCTGGTCTACAGAGTGAGTTCCAGGACAGCCAGGGCTACACAGAGAAACCCTGTCTCGAAAAACCAAAAAAAAAAAAAAAAAAAAAAAAAAAGAGAACCCCTCAAAAAAACCAAACAAAGTTATCATGTATGTCCAATACACATAGAAAATATAAGAATTATAAAAATTTATACCAAAGGTTGAGAAAGGCAACTCATCAGGAAAAGGTCTTGCCACTGTGCAAGAAGACTTGGGACTCACATGGTAGAAGGAGAGACTCAACCACTGAAAGTTGTCCTAGACCACAACATGCCCCGTGACATGTACCCAAGCAAGTGCAACACAACAAAATAAATATAATTTTTTTTAAAAAAATCTATAATATTGAAAAATCAAGAAAAGTTAAAATATCTACAACTAACATAGCCCTCAAATTGATAAATCAGAAAAAGCCTTAAAACGTAAGAACCAAAACCCTGACAGACATGAAGGGGGAGATAATCAGGTATGTGATGATAATCAGGGGTGCCTCTCCTAATAATGGTTAGCCGATTGATAGTAACTAGTGAATTGACCACTATAAAACAATACATAATAAACTCTACAAGAGTCCATCGAACAGACGGCACATTCTGAAGCTGGGCAGGGTGGCTCGTGCCTGAAAGCCCAGTATTTGGGAGACTGAGGTAGGAAGCTAAGTTCAGAGCCTGTCCTAGCTGAATCTGTGACCCATGCAAGCACTTGGATAGCAGGTTCAGAGCCCCAGGTAATTATTCTACAACTGCAGAAACGTACAATGTTTAACGCACTGAACTGCATGTCACCATGGATGGATTTTTCCTAGATAGATAGGTAGGTAAGTAGATAGATAGATAGATAGATAGATAGATAGATAGATAGATAGATAGAAAAGAAAGAGAAAAAGAAAACATTTCCAAGTTCTTTCTCCTCATGAATAACCTTGAACTACTTATCCAACAACTGGCCCTCTCTGAAGAACAAAGAGCAGGCGTTGCAGCCCATTTGGCCAGTCATTCAACCTTCATCCCACCCACGATGGCTGGCAGTGACACAGGAGACACTTTGGAGGGAGGATGGGGCAGTGGACAATGTGGGGAGACAGGCACCAGCACACACTTACAGAGGCAACTCTGCTAATAGGTTGCTCACCAGGAAGATGTCTGCGTAGCCAGCCAAGGACTCCACCCCCTCCTGGATTCTGGCGCCCCCGGAGTCATTGAGCCCGATCACTGGAGCCCCCACTGTTATGGCCTGGTCCATGATCTAAAACGGTATAGAAAATCTTATGAGACCTCTGCTCTGGTTACCAAAAACAGCAATGACAAAACCCCTTGCTGGGCTAAGGATATGGCTTAGGTCTTGGTGGGCGGTGTCACCAGACCAAGGGGACACAGCCTGTGCCCTGACAGGCCAAGTCCAGCTGCCCATCCTCACTAGCCCATTAAAGGAGTCAAATGGTTAGTGAAAAGCAGAAAAGGGAGATTCATTCAGTGTGGCCACATAGGGAAGAAGGACAAAGGAATCCTGAATCCACCAACTCTAAGTCCATCTTCAGGGGTCCTGGCAATTCTACAGGGTATGCATCACTGAACCATCCAGCAAGATATGGCTCCCACCCCCCAAGCCCCCACCCAGCTCCTAGTCTTTCCTACAAGGTCATCTGATGAGCTGTAAATCTTTCTCCAGTATCATGGGATATCCACAAGAGAAGACTGCTGGGACATGGGTTTAAGCCTACAGAAAGTCTTTATTAGCTGGCTGTCAACTATACTGGGTGTTCAGGATCCCAGTGTAGCCCTGAGTACAAAAGAAAACATGTTCTGGGTTGACACACTTCAGTTAACAACATTTAGCCAGAAGCTGAACTACAAAAGCCAAAAAGCAAGATTAGTACATTTAGAGACTTTTCCAGTACTATGGTCTTTGATAGATTAGGTCTGTTTTCATTTTTTGTCAGGTGGTGCTGTCATGTGCTGAGTTTTACAGCCTGAATGGCACTTCCATCATGGAATTAGTTGTGCTAAGATCTGAGGCCTGTTATGCCAGGAGACAAATTCTTCCTCTGGATGCCACCAGGGTTTCAGCCATTTCTCTCCCAGTTAGGACATTCATAGGAAGTTTACATTTCTTGCAGCCCATTCTTTAAACAGTCCAGTAGCCAAAGAGGAGCACATGGGTGTCTCTTTTTTAATAGCAGCTGGTTAACCTTCCTAAGGCTGAGACCCTTTAATACAGTTCCTCATGTTGTAGTGACCCCCAACCATACAGTTATTTCATTGCTACTTTATAACTGTAATTTTGCTATGGTTATAAATATAATATAAATATCTGATATACAGGATGTTTCCTATGTAACCCCTATGAAATGGTTATTTAACAAAAGAAATCACAGCAGAACCTCTTCTTTAGAACATTCATCCCCGTCAGCCAGGCCAGTCACACAACCAATTAGCACACATGCCTGGTGGGACCCAAGTTAGATTGCCAAAAGCCCACTGTTAGGCAAGAACTAGCTTCCAGAGTTGTTCCTATACACATACAAGCCAACACACACACCTCATACACTTACTTGTTTTCTGTCTGGCTCTCATATGAGTGTGTGAAGAAAAGCATGGTGTTTTCTGGAAAACATTCTCCCTGCACTTTTCCAAACAGGAAGTAGTCAGTACCTTGAATTCAACTCTCACAATGCCTGGATACCTCATGGAAGATAAAGGACCAGCTACATAGCAAAGCCACAGGTTTTCCATTGTTAGAAGATAAGAGGCTCTGAGTGCTAATCTAGAGCTATGACTCTCTTCCATGGCCAACATTCCCAGTGACTCCTAAGAAACAACTGGTGGCAGACAGATGGCAGATGTCTGTTTATGAAGGTGCACACTGGCCTACATATTACCCTGAGGCCAGGCCCACCATGACAGATTTTCCTCCTGGGTCAACAGTTCTGGCAGCGTCATGTGTAGCATCCCATTGATGGTTAGTGAAGCACATTTACTTCATTATGTCATGTAACCATGACAACTGAAGCGGTAAAAAAGAAAAACCAGGAACGTTTAAAGGTAACTAGCTAGCCTGGCCATGAAGGTGCATGTCTTTAATCCCAGCACTCGGAAGGAAGAGGCAGAGGCAGAGGCAGAGGCAGGCAGATCTCTGAGTTCAAGGGCAGCCTGGTTTATGGAGCAAGTTCCAGGACAACCAGGGCTACACAAAGAAACTCTGTCTCAAAAAACAAAAATAAAAATTAAAAAAAAAAAAGGGAATTGGGTAAAGGTCCCTAGGGTAACACGTGTCTAAAATCCAGGCAGCTCCATTACAGATTACAGAGGGAAACTTACCCAGCTATTACTAATTCAATGTTACTTCCGAAATTCTCTAAACACTAGCAATGCCACCATTTCTCTTCAGATCATCTCAGTCTAGTATGCTGTATCTGGGGAGCTTTTCTTGTTTGGTTGGCTGCTTGAGGTTCTGTTTGTGTTTCTTCTTCAGCAGAATTCAGAATTGACTCTAAGGTCTGCTCACATTAGGCACGTATCCTATCACAGAACTCTAAGCCCAGTCCTCCAGAGTGTTTTTAAACCTTCATGCAGGGGTTGAAGAGATGGCTTAGTGGTTAAAAGCAGTTGCTCTTGCAAAAGACCCTAATTCAGTTCCTAGAAACCACAGGGCAGCACATAACCATCTGAACTCCAGTTCTAGTGGATGCAACACCCTCTTCTGGCCTCTGCAGGCACCAGGCACACACAGTACACAGACATACATATAGGCAAAAATAAGCAAATCCTTTTTATAAAAGAAAACACTACCATTATACAATCTTTGTGCTGCTCTTCGAATTTTAGTGCCTGGACTCTGCCTAGATTTTTTTCTTGGGATTCCCAGAATCTCAGGGTGGCTGTGAATGCATACATGATCTATAAACTTGGGTTATAAAAAGTTTCTATTTTCACCTGTTAGGAACTCTAGATAGTGTCCAACGCTTCCTTTACTTATGAACTCACACCTGT
Organism: Rhabdomys pumilio; assembly: GCA_030674055.1. Lineage (NCBI taxonomy): Eukaryota > Metazoa > Chordata > Mammalia > Rodentia > Muridae > Rhabdomys > Rhabdomys pumilio. The sequence goes on along the minus strand of JANHMN010000020.1, from coordinate 8,734,067 downwards.
GCCTTTGCCATTATTAGAAACCAGACGCTTCTGCTACATTAAAATTGCTGAGCTCCAGAAATGTTTTCACTTGAGCCTTGTTTCAATTATACCAGTTAAAAGGTTCACTGCTAAGTCTTGTTATTTAATGCACTAACAAGTACATATATTACTGAGCCAGACATAGTGGTACATACCTTAAATCTCAGCACTCTGGAGGCAAAAACAGATAGACTAAAGTGGGTTTGACCTAATGCTGCTTGTGTTATAATGTTAATTTTGGTCCCCAAAACTGCTTATACGAGTGTCTGGGAACCTTGCCCTCAGTTGGCTCTGATTAGTAAATAAAGATGCCAACGGCTAATGGCTGGGCAGGACAGACAGAGGCAGGACTTTTAGGATTCCCAGGCTGGGGAGAGAGAAGAGAGGAAGAAGAGAATCAGGCTAGGACAGGCTAGCCATGTAAGAATTCAAGGAAGTCGCTCTAGTGGCCCATTCCCCGACTGGGTCTGGAGTAGTAGGATGTTAACTCCGGAATACTGGAGGGGAGTGTTTGCTAGCCTCAGGAAGGATTAGAAGTACTAGCAAAGGCATATCAAAATTAACTGGTGTGTGTGTGTGTGTGTGTGTGTGTGTGTGTGTGTGTGTCTGTCTGTCTGTCTGTTTG
>JANHMN010000020.1:8705921-8730921 GCA_030674055.1 Rhabdomys pumilio | reverse complement strand
AAATTAATAAATAAATCTTTTTAAAAAAAAGACTACATATGAATACAAAAAAAAAAAAAAAAGAAAAGAAAATCTGTCATGTGCCCCAAACTCTAAGCAAGATTTCATTTCCCCAAATTGTTTTCTTTCACATATTTTGTTCTTGGCTCTGCCTTGGAGGTGAGCTTCATTTCCTGAAGTTTAGACATACCTGACTGAAGACATAAACCAATCGTCCATTGATTCGGCCCCGTCCAGTGACCACGCTATCTCCAGGAAACTACCAGAGAAATGGAAAAATAAAAGTTTAAAAAAGAAAAAAACCCAAATTCTTCTTTTTTGAGACAGGGTTTCTTCGTGAATCCTAGCTATCCTGGAACTAGCACTGTGCACCAGGCTGATCTCAAACTCACGGAGATCTACCTGCCTCTCCCACATGCTGGGATTTAAGGCATGTGCCACCACTGCCAGGCCCAAATACTTCTTATAGTCAAGTTGGCATCATGCCTTAATGAAAAACAAAATGCCAAATTCTCTGAAGATGGTTCAAACTAAAAACCAAAGTTTGATTTAGTCCCCAGCACACCAAAATAAATAAATAAATAATTTGAAAGAAAGGCAAAATAATTATAAGAGAGTCACCCAGCCATTTACTCTTGAGATGAACACATAAGGAGACAGCAGAGCTAGGCATGGTGGCACACGCCTGGAATCCCAGCAAAAACTAAGGAGGGAGAATCATTACAAGCCTGAGGCCAGCCTTAGCCACACAGTAACATCCTGAGAGAAAGAGAGAGAGGGAGAGAAAGGGGAGAGAGAGGGAGAGAGGGAAAGGAAGAGAGAGGGAGAATGGGGGAGAGAGAGAGAGAGAGAGAGAGAGAGAGAACTGTATAGCACTTCTTCCAAAGTCACATATCCCTACCCAAACTCACCCTTTTTCATAGAAACTCCAGCATCAGTGTGTCCATAATGACTCAGATAGAGCCTGCCAAGTTTACATCTTTGGTCACAGACAACAGATATGCAGAAAGCTGGACTAAAAGTTAATCCAAAGAGCTCCATGCACCCATGAAAAGCAATCTGGTTTTACTGACCTCAAAGACTCAGAGGTGCTGGGTGTACGTGATGTATGTCTGTGATTCCACTCAGGAGGCTAAGGCCAAGAGGTTCATGAGTTCAAGGCTAGCCTGGGCTATGTAAAGCTCTAAGAGGCAGTCTGTGTGATATAGGCAGACAAATTGAAAAAAATAAAAACACCTAAACATAGGCTCAAACTTAAGAAGTATCAAAAGCAACAACTAGCCTGCATTTAGGTGAAGGCCTGGTTCTTGGAACCCATCTGAATGATACTCCCATGATTCTCCTTCCAAACTTATCATTCTGTATGATGAGGAATGAAACCTGCAACCTGAGCCTTGGAAACTGAACCTGAGTTACACTGCCCAGAATAAACAGCCACCCAAAGTCATCTGCAGACAAAGAGGAAGCTAGGAGAGAACCTGAAGCCCCCCCATCCCCACCCAGTACTTCTCCAGTGGGTCTGAGATTAAAGTTATATGGGCTCTTTGCTCTGGTGGGAAGGCTAGGAAATCACAGGAAGTGTTCACACCACCACTGGAACAGATAAAGATACCTTATTCTTATCAGCAGCCATTCCAAAGTCGGCACATCTGTGTTCCACAAACATGTCGCTCTCCACGAAGCTGCCAGGATCCAGCAGGAGATTGATTCGCTCCCTGGCTGTTAGCTTTCCCTAGAACACAGGGATCCATTGGTGATGTCTGATGTCACCACAGACCAAGTTAACAAGCAGGTAAGATGTGCTGGCAGGACAGCCTGGGGCACAGGTATTTTGTTTTTTGTATTTTGTTTTTTGTTTTTTTTTTTGTGAATGCCTACAATCCCAGAGCTGGGGGATGGGGTTAGAAGCAGGGGGATCAGAAGCCCAGCAAGGCCAACCTGGGCTGCATGAGATTCTAACTCAAAAACTGAATACTCCTTTCAGATGAAGTTGAATCCTCAATCTACCAAGAGTCTCCATGTCATAGGCTCCCAAAACCTCAAATCTGTAAAGTCCTTGGCCTGCCGTGTCAAGAAAGCAACACAAATACACATTAACAAACAAGAAAAAAATTTTTTTAATTTTAAATTAGTTATTCTAAGAAAATAGTGAAAGCCAATGAGGTTATGGAAAACAAATTTACTTTCAGTCTAACAACTATTTGGATAGATAGATAGATAGATAGATAGATAGATAGATAGATAGATTAACAACTATGCAGATAGATAGATGATAGATAGACAGATTGATAAATTATCTAACTATGCAGATAGATGATAGATAGACAGATTGATAAATTATCTAACAACTATGTAGAAAGATAAATAGATTGATAAATTACCTAACAACTATGCAGAAAGATAGATAGATAGATAGATAGATAGATAGATAGATAGATAGATAGATAAATTTTAAAATATTCATACTTTCTGATCCTCCTTTAGGACATCTGAGTCACCGACATAATGAAAAACTTAATTTACTTAAAGGGAACACAAACCAGCCTCCCATTAAATAAGCTCTGACAGGAGAAAACAGCTCCAAAGGCCTTAATCTAAGAGCATCAGGACCTGCCTAGGGAGGAACAGGCAACTGAGCAAGGGTCCTGTCCCAAGAGAGGTCAGGGGAACAGCACCAGGCTTTCCCAGGAAACTTCATAGCCCTTCAGCAGGACCCGAAGGCAGAGAGGGCTTATGGCTCACTGCAAACCTTTCGACCACATTTACATCCTAAGTGTCAAGAGGAATAGTTATCCTTGAGGGTTTTCAAACATAACTCAGGACATCTGAATCAATATTTGACCTAGACTTAAGACCCAGATTTTCACACATTTGCATAGGACTTCTGTGCCCTTCGCAGCGAGCACTTCCCTGAACCTTCCTGTTAATTCATCCAGCTCTTCTGTCTGGACTCACACATGAGTCAAGGACACACTGGGCAAGTCTGGCTTCAAGTCTAGGGTCACCTCTTCCAGTTTTTTTTTTTTTTTTTTTTTTCCCTGCTGCTAAATGACCTCCCCAGAAGAAACTCAAATGTGATTTCTAAAAATCCAAGCAGTGATTTAGTACCTCGGCTGTTCACAGCAGAGTAGCCTGCGAGTTTATAGAAAGTCCACCTGCTTCCTACGAAGCAGATGGATACAGGAATCTCTCAAAAGGCGGACCTGACTTCCTCGGGCACAGGTGTCACAAGTCCCCTGCATGCACGGAGACCCCACCCCAAGTTAATGTGAACTTAAACAAGTTTTTTTGTTTTTCTTTCTAATACTTCGTGCCTCGGTTTTGCTGCTTCCACCGTGGAGGGGGGATGGGGGGCGGGGGGGAGACCTGCCATAAACTCCTTCAGGCAGCGGGAGAACAATTCGGTCTTTTAAATTCAGAACCTGTGGCCGAATAGTGAAGCAATCTTATTCTAACAAGGTGTGGTAGGCATTATTCTGGTTAAGATGCTTTCTAAGATCAGCTTTCCCAAAAGTTCACAGCTGCTAAGTGGAGCGCAGCTGGAGACAGGTCACATCCAACCATCCGACCAATGCCCACCATCACCGCCTGGGGACCTCCCTAAGTGTGCAGGTGCTCGTCCTTGTCTCCTGACACCCTAGGGGGCTCTAGGTTCTCCAGGTGAAAGTTCTCGCCACGCCCCTCCCATACACCGCGCCTATTGGCTGGGAGGCTCCGCCGCCGTGAGCCCGGCGCGATGTGATAGGTCGCGAGCGAAGGGGCAGAACGCGCTGGCGCCCGGCACTTACTCGCTTGTGCTGCGCGTCGATGCGGCGCTGGCCTCCTCCCAGCAGCGCGGCATGGCGCTTGTTGTCGATGCGCTCATTCACTGACACCGGCTGGCTGCAAAGGCTGCGGATCGTGGTGCCGAGGCCACAATTCAGAACGCTGAGCCTCGCTCCAGCCGCCACGGCCCGAATCCGAACCGCCGCCGCCATTTTTTTTCCACTCTGCCAGCTTGCACACACCGCACCTCAGGACGCATGCGCAGAGAGCATAGCCATAGAGGGTCTGCGCCTGCGCATCGTCGCAAGAACCAAAGTTCCTAGCAGTCACTGGCTTGTGTTCAGATTCAAGGCGGTCCTTTAGGGGTGTGCTAGGAAATACCTACCTCTCAGATCTGTGCCTGGGTGGCTGCACAGAACAAGGACTTCATTCCTTGCTCTGCGTTAGCCATCTAAACCCAAGACTTCGTCGACCCACTTCCCCCAAAAATGAATAGATAATGGACTCTAACCAACTTTTACCAAATGCTGTACCGGGTTTTGCTCTTACAGCTTAGCCTTGACATAATTTATATCCAGATTTCACAGATGAGATACACAAGAACAGAAGTAGGTTTGTATGGAGTCAAAGACTGGAATGTTTTGTGAGCTAAGTATCGAGCTCCAGAGAGGGTCTCTTAAAGGGGAGAAGAGCTGGGGACCTACTTGGCTCAGTGGTTCTTTAACCGCCTTTGCCAACATGAGTATGAGAACCAAAGTTGGGGTTCCCAAACTCAGGAAAGCAAGACTAATGAGTGTCTGCACTGAGAGGTTGCCTAGGTGAGAGAGCAGACAGAAATAAAAGAATCCCAGGAAGCTCACGGACCAGCCAGCCTGGCAGCAGCAAGTGAGACCCAATCCTCACACAAATAAAGGGGACCATTGACACCCCATGTTGTCCTGTTACTTCCACATGTGCACACCCAAACTCTGATACACACAAGGTTTTGTTTTTTTGTTTTTGTTTTTTTTTTGTTTTGTTTTTTTTTTTTTTTTTTGGAGTTTTTAAAGTTTGTGATAAGACATAGAATGGTGAAGCAAACGTTTAGAAACCATTGTGCTAGGTTTACGGACCACTGCTCAACAGGGTTTTACAGTAGGGGAGAGAGGTTGGCCTCAACCCTCGATACAACAAAGACAAGATTTATTGGGGTGGGAGTTTAATGGATAGAAAATGACGAGGGAAACAAGGGTAAGGCACAATCTGACGAACTTAATGCATGCTTTGCTGAAGGCAAGCCAGGGTGCTCAGACGTCATTTGGGGGACAGTGGAAGAGTAACCTTACCAAATACTGAGAGTGATTCCTTATCAAGGGTGGGAGATTCTGGCATAACTGACTTAGAGAGGACCTGGGAGCCAAGGTCAGTACTATTCAGGAGGATGCCCAGTAGAGTCTGACCAAAGTTTGGTCAAGAAGAGAATCTTGTCAACACAGCATCTGTGGCATTAGCTGAGAGGAAGTAGGAAAAATAAACTAAGGGCCAAATGCTCAGACTCAGACCTACCGAATCAGAGAGTGGGGGTGGGTGGGGCTGCTGACCTCTTAGCAAGTGCCCTTTAGTCAGTTCCGATGCTAAAATCTAAGAATCGCTGCTTCAGTGCTTTTGAAAACTCTATTAATGCTTTCCCGTTTGTTTACCCAGCTAAGTGGCAGGTCTTTAAGGCAAAGTACAAGGTGCATATTTCTCATTCTTAGCCACAAAAAAAAAACCCTGCCAGAGTTGATTATTAACCCTTCCTAGATCTACCTCACTGCAGGACTCACATAGAGTTAAAATTCTGGCCTGAGACTTTAAAGTTAATGTCATTTTAATCTATCTATCTATCTATCTATCTATCTATCTATCTATCTATTTTCATTTATATTTTGGGGCATGGTTTCCTTAACTGGCCAGGAACTCATGATATAGACCAGGTTGGCCTGAAATTCACAGAGATCCACCTGCCACAGCCTTTCAAGAACTGGGGCTAAAGATGTTCACCACTCCACATGGCTGAAAAATCATTTTTGAGCTTCCTATGTGCCAAGAACTTGAACTATGACCACAAGTTGTGTTTCTTAGATCAGGAATTGTTTCCCTCAACATAGACAGAAGCTGAATGTCCACGGTCTGAAGTCTCCTGACTGGGCAAGGACCACCTACATCTGCTGGGCACCAGATGAGAGAGCTCTTGACACTTCTTTAAGAAATGTAATAATATAGAGAGGCAAACAAGGGGCTGGCTTTGGGAGAATTTGAGTAGTGCTGTGTGTTTAGAACACATGTGAGAAGATAAGAAGCAACAGTGGAGGAAAAAGGGGCATGACATGGTAGCACACACCTTTAATCCCAGCCCTCGGGAACTAGGGGTAGGAGGATCCCTGTGTGGCCAACCCAGTTTACATAGGAAGTTCTTAAACCAGCCAGGGGCTACATAGTGAGACCCTGCATCAAAAAAAAAAAAAAAAATCCTGATTGTTCATATTCACATACATGCACTTAAGTTTGGTTACATCTCCAACTTTGAGAGGAATGGTGGCAAATCAAACTATGAAGAGTTGGGCATGTCTACTATAGGGACGTTGGGGGTCCTTAAGTCTCAGTACCACTAGTGGCTAACATATCAAAGCTGATGCATGCCAGCTCTCCCAGCATCCTATTACCTGTGGCTCCACCCAGCATTCTTCACCCTGCCCCTACACTAAACCTCTCCCAGGGGCTGGGCTTCTAATTCCTCCCCCACTCCCCTCACCCCGGCCTGGTCCTTATATAATCCAGTCATTTTAGTGACACAGGTCTCTTTTGGTCTCTTTGCTAGTTAGTAGCTCTTATCTTGCTGTCCATCCTCCTCTCTCCTCTCAGGGTCCAGTTTAGTGTGCTGGCTATGTTCAGCCTGCACTCTTCCTTCTGCCCGCTCTCTGCCTTATCTCTACAATAAACGTCTTCTCCACACTTTAGGAGTAGACATGTCTCTTCTCCTTTATTTCATTTTTTTCTTTCACAGGTGAGGGCAGCGGGACTTCCTTGTTCCTGGGAGGTTTAACTCCTGAAGCAGGGCACATGCTGTGCTATGATTCTTTAACTTTGCAGATATTGAAGGCAGGGACTACAGGTGGCTGGTTCTGCCCCAAATTTAAAGCAACCTACCAGACAGGAAGCTCTCAAAATGAACTGGCAAAGTTGAATTGATTTAACAACTAGGCAACAACTGCATGAGTCTGCAGGTTTTCAGTTCCTGTCCATGCTTTCAAGTTCCGTTCCAGTCTAGTTTTCTCTAGGCAGTGTATTTGGTTCCTCCTCCTGGCTGGTCTAGGTAAGCAGGAAAGCAAGGAATATTTTCTTTAACTTCAAGTACCGCTCAGCTGAAAGTCGAATGCAGCGAGTCTAATTATACCTAATTACAGCTAATCTTTTCTCCCTTTCTAATCTAATTCTTCATTTGATTTTCTTAGTCTGGTTTGATGGCAGGGGCAGGGGGTATTTTGTTTTTTCCATGGTGGTTGATTTGTGGATCTGGGAATCAAACCACAGAGCAAGTGATAACCTAATGACTTGATGTCTCCTTTATCAATGCAACATCTGTACAATTGTAAAATTGATTTCTGGTATAACCAGAACATAACTGCAGCTTCAGTGATATCTAATCACAAAAGGCTATTGTGACTGAGAGAAAACACAGCTACCAAGATCCAGTTTTCTGCTCTCTTGACATTATCAACGTGAGTTTGGGGGAGACAAAGCATACAGGTCTCTGCTCCTCTTTTTTCCCTCTCTGTCCTATCCATGGGCACATAGTCCTACAAATCCACATTATTTTGATCTCATCTTGTTGCAAATCCCATCTTACAGTGTGTGGGCCCAGGGAGAGGATTGAGCTATTCCAGGACTGTCAACACGAACATCCTCTGGGCTTCTCTGTCTTTACTCCTTTTCAAGGGTTTGGGTGGTTTCTCCGCCAAGAGGCAAGAGTCACCCAGCTCTGCCACTAGTGTTCTTTTTTGGGGGATGGAATAAAGTCAGGGTGTAGGCCCAGCTATTCTGGAATTTGCTGCATAGGATCCATCTGCCTCTGCCTCCCAAGTGCTGGGATTAAAAGCACGCACCACCATGGCCTGGCTAGATTTCTTGTTTTACCCATCACAGATAAAAATCTGGAGGATGTCCAGCTGTAGATCTAGCTTCTACTCTAATTTCCTGGCAAAAACTGGGTAATTTACTTCAGAGTCTTGGTTTCCCTCATGATGGTGGGGAGGGGAAGCCTGGGAAACTCTTGAGTTTGTACTTCCCTCCCATGACAAGAGCCCAGTCATCTGGTGTTAGAACAGTCTGGATAAGATCATCTCTGCCAGTTACTTCTGTGTGATCTTGGACAACAATGTCAGTTCCCACTTGTACTAAGCGGGAGTAGCTTTGTGTCACAGAGTTTCCTGGCTTAAATGGGAGGAAATTCGTAATGTTTAACATGATGCATGGCAGCCATGAAGGGTTGGTTAAATTGTTGTCTAATAGATTACTAGTAGTTTCCTCATGTAGACAGTCTTCTTCTTTTTTTAAAAGACATAGTCTCCCCATGTAGTGTGCTGACATTAAAGTCATGTACCATCACACCTGACTGAAAAAGAGACTCTGATCTTTGCCTGAAAATTCCTCAGAGTGGACGAAGAGTAACACAGTGCATTTGTTTACTCTCTACCACAAAGAGTGGCCAGGAACCGTCAGAGTGGCAAAGGTCCTTTAAGAGAAAACTCTTTCTAAGGCAAGAGAACAGTCGCTGGCCAGGGTGGAGCCCTGTCGTTCCAGCTGAGCAAGTCAGTTTCCTGTCCGAGGGACCACCCTTAGGAAGGTGGATTCCGTTAAAAAGCTTGGAGGGATGATTAGTCCTTTAGTACTTTTCCTTCCCAGAATCTCCACCCCTAACACGGTGTGGCTTACCAGGCTGAAGCCAGGCAGCTTTGTAAGTCTGTCCACTTTTCTAAGTGGTTCAGAAAAGCATTGCTTTCCCTTTCTTTTGTCTGTCCCTTCCCTAGGTATGTCTTCCCTTACCCTTTGGGCTTCCCAAACAACCTGGGCCTCCTTACTCTCTCTGCAGTTCTCTACCATATGACTGTTTGTCTGTTGTGCGTCTAACCTCCCTACCAGCTCAAACAATAGGTTTTGTTCCTTTCTCGCTCTCATTCCTCTACTTTAGGAAGTTACTGAGACAGCTCACTTGTCTGGGTTGGGGTAGGGTCTTTGAAACTCTAATCAAATTGTCCTGAAGCTTCCATTTGGGTCCATTCTTCAATTATTTTATTAATAATATTAAGAACTCCAAAAAAGAACCCCAATTTACTTTGCATCAGAACCTGCATATTTCGTTTCTGTCCTAACTTCTTGAATAAGAAAGGATGACATATCACCATTTTCTGGCCATTCCTACTTGGTCAGTGACTACTTTGAGCAAGGCTGAGCACAATGGCAAGAAGCAACAAAGGAAGGTGCATAGTCTTTCTCCTCAGAGAGGCTGGTGCCAAGAGAATTAGGCACACAAGAAGCAACCAAGACAGAGAAAACACCGAGGCAGCGAGAGAGGAGAGCCCTCAGGTATACAGTACAAGTTTGAATTCCAGGAAAGGAAAATGAAGCCAGACAGTTGTATTGCACACCTTTAATTCCAGTACTCAGGAGACAGAAGCAGGTGAATCTCTGAGTTTGAGTCCAGCCTGGTCTACGCAAAGATCCCCCCTACCCCCGTCTTGAAAAACCAAAAAGAGGGAGGGGGAGTGAATGTCTCCCCCTCCCCCAATCCCTTGCAGTGTTAAGGAAAGTTTAGCATGTCGTGGGGGAGTTTAGGAGCCAAAGTGTTCCTGCTTGGGTTCAGCCAGGAGCAGCAGTAGGAAGGTGTGGCTCCATATAAATTCACAGTAAATTCCAGGGCAACAGTTGGGCTCCTGTCAGTTGTGATCAACACAGTCCAGGTGTTTCTCACAAAGAGCCTTGGGTGCTGAAGAGCAAGGGTGTGTGTGAGAGGGTTAATTACGGAAAGCAGCTGTCCTCCTGTAGAGAGAACATTTTTAAGATTTTTGTCATGCATTAATAATGCACCTCTCTCCTCTGTGTTGGGGTTGTGTTGTTTGGTTTTTTAACTGAAGAGAACGAGAACTATTTTGAATTCTTGCTGACCTGTGTTTTCTTGGCTACTATGATTACATCTCAAAAGCTCTGGCTTCGGTTTCTTTAAAACTAAACCCAAGAGCCTCGCTTTCTCACCAGACATCAAACATTCTCTGAGCCATCTTGAAACAACCTCACTTTTCCTGGCTTTTTTGGAATTCTAGGGAAATGAGAACTACTCTTCTCTTTTACCAAAGTCAGTTCCAGAACATTCTTCTGTTCTTGCCTATCTGCTAATCAAGGTTTTGTCAGACACCCCGAGCCCCGAGCCTCTGACTGTTAGCATTTAGTGGCAGAGGTACCTTGACTGGTCCAGGATAAGGTATGCCACAAAAAGATTATATCATGCAACAGATCTCTTCTCTCTCTCTCTCTCTCTCTCTCTCTCTCTCTCTCTCTGTCTCTCTCTTTCTTGCTCTCCCTCATTCAAGATGGTTCCTGAACCATGGGTTCAGGATAGGTCCTAAATTCAAAGACTGGTATCTAAGAAAAAAGACCCCAGAGTCATGAATACTGTGATATAGGAAGAAGTCCATTAAGATGGAAGTAGAAGTTAGTGTTGTACTGCCAAAAACAAGGGACATTTCAGCTGTCAGAAGCTAGAAGAGGCAAAAAATGTCCCTCATGGAAATCTTGGAGCTCCCACCTGCAGAAGAATTGATTTCAGACTCCCACCTTCCAGACCTGCCAGAGGTATTTCTATTGCCTCAACACTGTTTCTGTGCTGATTGTTTCAGCAGCCTTAACAACTCAAGACACCTGCATGATTTAAGTAACTGCAGCCAGCAACTGTGGACAAAGGTGAGACAGTCAGAGTAATCCAACAGAATAGGTGACACTAGGTGGGGCCTGGCCATGGTGGTCTAGATTTACTCATCCAGGAGCCTGGACATAATCAGGAGAATTAGTTGTCATTAGGGTAAGTTTCATCCCACCCAACTCTAGAATGTCACCCTTAGGATGACAGGGAAAGTGTGACTCTGAGCCAATGATCAAAAGGAAGATTAGGCAGAAGTATCTATCACAGCCTGTGGTGCAGTCCAAGGAAAGTGAGGAGAACCAAACAAATTGATGCCACCACCACCCTCCTGGCAAAACACATGGTGTGCTGCTTTAGAGAGACAGACAAGATGGGGGAGGGAGGAAAAGCTCGTAGGAGGCAGCTGGCAGTAGGAGGCAGCTGGCAGCAGGACCTCCCTTACAACCCTTCTGTACTTGGAAGGATTAAGGAAACACTGATACATTCCTCACTCCCAGAGTCAGTCACAGGCTGGGGAGCTAGAAAGGATACCACCATAACTTCTAGTCACTGATGGTTTACAGTATACCCCTTGGGTGACATTAAAACACAATTCCAAATGAGACCAGCAGTATGACAGACAAATCTTCTCAACTCTGAGTTCTCTCCTGTAAAATGGCACATGGAAATAATAGTTCATAGGTAAAATGGAAATAATAATAATGATGACCTCCAGAAAGGGGGCGTTAAGTAAATGCACAAAGTACTGAGTTTACTCCTGAGCCAAAACAGAGCATGGTAGTAGATGCCTATAATCCAGCACTCAAGAGGTAGAGGATGGGGGATCAGAAATTCAAGGTTCTACATATACAACCTCAGCTATATGTATATCAAGTTTAAAAGCAGCCTAGTGTCCTGGTTCCCTGACTCACACCCGTGCACGTGTACACATGCACACAGATGCACACACACACACACACACACACACAGAGAGAGAGAGAGAGAGAGAGAGAGAGAGAGAGAGAGAGAGAAACATATATAAGATACCTGTATTGTTAAATTCCTTTGTGTGTGTGTGTGGGGGGGGGGGGTTGCAAACAATGTCTACCCCACATCCTAAGGTTCCAATGACAATTGAGGCACAACTCCAAAGTTTACTCTGGGAAATCAGTAAGTTTACTGACTGACTTATAGAACACAGGTGAGTGGTTGTGTAAGAATTTGGTTAAACTTAATTTTTAGTTAAAGTTAATTTTTAACTGCCCCAGGACACATCCTGGAAAGAGCACATTCCTTAGTCCAAGGACACCTGCTGGATTACCCTGCTAGATTAACATTCAGATAAAAAGCAGCTTAATATTCCTCAGACCACAGGGGAGGAAACCCACCTACGGTCAAGAAAGGCCCAGAGCATGTAGACACATTCTGCAGGATGGACCAATCCTTGCCACTTACAGACAAGGGAGGTCTTGCCACCTCATTCCCCAAAGACCAATCAGTTTAAAAGTCACACTGTTTTGCCAATCATATTGTGTCTAGTCACTGTTTCTCTAGTCCACCCTTAAGCTGTATAAAAACTACTCTTAACCTCAACTCGGGGTTCTTCTTGCCTGCATGCAAGGGAACCCCAGTGCACTGGATTATTATTATTATCATTAAACTTCATGTTATTGCAGTGAATCCCATCCGTGTTTCTGGGGGAGCATGTCCCCTGGTTTTGGATCTTTAGATCCAACATTTTGGAGGTCCCACCGAGATATGCTCTTTCAGAACCCCATGATGACATGCTGCAGGCCACAGTTCTCTGGAGGATGCTCTGGAGTTTGTTTATATGAGAGATAGGGTCAGTAATGACCCTTCTCTGTTTGAAGGTAGTCTTCGGCCACTGCCACCTGGGGCAGTGTTTGTTGCACTCTCGTGGCAGTGTGTTTGTGTCTAACTCTATTTGTGTTGTTCATTGCTGGTGGTGTTAGAAATCTGTTAGATTTGGTGCAGTATATGCTGGCAAAGTCGTCTGAATCTGTTGGATTTGGTGCAGTTTAGGCTGGCAAAGTCATCTGAATCTGTTAAATTAGGTCCAGCGTAGGCTGGCCAAGTCATCTGGTTATTGGATTCTTCCATTGGTAGTTTTTCTATGTCTTGATTGTCTGTATAACCTGGTTTATGCTCATGACAGGAATGAGCTGTCTGTGTTGTTTTTCTCTGTTTTCTTGGCGAACTGTCTGTGTGTTAGTTGTTATTCTTTGTGTTCTTGGACTTTGACTGACATCATTTTAGACTGAATCTACTGCGTTACCTATCATGAGATGCTCTCTACCCCACTCTCTCTGACTCTTGACCACTAACAAGGACAAGATGGCAGCGACTCCCTAGCTTCCACTTTGCTCATCTCCCAGTTCCACAGAGAGGGCTCCTTCACAACTAACAGCCATCTTTTAGGCCATAGCGCCTGTCGTGACCCTTGTTCTAAGACTCTTTCCCTTGGGTGAGAGATTTCACTTTTGTTTTGAGCTCTCAGGAACGCCAATTTCAGTCTTTTTCTCTTTTTCTAGTGTATCTCCCCCAGGGGTCAGTCTTTCGTGTGTTGCCTGCTAGCGTAGGCTTCTTCCCCTCCTCCTTGGTCATTTGCGGCTTGCCTGAACCAGCGGGTCTGGGACCCTGCTTGCTACCATCGCACCTATGTTCTTTAGACTCTCATTCTAGGACTTCCCCCCTTGGGTGAAAATTTTCCTTTTTGGTTTGAGACAGTTTTCTTTCTCACAGCTAAAAACTCCAAGCTGGGCCTGGAAAAACTGCTTCCAAGAGCTTCCAGCTCCAAGCCAGCCTCCATGTGTCTCCCATGACTCAAAATCTTACTCCTTCTGACTCTGACTCTCCTATCAAGCCTCTATGTTTTTTCCTCTAAGCTTTTATTCAAACTTGGCCTTTCCTCTCCTTCTCTACATTTAAGATTTACTGGCAAAGAAGAAGAAGAAGGAGAAGGGGGAGGGGGAGGGGGAGGGGGAGGGGGAGGGGGAGGAGGAGGAGGAGGAGGAGGAGGAGGAGGAGAAGAAGAAGAGGAAGAAGAAGAAGAAGAAGAAGAAGAAGAAGAAGAAGAAGAAGAAGAAGAAGAAGAGGAAAACAGAGAATACAGGGAGCCTCTCTGCTGGAATACCCAGCCAAGAAGAAGAAGAAGAAGAAGAAAACAGAGAATACAGGGAGCCTCTCTGCTGGAATACCCAGCCACCACATGGCAAAACAGCCACCACATGGCAGGGCAGACTCCTCCCCCACTGCTCCTAAACTCACCATTGAGATAGATGCTGGGTTCTTGCTGACCAAACCCAATTGGGACTTTAACATGCCTGAAGGTAGGGAACACCTGAAGGTCTATCACCAGATTCTAATGGCAGGTCTCCAGGGAGCTGCATGGTACGCCACTAATTTGCTAAGGCAAGAGAAATGATCCAAGGGCCTACTGAATCCCCTTCAGCCTTTCTAGAATGGCTGATGGAGGCATTTTGCCAGTTCACACCCTATGAGCCTACGTCTGATAAGCATAAAGCAACAGTATAACAGTGATGATACCCTTTATTGACAAATCTGCCAGTGATATTAAGGAAAAGCTACAGAAGTTAGATGGATTACAGGACAAGTCTTTGAGAGATCTGGTGCAGGTAGCTGAAAAGGTGTTCTATAAAAGAGAGACTGAGGGAGAAAAAGAAAAGAGAAAGTAGAAAGAGCAGGAAGCTAAGGAACTGAAAAAAAAAAAGGGAAGAAAACTTGACTAGAATCTTGGCCACAGTAGTTAGAGAGAGTTGAGGGCCAAGTGAGAGAGTACTGGGCAACTGAAGGAGGCCTTTAGATAAGGATCAGTATGCCTATTGCAAAGAAAAAGGACACTGGACAAGAGAATGCCTGAAGAAAAGGGGGGATGGATCCTGCCGAGTACAAGAGGAAGCCCCAGGTCACAAAATACTGGCCCTGGGTAAAGACAGTGACTAGGGAGGAAGGAACTTGGACCCCCTCCCCGAGTCCAGGTTAACCCTGAGAGTAGAGGGGAAGCCCACCCAGTTCCTGGTGGGCACTGGGGCCCAACACTCGGTCCTTTCATGAACCAAGGGCCCATTGTCTGGTAAGAGGTTGTGGGTCCAGAGAGCTACTGGTAATAAACAATATTCATGGACAACCCAAAAGACAGTGGACCTTGGCATGGGCCGGGTGTCCCACTCATTCTTAGTCATTCCAGAATGCCCCTATCCTTTCCTGGGCAGGGACGAGCTTACAAAGATTGGAGCCCAGATTCACTTCCTTCAGGAGGGCCCCCAAGAAAAAGGCAGACAAGGAAACTCGTTACATGTCTTGACTGTGAAACTCGAAATATCACCTCTTTGACCTCTAAAAGAAAATCCCAGACTGGTGGCTGAATCAGTTCCCTCAGACATGGGCAGAAACCGTAGGCTTGGGTAAGGCTAAGAACCAGCCAGCGGTTCATATAGAGCTGAAAGCTTTAGCCACCCCAGTAACAGTCCATCAGTATCCAATGAGTAAAGAAGCCCAAGATGGAATTAGACTTCATATCCTCAGATTGTTAAATCTGGGAATACTTAAAAGGTGTCAGTCAGCATTGAACACACCCTGCTCCCAGTACGGAAGCCAGGTACCAATGACTACTGACCGGTGCAAGACCTACATAAGGTAAACAAGCAGGTGATGGACTTACATCCCACAGTACCAAATCCATATTTGTTGAGCTCTCTTCCCCCAGAAAGAACTTGGTATACTGTACTTGATCTTAAAGATGCCTTTTTCTGCTTCCAACTGAGCGCAAAATGCCAACCAATCTTCACTTTTGAATGGAAGGACCCAGGATCAGAAATATCTAGACAACTAACATGGACTCGACTTCCACAGAGGTTCAAGAACTTCCCTACCATCTTTGATGAAGCTCTACACCAGATCTCGCCCTGTTCAGAGCAGAAAACCCCCAGGTAATCCTTCTTCAGTTTGTAGATGACATTCTCCTGGCTGCCCCTAACAGAGACACTCAATGAAACCTGCTCATTACTAGCTAAACTAGAAAAACTAGGTTATAGGGCCTCTGCTAAGAAGGCCCAGATCTGCAGAAAACAGGTCAGTTACTTGGGGTATGTGCTCAGAGATGGAAAGCAATGGCTATCAGAGGCTAGAAAAGAGACTGTGTTTCACATCCCCCCTCCTTCCAATGCCAAACAAGTAAGGAAATTCCTGGGGACAGCAGGGTTCTGTCGGTTAGCAGAACCCACACCTCCATTCTTACATTCTCACATGGCTGGTTGAAGATATTTTACATGCAGGTATATCCTGTCAAAAGACAAATACCTGCCGAACCAAGGTCAAACCTGGCAAACATCTCTGAGGTGACAGACTGGGAACCTATTGAGAGGTAGATTTCACAGAGATCAAGCCCACCAGGTATGATAATAAGTACCTCTTAGTATTTGTGGACACCTTCTCCAGCTGGGTAGAGGCTTTTCCAACAACAACAACAACAACAACAACAACAACAACAACAACAACAACAACAACAAAATGGTAATGGTGGTGGTGAAAAAGATCCTAGAAGAAATCTTTCCATACTTTCAGGGTGCCTAAGGTAATCGGCTTGAATAATGGGCCTGCCTTCATTGCCCAGGTAAGTCAGAGATTGGCCAAGTACCTAGGGTTTGATTGAAAACTTCATTGCCTTTATAGACCTCAAAGCTCAGGTCAGGTAGAAAGAATAAATAGAAGCCTAAAAGAGGTCTTGACTAAATTGTCCATGGAGACTGGGTGGTGCTCTTTCCTCTGGTTCTTTTTAGAATTAGAAACACCCCTTCAAGGTTTAACCTAACTCCTTTTGAGATTCCATATGGGGAACCCATTCCTCTGACTATCTTAGGAGAGGTGACTGGACTTACTTGTAATAGTAACAGTGATTTGTATGCTAGGTTAAAAGGACTTCAGGTGGTGCAGAAAATAGTGTGGACCCTGCTGGCCCATGCCTATGGACCGGGGACCCCAGAAACATCCCATAGTTTCCAAGTTGGAGACATAGTCTACGTCTGGTGGCACTGAGCTCAAACTCTGGAACCGCACTGGAAGAGAACATTTCTGGTGTTGCTGACCACTCCCACTGCTGTAAAAGTTGATAAAATATCGGCTTAGATCTATGCCTTTTATGTAAAACCAGCTTCAGAGAGACCATTGCCCAATTAGTCCAGCGCACTCAAAATCCAGAGGCAGACTGTAGTTGACCAACATGATTCCACCTGAGGTACTCATGGTCTAGACTGTGAGACTCTTCTGGTGAGAAGGCCTGGACTAGCCCTCAAGGGTAACCCTCATGTTCCCCAAAAGCTAACATGAGAGGTCCTTTCAGAAACTGGAGATGTTGTGTAGCCCATTTCAAAGACGGCAGCCCCATATACCTGATTACCCCTACATTTTTAATCACCTGGTTAAATTTGTTAAAGATTGTGTTAATACCATACAAGTGCTTACGCTTAGACAACAATATTATACTGTACACCAAGATGACAGCTTGTGATTCCAGGATTGGAATCAACCACAAAGAAAAGGGGGGGGGGGGGGAATGTAAGAATCTGGTTAAACTTAAGTTTTGGTTAAAGTTAATTTTTAACTGCCCCAGGACACATCCTGGAAAGAGCACATTCTTTAGTCCAAGGACACCTGCTAGATTACCCTGCTAGATTAACATTCAGAGAAAAAGCAGCTTAACATTCCTCAGACCACAGGGGAGGGAACCCACCTGCAGGCGAGAAAGGCCCAGAGCATGTAGACACATTCTGCAGGATGGACCAATTCTTGCCACTTACAGACAAGGGAGGTCTTGCCACCTCATTCCCCAAAGACCAATCAGTTTAAAAGTCACACTGTTTTGCCAATCATATTGTGTCTAGTCACTGTTTCTCTAGTCCACCCTTAAGCTGTATAAAAACTACTCTTAACCTCAACTCGGGGTTCTTCTTGCCTGCATGCAAGGGAACCCCAGTGCACTGGATTATTATTATTATTATTATCATTAAACTTCATGTTATTGCAGTGAATCCTGTTCGTGAGTGTTTCTGGGGGAACGTGTCCCCTGGTTTTGGATCTTTAGGTCCAACAGTTGCTTACAGGAATGTGGTAAACCCCAAAAGGGATGCTCTGGGAGGTCTTTATCAGAGCCAGCAGCTTAGATGGAGCTCCCCCTCCTACCTCTTCCCCACCCATATATTTTAGTCCTTCCCAGCAAGAGGCCACATGAAATTAGGGAGAACAGCATGCAGCTTTAGGAGGGGTGACTAGATACTCAGGTGAGGGTCCCATGACCCTCTCCCAACCCTCCTTCTACAAGGGAGCCTCAACGTCAACTGGCCCAACGGAACTCCTGAATATGGCTTTAGTTTAGTTGGGAGGATGGTCCTGTAGATAGTTAGGTATTTACCACATGATTTATAAATGATAGTCTTATTGTCGCAAGCTTTGAAAAGGTCTTTGAGCCTAAGAACTTATAGGTGAGAGCTCTAGGTACCTAAAGAAAGACACTAATCATCAGAGGAAAGGAACTTTCTCTCCAGAGGAGCTGGAGAGATGGCTCAGCAGTTAAGAGCACTCAGTGGCCACTTTTCCAGAGGATCCCAGTGCAATTCCCAGCACCACAGCTATCTGTAGCTCCAGTTCGGGGGTATGATGCCTTCTTCTGAGCTCCATAGGCACTGCATGCATGTAGTCCACAGACACGCATGCAGGCAAAAGACATATGCATAAAATAAAGGTTAAGATTTAAAAAATATATGATATTTTATTTGTCTATATATATTATATTCTATATAATAGTATATTTATATTAAAATATAATTTTAAAATAATAAAAGAAGGCCACAGAAACAAGATCATCTAGAAGCAGGAAAACATGTTTCAAGGAGTATGGTCACTCCAGTGGCTGTTGAGAAACCTTGTAGCTGCCACCCCTGGATTCTGTGAAAGGCTTTTGAATTATCATATATCTTTGCATTACCTCCCATTTGTGGTCTTGATAGATGCTTCATATTGACATAAAAAGATCTTGCCTGTTTGGCATGAAGAGTCCCACAAATGGAAGATTCTGGAAAAAAAAAGAGTTGGAATAAAGAGGAGACAAAAGGGAGGAGGATGAGCTCTGTGTTGCTTAGAACAAGGGCTGCAGCTAAGACAAACCCTGCAGGCCAGAGTCCTGACATGACGGGAGCTAACTTATCATGTGTAGGGCAGATTACCTTGCAAGGTAAGCTCTGAGGCTCTCAGCTTCTCTCATCTTCGGTCCCACCACCCCTAATGTCTTCTGTATGGAACTGGAGATGGGAAAGCAGACAGGGGGATAAATAGATGTCCTTGCTGTGAAAGACTGCAGCTCCAGAGCCAGCATGCGTTGGTAGGTAAAGGTGACTTTTTGTTGACAATTCTGATAAGTTATGTTTGATCCCCCAGGGCCCACATAGTGAATGAAAGAACCCAATCCCTTATACCATGACTGGTGCCTGCATACTCTACACACCCGATAAATAAAAACGTTTTAAACAAAAGAAATTTTTAGAGGCAATTCCAGCGCCAGGGCTGGGAAACAGGTCAGTCAGTAAATGCGTGTTACATAAGCGTGAATATTTGCATCCTAGTCCCCATAACTCAAGGGAAAAGATTGGCATAGCAGTGCATGCTTATAATCCTTGCACTGGGGAGGTGGTGCAGGCAGGGTCCCGGAAGCTTACTGGCTAGCTAGTCTAGCCTAGCCTAACTGTCAAGCCCCAGGTCCCATAAGGGATTCTTTTTCAAAACAAAAAGCAAACAAGGCAGATGTTCCTGAGGAAGGATCCGTAAGGTTGACCTCTGGCCTCCACATGCACACAAAGACACACACATGTGCGCACACACAGGAAAACATTCCAGCTGACCGGCTTTTTTCTAACAAGTGTATGAAACAGAAGGGTGACCGTGAGCTTTTGTCTGCTAGTGGCAATCTAGGTCACACCATCACCTTGACTAAGGTATGTGGCCAAATATGGGAAGTGAGGCGAGATACTAAGGACCTTGAGAGGAAGTTGTGTGTTTGAGGAATGAAAACTCGAACACTAGCAAGCTTAGGTGGGTGGGGGCCATCAATCCAGGACATAGGAGGTCAGAACAGCTCTGAAGCTGCTTTCTTTTCTGAAGCTGGTGGATAAAGTGAGTTTCTACAGGACACTGGCTGAAGTTTGGAGGTCGGCAACAGCGATAAAATAGTTACTCTTTCCAGGAGACATTGAGCCTAATTGGGAATATATGCCACTGAAAAGAGAAGCTTGGCTTTCCAGGCAACTTTTAGAAAATGTGTGCTTTCAGCAGGGTTAGCCATGACCTGTCCGGAAGCCGATGTCAAGGCATGATTAATCGAGGAGAGATATCTTAGAGAAATGCCTGTGAGAGTAAATAAGGAAGGAGTCAGATGAGAACCTTCTAACTGTGAATACAAAGTAAACGTGACCCGACGGAAGGAGAGATGAAAGGACGGAAGGCAGGCAGAAGGGAAGTTTTTCAGACCACAGAGCAAGCTGAACGGGACCATTAGGGAGCCCTGCAGCAATGTCACTCGCCGCACGTCTCCTCTCCCAGGAAAGGACCTACTTCAGGTTCCCGGCCACACTAAGTCACTGCTGAAAGAAGCCTTAGAGAACATAGCTGCAGAATGAATCCAGTCACAGAGGGCAGCCGTTGGGGCCCTTGGTTAATTATTTATTTTACAGTGGAAATCAGAAATGTGCATGCTTTGCTCTTTGTAACAGGGTCTCGTGTAGGCGAGCCTCCAGCTTCATATGTAGCAGAAGGTGACCTAGAGCTCCTAATCCGTCTACCTTCCAAGTGCTGGAACTTCAGAGGTGTCAATCTGTCCTGCAAAAAAACAAACAAAAAACAACAAAAAAGCGCGCGCGCGCGTGTGTGTGTGTGTGTGTGTGTGTGTGTTATTTGTGCAAATATACTGTTATGCTTACCCATATATATTCATAGAGGCTACAGAAGGATTCTATCAAGGTCTGCCATACTTGCTTGAGACCGAGGCTTTCATTAAACTTAGAGTTAGGCTGAGAGCCAGCAGACACCAGCAATCCTCCTGCCCCACCTCCAAGCCTCAGCACTGGGGCTACAAGAGTGTCGCTATGCCTGGACTTTTGTGTTGGTGCTAGGGACTTGAACTTAAATCCTTACATTTGTACTGGAAATGCTGTTACCCACTGAGCCGTCTTCCCAGACTTCCACCCCTGTCAAGATTTTTTAATTAAAAAAAAAATTTTTATGTGTTTTTTTTTCCTGCATGTATGCTTGTGTACCCATGTGCCTGTTTGGTACCTGTGGAGACTAGAGTAGGGTGTTGGATACTATAGAACTAGAATTAAGGATGCTTGTGAGTGGTGGGAACTGAACCTGGGTCCTCCGAAAGACCAGCGCAAGTGATCATAAGCACCTGGACACCTCTCCAGGACCTTTCTTGTATCATTTTGTTTTGTCCTTTGTGGCAGGGTCCTACACAGTCCATGTTGGCCTGAATCTTACCATGTAGCAGAGGATGATCTCAAACTCCTGATCCCCCTGCCTCTACCTCCTAGGTGTTGGGACTCCGGGCATGTACCACCATGCCTAATTTCATGTGTGCACTTTTTATGGCCATGATAGTCTATTCACCCTGATACCGCATGAATCTGCCTCCCTCTCACACGTTTAGGGATCAGCTCCTCTATGTTTTCAGTGGGTCTTCCACTGGGAACCCAGAAGAGGGGGTCAGAGGAAGGAATTACAGCCTCTGCTGCTTCAGATGGTGTCAGAGAACACACTGTTCCCTCTCTTACTGCCCATCCCCAGTCTTTGCACCTTAGCAGAGTTCTTTTAATTTTCTTTATTTTTATATGTATGTTATACAATGTGTGTTGGGGTGAGGCGGGCGCCTGTCATAGCATGTGTGTGAGGTCAGAGGTCAGCTTTCAGGATTCTGTTCTCTCCATCACAGGCTTCCACAACCAGGAGACACTTTAGCTCCTGAGCCATCTCTCCAGCCTAACTTGGGCAAAAATCTTAGTAACCTGCTGGTGATGAGACCCAAACTTTCTTTCTAAAAGACGTAACCCAGAAAGCTTCTCCTACCTTTTTCAGACCAGAGTTAACTTCACATACCCAATTCCCACCCAAACAGCAAGAAAGCATCAGGACGAACCAAATGGGTTACAAGCTCCACGTGGATTCCTCCTCCCGGTCCTCCTATCAGAGCAAGGCTGCTCCTCCTAAAGATTCCATGACTTCCTCGAACGGCTCCATCAAGTATTTAAATGAATGAACCTGTAGGGGACAGTTCTCAGGCAAGCCACAACAGATGCTCGATCTGTTCATTTTAAAAGTGTCATGGGGAAGGGCTGGAGAGATGGCTCAGGGGTTAAGAGCACTGACTGCTCTTCCAAAGGTCCTGAGTTCAATTCCCAGCAACCACATGCTGGTTCACATGCTGGTATTGGGATCTGATGCTGTCTTTGGGTGTGTCTGAAGACAGCTACAGTGTACTCATATACATTAAATAAATTTTTAAAAAAAAAGTGTCGTTGGGAAATATCACGGCGGAAGAGAATGCCAGGCTGTGACAGTCAGACCCTACCCTCCCAGCACTGTGAAACCATAAGTGTTACATCTGAATTTTTCCTGACCTCTCAGAAGCATTGACTGCTGTTGACCATGCTTCCCATTTTTGATATAATTAATACCTGGTTTTGTTCCTGTATTTTCAGCCACTCGTGCTTAGTTATCACTTTTTCTTCCTCTTCCTTCCTTCTTTTTTTTTTTTATGAGAATATCTGAGCTGGTTGGTTTTTTTTGTTTTGGTTTTTTTTTGTTTTTTGTTTTTTTTTTTTTTTTTGTCAATTCAACCCAAACTGGAGTCACCTGTGAGGCGGGAGGGACCCTCAACTGAGAAAACTCCTCCATTAGATGGGCCTGTGAGCAAGTCTGTGGTACTTTTCTTGATTGATGGTTGATGTGAGAGAGCTCAGGCCACTGCTGGCAGTGCCACCCTGGGCTGTATAAGAAACCAAGCTGAGCAAGCCCGTAAGTAGTGTTCCTCCAGACCTCAGCCTCAGTTCCTGCCTCTGAGTTCCTTTGACCACAGGCTGTAACTTGTAAGCCAAATAAACCCTTTACTCCTCAACTTGGTTTTGGTCAGCGTGTTAGTCATTGTTCTATTGCTGTAAAGAGACACCACGACCAAGGCAATTCTTATAACAGAAAGCATTTAATTGGAGGCACTTTTAAAAGGACTGGTCCATGATCACGGCAGGAGGCAAGTGATGGAGCAGTAGCTAACAGCTTTACACCCTGATCTTTGCTAGGCCTGCTGTGAGCTTTTGAAACCTCAAAGCCCATCCCTATGACATGCCCCCTAATCCTTCCTAAACAGTTCACCAACTCTGGACTAAGTCTGCAAATATATGAGCCTAGGAATCCCTGCAAATACATCTGCAATGGCAAGAAATTCTCCATGGCAGAAAACATGTGCAAGAAGGAAGAAGGAAACGGGATTCAACAAGACTCAGTTAGCCAGGTTGGTTCAAACTTCTTGAATCTGACCCTGGGTGGTTTATTTTTGACCTATTTAGGCAGAGTACTACCTTGGAACCAAGACTCTTCCTGACAATTATCACAACAAACCTTAAGGCATGGGAACACTGAAACTCCTTTGCAAAGTACTTATCTCTCCCAAAGTACCTGTGACCTTTTCCAGAAGAATGGGTTCTTTTGACTGAGAAACGGTCCTCAGGAATCAGGGGGATTTGGGTGACGTTTAGCTCCACAGAACGGCAAAGCCCACAAGGTTATTAACTGCATCCATTCCCAGCCTTCTGGGTGGAACACAGGTGCAAATCCTTTCTGTTGAAGAGAAAAGTCTGCACGTGTAGCATTCCTGGTTTCTCTAGAACCATCTGTGAGCACAAGGACCTCATGCCCTTCCACAGAGAAGCAAACTAGAATATGGTCTCACTGTGTTGCCCAGGCTGGCTTTAAATGCCTGGACTCCAACTATCTTCTGCCAGAGCCTCCAGAGTACCCAAGACATCCAGCTGCACAGCACTGCTCCTGGAAAGCATGGGTCTTGTGTAATTTCTCACTCCCTGATAGAAGACAACCCGCCTAAAGACAATAGGAGTCTGAGAGTAAAATGAGTGAATTGGCCTATCAGGCCTTCTCATTGGTCCATCTAGGCACTCTTCTGACTCCTCAATGCTCAGATGACAGAGTTCAAGGCGAGCCTGGGCTACAGGGTGAAGCCATATATCAATACAACAACAAAGCCTTAACATGGTGTCCTGGTTTGCTTTTTGTTGCTGTGATAAACACCATAACCAAAAAGGAACTTAGGGAAGAAATGGTTTACTTCATCTTACGCTTTCAGGTCACAGTCTATTGGTGAGGAAGCACCCACATAGTGACTCACAACCATCTGTAACTCCAGTCCCCAGGGACCCGGTGCTGTCTTCTGAGGATACTGTACACTCATGGTTCACAAGCGTACATGCAGGTAATACATACATACACATAAGATAACAAAATAACATTTAAAAAAGAAAAAGCAAGACTCTGAGTTACGATGGTGGAGAAGCTGAGTCAATGTAGTAAGGGCTAGTAGCATGAGAGCATGAGATAGCACGGGCTACAGACTGTCCTGAACCCCATACATTCCTCATCATTCAAAATCAAATGAGCAATACATCAGGCCCTCACAAAGTTAGTTCAGCCAGGCTTGAACTTTAATTCTAGCACCTGAGGTGGAGACAGGAGCTTCCTGCATTCAAGGACATTCAGGGCTACAAAGACAGACCCTGTCTCAAAAACCAACCGGCCTTCCATCCCTGACACAAGCAAGTTTGATAAATGGGACATGGATGCAAATAGTTAATTTCAATGCATGAGTGTTTTAAGTTAAAATGAAAGGAAATAAGCAGCGAAGGGAAAAAGGAGAGAAAATATAGAAAAATGAAGAAGAACAGTTTAGGGAAAAGTTGTAAATACAAGTGCTTTCAAGGAGAACAGAGTTAGGATTTGAAGGAGGAGGTTGACCTTGCTGAATGCCACCTTTTTCTTTATTCCATAACTGAACCAGTATGTTGTACACCTTTAATCCCAGGACTCGGGAGGCAGAGGCAGGCAAACCTCTGAGAGTTTGAGGCCAGCCTGATCTACATAGTGTTCTAGGACAGCCAGGGCTATGTAGACACCCTGTCTCAAACAAACACACACACACACACACACACACACACACACACACACACACACACA
>JANHMN010000020.1:8524326-8705911 GCA_030674055.1 Rhabdomys pumilio | reverse complement strand
CACACACACACACACACACACACACACACACACACACACACACACACTTTGGATCTATAGCTGTGGACAGTAAAGCTCTGAGCAATGCAGACACCTTCTTGAGGACCAGGAGTTCCCACCCAACCCTACTCTCTTCTTCCCAGTTTACAGGAAAGGAGGAAGGAATGGAGAATGGGAGGCCACCCTTGTGGTTGAATGTTTATCTGAGAGGCTTCTCATCTCCTCGAATTAACTGGCTTGGCTTCCTTTGTTCATTTTAATGCCAAGTATGATGGCGGTGGAGGGTGGGTAGCAGTGGGCTGGTTTGCTGGCTGAATGCATTATTGGGCAGGGAACATGGTCTGGACATGGGTTAAATGGATTCTGGGAAAAATAGCCAGGAACAAACTATCTTAGTAATGTTCTATTAGGAGATTTAATTAGGCAAAGGGGTCCTGGCAATGCAAGTGTGTGGTGAAGGGCTGAGAGTGTGAACCAAAGAAAAGTGATCAGGCCAGGGATGTTCTATGATGTCATGGCACCTCGGAGGAGTGGATGTCTGACAAAACATGATAAAAAGTGCCACCCCAGTACATCCTGCTGCCCTGCAGTCTTTAAGTTACTACTGGCCAGAGCAGCCGCGATGACCGTCACTAACAGACCTGTGTAACTTCCTATTTGGGCAGATTTTTTCAAGGTCCACTCTGAACATTTGCAGAACCCAGGACTAGGTGACTAATGAAGATACAACATGGTATGTGTAAATATTTATAGGTTATAAACAATACTGACAAACTTAAGTAACTTAAGTTATCCTCCTACTTTGACCGAGCTGTTTTCAAAACAACATGCAAAGCTAGGTCGGAATTCTGGATTTTTGAGATCCTTGGAGTTTCCCAATAGCATATGGCATCATAGGTGGAGATGGTCTCCAAGCATGATTCCTGCCTGCCTCCTGTGGCATGGCTGATGGTCCATGGGTTTAATTTAAGCTTGTAATTAAAATCCTATCTGTTCAGCTCTCTTTTTTTCATCCCAGAACATTTTGCTTATTTTTGTTTGTTTTCAGAACATTTTGGTTTGTCAATTTGCTAGCTAGCATTCAGCCTTTCTCCTGTCTCTCCAATATATCTAATTCAAAGAACAATTGGTATTGAGTATCCCAGCTGGTCTTATGGTCAATAATCATGTCCATCCAACTTGCAATTATTAGACATGGAAAAAAATCTAATGAAAGATAACTTAGTTTTATGTTCCCCACAATGGAAACATTTGGTCCTAACTGAGATTTTTGTGCGCTAAACAAAGTCCCAGGCGATAAAATTGAAGATTATGTCGTTGTTTTTTATGTACTACAAAATGCAAGCTGTCCCTAAAATTCCTAAAAATAACTGAGCAACAAAATCTGTGACTACTTTATAAGATTACCATTCTTGCCATGCCTGATTGTAAGGTGTGTGTGTGTGTGTGTGTGTGTGTGTGTGTATGTGTGTGTGTGTCTGTGTGTTCATATATAAGTAAAGAACAGGTTTTTCAAGGTCCTTATCTTGATATCAAGGCTAGGCAAATAAACCTCAAACAAATTCCTTAGGTCAAAATTTGATATATACTGAGGTAGACCTGTTACGTGATTCTCTGTCTACAACAAGAAGTCTTTCTGAAATATTGTTCTGTTCTTAGTAGCATTTACCAAATAACTGGCTCAGAGAAGAAGAACTTTATATTTTATCCTTTTCCTAAATAAAGCAAGAAAGATTTGGGATTAGATGTTATCTAAATGCTAGGTTAGTATGTTTTCCCATTGGAATAAAAGAAAGTTTGACACCCATAAAACTCATTTTGTTTTGTTTTACATTAATTTGTTTTAGGAAGGTGTTGTTTATGCCATGGTGCCTGTTTGAAGGATACAAACAACTGGAAGGAACTGGGTATTCTCCTTCCACCAGGTGAACCTCAGGGAGCCAACTTAGGTCATCGAGCTTGGCAGCCATTGCCTCGACTCACTGAGCCATCTATGGCCTGTAAAACTCACTTTAAGAAACAAATAATTTAATCTATTTGTAAACATTGGCTAAGTTTATACAATGTCTGTCCTCTATGCCCACCATCCTCTGTCCTCTGGATTGGTTGGCATATGAGAGACACCATAAGAGAGAAAAAGCAGTTGACAAAAATCAACTGTTAGACAGAAACATTTTTTTCAAAGAATTATTTATTTTATTTATATGAGTACACTGTCACTGTCTTCAGACACACCAGAAAAGGGCATCTGATCCCATTACAGATGGTTGTGAGCCACCATGTGATTTCTGGGAATTGAACTCAGGACCTCTGGAAGAGCACTCAGTGCTCTTAACCAGACAGAGACATTTTATGGATCTAAGAACCACTCCTTTTGGAAAACATCCACTCCCTTCTTGTAAAATAAGTACTGAATATCCTTTTAAAATTTTGAGTTAAAAAAAAAAACAAACTATAGGAGAACTACAGAGAGATATATACTGTTATAACAGATGTTTACACATGATAACTGAAATTAAGACTTGGTTATAGAATCTCTCCACAGCAAGGTCTCCAAAGAGGAAAAGCCAGAAAAATACAAGTTAAAAATAGATGATTTCATGAAGAAGAAGAAGAAGAAGAAGAAGAAGAAGAAGAAGAAGAAGAAGAAGAAGAAGAAGAGGAGGAGGAGGAGGAGGAGGAGGAGGAAGAGGAGGAGGAGGAGGAGGAAGAGGAGGAAAAGGAGAATGAGGAAGAGGAAAAGGAGGAGGAGGAGGAGAGGAGAGGAGAGGAGAGGAGAGGAGAGGAGAGGAGAGGAGAGGAGAAGAGAGGAGAGGAGAGAATTTAAGAAGGCAAGAGAAATGGCTCAGCACATTAGGAGCACACACACTGTTCTGGCAGAGGAACTTCATTCAGGTCACAGCACACAGCAGCTGTAAGCTCAGCTCCTGGAGGTCTGATGCTGTCTTCTGGCCTCTGAAGGCACTACATTCACACCTGCAAACCCACACTTAAACATAATTTAAGATACAATCTTTAATAAAATAAAAAAGGGGCTGGTGTGGTGGTATGTGCTTTTAATTTCATCATTTAAGAGACAGAAAAAGCATATCTGTAAGTTCAAGGCTGGCCTGGTCTACATGGCAAGTTCCAGGAGAGCCAGGGTTACATAGTGAGACCCTGTCTCTAAAACAAAACAACAAACAAAGACAACAGAAAAACCCATCACACCAATGACGTCTGTCATTCCAAACCTGGCTCCATCAGGTGCTGCTGACTCTCTCCTATACTACAGGATACAACCTCGTAATTTCTTTCTTGTCACCTCAAACTTGTACCAACTTCTGAGAACTCATCCTTGTGAAGGGCTGGTGACTCTCATTTTTTTCAACTCCAGTGATGAGTGACCAAACTCAAAACTTCTCTACCATTTTTAACTTTCACTTTTTGTGTTTCTGAGATACTTTTATATCTAAGTAAGATATTTGGAATCGTCTCTGGTATAAAAAGTAATGATAATATTGGTGTTACTACGGATACAATAGAGCTATATTTTATCTTCACATTAATTATGTTTTTGTTAGGACTGTATACTTAACCAAAAATCCTTAACCTAGTTTATGGTTTTTACATGTATTCAGTGTATATGTGTACTTGTGCCATAGCGGATGCATGGAGGCCAAAGAAAACTTGTTTAAAGATAAAAACAAAGAAGAAACAGCTGGATGTGTTGATGCACACCTTTGATTCCAGCATTTGGAAGGCAGAGGCAGGAGGATCTGTGTGAGGTGGAGGCTTTGGTCTACATAGAAGCTCCAGGCCAGCCAGGACTAATATAGCGAGACCCTGCCTCAAAACAAATAAACAAGACAAATAAAAAACTATAAAAATGAATAAGAAACAAAAAAGAAAACAAAAAATGTATTCTAAAGTTATAACATATATGCAGCTTTTAATGGGATATTCAATTAAAGTTGTTTAAAGATAAAAACACATGATGGAAGAAACATATTCTACATACTTAATAAAGTATTAAACTAGCTCAGGGCTGGTAGCTCGTGTTATAATTTCAGTACTTTCAAAGTACAGGTAGAAGATCAGGAGTTGAACGCTATATCAGTATATTGGACTATATTAGGCTACATGAGACCTTTATTTCTTTTTAATGTTCAATAATGGAAGGCTGGTTAACTTAAGTACGATCTAACTGGGCCTAGTATGTCAGACCTTTGATACCAGAACTCAGAAGGTAGAGGAAGGAGAATCATTAGGAGCTCAAGAGCACCCTGGTCTACATAGTGAGTTCCAGCTAGGGCCACATAGTGAATTCTAGGCCAGCCTGTTCTACCTAGTGTGCTCCAGGCCAGCCAGGGCTACATAGGTAAATCCAAGCCAGCCTGGTGTACCTAGTGAGTTCCAGACCAGTCAAAGCTTCATAGTAAGACCCTGTCTCCAAAAACAAAACAAAGCAAACAATCAAAATAATTTTAAAAATGAAGTATAGACTATGTCTGTAGTCATTAAAATGATACTGGAGATTTTCTTTAAAAAATTTATTTATTTTATGTATATGAGTACACTGACCCTTTCTTCAGATACATGGATCCCATCACAGATGGTTGTGAGCCACCATGTGTTGGGAGCCGACTTTTAACAGAAAGCGGCTATCAACTTTGCAGCCATCTCGAGCCATATACCCTGACAAGAGACTTGTTTTTCAACAGTCTACAACAACTGAGCACACTCTGATAAACATCTTGTTTATCCTACATCCTACATCCTAAATATCTTGTTTTGCTGTTTAGTGACCACAGCTGCAAGGTGCACTTGGTAATGTGTCTTCAGTTGTGTTCCCCTGCTTGTGCTTATAAATACCCAGGATTTCCTTGCAAAAAGAGAGACAATAAAGGAGACAATAAGAGAGAGACAATAAGAGGGAGACAATAAACAAGAAATGAGACTTGGTCATACACTCTGGTTTGTCTCCATTCTTCGAGTCTCTTGCCCCTCCATCTCCCACTCTCTCTCTTGACCAGAGCACTTAGCCCCAAAACATGGGGCAGAGGGGTCCACAACAACCATGTGGTTGCTGGGAATTGAACTCAAGACCTCTGGAAGAGCAGTCAGTGCTCTGAGCCATCTCTCCAGCTCCGATATTGAAGATGTTTAAGGATAGAAAAACATACAATTATCTATAGGAACAACCATGCTAGGATCCAACTTATGCAGACCAAAACCAAGTTTAGAAAAGAAGTCTGAGCCAGGCGGTGGTGGTGCACGTCTTTAATCCCAGCACTTGGCAGGCAGAGGCAGGCGGATTTCTGAGTTTGAGGCCAGCCTGGTCTACAGAGTGAATTCCAGGACAGCCAAGGCTACACAGAGAAACCCTGTCTCGAAAAACCAAAAAAAAAAAAAAAGAAAGAAAGAAAGAAAAGAAAAGAAGTCTGTGTGGTTAATTCTTGGTGCTGGGGCTGAGGAAAATGAACAGGTATTGTTAGTTCTTGTTATTGATGATGATAGTGATTTCTTTTCACCCAAGAACATATCTGAACACAAAAGTGTAAAAATAAATGTACCTTACATTTGTAGTTGGAGTGATGTTTCAGAGGTTAAGTACATAGGCTGGCCCGGCGGTGGTGGTGCACACCTTTAATCCCAGCACCTGGGAGGCAGAGGCAGGCAGATTTCTGAGTTCGAGGCCAGCCTGGTCTACAGAGTGAGTTCCAGGACAGCCAGGACTACACAGAGAAACCCTGTCTCGAAAAACCAGGGAAAAAAAAAAGTACACAGGCTGCTCTTTCTCCCAGAGGACCTACCTGAGTTCAGTTCCCAGCGTCCACATGGCTGTCCACAACCATCTGTATGTAACTCAAGGGATCTGATGATGGGCTCTTCTGGCCTCCATGGGCACTACACAAATGTGTACAGACATGGATGTAGACAAAACACCCATGCACATAATAAAATAAAATGCACTTTATAATTAATTATAGGGTGCCACACTGTTAAGTAAGTGTACTGTAACCTCAAATTTCCTTAGACAAGAGGGTATTTATTGATCTTGTCTAGAGCCGCGTGGCCCTAATTCTGCCTTACTCAATAACCAGGAAGAAGTTGCTAACCTTTTTGTACCTGAGTTTCCTCATTTGCTAAACAAGGACAATAACACCTACCTGGACTTCAGACAGGCTAAATATTTGCAATCTTCTGTAAATTACAGGACGACTGGCACTAGTTTCCATGTCAACTTGACACAAACTAGAGTCATCTGAGAGCAGGGAACCTCAGTTGAGAAAATGCCCCAATAATATTGTGCTGTAAGCTGTTTTCTTAGTGGCTGATGCAGGAAGGTCCAAGTTGGTACCACCCATGGGTTGGTAGTCCTGGGTTTTGAGCAAGCCATGAAGGAGCCAGCCAGTAAGCTGTGTTCTATGTTCTCTGCTTCTGTTCCTGCCTCTAGGCTACTGCTTTGAGCTCTTGTCCTGGCTTCCCTTGACAATAGATTATAATCTTTAAGCTAAACAAAGCATTTCCTCCCCAAATTGCTTTTGGTCACAGCATATATTAGCAACAGAAACATAAATGAATGCATGCCCTTACCTGCTGAGCCATCTCACTGTACAGAGTCTTAAAAAATTTTTTTTTAAAAACGTGAGTGTGTGTGTGTGTGTGTGTGTGTGTGTGTGTGTGTGTGTGTGTGACAATGCACATGTATGGAGGTCAGAGAACAGCTTTATGTAGTCAGTCCTCCTTCCGTATGTTTGGGAGACTGAATTCAGGTTGCCTCATGAAGGAATTTCCCTGGCCTCCAGGACTGCTTTGGGAAGAAAGTCAGGAATGGTGGCACCTGTCTAAGCCCAGTGCTCAGGAAACTGAAATTGAAGAATCATGCATTTGGAGGCAGCTTAGACTCAAGAGGCAGGTACTGCTGTAGGTTTCCTTGTTTGGTTTTCTTTTTGTTTTGATATTTAAAGAAGGTGAAGGGTCCCACAAAGTGACAGAAAAGAGCCAGAGAGTTAGCTGCAAAAGACACTTCATTCTGAGGCTGGAGAGATGGAACACCTACTGTTCTTGCAGAAGACCTAGATTCACCACCAGAAAATGTCACACAGTGAGCAAGTAATTGATGTCTGTTGAATAGTTTGGTATATATTCTCCAGAAATCTATTTGGTAACAGTCTTGTCTTCTCTTTCATCATTTTTTTTTTAACTAAGTAAAAGTATAATCATGTTTTGTTTTGTTTTGTTTTTTTTTTTTTTGGGAGACAAGGTTTCACTATGTAGACCAGGCTACTCTCAAACTCAAAAGAGAGAGAGCTGCCTGTTTCTACCTCCTGAGTATTGGGATGAAAGGCATGTGTCACCATACAAAGTATAAAAAATATTTCAATGTATTAATGTTTTTGTTGTCTTTATATTAAGAATAATAACAATATTAGAGTCAAACATAAATTATATTAATTATTAGTGACTGGTTTTAGTTAGGGTTTCTATTGCTGTGATAAAACACTCTGACCAAAACCACCTGAGGGAGGAAAGGGCCTATTTCATCTCTCCTATAGTTCGTCATTCCGGGAAGTCAGGGCAGGAGCTCAAGGTAGAAGCCTGGGGACAGGAACAGAAGCGGGGAGCAATGGACAAACACTGCTTGGTCCTCAAGGCTTGCTCGGCCTACTTTTTAAAATATACTTCAGAACCACCAGTCCAGTTGTGACACCATCCACAACGGGCTGGGGCACCCCAAAGATTAATTGCTAATCAAGAAAATTCACCACAACCTTGCCTCCAGGCCAATCTGATGGAACCATGTTTTCAGTTGAGATTCTTCTTCCAAGATGATTCTAGTTTGCATGAAGTGACAAAAAAGTAACCAGCTCAAGGTGCTTATGGTGTAGGCTAATACCTGAACTGGATCCCACATGGCAGAACTGCCTGCATGGAACAGCTGTCCTCTGACTTGTACATACAAGGCCAGAAAGTAGGTGTAATGTGTGGGTGGGTGGGTATTCCTGGGGACCGAACCCAATGTTCTACCACTAAACTGCATCTCTAGCCCTTTCCCCCACTTACTGTGTAAATGGAGGGGACTTCAGTTTTTTTCTCTCTTTCCCTTATTCATTCCTTCTTTTTGAGACTGTCTGGCCTTGAACAGGATGACCAAGGATGGCCTTGAATCTCCTTCTAAATTCTGAGGTTATACACGGCCACACTTGGTTTATTCAGTGTTGAGGATTTTACACAGGGGTTCATGTACGCTAAGTAAACAGTCTACCAAATGAGCTACAATGTCAGCCCCAGTCATTCTTTATTTCTTCCTTTACCTGGTACTTACTCCCCTCCCCACCTCTGCCCCTTCTTTCCCTTTCCAAGACAGAATCTTATTCCATAGCCTAGACTAGCTTGGAACTCACTTCACACTCATGGAGACACTCCTGCCTCAGTGTTAGTCTCACTGGGCAAGAATAAGACCACTACTACAATTTTTTGAGTGACATTTGAAATAATCTTTATTAAATACTGGCCAGGCCAATGGACACTGGCCAGGTCCATACCTGGAATTCCCAGAGAAGGGCAAGAATTTAACATTAATCAGAGGCTTGGAAAGGCAACCCGGCCCCCCAGCAATTCTACGCACTTCTTGCCTTCAGGCGTACATCCTGACGTACTTCCTGCCTGTCTGTGATCAAACACATCCTGTGCAGCTGGGACAACCAAGTTTGGTTACAGAAGCTAAAACACAAGTTGCTTGCTGTCTTAAAGAACGACAACCCCCCCCCCCCCCAGCATTCCAGGAAGCTAGCTATCCTTGGGCAAGTGGCACTTACAGGTTAGAGGCATCTGTTTTTTAGATCTCTTGAGCACAGTAATTTAAACTTAAAACACAACTTTAGTTATTGCTTCACCCTCCCAAGTGTTGGCATTGCAGGAATGAACCACCGCACCTGGTTACCCCTTCCTCGATTTCTGCTGACATCTGCATGGTGCTGCCTTACAGAACCTCTAACTCCGATAGCTCCTCCTGAGACCCAGAGCATAGGACTGAATTATCCCACCACTACAAAGCATTTCATTTGTTGGCTTTGTAGCTCTCACTCCTTATTGTTAACAGCTTAGTTTGATAACAATGATCCAAGGACAGGGAGCTTTTTCTGAAATGGTCTGCAATAGTTAATTTTTGGGTTTGGAAGTCGTGTGTACCAGGATAAAAAGAGATGAGGTCCTTCTATCATGTGGATCCTGGTAATAGAACTCAGGTCTCAGGCTTAGTAATAAGAGCTTTTACTTGCTGTGTCATCTCACTGGCCTTAGTTTTTAAATTTTTTATTTATTTTTATATGTATTGCATGCATGTGTACATGTGTACCCTGCCTCTCTGCTCCAGGGCTAGGGTTATAAACACCTGTCACTGTGCCAGCTTCTTATGTGGGTGCCAGGGATTTGAACTCAGGTCCTCACTCTTGCCTAGCAGGTCCTTATCAAAGGAGCATCTTCCCAGTCTCTTATTTGTATTTCATTATTTATTTATATGTAGTATTTTCAACCACTTAGGGCAAAAGCCAGGCCTAGTTGTGTCTATTATCCCGCCCTTGGGACATGGAGACAAAATGAATAGAAATTCAAGGTCACCCTTGACTGTGAAGTAAATTAGCGGCCACCCTGGGAGATATCCTGGGATACTGTCTTGAAAAACTATTTAGGCCAAAAAAAAAAAAAAAAAAGAAAGAAAGAAAGAAAGAAAGAAAGAAAAGAAAGAACGAGACAAACAGAAAGCATTTGTATATAAAAGTAGATTCTTTTTAGTCTGTGGCAGCCTTTAGGTTTCCTTCCTAACTCACCAAAAAAACAACAACAACAAAAATCCACCGTTTAAAAATATAAAAGTAAAACAAGGAAAACAAAAACCGCTCTTGTCTGATGAGCCATGAAAACAGTCAGGGTGCCAATTTGATTTTTGGATTGTCATTGGCCAGCCCCCAGGCAAGATGGCCTTTAATGAAGTACAGTCGCTCAGAGTTGGCGTCTCAGCTTCCAGTCCTCCCTCCATCCCACTTTATTTCCTCTGATGCTCCATTACCCTCGGGATGACCTTTATAACGTTAATAATGTCCATTGTAATCTGATCTCTCCTCTCCCTCCTCACCCGTCATCTTTTCCTTCCTTGTGCTAAGCGTACCTCAGTTGGACTCTTCCTTCAGGCCTTCCCAGAAGCCCTTGCTTCTGTCTAGAAACTCCTTGCCCTTCCTCTCCCCAACTTGTCTATCAAGTCACTATGCATTATTTTTACCATATTTCCTGGAACCCTGACATCAGGTCCGGTGTCCTTTCTTGGGTTTTTGTAATGTTTCACTGAAGTACTTGTAGCATGACATGTTTTCTCCCCTAGCTGGGAGCTGTGAACTCCTGGAGACTGGCTTTTTCTCAGGTGTATCCATAATAGCAGTTTTTAGAATACAACTGATGAAGACATGTTAACCCTTCATCTGCCAAGTTAACCCTTCATCTGCCAAATCAACCCTTCAGGACAGGATCAGTCTTTCTTTACAGATGAAAACTGAAGCTCACAGAATATGAATGGTCTCCCCAAAACCTACACAGAAATGACGGATTACAGAGCTCCTTTTGTTCATCCCACTACCCCATGCCATTCCTTCAAATCTCAGGAATGGCAAGAACAAACCAGCACACCAAATCCAGTGTCCTCAACCCTAGATTAGAAAACTGCATTCTTAGCTGGGCATGATGGTACATATCTGAAACGCCACTGCTTGTGAGGCTAAGACAGTCAGGGCCATTTTGGTTTATATAGTGACATGCTGACTGCCATAGTGATTGCTCTTGTGCTGTGAAGACACACTATGACCAAGGTGACTCTTATAAAGGATGACATTTAATTGGGGGCTGGCTTACAGTTTTAGAGCATTGGTCAATTATTATCATCACAGTGGAGAACATGACAACATGACCCTAGGGCAGTGTCTTAGACAGGGTTTCTATTCCTGCACAAACATCATGACCAAGAAGCAAGTTGGGGAAGAAAGGGTTTATTTGGCTTACACTTCCACATTGCTGTTCATTACCAAAGGAAGTCAGGACAGAAACTCAAGCAGGTCAGGAAGCAGGAGCTGATGCAGAGGCCATGGAGGGATGTTACTTACTAGCTTGCTTGCCCTGGCTTGCTCAGCTTGCTTTCTTATAGAACCTAGGACTACCAGCCAAGGGATAGCACCACCCACAATGGGCCCTCCCCACTTGATCACTAATTGAGAAAATGCCTTACAGCTGGATCTCATGGAGACATTTCCTCAACTGGAGCTCCTTTTTCTGTAATGATTCCAGCTTGTGTCAAATTGACACACAAAACCAACCAGTACAGGCAGTGACAGACAGAGCCACATCCTGGTTCACAGGCTGAAGGAGAGAAAGAAACATTCTCTCCTCGATGAATGCAGGCTTTTGAAAACATCAAAGCCCACACCTACTTCCTCCAACAAAGCCACACCTCCTAATCCTTCTAATCCTCCTATCAAAGAGTTCCACTCCTTGATAACTAAGCATTCAAATATATAACCCTATATGGGAGCAATTCTTATTCAAACTGCCACACTGCCTCAAAATCATTTTAAGAAACCAAGAGATAGCTCAGCAGGCAAAAGTGCTTACTATTAAGCCTGTCTACCTGAGGGGACCCACCTGACAGCAGGAGAGAAGAACTCCACAGGATGTCCCTCCTCTCTCTCTCTCTCTCTCTCTCTCTCTCTCTCACATGCACACACACACACACACACACACACACACACACACACAGAGTGTTGACTTTTGTTGTTGTTGTTGTTGTTCTGTATTGTTTTTCTCCTTTATGGTTCTGAGGCAGTGTCCATCTATGTAGTACTAGCTACCCTGGAACTTGCTATGTGGACGAGGCAGGCACCACCACACCTGGCTGGACATTAACATTTTTTAAACATTTGAAATCTTCATTTTTAGCCTAGTCTACTTATGAATTGCAAAGAGTATTCTTAAAACTTTATGACCTGGGATGGAACACTTAGAAATCTTTCTTAAATCTTATTTTATCCAAGAGATGGATCCTTTTAAAACCCTTCCTGAGTACGTTATGATGGCCCAAACCTTTAATCCCAGCAGTTGAGAGGCAGAGGCAGGCAGATCTCTGCAAGCCTGAGACCAGCCTCATAGCAAGATGCATGACAAACAGGGCTATACAGAGAGACCGTGTCTCAAAATTAACTATCTAATTAATTAATTAAAAATTATTCCTGTAACCTCCCCCCCCCCTTTGTTTCTCTAATCAGCTCGTCTGCTCACTTCCCACAGCAGTGGTCCCAAACTGTCGTCAGGGACTTGAACTCTTTCTCACTAACAGCTCTAACAATGACAGGTTAAATAGTCAGAACTTAGAGCCAAGGCTACTCTATTTCTACCTGTTGGTCCCTGTCTACTTAACCCGAAGATTGTCTCAGTCATACAGTGCTGAGCCCAGGTGTGTACACTGGTGACTGAAAGACCCTAAGGGCTGTAGGGGACAGGTGGGAGTCATCAAGAAATAGAAATTGTCCTGAGACAAATGGAGATTTGGAGATATGGGAGAAATAGACATCTCTAGGGGCAAATGGGCTGTGTTCCAAAAATTCCATTTTTAAATTGACTGTTTGGAATGCAGAACACATTTCCCCTTAGCAACAATGCTATGAATAATTGCAGATCTTTTCTCAGAAAAGTGCACGTGAATTGCTTCAGCCCACGATGTTACAGAACTCTCTGCTAAGACACTTTAGAGTTGCCTTGAGAATATCCCTAAATCCTGCGACTCTGAATTATAAATAAGCTGTGTATATAGCTGCCACCCCAACTAGACTGTGAACTCTTTGAGGACTGGAGAATGTTGAATTATTCATTTTTGTATTCTGAATGCCTGGTGTATAACTGGCAATAAATGTTGGTTGCATAAATGAATGGACAAATTTAATAGGCATTTGGATGGTATTGAAAGCATCTTAGGGAATAAAGAGAGTCACATTTAACGGGTACCTTAATATGTGTCTGGTACTGTACTAGGACAGCCAATAAGCAAGGCGCTTTGTTGGGTTTAGACCCAGGGAGGATGAAGCAGAAGATGTAAAATAAATGTGTGCTGAGATTGCTAAGTGTGGTTTAGATGAAACAAACACATTGGGTATGTTGATCTGAACGGTGTCATAGAGAAATGGTCACAGGAATGGAGGTGAAAACCCTCCCCTGTGGTGCTGAGCCTGGCCTGCAGGGAACTCTGACCTCTAAACCGCAGGGAATAGAGGAGGAAGCCTGGTAGGTCTGAGAGGAATTAGGAAAAGTGATGGTTTGGATCAGATCCTGGTTTAATTTCATCTGATGATGAGTTTTCTGTAAAGTATTGTTCTGGGGCTGGGAATGTTATCAGGTGGCGGGTACTTGCCTGGCATGCACAAAACCCTGGGTTGGATCTCCAGCACCACATAAAACTAGTGAGCGTGCCTGTGCCTGTAATCTCAGCACTCAGGGGTGGGGGCTGGGGAACCAGTTGGTTGAGGTCAATCCCATCTCACTGGGAGAGATGCCAGTCTGCATTTAGCTGTTTTTTTTTTTTTTTTTTTTTTTAATTTAGTTTAATTTTTTCAAAGTATTTATTTGGCTAGTCTCTGACCTTGTACATTTAACTTTCTTTTAAATTAAGCCGCTGGCACTTCCCTGTAGATTGAGGTTGTCTGTTGTTCTCTACTGTAACTGCAGGTTAGGCGTGTGTTAAAAGTCTGGTTGGCATAGGCGTAAAGGTGAAGGTGTTGATGAGCCAGAAGGGATTCTGGGCCGGAGGGAGAATGAAAGTTAAGAAGTTTGAAGAGGGAATATCACTGCAATGCAAATTTTGGTGGAGGAAGAAAAATAAGAAGACACAAAACAAAACAGATGAGTATGAAAATGTCGTAAGGAATTCGAGGCCAGCCTTATCCACAGAGCAAGTTCCAAGACAGCCAGGGTTGCACAGTTTCCTTTATTTTGTTTGCTAACTTTAAATTTCAATTTAAAAAGTGATTTTTAAAAGGAGTAGATAGAGACGGACAGGAAAGGAAAGCAGACAGCTATTTCAGAATGTCAAACGATCCTAACCCTTGAGAAAGTCGTCCCTTGTATTGCCAGCCTGGCCTTGGTTTTTGGAAAGCTTAATGTCAACAATTTCTATATTTAATTTACTGTGTTCAAAATGCTCGAGTTCGATCAATACGTGCTTGTGTATGATATTCTGAGTGTTT
Organism: Rhabdomys pumilio; assembly: GCA_030674055.1. Lineage (NCBI taxonomy): Eukaryota > Metazoa > Chordata > Mammalia > Rodentia > Muridae > Rhabdomys > Rhabdomys pumilio. Next base: position 8,691,650 of record JANHMN010000020.1, on the reverse strand, counting down.
CAAGTCAATCTATCCTTTGGGCTTTATTAAGTAACTTAGATTTGACATTGATGAAGATAAAGTGAGAACTGTCTTAAAAATGGTTAGTTTTATGACTGTCCCTAAGGAAAAGATGAGCGTTTGCCCATGCCTATACTGGCAGCTTCTCAGACATCTAGTAATTTAAGAGTGACCTAATTCCCACAATCTTCAAACCCTATGCCAGCCAATGAGAAGGGCAAAACCAACCAACTAATCAACCAACCAAACAACAAAACAAAACAAAAAACCCAAAAGCCCACAAACAAACAAACAAACAAACAAACCACCCCAAACCCCCATACAAGGCAATGAGAATAAAGACAGGGCACACATGCTAGCTTTCCAACAGTTAAAGAGGAAACGACAGGATGAAGCTGTAATGAATGAGGCACTTGACAGGAATAGAGAATGGGACAGGTACACTTAACTCACCATAAGTGTACACACAGTAATCAGAGCAATTGTATTTTCTATAATCTCACTGTGCTAGCTAGTTTTATGTCAACTCGATACAAGCTAAAATTATCTGAGAGGACAAAACCTTGATTAAGAAAAAAACGCCTTCATAAGATGGAATTGTAGGGAAATCTGTAAGGCATTTTCTTAATTAGTGATTGATGGAGGAGGGCCCCCGCCTAGTGTGGGCCTGGGTTCTGTAGTAAAGCGGGTTGAGCAAGCCATGGGAAGCAGGCTAGTAAGCAGCACTCCTCCATGGTTTATCTGGATTGGCTCCCACCTCCAGGTTCTTGCCCTGTGTGAGTTCTGTCCTGACTTCCTTTGTTGATGAACAGTGGTGTGGAAGTGTAAACCAAACTCTTTGCTCCCCAAAACGTGCTTTTAGTCATGGTGGTTCATCACAGCGATAGTAATCACAACCGATATACTCATCATCCAGAAAAACATTTCTGGGGCTGGAGAGATGGCTCAGTGGTTAAGAGCACTGACTGCTCTTCCAGAGGTCCTGAGTTCAGTTCCCATCAACCACAAGGTGACTCACAACCATCTGTAATAGGATCCAATGCCCTCATCTGGTGTGTTTGAAGAAAGCGACAGTATACTCACATACATGTAATAAATAAATCTAAAAAAAAAAAAGTCAAGTCTTCTACTTCCTCCTCTCCTCTGCTTCTTACTTCATTAGCTGAGGATGATGTTGAACTTCTGATCTCCCTACCCCTTCTTTCCAAGTATTTGAGTTTACAGGTATGCCTTATATGTATGCACTACCATGCCTACTTTCAATAAATAGATATTCACTGGGCATGTTGGCTTATACCTGTGACCTGAAACTTGGGAGGCACATGCTTGTACTTATTATCAGCTACATAGTGAGGTCACTGCCAGACAGGGTATCATAGTGAGACTTTTTTTTTTAATGTATGGGACTGGAGAGACAATCAGCTAGGAACATGCATTTCTCTTGTACAAGATCTTGTATAGGACTTGAGTTTGGTTTCCAACATCCATATTAGGAAGCTCACAAGTGTCTGTAACTCTAGCTCCAAGGAGATTGGAGGCTAGACCTCTGGCCTCTGTGGGCACCTGCACTCACATACACATAACCACACACACGCACGCACGCACACACACACACACACACACACAATTAAAAACAAAGAAATCTAAAAGTATATTACCATCTTAATTAACTTAGTTTGAAACATGTACTTCCTATGTTGTCCAACTTTCTCTTGAATGCCTGCTTAAAGTTACCTTTCTGCTTCCACCTTCTTTAAATATTTATTTATTATTATTTATAATACACTGTAGTTGTCTTCAGATACACACCAGAAGAGGGCATCAGATCCCATTACAGATGGCTGTGAGCTACCATGTGGTTGCTGGGAATTGAACTCAGGACCTCTAGGAAGAGCAGTTATTGCTCTTGACCACCGAGCCATCTCTCCAGCACCTGTTTCCACTTTCTAAATGTTGGAACTCCAGGTGTGTTTGTGACACCTTGTCCAGCTGCCTTTGTTACTTTTCTGTTGCTGTGATTAAAAACATCACAGTGTTTATTTGGGCTAGGCTTAGAGTGGAGGCAGCAGGTAGAAGAAGCAGCAGCCCAGAGGTCACATCTTGAACTACAAGTGTGAAGCAGAGAAAGCACATTGGGAATGGTGTGAGGCTTTGAAACTTCAAAGGCTGCCCCAAGTGAATACTTCTTCCAACAAGGTTACATTCTTAAACTTTTCACACAGTGCCATCAGTTGAGGACCAAGTGTTCCTTCAAATGCCTAAGACTATGGGGTCATCTTATTCAAACCACACTAGCCTTATGATCATTTTAATATCAATATAATATTCTGTAAAATAGATGTATGATAGTATAGGTAGTGCTTCAAATTGGAAATTTGAATTGGATCTACTAATCTTTTAAAGAGAAACAATTACAATGACATAAACTCATAGGAAAATACAGGGTTTAGTTATCCACTTAAACAAAGAAACAAAGAAACAAACAAAACAACAACAAGATTTCACTGCACTTGTCCTAGAGCTAACTCTGTATATAAATCAGGCTGATTTAGAGATCAACCGTCCTCTGTCTCCTAGTTGCTGAAATTAAAGGAATGTACTATCATGCCTGTCCTATCTATCAACATTTTGAGGGAGCATAAAATATATATTTGTTGGATGTACTATAAACTGTTAGCTTCATATAGATCATACTTTCAACTTTAGATCATTGTACATTCCTATCAAGGAGGTGATGTATCTTGGACATGGAAAAGTTATTTATTTATTTATTTATTTATTTTCCCCTTCTCTTCTCCTGCTTGCTACCCGGCACCTTGCTCCAGCCTGCTGGCTCTGGCCCTGCTCGCTCCATGAATGTTTTGTGGAGGCCAGACAAGGGCACCAGAGCCCCTGGAAGTAGAGACACAAATGGTTGTGAGCTGCCATGTGGGTGCTGGGAACTGAATTGGAGTCCTTTGTGAAGGCTAAGAAGTATAACTATCTTACTAATAAAGAATTGCATTTACTTAACAATGATATGAATCTGCTCTACTTTAACATATAGCTACTAAGTATCATACCATTTGGACTATTTGGATTTAACAATGTAATACATTGTTTCAACATAACACATTGGTTCAAAGGCAATACAATGTTTCAATGTAATGCGATGCTTCAATGTAATGCATTGCTTCAATGTCATACATTGTTTCTTTTCACTTACGAATGATGTGAAAAGACAGGAAGACTAAAATCAGGAACCAACCGCCAATTAATAGAGGCACATGATTATAATCCTAGCACTTGGGAGGTGGGGTAAGAAGGATCTGGAGCGGAAGGTCATCCTTGTCTACACAGAGATTTCCAGGCCAGCCATTTCTAAAGCAAAAGCAAATACATAAACTTGCCATGAGACAAGAATCATTAGGAAAATCTAATATATAATGAATTACTAGCAGCAGAATTGTTGGTTCTGATGCTTTTCCATCTTTATATACTATGAATATTTCCAATTGACCTTAAGAAATATTCTATTAATTTATAACCCTGTTTGCAGGACTATTAGAATGATGACTGTTGAGTCTCTGCATGCCTGAAATACCAATATTCAGAGCCTGAATTTGAGGAGGATTCGGAATTTGAGGTCAGCCTGGGTTACCAAATTAGACCCAGTCATAAAAAAGTCAACATACCTTAGGTTGCCAGATAAAACGCAGAATGCTGTTGAATCTCAATTTCAGATAAACAATGAATACTAAACAGCCCGCACTAAAAAATTGTTGGAGAAGATGAAAATCTACTTGGATGCCAAGAGGACCCCAAGGAGACAGTGTGTCTGAATCAATGTGGTATCCTGGAACGGGAAGAGGGTCTTAAAAGAAATTTAAATATGAATGTCAATGTGAATATGAATCAGAAACATCTTTCTGGGCTCATGTTTTGAACACTTGTTTCCCAGATGTTCTGGCCATTTTGGGGTTATTAAGGAACTGAGACCCAGCTGGTAGAAGCAGGTCATTCAATGTGAATCTTTGGATGTTAGACTCTGTCCCTTGTTCCTGCAGCACTATTTCCTGGTTTAAGTGGCTTGTCTGTGGTGACCCTGCCTTTCCCACTAAGATGAACTGAAACCCTCCGAAACTATGAGTGAAAATAAATCTTTTTTTTTTTTTTTTTTTTTCTGGAACTGTGGTCACAGTTGTGTGAAAGTAACTCAAGCAAAATTAGGGGTTTTAGTTATTGATATCATATTGATTCATTAAATGTGAGAAATATACCATATAGATATATGATGCTAATGATAGTGTAGGATATACAGCCTTCTGGGAAATAATTTTGTAAATCTCAAACTATTTATTGTAAAATAGAGCGTTTATTCAAATAACTGACTGTTTTACACCTAGGCTGTATACGTTGGCTGTCAAGTAATCCCTTGCAGGACATTAACCTGATTTTTTCTAAAATGGATAATATATGAAAAAAAGATCTTAGGTGGGCATTCTTAATGGGCTTAAATTATATGTGATTTTCTTCCTAAATATTTAGTTTAAACAGTTTATTTTCTATAAACAATCTATCTGATTCCTTTTCAAGCGAGGCTCCAGCAAGCCAATAAAAGAAAGGGGTACAGTTCAAGTTGGTTTGCTCATTAGTGCCATAATCTATTACCAGTTGCAACCAATTTAGAAGCTAAAAAAACGAATGGGCTTAACTCTGACTCACACACACCATCAATAGAATTAATCTTAAATTGCGGTGTGCAACTCTCAAATGATTTTAAAAATCCAGTTATGGCGAAAACATGCCTGCAAGTAATCCTTTTCCCGGGGTGATGGCTCATTTATGCCTCCTGGATGTAAGCAGTGCTGAGTAGTTTACCCTTCAAGTTTCTCCTTTGGAGGAGAGCAACCTGCGTGCTGTGGAAGACCTAAGAGTCTGGAATAAAAATAGATCTGTATAACGGTTTTATTTCAAAGTGACCTTAGGAAATAGCTATTATAAAAAGAAAATGGCAGATGGAGCCTTTAAAATGAGCTAATTTTAGAATACATATCGTTTCCCACATGTTACTACTAAATACATTTTCCACAGCTTACTCTGCTGATACATAAAATTAAGAAGTTGGATTCTTACTGGTACTGTATGTTAGGGTTTACTAAAATAAAACAAAACCCAAAACCAGAATCTGTCTTCAAATGGTAACAAAGATTCTATGTGTTTCCTTGTTAACTTATGGGCCAGTCCCTAAAATTGGCATTTTGGTAGGCCCTAAGTACACATATGTAAAAGATTTGCACATAAGCTTCACTTTGCGAACGTATAGAGTTTATTATGTGCAAAAAATATCATGTCGAAGAGCAGTTTCTATTTGTGCTACCTAAAAAAAGGATTTGTATTTTGAGAGGGGAGAATCATGCTGCTAGGCTTTTATTTATATCCAAGTGTCCTCAGCCTTCTGCAAAAAAGACAGTTTTTTTTTTTAAATGCAACGAAGGAATTAGACACTTTCAGACTCTACAGAATCAGATCATTCGTCGCGAGCTGTGTCCACGCACAAGAACAGGCTCGCTGAGGACCTAGAGGAGTGGCTTTCAAACTTGTCGGCCAGCGCCTAGCCCACGGCCCGCCACGCGCTAGGTTCCGGGAGGAGGGCGGCGAGGCCGGGCTGGCGGCCGTGCTGGGCTGCCACCCTCCCACCGGGGTCAGCTCCGGTCCCCGAATCCCCCGCCACACGGCGCGACGCGGGCAGCCCACGCGAGGGGGAGCCGTGCCCGCTACCCAATTCACCACAACCCACACGCCTAGGAGACGGAATTTGGGAGCACGTGGGGGAGGGGCGGAGAGAGCGTCCGCTCTCACTGAGCATGCTCTGTGCTAGGAGCCGTAAGTGGAGAGCCAGACATGCGCAGTTGGCTCAGGGTGTGCTGGCGGCGGGGTAGGGCGGGGCTGGCGTGAGCGGGCTAATGTGTTTATCCGGTTTTCTGGGTGGGCGGTCAAAGCGCACGCGTAAGGGCGAAAGGCGGTAGGGTCGGGTGGGGGTTTGTGCATGCGCAGTAGACCCGGCAGCCCGGGGAGGGTGTGGAGGGGGCTTTTAGAGGAGAAGCAGGGGAAAAGGGAAGCAGAGGGAAAGGAAGGGCGGGGGGGATGGGGGTGAGAGCGCGCTTTGCGCATGCGTACAAGGGCTAGCGACGACGGCGGCGGGGGAGTCTCGGGGATGACAGTGTCTTTGCCCGTTGGGCTAACGGTCGTCGTTACCGGCCGGGCCTGAGGCGCCGCACCATCCACCACGGCCGGAGTAGCCCCGGCCCAACCGAGCTAGAGCGGCGCGAGAATAAGGGTGAGGGAGGCCAGGCGCGAGGGAGGGGCCTGCAGCGGGCCTCGTCGTGCGCGCTGGGCGGCGGCGGCCTGGCGGGGTGAGCTCGCTTAAACCGCGGCTGGGCAGGCGGCGGCGGCCGTGGCAGTCGCGCTTGGAGGAGTCGTCCGCGCTGTGCCGAAAAGATGGCCGGGCTGTGAGGGGGCGGCGCTTGCGCTGGTGACCCCAAGTGAGCGGCTGAGGAGCGAGGGGCGCCGCCGCTGCCTGTCGGGCCTGTTCCCCGCCCCCTCCCGCCGCCGGGCCCCGCGCGCACTTCCTCCCGGGCCTCCCTTTCGGGCGGGGGCCTCCCGCCCGCCGCGCCAGGCGCAGCGTGGGCCCCGCGTCCGGCATGGCGAGAACGGCAGCTGCGCGCTCCCGCCGCAGCAGCAACCTCCGCCGCCGCGGCTGCTGGCACTAGACCCGGGAAGCCGACGCCTGCGCCGTAGTCCTCGTCGTCCCGCTGCCTCCGCGCCGGCGCTGCGATGGAGTAAGGGCCCCGCCGTCCGAAGAGAAGCGTGCCCTGCCTGGACCCCACCGGGCCCGCTCCTGTGCGCGCCAGCTCCACCCGGAGGTGTCTCCGCGGCCGGACATGCTGCTCGAGCGCAGGCCGGCCGCCGAGCCGCGGGGCTAGACCGAGCACTGAGCCTGTCCGGAGCACCCAGCCGCGGCCGCCTCGGACGAACTCGATCGCTGGTTTCTCTGTCTCTCTCCGGTCTGCAAGTCTCAGGGACGGAGGAGGGGCGCCTGGGCCCCATGTGTGGGAGGATTGCTTCAGCTTCACAAACTTGCACGGATTTTGGTTGCTGCTTTGGCCAGTGGTTCTACTCAGATTTCTTCCGAATTGTTGCAAACTCGCCATTGTTCCCTGGCTGCTTACAAACTTGGATCCGGAATTTCTTTTCAACCGGGAGCCATTGGTGTCGAAGTGTCTGCAATGAACCCGGTGAATGCTACTGCTCTCTACATTTCCGCGAGCCGCCTAGTGCTCAACTACGACCCCGGAGACCCCAAGGCGTTTACAGAGATTAACAGGCTCTTGCCTTACTTCCGACAGTCCCTCTCGTGCTGTGTTTGCGGTGAGACGCTTCTTTATTGTTCCCCTTGCCCTGCTTGTTTTCTAAAATCCTTTGGCAGTAGTAACGTGAACGGTTGGCCGGCCGGTAGTTCGTTCTAAGTGGCGGTACTGTTCAGTAGTACACGGTCATTAGTTTTGAAACTCACCCAGGGACTTTTGCTCGGCGTTTCAGAAAGGCCGAGAGCCCTTTTCAGCCACCGTTGTAGGGCGGCTTTAATGTTCAGAACGATTTTATTTCGTCTTGACCCATCTTTCTGGTGTTTTATATTTTAAAAAATTCTTCGACGGCTTCACACGTATAGCGGTGATGTCTTAAATGGGGTTGAAATGCGAGCAGCATGCTGCCGTTTTCTTTTTTTAAGCCTCTGCTGCAGGAACTGATTGAGTGCGATCTTCATTAAATGTGGTCAAACATTGTTAGGACATATACACTGCACCCCCTAAGTTGGTGTTTTTCGGAAGGTGGATGGTATAATCTTGATGCACCTCCAGCCAGAGACCTCAGTGCCCCAGGTTCTACAACAGATGGTTTGAAGGTTAGTTCTGATCTTATGAAGCTGATCGTACTCTTTAGTTGGTGAGATTTTTACAGATTAGATGTTCTGTAGTTTTAATGTCAGGTGGCCTGGCAGAGTCGCATTTATTTACTTGCTTATTTAATAATGGCCGGTTTCTACTATGTAGCTTAGGCCGACTTCGAACTTCTGTTTTCGTGTCTCTGTCTCTTGAATGCCGGTATTTCAGCCATGCACAGCCATGCTCGGTTTCAGAGGATTATTTTTAGATTTTTTTTCCCAAAGGGTATTAGCCCCTGTCAGTTACAATACTTAATGAATCTTAAGAGATGAGTGAAAATATTGTCTAATTGGAAAGTGTTTTAAAGGGTGATCACTCGTGTTAACTGGGCACATATAGTATATGTCACTCAGAAAACTAGAACGATTATCCTCTGTCCCTCTTGAGATGGTATGAATCTTCCAGCTCTTATAAAGAGCAACAAGGAAGGCACCGAGGATGAACTCCACGTACTGTGCTCACTGGAGGCTTTGTTAATCCAGGCATTCTGTTCAGTTAGAATTTAGACACTGAAGCACTTTAAGTGGAGAAGAGCAATTTTTCGATGGTAGTGGCTGAACCATAGAAATGGTTTTTAAGATTCATCCATTTTTTGTATAGCTCAGGGCAGGGCACTGAGGGGTGCCGAAGGGTGGAGATTGAGTTTTTCCTGGTTAGGTACTTAGTTTCATAATCGTTTAAGCAACCAAGTGATTAAGCACTGCCTTGACGACTAACAGACGTGGTACTTTATAGGGAAGCCGTCACTTAGAGCGGATGACTTTAACCGCCTTAGGCCCTAGCCTCTTGGTATGTAAGGGAGGGCTTAGGGCTAGGTGCTGAGTTAGTTTGCTTTCAGTTTAGATAAAACCAAGGGAAGTGGACGGAGAATTTGCTTGGTTTAATAGTACTGTCTCTTGCAGTCTCAACTTTTAATTTTTGGTGGTGCTGGTCATCAAACTCAGGACCTATTGAAGAGCTCTCTGCCTCTGGGTTTACTTTGTAGAGCAGCTAAGATTGAGGCTGTGGTGTGGACTCAACTTCTCCCTGACACTCCCCCTTTGTTTTTGAGGAGGATCAGTAGGTTTGTTGGAGAGGTAAAGTCGGGGAAGGACGGGTCAGTAAGGTCATGGCCATATTATTCTGCAGACAGCTAGACTTAGTAAAGGCATTGTCAGCTAATGCTTGAAAATATGTTACCCTCTTTACCAGATGGGCAGGTCTTACCTCTGCTAGAAAATGGTGATTTGAATGGTGCTGAGGTGCTTGGAACTTTGAAACCTTATTTTATTGTTTGCATTGTTGAGTGGGGAGTCCAGGGCTTTCAGCATGCTAGACAAGCATCCTGCTGCTAAAGTAGACTCTTTCCGAGACATGGCTCACTCCATATACCACACAGACATATAGGCTGGCCTCAAACTGGAGAAGCTCCTGTCTCAGCCCTCTGAGTCAAGGATTCTTGGTGTGTTCCACCATGCCAGGTGGGATTTTAAATTATTCAGAGCTGGTTTAATTAAACATGGCCTTAATAATTTAAACACGGATTAAAAAAAAGACATTAAATATAAAGCTACATTAAAAAGATTATTTCTATGTGTCTGGTTGCTTTGTCTGTGTGTATGTATATACATCATGTGTGTGCTGTGCCTGAGGTCAGAAAAGAGTTGTATCCCCCGGGAATGGAGTTACTATTATGAGCTGCCATGTAAGTGCTGGGAGTCAAACCCAGGTCTTCTGGAAGAACAGTTTGTGCTCTTAACTGCTGAACCATTTCACCAGCCCTGAAGTTACACATAAGAAGCCTAGTTGTGGTCTATTTAGTACTCAGTCTTGGCTACACAATCGATTTTATGACTGTTTAACTTAGTGATTATTCTCTTTGGTTTTTGCCTCCTTTCTTTTCATATTATGGAAAAGATTTGTGGGTTCTACTTACAGTTGGGTGGCCTTTAATGACATTTTGATAATAGATATGTTGGTCTAAGTTTTTCCCCCATGCCCCACAAGCCCATGCTTATCAATAGAAAGAGAAATTATTTTTATTCAGCTCTAGAACTACTTATTTTTGTGCCAGGTACAATTTTTTTTTTTTTAGCTCAGAAACAAGCTCGTTAATAATATGTACAGTTTTATGAAAATAATAAATGTGAAAATTAAGTTTAATTCTATTTTGGTGCTGTAAATAGGATGCTGTATTTGTGGTCCATTTTCCACAGTCAAATAGATGGTCTTATTTTGTTTTTACCTTTTTAAGCATATTATTTGTATTTTTCTTCCTTGTATTTCTTCCCCACCTTCTGGGGCTTGAACATGGGACCTTGTGCAGATCATGTGTAGTTGACTAGCTGCCCTTGAATTAGTGACCATCTGCCTTCCTCAGCCTTGTGAGTACCTGGCACTACAGTCCTGCTCCAGTAGGGCCTGGCTTCTCTAAGGTCTCTCTTACTTTAAGATAATGCTCATTTTCTGTAAAGTTCCCAAAACTCAAAATTTGCTCACTTCTATGAATGTTCCTTGTTCACTCTAGCAAAAAGTTCTTTGTCTTCTGAACCTCTGTAACCCTTTGTTCCAGTTGTCATGCTACTTTACAGTTCCTTTCAATGCAGTTTTTATAGTTATCTTAGTTTCTGGTGTATATAAGTCTGTAGGGGAAATATTGTTTATTGTACATTTCTGTGCTGCTCCTTTGCTGCCCAATGAGGTGAGGGAAGGAAGGAAGAGAAGGGAAAAGCCCTATATGTTCTGCAGGTAGATTCATGCCTGGCTTTTCTACTTGTCTTAGTTAGGGCACCATGACCATGGCAACTCTTATAAAGAGAAACATTTAGTTGGGCCTGGCTTACTGGTTCAGAGGTTTAGCACATTAGTGTCATGGCAGGAAACATGGTGGCCTGGCAAACAGGACATGGTGCTGGAGAAGGAGCCAGGGGGGTTCTATATTTGGTTCTGCAGGTACCAAGGAGGGAGGGAGGGAGGGAGGGAGGGAGGGAGGGAGGGAGAGAGAGAGAGAGAGAGAGAGAGAGAATACATACACACAGATAAAGACACAGACAGACAGACACGCACAGACACGCACGCGCACACGCGTGCACACACACATGGTCTGGCTTGAGCTTCTAAAACCTCAAAGCTCCCTCCCCCCCCAGTCCCCAGCCCCCAGCCCCCATGATATACTTCTGCTCCAACTAGGCCTCAAGTCTTTATCCTTTCAAAATATTTCACTCCCTATGAACCTTGGAGTCCATTTCTATTCAAACCATTGTACTACTGAACACAAGTTGCTTTAAAATTTGCTTTAGTTTCCTTTATTTGCTTTTTTTTTTTTTAAATTTAGTTATATGTGGGCTTATTTTTTTATTTTATTTATTTAGTTATTTATTTTTGGTGTTTTTTTTTTTTTTTTTAGACAAGAGTTTCTCAGTATAGCCCTGGCTGCCCTGGAACTCACTCTGTAGACCAGGCTGGCCTTGAACTCAGAAATCCACCTGCCTCTGCCTCCCAAGTGCTTTTTTTTTTTTAATTTATTTATTTTTTTATTTTATTTTATGTGTATGTTCCTGAGTGTGCATATATGCCCCAGGGGCATGCATGTGCCCTAGGAGGTCAAAAGATGGCATTAGATCCTGTGAAATGGAGTTACAGTTTGTGCTGGGAACTTAATCCTAGTTCCTTGTAAACGTAGCAGGTGCTTGTTTGTTTGAGACAGTGTTTCTCTGTGTATGTAGCCCTAGCTGTCCTGGAACTGGATTTATAGACCAGGCTGGCCTGCCTCTGCCTTCCAAGTGTTGGAATTGAAGGCGAGTACCACCACTGCCTGCTGGTAGCGGGTGCTTTTAACCAGATAGCTATCTCTTCAGCTCCTATGGTGGGCTTTCCTCTTCTTTTTAGTTTAAGAGAGAGTCTCACTAGCCCTGGTTGGTCTGGAATTTTTATGTAGACAAGGCTGGCCTCTCATAACAGTCTGCCTGCCTCTACTTCCAGAATGTTGGGATTAAATGCATTGTGCCACTGGCTTAGCTGTAGTGGCTTAAAAAATCAAAATTTAATTTTATATTATGTGTGTTAATGTTTTGGCTGCACTTGTGTGTGTATGTATGTATGTATGTGTGTGTGTATGTACCTAATATGTGCTCTTGGAGTCCAGAAGGTGTTGCCAGATGTCTTGCAGTTGAAATTAACAGATGGGTATGAGCTGCCATGTGAGTGTTGTTAACTGCTTAGTTTTTTTCTAACCCTGTCTTGAAACCGTTTACATTTACAGGAGCAAATCTACTGAAAGTCTTGGACTGGCATGTACTAAGTGCTTGATATCCCACTTAAAAAGGTTGTTTTTTGTTTGTTTTTTGAGGTTTCATTTATTTTCTGTATGTGTGGGTCACTAGTGTATGTATGCTAATGTATATATCTGTATTGTATGCATGCAGTGTCTGCTCAGGCCACAAGAGGGTGTTGGATCTTTTGGAACTGGCGTTAGAGACAGTTGAGAGCTGCCATGTGGGTGTTGGTAATTGAACCTGCTTCCTCTGCAAGAGTGCTAGTGTTCTGAACTGAACCATCTCTTTAGCCCCAGGGTGCTTCATATCCCATGATGAAAAAGAGCCTGGAACAGTCAGGTCACTTGTTAAATGTGGAACATTTGCTGGATTTACAGGTTTGTTTTTTGAAGTGTTAATTAACAATGTTGCTGTTTGTTTTTCAGTTACTTTGTATATTTAAAGATCCTGACATTTCTAATGAATGAGATAGCAGTGCTGCAGAGAATTGCTGTTCTTTTTAGATCACAGGGAGTGGCTAGAGCTGGAACTGAGAGTGTTTGTAAGTGTCAGTTCTTAGGTCTTGTTTTAATGTTAGTTGGCATTATCAGGTAGTTGGGTTTCTGTTGTTGGTCATACTTGCTGTATGGATTTAAGGGTTTGTAAGCTTAGTCTTCAAGTGGTGTACATTTTATAAACAGATTAGACTGTTGTTATAACTTGAAGTTATTGTGGGAGATATTTGTAGTTCTGTAAAATAATATGGTCAGATTGTATACATTTTATAAATAGATTAGACTGTTATAACTTGAAGTTATTGTGGAGATATTTGTAGTTCTGTAAAAATAATATGGTCAGATTGTACTTTGGAATACAAATACTGTCCTGGTACGTGGTAATGAGTCTAGAAACAAAGTGGTTTGGGCTTGTCTTTTAGGTGTTATAATTCTTAATAAGCAGGCAGGGCTTGGATTGGAGATTAATGTTTTCCACTGACATAGTGTGGACATAGTGACCAGAATTGTTTGTTTGTTGTTTTGTATGTTAAGAACTTTAAACTATACTGACTAAAAAATGTTTATTAGTGGGCTAGAGAGATAGCTTAGCAGTTAAGAGCACTGGTTGCTCTTCATAGGACCTGAGTTCGATTCCCACCAACTACATGGTGGCTCACAGTAATCTATATTTTTAAAATTAGGGATCTGATGTCCTTTTCTGTCATACAGGTATACATGCAAGTAGAACACATATGCATACACAAATCTTTAAAATATTTTAGTGTGAGTGCAAGATGTGTGTGCATGATATATGTTCATGGAGTTTGGAGTTTGGAGGACTGCTTTCTGGAGTGGGTTCTCTTCATCTTTATGTCGGTCTAGGGGATTGAATTTTAAGTTGCCAACCTTGTATGCAGTTGTTAGTAGCAGTTGAGCCATCTTGATATCCCTGAATACTTGCCATCTTTTCTTAGTTTTTACCTATTATATGGTATTCCTGCCTATTACATTCTGCTGTGAGGTAGGTAGCTGGCTCCCTGATGGGTGGAGTCTTACTTGGTTTAGTCACTACTGTACTCTGTATCTGACTGCTATCAAAAAGTATTTGTTGAATGGCTGAGTGCTTGCATCACTGAAAAGAAACCTTTCTAGCATCATTAACATAGGAAGAATGTGCTTTGAGAATGGAAAATCCCTGGGAAAAGTAGACACGTTTATTAGCTTTCTGAAGGATGACTTTGGGCTTATTTTTCCATTGCTGGTGAGAGCTGTGGTGGACTCATGATGATTGAGTAGTGATGACGGTGCTCTGTTTCAGGTCTGCAGTTCTGAGGCTCTTTGGGCAGAAATTCTTTGCTTTGTGCAAGAGCAAACTAATTTGTAAATACCAGGGGACTTCTGATGCATGTGTTGAACATAAAACTATGTATGAGTGGCTTATTTTATACTTTTTTTCTTTTAGAGAAGCTAAATTAAATGCCATCTGAGTAATTAGTTGAATATGTATTATTTGTTTTTAAATTTTAGCTCCTACAGTCTTTTTTTAAAAAAAGATTTATTTATTTATTTTATGTATATGAGTACACTGTAGCTGTCTCTGGACACACCAGAAGAGGGCATTGAATTCCATTACAGATGGTTGTGAGCTGGGAATTGAACTCAGGACCTGGAAGAGAAGCCAGCGCTCTTAACCACTGAGCCATCTCTCCAGTCCCCAATATTATTATTTTAAATGTTTTACATTTATCCTTTTTCTTAAACATGGGTTCTTTTTATAATTAGTATGCTATGCTCTTTGAGTCTGGTGGCACATGACTTTAATCCCAGTTTTTGGGAGGTAGAAACAGGAGGACTCAGCATTGGAGACTAGCCTAGGCTACATATAGCCTCAGTGCAGTCTGTAGAGTCTGGTAGAAGGTTTACTTAGCATGTGCACCCCTAGACTTGCTGGGCAGTAAGCCCAAGGGGCCTCATTGTCTACCTCTCCCCCTGAGATGATAGCTTTTTATTTGGGTCCTTAAGAAGAAAGTCATCATGTTTGCACAGCACTTTACTGACTGATCCATCTCTTCAGTTCTACTTTGCTTTTATAAAACTAAATTTTAAACATTTATTTTGTATATGTGTTTATGTGCATACTTATGGTTCTCTCCACCATGTGGGTCTTAGGGACTCAAACTCAGGTTTTCAGGCTTGGCAGCAAAGTGTCTTTACCTGCTTGCTAAGCCATCTTACCAGCTCTGTGTGGGTACACTTGACTGTGCTGTATGTATACTTAATATAAGTGGATAATATTATTTATCCTTTTTGTGTCTGGCTTTTTTTGTTTGTTTGTTTGTTTGTTTGTTTGTTTTTGTTTTTCGAGACAGGGTTTCTCTGTGTAGCCTGGCTGTCCTGGAACTCACTCTGTAGACCAGGCTGGCCTCGAACTCAGAAATCCGCCTTCCTCTGCCTCCCAAGTGCTGGGATTAAAGGCGTGCGCCACCACCGCCTGGCCGTGTCTGGCTTATTTTACTTGGCATAATGTCCTTAGGTTCCTCCATGTTATATCATGTGGCATAATTTCCATTATAAGGCTGAGGAGTAATTCTGTCGTATACATGTATTTTGTTTCCATGCTTCCATAGGTGGGCATTTGGGTTGCTCCTGCCTCTGGGCTATTTCAGTGTTACTGTGAATAAGGGTAAATAAATAGCTCAAGTATTACTACACTTCTCCTATTTGTAGTTGTACTTTGCACAATTTCAGTTACCTGTAGTCAACCACAGCCTAAAAATATCAAAGGAAAATTCTGAAAAAACACTAATTTATAAACATTAAGTTTGTTCTGTCCTGCTCTTCTTCCTACTCTGGATAAACTGTTTGTATACTTTGTATATGTTCTATGTATAAGTTGTATATGCTTTATGTATATACTTCGTATATGCTACCCACCTATTGTACTTAGTGGTCTTGATTATTAAACTCAGCTATGCAGGATTTCTTACACCATGGTGCTTACGTTCAGATAACCCTTATTTTACTTAATAAATGGTTAGAGGAGTGACTAGCAATTTGGATTTTTCTAAGAAAAGCATTAGAAAGATTTCCTTTAAGTGAAAAGGTAGAGTTAAAAAACAAGAGGGTTCTTTAATTTTTTTAAGGTGTTTGTTTATTCATTTTTGAGATGAGTCTCACCATGTAGTCCTGGCTGGTCTGGAAGTTGCTATGTACAGACCAGGCTGACTAGAATTCACAGAGCTGCTTCTCTTACTTCCTGAGAGCTGGGACTAAAGCTCAAGTCACTGTATTCTACCAAGCTGGGACTTAATTACCAGGACTTTATGGATACAAAGCATACATTCTCCCACTGGATATAGAATGTTTAGAGACACACACATACAGAGGGAGAGAGAGGATGTGTAAATGCACATTTATACACTTTCTATTATGGTATGTCACAGTTATTGGTATGTATTTCTAGAAAAAAAAAAAGCCAGGTTCAGTGTACTTAACTTTTTTTCTGGCATTTACTAAGGATCTTGGAACACAGGCTCCAAGAATAAGGGAGAACTAAATTAGACTTCAATGTGAGGTTGATTTCTCTTCTCCCACCCCCGTCCCCAGTCCCCAGGCAGGGTAGTGCTGTATAGCCCTGGTTGACCTGAGTGCTGAGAGAGAAGGCGTGCACCACCGCCACCCACATCTAACATATTTTAAGATGTATTTTTATTTTTCTCCTTTCTGTCTCTGTGTTGTATATATGCATGTGTGCACACTGTACATAGATAGGTAGGTACCCGAGGAGGCCAGAAAAGGGTGTCAGATCCCCTAGAGCTAGAGTTACAGGTTGTGAGCCACTTGAAGTTATCTGGGAAGAGCAGGAAGCACTCTTAACTGCTGAGCCTTCTCTTAGTCCATCTGTCTCCCCACTTCTGCCCCTGCAAAGAATTTTTTATGTAGGAAATTTGCTGAATACTTCCTTTGAAGTAAAACATGCCTGGTATAGAAATTTGGGATTCTGGCCATATATAATATAGAAATCTAGGATTAGAAGAGACCAGATGGATGATTCCATCTGATGCATTTTTGAGTCTTCTTCATAGTCAGTTGTTAGTATGGGCTGTCTCTGGATTTTCTTCTTGGGTCACTGAGTTTCAGTGCCTGTATAGTTAGGGAAATACCAGGTTGTTTTTTCTTGGTGAGAAACCTTTGGTTAAAATTTGTCCTTCAACTGTTGGCAAGAAGATTTTGTCTTTTCTGAGACAAGAAGCATCGTTGAGTTACTGCTGTAGCAGCTTAGTGAGGATTTTTGTGTCTACAGTATTATCAAGTAATGCTGCGTGAGACGACCTGCTGTACTGGCCTGGACAGAGCATTTTAGTTTTTTGTTTTATTGTAAAATGAAGTTTATTAGAACTGAAATTTGAAGCTCAGTCTGGTTTCACATGTGTGTAATTACAGCTCTTTAGGAGGCTGAGGCAGGAGAGTTCAACTTTGAGATCATCTTGGCTACATATGAGATACTATGAAAAGAGACAGAACTCAGAAATCTGTTCATGGGTGGTGATGTGTGTCTTTAGAGCCAACGGCTGCTTGGAAAGCTGACAGAGAGGTTAGGACTAGTCTAGGCAATAAAGTGAGAACTCTGTCTTTAAAGACAAAACAGAAATTTATGAATTTGGCATTCTTATTGGTTAAAGTAATGTTTTGTTGGTGATTATTTCAACTTGTGTAATTCATATAAAAATCAGCATTCTAAGAGCCTTCTGAAAAGCATTTAGGCCATGTAACAGTAGCATTTTTTCATGTTAAAGCACCATTGGATGGAGTCTAAAGCCCTCCTTCTTGACTATGGGAGTATGTCCTCCTACTCTGTCCTTAGTCACACCCAGCCTTTGTTACCACACCACATTCACACACCCCCTTACCTTACTTGACTGACCTTGTAAGTAGTTGCGTTGTAATCCAGAAGAATGAAGAGTGTGTGTGCTCTAGACACTAATCCATAACATTTCTAATGTTGGAACCTGAATTACTTTGTGAAACCTTGGTACTTGGATAAGGAAAAAAAAAAAAAAAACGGGTATCGATCTGTTGGCCGGAGAACTCTTTTTTTTCCTAGTCAGTTAAAATGTCTTTACAGAAGTTGGTTAATAGTGTTCAGATCCTCTCTGTGCTTTTACTGACTTCCTTTGGTTTCCCAGTTACTGAGCATTTTGCAGTCCGTTACTAGTGCTTTCTGATTGTCTTCAGAGTGTTAACTGTTCTTGTCTCAGTTTTGTTTTTTTTTTTAAGATTTATTTTACTTTATGTATACGAGTTCTGTCTTCAGACACACACACAAAAAGAGGGCATTGGAACTCATTACAGATGGTTGTGACTCATTACATGGTTGCTGGGAATTGAACTCGGGTCCTCTGGAAGAGCACTCAATGCTCTTAACCACTGAGCCATCTCTCCAGCTCTTGTCTCAGGCTTTTTGAAGCTCTATTATTAGGTATATTAAGCACGTTTGAACATTGGAACATAGGCTTTTCTCCCTTAGTGTTATTGTTTATTCTGTTGTCTTTAATAGTTGGATTTGTTGCTTGAGATTGGCTTTTCTGCTCATTGTGTCATGTTTTTATGTTTTATATATGTGGTGAGTTTGACTAGATGCTAGATACTGTCTGACCTTTTTGGTAAAATTTTACTTTGTTCAAATATTCTTAAGCTTTTGTCAAGTTGAGCAGTTTTGGAGTTTTTTTTAAATAATTTTTTTGTTTTTTTATAAGATTATCTTACTCATGCCTGTATCTTGAAGTGTAGTCTCCCAGTGTGTAGTTCCTTGAAATGTTTTGGGTTATACAAGGAGATATTTGGTTCATTTTGAATTGCTTTTTGTGCAGGTGAGCCACAGCTTAATTTTATCTGCAGCTTAATTCTTGTTACCTAGTTTCCTGGTTCATTTGTTGAAGAAGCATTTTTTTCTAGTGTAAAAATTTGGCACCTTGGTTAAAAAACTCAGATATCTGTGTCTTCTGAGGTCTCTGCTCGGTTGCATCGGATCGTGTATCTGCTGTGTCAGGACTGTGCTGTTTTGCTACTACTGCTCCGAAGTGTAGTTTGAAATCAAGTACTGTGATACCTCCAGTGTTCCTCTGACTAGTTGAGGCCTTTTGTAGTTCTCTATGACTTTTACAGTTTTTAAAATAGTTTTGTGAAGAATGTCATTGGGCTTTTGATGATAATTATAATGAATTTCTACATGTTTTTGGTAATAATGCCTTTAAAATGACTTCAAAGGTGGGGGTAGTGCTGTTTGGTATGCCTTTATACTTTGGAAAGAATAAAGGCTATTATTATTACAGTGAAATATTTGAAGTGTTTACAGTTCTGAAGCCCGTAGTAATAAAAACATAAAATGGTAATTATTTTAACTAAAAACATAATTCCAAGTATCAAAGCATTTTTAAGTTTTTATTTTGTTTATGAAGCTGTTTATGGATTTGCAAACAAGATTAGTTGCTGGGTGGTGGGTGCTCACTCATGTCTTTAATCCCCGTATTTGGGAGACAGAGGCAGGTGGGTGTGAGTTCTAAAACAGTGTCATCTACAAAGCAAGTTCTAGGACAGCCAAGGCTACACAGAGAAAACTGTCCCCATCCCATTTCCCCTTTTTTCTTTTTTGTTTCAAATGCATTACTTAGCAAAAGCTGGCCCTGACTCCCTTCTGTGTTATGGGATTGTGTGTGCCACTATGCTTGGCTCTTATTTTTTGTCCTTTTTAAGACCTATAGAGATAGTATCTCTAATGAAATAGGCCAAATTGGAATTGGACATTCTGTTGTATTGTTCTTAACCATAATCTCTTGAGACAGGTCTCTAGACCTGGGAGTTTGCTGATGTGGTCACGCTAACTGGCCAGCTTCAGTGACTATTCTGTTCTTTAGTGTCTTTATGCTTGTGTGGCAAGCTCTGTTCTCACTGAGTCATCTCCCCAATCCCCCAAATGTTAAAAGACATGTTTTAAAATTTTACACTAATTGAATATACATTTTTGCCTGCATGTGTGTATGTGCATTGCTCGTGTGCCTGGTGTCCATGAGACCAAAAGAGGGTGTCATCTCCTGGAACTGGGATTATAGACTGTTATAAACGTTTTTTTTTTTTTTTTTTTGGGGGGGGGGGGGCGCTGGGAACCAAATCCAGGTCCTTGGCAAGAACAAGTGCTTTAAGCTGTTGAGCCGTCTCCACTGGCCCCCTTTATCACTGCATGTTTTTAAAAGCAGATTTTAGGGGAATAAAACAAGATGCTCTTATTAGAGGAAAGTCACAATTTGTATGTTTTGTTACTGGATTTTATATTATGGTCATGAACATACTGATTAGTTTTTTTTCTTAAAAAACATTTCATCACATTTTCTATTACACTGATGACTTGATCAGAAAGATCTCCAGCAGTTTTGTCACTGTGAAGGTTCTTACACAAAGAACAAAGACAAGGCTATGTCATTAACGGTTTCTCAACTTCTTGCTTATTAGAATTTGCGAGACGTTTTCTAAAAGTGTATATATTGGGCCACATGTCCAGAGACTGTATCAGCTCTGGAGTGTGGCAGGTTCCTGTATGCCAGGTGACAGCAGTGCAGCAGGAATACTGTTGGTATGAGGTTAATAGTTGCACCTTTAAATTATGTATGCACCAGTAAATTGAAGTAGTGCTGTGCTAACCAAGTTTTTCCTTAAGTACGATTTGGTTTTAAAGATGCAAATATAGTTAAGAGAGATCAGTAAAGCCAGAGTGGTTGCACACCTTTAATCTCAGAATTCAAGGTTAGCCTGGTCCTCATAGCCAGGTCCAGGCCAGCCTGGGCAGCAGAATGAGACACTGTCTTCTTTTTTTTTTTTTTTTTTTTCTTCGAGACAGGGTTTCTCTGTGTGGTCCTGGCTGTCCTGGAACTCACTCTGTAGACCAGGCTGGCCTCGAACTCAGAAATCCACCTGCCTCTGCCTCCCAAGTGCTGGGATTAAAGGCGTGCACCACCACCGCCCGGCTGAGACACTGTCTTAAAACAAACAAAAAACAGGAGTGTGGGAAGGCAAACCTCCTGATGCAATGGAATAACAGTTTGTAAAGTACAGATCAAAATTGACTGATTATTCAGGTGTGCATCATTTTAATTGTCTGTAATGGACTAGCATATATTGTCTTATTGTCAGTAGTTAAATGAAAAAGTATTACTTTGCTAAAATATGAAAATGGTAGAATAGTACAGAAGTGCTCTAACTACAAACACTTAAAGTCCCATTTGTTACTAAGATCAAAGATATCTGGGAGTCTTCTTTAGTTCTTGCTAGAATATTAAAAATGAAGCATGATTTGTTTATTTGTTATCTGTCCTGTTGACTTTTTAAAAAATATATTAATTGCTTGTGGAGACTTACCTTATGAACTATTGACTTAACTACCTTTTGTACCAGAATGTATTTTGGCATAGTTTTAGTTAAACTCTCTGGTTTGATATTCAGATGTCAGTAAATAATTTGGCTTTAGTAACAAGCAAAATTGTAGTGCTGAACTGTTCTTTCTCTTAGTCCTTAGTCCTTTGTCAGACTGGCATGTGTGTAGCCATCACTAGTCTCTCAATCCAGTAGTTATTTAAAGTGATGACATATAGTGAACTTAAAAATAAGTACTTGGAGCTGAATGAGATAGTATACAGGAGGCAGAAAATGAGGATAGCTTAAAGTTAGAGATTGGCCACATCCCTTCTCAAGAAGAAAAACAAAACAACAGCATCACACACTCACACACTCACACACACACACACACACACACACACACACACACAGCAAAATAAAAAAAAAAACAAGCAAAATTACCTTGACCCAATTTGGTCAGGTGATCAAAATATTCAGTCATCAATTTTATTGACTGTCATCTTTTTTACTTTAAATAGTGTTCTGTTAATACTATAATCGTGTTAGATGCTATGAAGAAAATAGTTACAGGGCTGTGGTTAGTGATAGCTGAAGGGGTTAATGCTATTCTGAACATCTCTGATTATTTCATTGGAGATCTAATAACTTCTAAAAATCTTAGTTTTATTATTAGTTTTTATTTAATGTTTTGAGGCATTATTTGCCTTGTGGTAAACTATTAGAATAAACTGGATGGGTATAAGTTTAACAGATTCCAAGTGTTGCTTAATCAGAAATTTAAAAAGAAAACTGGCCTTAGGAATGTCAAAAGTAAAATTATATTTTAGGTGGATTCTCTGGTCTCATTTTTTTAGTTGAGTTTATTTTTTGAAATAGGGTTTCTCTGTGTAGCCCTAGTTGGTTGTTTTGGAACTGTGTGTACCAGGCTAGCTTCAACTCAGATATGCTTGCCACTGCATCTGGAGTTTTGGATTAAAGATAATCTGATAGTGTGCTTGGCTTGAAGTTTTTATTTTGGGTTTTTTGGGTCAGGGTTTCTCTACCTAGTCCTGGCTGTCCTGGAACTCTGTATGTAGACCAGGCTGGCCTGGAACTCTGTATGTAGACCAGGCTGGCCTGGAATTCTCTATGTAGACCAGGCTGGTCTTGAACTCACAGAGCTCTTGCTTCCCAAGTGCTGGGATCAAAGGTGTACACCGGCATACCCAGCCTAATTTTATTTAATTTCAGTTTTTTTGGCAACTATGTGTGTGATAGGAATGCATGTATGTACATGAGTACACGTGTGCAGGTTTCTGTGTTTATGCATATAAGATCAGATTGCTCTTTACATCATCTACTAAGGCAGAGTATTGCTGTTTCCGGAGCCTGCCAGTTCTAGCTAGCTACTGTTCCCTGGGGAATCCCTTGTCTTCCTGTTATACTGGCCATTAGGCTCACCTGGCTCTTGCTTTATTTGGGAACCCCAACTTTCAACTTTATGGGGTTAGCATTTTGACCAGAGTCATCTCCTTGGTCTTCTTTATTCTTTATAGAGTAGCTCCATATATACATTTTGCCTCCTGAAACACCTTTAAAGAGGTTTAGACTTCAACATATGCCTGCATGTACTAAGCACAGTTTTGTTAGGGTAAATAAACTGGTAAAGATGACTACTTTTGTTGAAGAACAGTTAATATATTTGTTCTTATTTGTTCTACTACATGGGATCTTTTTATTGTGCAGTCATTTTTTTTTTCTTAGTGGTTCTTCATGCATTTTTATTAAGATGATATTCCAGGCTAGAAAGATGGCTAAACAATTTAGAGCAAATACTGCTCTTTTGGAGAACCTGAGTTTGGTTTTCAGTGGCCACATTGGGCTTCTAACTGCCTGTAACTCCTGGTTTAGGGAATCTGATGCCTTCTTGGCAGAGGTGAGCTTCTGCACCCATGTTTCCACAAATTAATTTTTTTTCTTTTGAGTGTTTTTGTTTTTTTTTGTTTTTTTTTCCGAGACAGGGTTTTTCTGTGTAGCCCTGGCTGTCCTGGAACTCTCTCTGTAGACCAGGCTGGCCTCGAACTCAGAAATCCGCCTGCCTCTGCCTCCCAAGTGCTGGGATTGAAGGTGTGCGCCACCACTGCCCGGCCTCTTTTGGTTTTTTAAAAGAGTTTTTGTGTGTGTGTGTGTGTGTGTGTGTGTGTGTGTGTGTGTGTGTGTGTAGCCCCGGCTGTCCTGGAACTCTCTTAGTAGACCAGGTTGGCCTTGAACGCAGAGATTCACCTGCCTCTGCCTTCAGAGTACTGGGAGTAAAACTGCATCACCGTAGCCTGGTTAAGGGAAAAATCTTTTTAAAAGAAAGAAGATCTCCTTATTGTTTGGAAACTCTCTACTTCTTTAATTTGGAGTATACTTTTGATTCTGTAATTCAGAGTTAGGAAAAAAAGGTCAGAAGACACTTTCTTTTTCTTTATTTTTTAAAAATGACTTTATTTTATGTACGTTGGTGTTTGGCCTGCATGTATATCTATCTGTGTGAGGTGTTGGATGCTCTGGAACTGGAATGAGAGAGTTGTGAGCTGTCATGTGGGTCTTGGGAGTTGATCCCTGTAAGGGCAGCCAGTATTAATTGTTGAGCCATCTCTCCAACCTCACACAATACTTTCTTAAATGATAGAGTGGCAGGTTCTAGCACAAAGCATGACGTATAACCGGGCTATGGGAATTATTTACACAAGTGATAGACAAAGAAGGAAAAATATTTTTGTTTTGTTTTCCAGATAGAATCTAAGCATAGAGTTGATCTTCTTGCCTTTTCTAGTACAGGGGATATGTGCAACCAGGAGACATGCCTAACATGCCTGGACACACTGCCTAAGCAGTTAATTCTTCATTTTGAAAAAGGGAAAAAAAATAAAGGTATCTAGATTACTAGATTGATTACAAAAAATTATTATTGTAATCCTATCATAGACTTTTGACTTGGGAGAAATATATTTAATCATCATGGATGAATAATTGATTGAGAACAGGGTCTTGCTATGTAGTCCAGGCTGGCCTCAAACTCCTGATCCTACTTTAGCCTCACAAGTGTTGGGATTACAAATGTGTTCCACTAGACCTGTTTGTTTAAGGCCCATGGGTTTCTGTAGCCAACCTGGCCTGGAATTCACTATGTAATAAAAGGCTGCCCTCAGACACACAACACGTTATGTCTCAGCCTCCCTGGTGCTGATTATAAGCATGAACCACAATGCTTGGCTTCTTTCAGTCCTTAGTACATGACTTTATATTACTAGAGTAAGAATCTATGCTGAGTGCGTGGTTTATGAATAAGATTCAGTGTTGGATATTATTCTAACAACTCAAGAGGTTTAGGGTTTTAACAAGGCCTATTTACTATTTAGATTTGTCAGTTTTGATTTATACTCCACTATAAATGATAATATGTTTTACACATCAATCAGTTTTGCATACAGTCTAGGCTATCTGAAATACTATTATTTATTGTAAAATGCTGTATACTATACATAAGCAGTTTCAACAGAGATTTCAGATGTTGTCAAATGGTGTGGAGGTTGAACTTTGTTCTTTATTGGGCTCTTTTGCAGAGAAGGTAACTCTGCCTCTCACATATGCTGTATTAGTTACTGTTGTATGCTGTGAAGAGACACCATGACTGAGGCAACTCTTATAAAAGCAAGCATTTCATTGGGGCTGGCTTACAGTTTCAGAGGTTTATTCTATTATCATCAGGGAGCATGGCAGCTGGTAAGCATGGTACTGGAGAACTAGCTAAGAGCTATATTCTAATGCCTGGGTGGAGAGAGAAAGACTGACACTGGGCCTGGCTTGGGCTTTTGCAACCTCAAAGCCCATCCTCAAATTAGCTTTAGAAATTGGGATCATAAAGAATCTAGGCAGGACTCTTGTAGCTCCAGTTTCTGAGCCCTAGGGCCAACCTGCCCCTTACATACCTGTTGAGAATCCATCCTCTCCCTTGGATTTTTCCTGCTACAGTCACTGTCCACGTTTGGCTAACACCTATGTCTGCTTTCTCTCCCCAGTAAAAGCCTTACATCTTGTAATTGATTATTCATTCTATCTGTGGTCCACTTTTAGTAATCAAATTATTTTTTATAATCAGTGTGGAAATAAGCTAACATTCTGTCAGTGATTGCTACAGATTGAGTAGCAGAAGCAGAAATGATGTGGATAAGCAGAAATAACTAGACTAGGGGGCTAGGAGGTGCTCAGCGGGTGAAGAGCGCTTGCTTAGCTAAGTACTTGAAACTTTGTTCAGCACTATTTAAGGACAGGCAGAGCAGAACCTTCCCGAAGTCCTAGGTAGGCACAAGAAAATCAGAAATTTTAAATTTCATGCTCTTAGCATATGAGTTTGAAGACAGCCTGTTGGAGACTAGGGGGAGGACATGGATGAAAACACTAGGTTGGAAGTTTTATAGACTCAGCTTTAATTTTTTATTCCTAGTACCTGGCTATGTATTCTATGAAAATCCATTTTGATTAAAATGAGACTACAGGAACAAGTGATTTCCATGGTTAGTCAATCATAAGCCTAGTGTTTTATGATTCTGTCATTGTTCTTGTATTAGATGCTAGCGTATTGCTAACTATTATACAAAGTCTAAAAAAGCATTGTGTCTTTTGAGCAAGACCTAGTAAGCAGTGGGGTTATAATGTAGTCAGTGCTCCAGGAGGAACACTAAGGGTGAGGACGGAAGTCTGCCTGCAGAGGCCTTGTTTGAGTTGAAGGGATCATGATAGGAAGAACACACACAAAGTAAACAGCGCATATTTATTTCCTGAGGGTTAGTGTGGGATTGATTATAGAGTGCTTGTATTTGGGATAGGAGGAGAATGAGCTTGAGTTTTGAAGGTAGTTGGAAGGCTTTCAGAGGCTAAGCCTGTGGTTGGGTTTGTATTTTAGAACAATAACTCATCAGCAGAATAGCAGATGGATTTATTGGACTGGGTGAAGTTGAGGCAAGGAGATGTGTGAGAGAACATTGAGTCCCCAGAGAGAGAGATGACAAGGGATTTGAACTATTAGTGCAGTAGTCAAATGGAGAAGACTTAGAGGGTGGACGGGCAGATTTTAGAGCTATGGGAAGAGGCCCTGATAGGAAGTGGAATGGAGATGAACAATCTGGATGGCTTTATTCTTTTCAAAGTATAAAGGCATATCAAACAGCTTCTCCTCCCCTTAGAAGACATTTTAAAGGCATTATTACCAAAAGCATGTAGAAATTCATTATAATTATCATCAAAAGCCCAATGACATTCTTCACAAAACTATTTTAAAAACTGTAAAAGTCATAGAGAACTACAAAAGGCCTCAACTAGTCAGAGGAACACTGGAGGTATCACAGTACTTGATTTCAAACTACACTTCGGAGCAGTAGTAGCAAAACAGCACAGTCCTGACACAGCAGATACACGATCCGATGCAACCGAGCAGAGACCTCAGAAGATACAGATACCTGAGTTTTTTAACCAAGGTGCCAAATTTTTACACTAGAAAAAAAGCCAGTAAAGATTTCAAAGGAATAAAGGGGTGCAGTAAAAAGAGGAAATTCTGTTTTAGATATTCATCTGTTTAAAAACCTGCCTCTACTTCCTGAAGTTTGGGATGAAAGGTGTGAGATTTGATTAGTCTCTTTGTTGTGTTCATGTGTAAGTTGTTGGAATTGCATTTTAGTTTAGTGCTGTTTACCATTGTAGGTTTTATTTTGTGATTGTTACTACTGCCAGATCCTGTGTTCTTAGGATCTTTTGTGGGTTATTTATTTATTTATTTTTTTTAAGCCACCGATGTGTAAGTGTATTAAGTGCTTGTTAGTTGTGTGTGCATGTGTGTGTGTGTGTGTGTGTGTTCATCTGTCCGTCTGTCCCTCTCTGTTTCCCTACCTTAGTTTTCCCTAGTAATCTAATTAGAATATTTTTTGTTAGAATGGGTAATCAAATGCGTTATCAAAAAGACTGAGTTTCAGCCTGGTGCATTGACGGTGCTCTCTGAGCAAACAGCTGTTGCTGATGTAGGTTGAATACATCTGTGTGCATTCTTTGTTGTTTTGGGTCTTGAATTTATAGACTGCACATTCCAGGGAAGCTGTGAGCAAGAACCCTAGCTCTTGGTACTTTTTTTTTTTTTTTCTGGAAGACCGTGTCCCTTTATATAATGCAGCTCAGGTTGTTCTGAAACTCTTCCTTCTTCCCTCCAAGTGCTGAGATTAAAAGTGTGTGTGTGTGTGTGAACTGTATATAAGTATTTCTAAATAGTTTTCCTCCTAAATATTTAAAATATCTTCTTGGTGCTGTTTTTAAATAGAAGTGTTGGGAAATATAAGTTACCGAGAGTTCATTGGTAATTCGTAGAAACACAACATACAAATTGTAGAGTGTTTTGTTGTGGCCTTCCTAAGCGCATTGCCTCTAAGATGTTCTTGTGTATGGCTTTCTTGAAATTAATTTAGAGATTCTAGATACAGATAGAGAGTGTCTAATATCTTAGACAATCTGAATACCTAGGTTTCCCTCTACTTTGTTTGATGCCCTCTTCCTCTACACTTAAGGACCTCAAGTGTAACTTTGAATAGAAAAAAAGCTTATGTTTGCTGTAGGTTAAAGAAGTTAGTTTTAGTTTGCTGGAGATATATGTTATAAACTGAAAGGTTTTGGGTTGTATGTTGTTGGATTCTTCTTTCTAAGTTCGTGATTGTTCTGTCTTCTTGATGTCTTTGGTCATTATTTTCTTGTATATGGCCTTAGTACCATGGGGCTTAATAATTTGTCTTGAGATTTTTGGTGTTACTTATTTAAAAATTAAAAATGAAGGTGTCAGGGAGATGGCTGAGTGGGTAATGTGCTTCCTATGTAAGCATGGATGGAGGTGTCTGTCTAACCCTAGCACTGGAAGGGTGGAGACAGGCTGATGACCCAGTGGAGAGTGATAGAAAGGTACTTTATGTGGACTTCTGGCTTCCACATGTGTGTACAAGGACAGTCAGACATACATAACAGCAAAAACAAAGATCAATTTGTTTTAGAGTTTTTTTAGGATTTTCAATTTATATTTTACAGTGTTACTTGGGTTGTATCTCTTCAGATCTTTAATTTTGGTGTCAGTTTCAGTTGTCTAGGAATTTGTCCAGGCTGACTTATCTGTTGACATAAAGTTGTTCGGGGCATTTCTTTAGCTTTTTAAATATCTGTAGCACACTAGTGAGATATTCTGATACCTTTTATTTCTGCTTTTGTTGGTTAGTCTTTTCCTCTTTGGCAAATTTAAATTTATCTTTGAAACAGGGTCTTGCTTTATAACAGAGGCTAGCCTTGAGCTACAGAATACTGATCTCTCTTCCTTTTGTGGTGTTCATTTGCTTTATCCTGTGTATACTCTGGATGTCCTGGTATAGTGAATGGAGAAAAGGCTTGAAACTAACTGTTTTCTGATACAGACTGCATTGAGATACTATGTTGCCCAGGCTGATGGTAAACTTCTAAGCTTAATTTACCTTCTGCCTCAGTTTCATAAGTAGCTAAGACTACAGGTGTGCACCACCACGCCTCCTGGTTCAAATAGAGACTCTTCCCTTTAAACACACGTCTCCTAAATGTTCATTTTTTTTTTCTGTTTTTGCTAAGTAAATGCTTTCTAATTTCTCTTATGATGTTTTTGACTTACAGATTGCTTTATTTATTTAGGTATTTATTTAACTTTAAGATATTTGAACATTTTCTTGATTTCTTTCTCTTTTCAGTTTTTATTTCAGAGAAATTTTTTTTGGGGGGGACATGTGTATATGATTTAGAAGATAAATGGAACTGTTTTGGGCCAACTATGGACCATTTGAATAGGGAGCTAAGAAACAGCTGCTTCTTTGAGGGAAGTAAGGACTTCCCTCAAAGGACTGAGTTTACACTTCTATTCTTAAAAGTCATTTATAATGTGATTGCTATCTCAAGCTGGGAGACCATTTTTACCGTGTGTGTGTGTGTGCGTGTGCGTGTGCGTGTGTGTGGTGTGTGTAGAGGCTGTAGGAGAGGACATCAGATGTCCTGTTCTATTACCATGCTTTATTCTATTGAAATGCTGTCTCTCACTGAACCTGGAACCAGTGAGCTCCAATGGTGCTCTCCACTATTCTACCTCCTGCTGCTAAAGTGACACAAGTGTGCCACTACAACCAGCTTTTTTATGTGGTTCTGGGGATTGGAACGCAGCTCCTCATACTTGTGCTGTACATGTTGTTAGCCAGTGCCCTTACCAGGTGAGCCAGCTACCCAGCCCCACTTTCACAATCTGTTGCTGTACTGAGGATACCTATGGTTTATAATACAGCAGTTCTTTTGAGTTCCGCTGTCCAGTATTACTTTCGTTTTTCTTTATTATAATGAGTTTAAACATAACGGCCCACATCTTTGTTTTAGAGGGAAGTTGTTAACTTGAAAAAAAGTCTATTGAGCCAAGCATGGTGGTACACAA
Source organism: Rhabdomys pumilio (assembly GCA_030674055.1). NCBI lineage: Eukaryota > Metazoa > Chordata > Mammalia > Rodentia > Muridae > Rhabdomys > Rhabdomys pumilio. The sequence continues at coordinate 8,662,042 of JANHMN010000020.1, read as the reverse complement.
GTCTCTCCCACCAACCTGGATCTTCTTCTTTTGAGTCAGGGTCTCTATGTAGTCCTTGGCTGCCCTGGAATTCACTATGTAGACCATGCTGTCCTTGAACTTACAGAGATTCACCTTCCTCTGCCTCTTGAGTGCTGGGATTAAAGATGTGTACCACTGTGTCTGGCTCACATTTCTCTTCATTTTATTCTGTTTTTATGTTTTATTCTTTGTGGAAGATTTTGAATTGAACAAAACTACTTTTTTTTTAATGAATGAGCCCTTACTCCATTGTAGTTTACATTTTGATCTTATGCTCGTGTATATATAATTACTGGCTGAAATTTGTACCAATTCTGTTCAATAAGTTGTCTGTTCTTCTGTTGTATTAGTTTGGGGCCTCAGGGGTTTTAAGCCTACACTTCACCACCGCACTTTACCTCCTGATAGGTTTTGGAGAGAAGACCGTAAGAAGGTTGGTGCTACTAACATTCTGTGGGCAAGACCAAAATCCAGGAAGACTGTGATTTGAGATAATGGAATGGAGACTGTGTTACAGAAATGAAGGGAGATGTTGACTGTTGCTCCAGTTATCTCTGTATACCCTCCCTTCCAGGCTAGTGAGTTTAACCAATTTCAGTCTAAGAGATTAATAGCTGAATCCCCATTATATGAAACTGTATATTAGTTTTGCTAAAATCTGTGCTTTCCTCCTCCTCCCCTTAGGACATTTGCTTCAAGATCCCATTGCACCCACCAACTCCACCTGCCAACACTATGTCTGCAAAACTTGTAAAGGCAAGAAAATGATGATGAAACCTTCCTGTAGCTGGTGCAAAGACTATGAGCAGTTTGAGGAAAACAAGCAGTTAAGCATCCTAGTGAATTGCTACAAGAAACTCTGTGAATATATAACTCAGACAACACTGGCACGGGATATAATAGAAGCAGTTGACTGTTCTTCTGATATTTTGGCCTTGCTTAATGACGGATCATTGTTTTGTGAGGAGACAGAGAAACCTTCAGATTCATCCTTCACTCTGTGTTTGACACATTCCCCTTTACCTTCAACTTCAGAACCCACAGCTGACCCTCAAGCTAGCTTGTCTCCAATGTCTGAGAGCACCCTCAGCATTGCTATTGGCAGTTCTGTTATCAATGGTTTGCCTACTTACAATGGGCTTTCAATAGATAGATTTGGTATAAATATCCCTTCACCTGAACATCCAAATACAATTGATGTATGTAATACTGTTGATATAAAAACTGAGGATCTGTCTGACAGCCTGCCACCTGTCTGTGACACGGTAGCCACTGACTTATGCTCCACAGGTATTGATATCTGTAGTTTCAGTGAAGATATAAAGCCTGGTGACTCTCTCTTGTTGAGTGTTGAGGAAGTACTCCGCAGCTTAGAAACTGTTTCAAATACAGAAGTTTGCTGTCCTAATTTGCAGCCAAACTTGGAAGCCACTGTATCCAATGGACCTTTTTTGCAGCTTTCTTCCCAGTCTCTTAGCCATAATGTTTTCATGTCTACCAGCCCCGCACTTCATGGGTTATCATGTACAGCAGCAACTCCGAAGGTAGCAAAGTTGAATCGAAAACGATCCCGATCTGAAAGTGACAGTGAGAAAGTTCAGCCACTTCCAATCTCTACCATTATCCGGGGCCCAACCCTGGGGGCATCTGCTCCTGTGACTGTGAAGCGGGAAAGCAAGATCTCTCTTCAACCTATAACGACTGTTCCCAATGGAGGCACAACACCCAAGATCAGCAAGACTGTACTTTTATCTACTAAAAGCATGAAAAAGAGTCATGAACATGGATCCAAGAAATCTCACTCTAAATCCAAGCCAGGTATTCTTAAAAAAGACAAAGCAGTAAAGGAAAAGATTCCTAGTCATCATTTTATGCCAGGAAGCCCTACCAAGACTGTGTACAAAAAGCCCCAGGAAAAGAAAGGATGTAAATGTGGGCGTGCTACTCAGAATCCAAGTGTTCTTACATGCCGCGGCCAACGCTGCCCCTGCTACTCTAACCGGAAAGCCTGCTTAGATTGTATATGTCGTGGCTGCCAAAACTCCTATATGGCCAATGGGGAGAAGAAGCTGGAGGCATTTGCAGTGCCAGAAAAGGCCTTGGAGCAGACCAGGCTCACTTTGGGCATTAATGTGACTAGCATTGCTGTGCGTAACGCAAGTACCAGCACCAGTGTAATTAATGTCACAGGGTCCCCCGTAACGACATTTTTAGCTGCCAGTACACATGATGATAAAAGTTTGGATGAAGCTATAGATATGAGATTCGACTGTTAAATCAGTGGGTCTTTAAACCTACCCTTGGTAGGAATTAGCTACAGTTTTACGGCAGCTATGGTTCTGTTGGTTTAACTTGCCGGAGCTCCTGCATATAGATCACTTGTATCAAGTGTTTTCATTGCTAAGTTATATGTGTTAGTGTCGGGGAAATAGTTTGCAGATAATGGAGGAGTAACCCTACAACTATATGTTCTTAGTTCTTACAGAACCTCATAGTTTGAGAACAAATGCTGATGCAACTGATTTATACAAAATGAACTTTGGCAAGGAAATAACAATAACCTCATTGTTTATGGTCATGCTTTGTGCATAATCAAAGTTGATGATTAAATGTAAGGAAGTGGTATCTAGTCAGTCCATAAAGATTGTGCTATTTTTTTTCTTTTTCTTTTTTTTTTTTTTTTGTGGAAAAGTAGCCATTAGTTTATCAGGAGACTTTGTGCTGCCTTCAGATGCCGCATTGATATTTCTCCTGTTGAAAAGCTGATGTGTCCAGCTCAACCTTTGTGCTGACATAATACCATTTCTGATCATGAAAATTGGCTACTGGCATGTATGTAGCAGTTCTTAAATCAGCAGTATTATGAAAGAAAATTTCCCCCTCATTAGAATGTTTAAGAAATCTGTCTTTTAAAAAAGTGAACAAATAAATTCTGTCAGACCACAAATGTTAAGCTGTTTATGCTTTAAATATTTATGAGTTCACCCTCTTTCTAGTTACCTGATTCACTTCTGTGAGAAAATCCTAAGTCCTTTCACTTTGAGCCATGTTCTATTTGGTAAATAAAGCGAAGAGCCGTTTTATTCTGAATATAATTGAATTTATATAGTTCATGACAGAATTTTTAAAAAATATAAAAAGAATTTAAAAATTGGGTTTTATTTAAAGGAATTTTGGAATAATGCCCCAGGTGTGCCCAGATTTATGCATTATACTTATTGCCATTGACAACTTCTTTTTATTTATTTCCTATTTGCCACAGGCTTTACCTTGAATATGCTCCTTTTTTTTTCTTATTTTTAGGGTGCTGTTCAAAATGAAGGCTTCTTTATCAAGGCCTTAATCAAAAATGCCTTTAGTGAAGCCTGTGCATTTAGGTCTAAGCTCGAGGATTTTCTTTAGAATGCTCTTTTGCATGTAAAGCACAAACTGTTTCAGTTTCAATGTACTTCTTCCTATTAACTTTATGGGGAAGACAAACATTCTGTTGACGGGAAGTCTAGTCAGTTGCTTGAAAGAGCACAGCCCAGATTAAACAAGGACTGACTAGGTGTGGAGAGAACCTTGTGATTTCAAAGAGCTGCTGCTTTGGCAGTGCTTATTTTAAGAAAATACTGCTAGGGGGGTTCCAGCTTCTACTGCATTCACCATCTAGTGAGGTCTGACGTGTTGAAGTGGTTTTGATTTGGCACACAGCATGTTCAATGATGGTTACTCGCCTCATAAAGACATGGGGAAGAATCCTTTGGACACAGAGCAGATGACACCTCCTGTTTTGTAGTGTATCCTGGTGTCATTTTCTGTGGATGTGGTCAGGTAGTTGTTTTGTTGTTGTCATTGGGCTTTTTAAAAAAAAAAAAAAAAAAAAAAAACCAAAAAAAATTTTTGGTCTCTTTTGGTGGGGCGGGGGTGGGCTAAAGCCATAGGAAGAAAAATGTGATGTATGTGTCCAGTATGTACGATTTTGTTTTTGTTTTGCAAGAAGAGTTGAACTATTTTTGATAACAAGAGTAAATGGTGGAAAATGCTTCTTAGTTGTCTTGTCTTTATTTGCTTACAAGTTTTGGAATTTTATTTAAATCTTTAAGTGATAGCAGTGTCTTATGAAACATGTATTTACCTGAAATATGTAACAGTTTTTGTGTTGAACCATATTCCCTTGCTATATAATCGTGTAAATCTGTTTTTTATTCACTAATGATCACTGCAGAAATGACTAGAAATGAGATTGTACACTTGGATAATTAGGTTATATTTTGCAAATCTCCCAAATTTTCCTAATATTTTAAAATTCATGGAGTACCCCATTGCTTCCCACGTTTGGTCACTTTGTTTGTTGATGCATGGAGGTCGGCAGTATAGACACAGTGGACATCAGTGTGTGAGGACCTTGGTTGTTCTGTAACACTGCCAATGATGAATTCAGGTTGTTTTTAGCACAAGTTTCTCTTTTTTATGCTGGTATCTCACTGCCACATTTTTGGAAACATGTATCACACCTTAAATCTATCAATAAATGATAGTTTTCTAATTCTATGTTGTAGAATACTGAGGAGTTTGGGATAGCATGGTTTGAATGGTCTGTATTAGCTGGGGGAAAAGAACTTTATTACAGTGCCTTGATTTTTTATATTGTTTTTCTTTATGATATGCGGTTTTTAAAAAGTAATGTTGACAAATGAGTTAGCTGCAAAATTATTGAAGTAACTGGATTTAGCCATCAGGATATGAAATTTCTAAACAAAAAAAAACTGACTGCATTTAAATTGGTGTATCATGAATAATCCGAATCCTTGCCATTAGAGAGCTTACAATTTTTCTTTTTGGTTGGATTTATTTAGTGTATATTTTATTTATGAAGTCCTAGGGTAAAGGTTCTGTATAATGGCTTTCTTAAAAAAAAAAATGATAACCTTACTGAAGAAAAGTAAAATGTTAAACAAATGAGTAGATTTTTTTTTCCTGTTGGTAACAATGCTTTTAGAGCATAAAACTCAAGACTATATAATCTGGAGCTAATATTCTGGCTTCATTTTAGATACCCAATAACATGTCTTTTAATATATAGATGAGGTTAAAGTCACGTTTGATCCTGGAGAATCCCTGTATCCCAAAGGAAAACACTTCTCAGATTGATAGATTGTATTCTTAAGAGTTTCTTTATAATATTCCTAAGTCTTTAAAGAGTTATGTTTGCAAAAACTCAGCTGCACTTACAGGCATAAAAATAAATTGTATCTAAAACCAAAAATGTATAGTGAACACAATTCATACATATGACAGCTTTATTTTGTTTGGCAAAAGGGGAAAACAAGTCATGCACCATCTCCACTCAAACACTTTTAAAGCCAAGCAAGTGATACTCTGAGTTAGAGTTTTGGTATTTTCTTTCTTCGTCTTTCCTTTCCCTTTTTTTTTTTTTTTTAAAACATTGTGAATAATATAGTAATGGGAAATATACAAAATTTTATTAGTTTGATTACCTTGGCAATTATGCTATGAAATCCTCCTTTCATTAAATAATATTTAGTTCAGTGGTTCTCGACCTATGGGTTGAAACCCCTTTCACAGGGGTTGCATAACTCAGATATTTACATCATGATTAATAATAGCAAAATTACAGTTATGAAATAGCAAAGTAATAATTGTATGGTTGGGGGTCACCACGACATGAGGAACTGTATTAAAAGGTCACAGCATTAGGAGTGTTGAGAACCACTGCCATAGATTATAATTCATCTTTTCCAAGGTCCCTGGGGTATTGTCACAATTTGACATTTCCAGTTTGGTAGTAAGGAATATACTTAGCTTGATCTTTACCAAAAATGTCAAATACATACTAACCTAGTTCCTTAGAAGTTACACTCCTTGCATTCATTTCTAAGAAAGGAATAGGGCGAAGCACTTGTTTATGAAAAATGTATAATTCAGGTAACCCAAATTAAATAGTCTTCCAACTGGATGATGTTGATGGGTTTTGATCAGAGTAAAAAAAGCAAGAGTTTGAGTAAGGGTGGAGGAACAAGGTAGCATAATAACTTAAAAGGGCTGAGGTGCAGTGGTGGTGGAGTGCTTTTGTAACATGTGGATGGTTCTAGGTTTTGATTCCCAGCACCACAGATAAAGCACAAGTTGTATACATTTCAGTGCAGCTAGTGAGGTCTAACTGGCTCAGCCCTGTGCTCCTGTTGTTTAAAGGATATTATAAAGCTGGATTTTATATTGTGCTTTTGGGTAAGTCTCAAAATACTTACTATCCAGCTAATAAAATCCTTTAAACCATGCCCCCACCCCTTTTAAAAACAAGTATTACCCTTTTGTATTTTTGTCTGAAATTAAATCATTTCCTCTTCCTGCTAAACTTGGATGGGATTGGTGGTAATATCATTCAATTCTTTTTAAGACAAGGTTTCACTGTGTAGCCCATGCTGACCTCAAACTTTGAACCCTTGATCCCAGTCTCCCGAGTGCTGGCGTTACAGTAAACAGTGTATTTAGGCTAATATATATAGTGCATTCTTTAATTCTTTGTCTCCTGCCTTAACTACCTAAATCCTGAGATTTTAGGCATGTACACCCCCCACCCCCAGTGTGTGTGTGTGTGTGTGTGTGTGTGTGTGTGTGTGTGTGTGTGTGTTGTTTTTTGTTTGTAAAATTTTCCCTCAGTTTAGTCACTCTTAGGTTTTAGTTATCTGGGTTAACTCCTAGTTGTAATAGTTCCCAGTTCCTGATGGTTATAAGGGAGATGAGTTGAGTCTTAGGGGACTGGAGGATCTTGGGACAGGTGGGTTGCACGGCTTGCTAATTTCTAGCATTAGTTGGTATTACATTTCTTAAATTGTCATTTTCTCCATGTGTGACTTTCCATCACCCAAGGTTTGATTATTTCACTGCTTGACCTTTCTATTAGGAAGAGAACTAGGATGGAGAGGAAGGGGGAATTGCTTTGATTTCAGAAATAACCATTTTTTTTTAAGTGTTTTTCTTTCTTTTTTCTTTTTCTTTTTTTTTTTTTTCAGCATAAAGGGTAACAACAAGCATATTGTAGGGGTTGGCTGCACTGTGGCCTGTTGAAAAGTATAGGATTCTTAATTTACTACTGTAGTAAAACAGGCTTTCTACTGTGGGTGAGAATCATTGTTTTTCTTTCAAGGTTGATAGAGTGAGGTGGATGAAACACCTGGTGTAGTAGGTATTTTCCACAGGAAGTAAGGAATACTGTTGCTTAGTTTGTGCCTTTTACTTTTGACTTAGTCTAGTATTCAAGAGAGGGGAGTATGTATAGTGAGAAGTTTCAATGGTTTGTCACATTCCTTAAGTCTTCAAGTAAAGCCTTCTGCTAGAAATGAAGATAGGTCATTAATCTGTAGATTAATACATCATCCAATAATTGTCTGCAAATGTTAGTAAGTGCCAGATTCTGTACTTGTCTTCATTTTCAGAACAATTTTCATGAGATTTTTACACAAGGTCCACAGTCAGATGCAGAGGCTGCCAGAGCTTACCAGCAGAGCTGGAAGGGCCCAGTGGTTGGTTACAATACCTGAGAATGTAAAGTGACTTAGCAGTTTGGCAGGTCATGGTGAAATTACATTAAACCAGGTAAGTTCAAGGTCCCTGAACTCCAGTACATAGACGTAGTTTCTGAGATGTTTGGCAGTGCTTTTGTTTCTAGGACAAAGCCAGTCCTAGAGGCCCTTTTTCAAGTTCCAAAATTTTTGACTCAAGTTTTCTGCAAGTGAAGTTTTCTTACAGGTTCTGTAGGAGCCTGAGGTACCCCAGGGAAGCTGGCCAATACCAAGGCAGCTTCTGCTTCTGTGCAGAGAACTGTGTGTGGCCTTGTTTCCAAGAGAGCCTCCGTACACTGAGGGGCGTAGAGCACGGACTGCAGACTTTGGAAGGTGATTGATGACAGTATGTTACTTCCAACAAACTGGAGGGGTCTCCTGTGCTGAACTACTTAGAGCATTTTAGTTTCTAGTGCACCTGGAGGAATCAAAACGCTTTACACAGCAGTGCACAAACTAGAACATCTCTCCACACCATCCTTTTTGTGTAGATGATGGCAACTACTCTTCATCCACTGACTGAAGCTTTCCACATTTCTCTGAAAGGCTTGACGTTACTATTTTATTGCCCTTGTTTCCAAGTTCAGAGGGAGATACAGGTTCATCCGATTCATAGTCTTCAAATGAGCTGAAAAGACAACAAAATTAGTTGATTTAAAAAATAGTTTATAAACATTTGGGTACACATCAATATAGCAATGCAGAGATTTTATGATTAGCCTGAAAATTCACCCTCACCCAGCATGAATATAATCGAACTGCTCTGAAGAGGGCATAGTCTAGAGCAGAAAGCTGCTCCCTGCTCCCTAAAACTCAAGTCCATGTTAAGATTTGTTGAAAAGCAGATTTAGACGATTTTCAAGTGTTTACACTGGTGTTTTTATACAGGGAAGCTTTTTATCATTCACTAATTTTGTATTACAGCCTCTCTCCTTGGCCTCTTATCAACACATTTAGATGTGCAAGTGTGTCTGCTGCAGTATCGGGCCCACTTGTGTGTAGATTCCCCTCCATCCTAATTCTTACTAGAAGAATTCTAATTTCCTTTAAAGCCTACTGATAGCCTTGAAATGCCATGTCTCCCAGGTTCATTTATCTCTTGTGAATGATGGTTGCCTGCCCTGAGGTATTCAAGTATTCTGATACTAATTTGAGCCTAGAAAAATACATAAGGTCATTCATTGGCTGAACTTGTCTTCAGTTTCAGAAAATTTTTCATGAGATTTTTACACAAGGTCCACAGTCAGATGCAGAGGCTGCCAGAGCTTACCAGCAGAGCCGGAAGGGCCCAGTGGTGACAAATATGTTCTATGTTAATAGTGCTTGCCATCACTGGTGTAGCTTAGGAGCTGTTCCATGCCCGAGAAGTGCTTTATTCTGGAGCCACATATGCATCCCCTGAACTGTTTTTTAATGTGTATGAGTGTATGGCCTGCATGTATGCATGTGTACCGTGTGTGTGATGCCCATGGAAATCAGAAGAGGCACTGGATCCCTTGGAATTGGATTACAAATGATTGTGATGCCATGTGGGTGTTGGGAACTTAAACCCTTTGCAGGGGCAACAGGTGCACACCACTGAGCCATTACTCCAACAGCCCCTCCCCCAAACATTTGAGTAGAAGGTAGAAGGTTAAATATCTTTTAAAGAAGTGTCTACCTAATGTTTAGAAAAACTTTCCTGTGATTCTAGCTCATAGTGATGCTTAAACTTGTTCACTGCAGAAATCCTCCTGACATTCTTAATTTGTTTCTATTCTATTGAGTTGTCGTTGATAGGTCATGGCAGTGGGCTATGCTGGTAAGTTTGGTTTATGAACATACTAGGGTTTACCTGAGCACTCAGATTGTGACACATAACCCTACTGAGGGTAAGATTATTTGTCAATAAAAAACAACCCCTTTTCCCCAACACCGTACCAGCCAGGTACCACACCATTCAAGCACTCTGGAGGCAGGGGCATATCTTGGTATACACTTTTGAGTTCCAGGCCAGCCATGCTGGGCTACAAAACAAAAGGCCAAACCAAAAGGGTTGATTCAATAACTATCCTTTTGGTTAGTGCTGTGGAAACCTATAGAGGCAATATCTGGAGATACATTTGACTCACAACTGAGAGGATCCTGTGGGTATCTAGTTAGTACAGTTTAAGGATAGAACCAAATTTATACACTGCCAGAGGTTCCCTTATGGTCATGCAGCTTAGAACTAGTGGGGTTGTTGGAGCCTGATCCCAGCATTGTGAGGTAGGCTGTGGACTAAACTCATTTGCACTCTGGGGCAGCCTTGCTCTTTTTCATGTTTACACACCACTTTTTTAAACCTCTATATCCAACCTCAGCCTCTGGACACACTGAAAGCCCTTGCATACCCAGCAGCCTACTAGATGACTTTTCTAGGATGACAGTATACCTAACCCTGAACTCACTCTCCTCTGACCTCTTCCCTGTATTAGCAAGCCATGTACCACTCAAAGCCAGAGTCCCAATAGTGACCTTTTCTTCCTCCTACTGTTAAACCCAGCCAGTTGCTCAATGCCTTGTACCCTATGGACACAGCTCTGTTTCTTCTTGCTATTGACTAGGGAACCCTGCTTTCTTGTTAGAATGATGATTGCTGGGACTGGGTTTCTTGGTTTCTCTTCTGCCTTGGACCTCTTGCTGCTGCTATACTCAGACATGTTTGGGATTAGTTACAGCCTTGAAGTTTAGTGCCACTGTTTTCCAGTTACCTAACATACCTGTCGCCCTGGCAAACTGTTTTCCATTTGTTTATCTGAGATACCACTTAAAGTATTCTTCATTCCAGGCTACAGTTATATAGCTCAATGGATATTAGTGCTTACTGCTCTTCCATAGGACCCGAGTTTCGTTCTCAGCACCCATTTTGGGTGGCTCATGGCTACCTGTAACACTACTGAAGATTTGACAGCCTCTTTGGCCCCCATCAGTACCTGTAGGTGTGCATTCTCTCCTGTCTCTTCTCTTCACCCCACCCCCCATCCGGTACTTAAGCAGGTGGCTCTACTGAGGTCTAGCTAACCAGGGCTACATAGTGAAACACTGTCTTGATAAAGCCAGTTGCTTTATGGAGTGTTATCTATTCAACCAGTTTTGAATGAGCAGGGGACTCAGGCTGAATCACAGCTCAGTATTTATAAGCATAAGATAGCAGCTTTCTTAAGGATACTGTTAGTACAAAAGTACAGAAGGCAGACAATGCTCAAAGCAATGTCAGCAGTGTCCCTGCTTTTAGAACCTAGCTTTCCTGAAGTTTTCACTCAAATAGTCAAGTTTTTAAGTGAAAACTATTAAGCTGGTTCTGCAAATCCTGGGATGGAAACAGTACCTAGAGTTTACAGAGCTATTGTTGGCATATACATGGTGTGACAAAGGATGTATAGTTTCAGGTGTTAACTGGAAGTTGTGGTTTGAGCCAAGTTTCTGAAATTCTGATTATTTACAGAAACAAATGGCTAAAATATCTGACTCAGGGCTTGCTGTGGGAAATCTCAGACATGGTGGGTATAAAAACACAGAATAAAATGTTCACTAGTTCTTTACTTGGGAACCTTTTATAATCCAGAAGTGTGAATTATATTTTTACTTTGTTGAGACAGGGTCTCTCATGTAGCTCATGAGACCTCAAACTCCCTCCTGATCCTCCTACTTCTACACTCTTAGTACTGGGAATCCAGGCAGGCACTACCACACCATTTTTGCAATAATACTGGGGTAAGAACTTGGGGAGCTTTGTGCACGACAGGCACGCACTCTACCAACTGAGCCATACATGTGCCTAGACCACTTGCGCGCTTTGTCTCTCTGTGTCTCTGTCTCTGTCTCTGTCTGCCCCACTAAGTAGCCATGGCTGGCCTGACGGAGAGAACTGCCATGCATATGCTCTCGCACATACAAATGCAATAAAAGTTCCTAATGTCTACCATCTCACTTTCCTGTCTCAGTTGATCTGCCTTAAGAACACTCAATAGAAAGGTGTTAAAATATTGTTTCTATTTTAAATGTGTGTTCTGTCTGAATGTTACTATGTGTACAGAGGCCAGAAGAGGGTGCAGGATCCCCTGGCTCTGGAGTTTTAGATGGTTGTAAGTGGCTATGTAGGCGTTCAACCAAATCTAGGTCCTCTGCTGAGCCATCCAGCTCCTTAAATTCAAAACAAAATATCTTTAAGTCTGCTTATATAGTTCAGGGTCACCTCAAATGCTCAAGTCTTAGGATTACAACGTGTTCAACTATGTCTAGACTATAAACTACCTAAATGGACAAGTTACTGCTTTAGGGAACATTCTAAAGCATTAAAGTCTGTTTTTGAATGCTAGTGACATTGTTAACTTAGGTGTACTGAAGTGTAAATAATAGTTATCTCTATTGCTTGACCAAAGGTGTTTTTTAAAATTACTGTGTGTGTGTGTACATGATGGGTTAAGTTTGTGGTCATGTGTAGAAGTCAGAGGATAACTTTTGTTAAGTTGGTCTTTTCCTTCTGCCTTTGTATGGGTTTGGGGGAATCAAACTCAGATCTATAGATGTTACTAAGCACCTTTACCCGCTGACTCATCTTGATGCTCCCCACACCTCACGTTAAAAATATTTTAGATGTGTAGCTGTCTGGGTGCCCATGCCTGTGCAAGTGAAAGCCAGAAAAGGGTGTTGGTCGGTGTTCTCTTCTGTTGCATTCTGCATCTTTCTGTGAGACAGCCTCTTTCCCTGTAACTGGGGCCCCGTTTTCTCACCTAGGCTGGAAGCCAGCAACCTGCTTCCGAGCTCAGGGTACAGGCATTTTGGGGATACTTGTCTTACTGTGTGGGTGCTGGACTTCTAACTTATTTGTAAACACTATAAGGATGCTAATTATATGGTATAATCTTTCCTCATATAGGGATTCTGGTCTTTCGGGGTTCATTCCTGGGTTGAATTTTTATGCTGGTCTTTGTGGTGATAGTTTGTCAGCTAGCCATGTTTATTTGTGGTGTCTGCAGCCTCAGGCCTGGAGTCATTTATCTGCTGAGACTGAACCAAGACGTAGATCTTGACAAAAGGGCAACGACTTATGTTAGAAGCTTGAGAATTTTAAGTACTTTTGGAAGGTTGTATGTTCTGGGATTGGTAAAGACATCTTTCTGGTGGGACTGGGTGGAATACTGTTACTCTGTCTATGCCATACGATAAATACTTGCTGAGGCACTTATGTAAGAGTCTATCAGGTGATAAGGTTACATATAAGACAGAAAAGTGGTTGTTTGCCTTAGAGAAGCCTACAGTCTTGTGCTAAGATGAGTAAGTCACTCATAGACCAGGCTCTCTTGGACATACTACACATACCATATCACAATCTACTAGTTACACAAATAGATAGTTACTGTATCAGTGAGGCCATGTCCTATGCTGTAGGAATGAAGCAAACAGCCGGGTGATGAATGCTACTTACAGCTGACAAAACTCTACTGGAAGAGGCTAGGGAGATATGGCCATGGTCATAGATGTTGTAGAAGAAAACAGCCACTGCTTTTTATTACAAAGAACTAGGCTCAAAGACTTTATTTATATACATTGTCTTCTCCTATTTTTCGGGGGAGGGGTGTTTGTTTGGGGTTTTTTTTGTTTGTTTTTTTGGTTTTTTGAGACAGGGTTTCTCTCTGTAGTCCTGGCTGTCCTGGATCTCACTCTGTAGACCAGGCTGGCCTTGAACTCAGAAATCCGCCTGCCTCTGCCTCCCAAGTGCTGGGATTAAAGGCGTGCGCCACCACTGCCTGGCTTGTTTGGTGTTTCAAGACAGGGTTTTCTCAGTGTAGCCCTGGCTGTCCTGGAAGCCACTCTGTAGACCAAGCTGGAATCAAACTCACAGAGATCTGTCTGCATCTGCCTCCTGAGTGCCAACACCGCCTGGCTATACATTGTTTTCTTTAAATCTTAAAATAGCTTGGTGTTACAGAGGTTTCATTGTGGAGGGGATCCTGCAGCTTGGAAACCGGGAATCACACTAGTAAGTAGTGGAGCAAGGATTTGAGTATTGCCTACCTCCAAATGTCATGTGTGTGCTGTTACATACTCCAGCTTTACCCAGAGTAGCCATAGCTATTGTTCCCTGTAGCTGGATGCCAGGTATTTACATGTACTGTCTGCTAGTTTCACAATAACTGGAAGGTAGTTACCAAGATCTTCTAAAACTGAGCTGGAGGAGTCAGGTAACTGTGCAGCTGGTGACTGGGCCAGCTCTGAGTGGTTCCTAAGCCTCTTAACATTCTTCCTTTTTAAAATATGGATCTGGCAATTTCTGCATGACATTTATCCCTGACTTACCTCTTATTTCTCCATGAAGTGAAGCCTAGGTTGTAGCCTTTGGATTTTTAGGCATAGACCCAGCTTTTGGAGCAGTCAGTCAGGTGTTAATCCTGTGTGACAGGCCTTCCTTTTCCTTTGCTGACATTCTAGCACTTGCTGCTGTATAAGCCGCTGTCTTCTTTTCCCCAGAGACCTCAGCACCCACATGTGCTCTCTGTAAGCCTTATTTCCCACCACATGAGACGAGAGAGGTCTGTGACAAGAGTGTGTCTTATGTACTGGTTGAATTTCACTATAGCTGGTGACTGCATCCTCTAGTAACCCTTTACCTGTGACCCTGCCTCCTCTTCCTTCACCGCGTCCTCTGACTCCTTGTCCCTCCTGTGTCCCCTTTATTCCAAGCACACTGGTACTCCTCTTAGTACTACCACAAGTGGAAAATTTTTTTTTTTTTGATCCAACTGTATTCTCTCTTTAACTGACACTAAGTTTCTCTTGTGCTTACTCAGACATAGTAGGTGTTTAGACCCAATACTCCCCACCCCCTTTCTTTAAAGCAGGCTAAAAAAATGGGGGTGGGAGGAATGCTAATAAAAATGGGCTGGAGAGACGGCTCAGAGGTTAAGAATGCTTCTTGCATTACTTATTAGAGGTCTGGAATTTGGCTGGCCACATATGCCTGTTAATTCCAGCTCCAAGGAATCTACCACCACCTTCTGTTCTCTGTGGGCATGCATGAGTATTTCACTGTTTACTGTATATAGGTCCCATTTCTTTCATGATTTGTTCTCTGTAAGAAGTAAATTGTTGCGTAAATGAACTTGAAATACGTGTTACTTGAACCTCACATTTTGAAAAGATGCAGAATTCTGAATTCTAAGTTTTCTTTTAAAAAGCGATTTATTTCTTCTTGTTTGTGTGTTTTGCCTATATATGTGAGTGTACTACTGTGTGCAGTACCCTTGGTGGCCAGAAAAACAATTGGTTCCACTGGGATTACAGACAGTTGTGAGTTCCATGTGGGTGCTGGGAACTGAACCTGGGTCATCTGAATGAACAGCAAATTCTCTTTTAACTGCGGAGCCATCTCTTCAGCCCCCAGAGTTATTTCCATACTAGTGTTTGAGTGGTTCTTATGATGTTAAGCTTGATTGTCAGCTTGAAGGGACACACATCTCTAGGCATGTCTGGGATGTATGTATGTATGTATGTATGTATGTATGTATGTATGTATGTATGTATGTATGTATGTTAGGTAAGCTGAGGTGATGTCCTGAACTGAACCAGAGGGGAGATGGAGCAGCACCGGTCGGTCATCTCTGCTTCCTGGCCAGGGACTCAGGGGTGCTCTGCCTTTGGCTTCTGCTACCATGATGGACTACAAGCACTTGGAGCTGTGAGCCAAAATAAACCCTCTTTCCTTAAGTTGTTTTTGTAAGGTATTTGATCACAGAATGGAGGAAAGTAATTAATTAATACAATGTTGCTTAAATTATTTTTCTATTCACTTTGTGAGTAATGTATTTTTCTTGCTAAAGATTTTCAATTCTTTATTATTTTGTGTGGTGAATTCACATTCATGTAGGGGTTGACAAACTATATGATCAGCCAGGGCTACACAGAGAAACCTTGTGTCAAAAATTTCTAAAAATTATATTGTATGTATCGGTGTTTTAATTTTGTGTATGTCTGTGTACTCCATGTATCCAGGGTCCTCGGAAGGCCAAAACTAGGTATTGACTCCCCTGAAATTGGAGTTACACACAGTGATAGCAACCATGTCAGTGCTGGGGAAGGAACCCAGGTCCTCTGTAAGTGCAGCTAATGCCCTTAGCTGCTGAGCCATCACTTGAGCCCCATAACTTGCATTTTTAAAAAGTGGAAAACAGGGATACTGATTCCCCTAGGAGTTAGTTCTCTTACTGCTGAGAATTGTTTTCGCTATCCTTGTTGTTGTTTTTTTTCCATATGAAGTTGAGAATTGCTCTTTCCATGCCTGTCAAGAACTGTGTTAGAATTTTGGTGGGATTGCACTGAATTAGTAGATTGCTTTTGGTAAGGTGGCTATTTTCACTGTTTATCCTACCGATCCATGAGCATGGGAGATCTTTTCATCTTCTGAGTCCTTTGATTTCTTTATTTAGGGACCCGAAGTTCTTGTCATACAGATGTTTCACTTGCTTGGTTAGAGTTACAGAAAGATATTTTATATTATTTGTGGGTATTGTGAAGGATGTTGTTTCCCTAATTCATTTCTCAGCCCGTTTGTCAGTTGTATAAAGGAAGCCTACTGATTTGTTAATTTTATTTCCAACTACTTGCTGAAGTTATTTATCAGCTGTAGGAGTTCTCTGGTAGAATTTTTGGGTCGCTTATGTATATTATCATATCATCTGCAAATAGTGATACTTTGACTTCTTTCCAGTTCTCTTTCTTTGTTGGGTCTTTGTGTGGTTTAGGTATCGGAGTAACTATGGCTTCATAGGATGAATTAAGTAGTGTTCCTTCTGTTTCTATTTTGTGGAATAGTTTGAGGAATATTATATTAGCTCTTCTTTGAAGATCTGGTAGAATTCTGCACTAAAACCATCTGGCCTTGGGCTTTTTGTTGTTGTTGTTTGTTTGTTTATGAGATTTTTAATGACTGCTTCTATTTCCTTAGGGGTTATGGGATTGTTTAGATAGTTTTCTGCTTTTAACTTTGGTACCTGGTATCTGTCTAGAAAATCATCCATTTCATCTAGATTTTCCAATTCTGTAGTAGCATCTGATGATTTTTTGAATTTCTTCGGTTTCTGTTGTTATGTCTCCCTTTTCATTTCTCATTTTGTTAATTTGGATACAGTGTCTGTGTCCTTTAGTTTGGCTAAAGGTTTTTCTAGCTTGTTGATTTTCTCTCTCTCTCTCTTTTTTTTTTTTTTGGTTTTTCAAGACAGGGTTTCTCTGTGTAGCCCTGGCTGTCCTGGAACTCACTCTGTAGACCAGGCTGGCCTCGAACTCAGAAATCCACCTGCCTCTGCCTCCCAAGTGCTGGGATTAAAGGTTTTCGCCACCACCGCCCGGCTGATTTTCTCAAAGAATCAGCTCTTTTTTTTTTTTTTTTTTTTTAAAGAGTTAGCTGTCTTTGTATGCCTCATCTGGGCACAGGTAGGTGAGCCAAGGTCAACATCTGCCCTAGTTATTTGAAATGCTTGTAAGAGACCTGGTAATGAGATCCAGGAGTCCTCTGCTTTGGTAAATCTCTCCCTTGCCTTTGCCCTTCTGCAACTGCCAGAAACCAAGGCTGAATTTTCCTTGCGGTTAGCACCAGTGCCTAAGTTCAAGCCTCAGCAGCTAAGTGGGGGCTGGCCTAGCTCTTTGTTTTGTTGATTCTTTTTATCTTTAGAATTGGTTGATTTCAGTCTTGAGTTTTATTATTTCCACTTCTGGGGGAATCACCATCCCTGACCTCAAGCTATACTATAGAGCAATACTGATATAAACTGCATGATATTGACATAGAGACAGAAAAGTCGATTAGTGTAATAGAACTGAAGACTCAGAAGTAAACCAGCACACCTATGGACATTTGATCTTTGACAAAGAAGCCAAAATCATACAGAGGAAGAAGGAAAGCACCTTCAATAAATGGTGCTGGTCTAACCTGCAGTCTGCATGTAGAAGGATGGAAATTGGTCCATATTTATCACCTTGTACAAAGCTCAAGTCCGAGTGGATCAAGACCTCCACATAAAAGCAGATACACTGAATCTAATAGAAGAAAGTGGGAATAGCCTTGAATGCACTGGCACAGAGAACCTTCCTGACGAGAACATCAGTGGCTCAGGTTTTAACCGACAACTGACAAATGGGACCTCATGCAACTGAAAAGCTTCTGGAAGGGAAAGGACACTGTCAATAGGACAAAACGGAAATCTACATTGGGAAAAGATCTTCACTAACCTTACTTCTGATAGAGGGCTAATATCCAAAATATATAAAGAACTCAAGAAGTTAGACTCCAAAAAAACCAAATAACCCAATTAACAAATGAGGTAGAGAGCTAAACAGAATTCTCAACAGAGGAATCCCAAACGGCTAAGAAGCACTTAAATGTTCATCATCCTTAGTCATCAGGGAAATGCAAACCAAAACGACCCTGAGATTCTACCTTACACCAACCAGAATGGCTAAGATCAAAACCTCAAGAAACAGCAGATGCTGCCAAGGATGTGGAGAAAGAGGAACACTCCTCCATTGCTGGTGGGACTGCAAGCTGGTACAACCACTCTGGAAATCAGTCTGGGGGTTCCTCAGAAAATTGGAAATAGTTCTACCTGAAGACCTAGCTATACCACTCCTGGGCATATACCCAAAAGATGATCCACCATATCACAAGGGCAGGTGCTCTACTATGTTCATAGCAGCCTTATTTGTAATAGCCAGAAACTGGAAACGACTTAGATGTCCCTCAACTGAAGAATGGGTATATAAAATGTGGTTCATTTACACAATGGAATACTATTCAGCTATTAAAAATGAGGAGGACATCATGAATTTTGCAGGCAAATGGATGGAACTAGAAAATAATCCTGATCGAGGTAACCTGAGATCCAAAAGGACATACATGGTATGTACTCACTGATAAGTGGATATTAACCAAAAAGTACAGAATACCCATGATATGACTCACAGACCATATGAAGTTTAGCAAGGAAGGCCCAAGTGTGGATGCTTCAATTCCACTTAGAAGGGGGAACAAAATAATCACAAGAGGCAGAAGGAGGGAGGGAAGTAGGTGGGAGACGTAGGTACAGGGGAAAGGGAGAAGGATCAGGTATGGGAGGAGACAGGGGAGAAGGCCAGAGCACCAGGAGAATGAATGGATGGACATACGCAGCAGTGTGGGCTAGGGGTTGGGGCAGGATGAACCTCTAGAAAGTCCCAGAGACCTGGGATATGAGAGGCTCCCAAGACTCAATGGGGTGACCTAAGTCAAAATGTCCAACAGTGGGGATGCAACCTGAAGAGACCATCTCCAGTAGATAAGCATGGCCTCCAGTTGAGGCATGGGGCCACCTACCCTGTCTAAATTTTTCCTGTCTAAAGGAAAAGCAGGGACAAAAATGAAGCAGAGACTGAAGGAAAGGCCACCCAATGACTAGCCCAACTTGGGATGCATCCCATGAGCGGGCTCCAACACTATTACTGATTCCATGTTGTGCTTGCAGACGGGCCTAGCATGGCTGTCCTCTGAAAAACTCTACCAGCAGCTGACTCAGACAGATGGAGATACAGCCAACCATTGGACTGAGGTTGGGGAGCCCTCTGGAAGAGTTAGGGGAAGGGTTGAAGGAGCTGAAGGGGAGGGCAACCACATAGGAAGAACAACAGTGTCAACTAATCCCGACCCCTGGGAGCTCCCAGACACCAAGCCACCAACTAAAGAGCATACATAGGCTGGTCCATGGCCCCTGGCACATATGTAGCAGAGCACTGTCTTGTCTGGCTTCAATGGGAGAGGATGTGCTTAATCCTGTAGAAACTTGATGCCACAGAGGAGAGGGATGCTGGCTGGGGTGAGATGGGGGTGGGTGGGTGAGTGGGGGAACACCTCTCAGAAGCAAGGGAGAAAGGGGATAGGGTGAAGAACTTGGGGAGGGAGGACCAGGAAGGGGGGCAACGTTTGGAATATAAACAATTTTTTAAAAAGTGGAAAACAAAGAAAACTCCCCTACAGAAGAGGCAAATCAGACCTTTAATCATTGCTGCATTCCAGTCAAGTGACAAGCCACAATGTCATCAGTTATTATTAGTATCCTCTGGATACACTTGGCTTCTGACCCTGCCTACTCAGGCCATCTTTTATTAAAAAAGAACTTCATATATGAAACCTGAGGTTTTTGGCTAAATAAAAACTTCCAGATTTAAAATGGTCCTGAAGACACCATGGTCTAGGTAAGTAATACATCCTTATCACCCCAGTGCTGGAGTGGCTCAGGGTGGAGGACAAGATCAAGGTCAGTTGGTCTCAGTCCCTTGACAGTGGGGCTGGGGGAGGGGAAGGGAAGGCACCTTAGGGAAAGGTAGCACAAGGTACAACCTCTTGGAGGACTTTCACATCATCTACTGGACTGGATATTTCCTGTTTATCCTTCCTTTCTCTGTGTGCTCCAGGAGGCTGGCCTGATGGACAAATCAGGGAGCTCCCTGGTCTTCTGGAAGTCAAGAGCTGCCATCACCAGTTGCTGAGGATATGAAGAGAGTGGCATGTGTGTTTCTAGTAGCTTGTTCACAGGTGAGTTTCCTGGTTTGGCAAATTGTAAATCCTGTCGGGGCCCTTTCACAAAGCTACTTTTTTGGCTCTGGTGTTTGATGTCCTTTCCCTTTAGGCCAAGACATGGGAACTGTTGCTCAGTTTGAGGGTTTGTATCCATCATTGCTTGGCCTAGATAACATTCTTTTATCTCTTCATAGACTCTTGACAACCACATAGTTTGGATACACTTTTCTATTCGCTGTGTTCTAAGAATTCATCCTATATATTAAATGACATGTATATTGGATGATTCCACAAACACTATAATTTGTAACAGTGAAATGTTAAAAATATAATATCAATTAGAAGAGTATAAAGTAGTAACACAACAGTACAGTATTACAGTGTGCATATATGATATATACAGTAGACTATTACAAAGCTATAAAAAGATGAGTTGTTACAGGTTAAGAAAATGGCATTTCCCCTGCAATATGAAGACCTGAATTCAGAGCTCTGTAGCTCTCAGACATTAGATGTAGTATAGCATGTTTGTATTCCCAACAAAGACTAAGAAAAATATTAGAATTTCTAAAGAAGTAATAGAAAGTAATGGAAAAACCAATAAATGATACAGTTACTCAAATGTCCCAAGTAGTAAAATTTTTGGACAGCTTTCTTTTTTTCGTAGCATGATCCATACATGGAATTTCCCTTTGACTCCTCCTAATAAAAGTTCATTTAACATGTGATCCATTTATTATTTAGGTGAGGTTCAAGTCTGTAGCTGGGTTGACTATTACAGAGTTGTTCTCAGTGATCTTGGAGTCTACGAAAGGTGTGACTTATTAAAGTCAATGGGACATGAAATGTCAGGAAAACAGCGAGGATTGTAAGAGAAGACTACTGGAATATGCTCATCCAAGCTAAGAATGCTAAGCTGGACACATTGCTTTTATGTTATTTAAAAGTAGAAAAAATAGAGAAGGATTTTTTTTTTTTAATGGTCGTCTTAACATTTCTGACATGGGCAGGCCTGCTAGAGCCCTGTGAGAATCAAAGAGATGCACTCACCCTTCCTGGAGCTGAACCTGGGCAGATTCCTCAGTCACGAGAGCCTCATACTCCTCAGCAGCAAATCTGTCCCAGTCAGAGGGCTCAGGGCCATCATTTTCAACATCCTGATTAAAAGGAGGAATTAGAATAAAGGCAGAAACTGGAAGTAGGTATATTTACGGTATAAATATCATAAGTGTATATTGCTGAAAACCTATCTGAAAAGTATTCCAGTACAGTAAAAGAGGGGCCAAGGCAACATTCCCACAGTAATCTGCCTCTGAAATTACAAAATTATGTGTGCTAAGCAGTTTACATGTTTTTGGTCATGATTCTCTTTAAAAAAATTAATTTGTGAATCATGTCTATTTTTAACATTTGTAGAAGTCAGAGGGGGCGCTGGAATTAGACAGTTGTGAGCCACTATGTGGGTGCTGGGAACTGAACCTAGGTCCTCTGCAAGAGCAGCAAGTGCTCTTAATCTCTGAGCCATTTCTTCAGCTCCATGATTCTTAAAAATAAAAAGAAATTTGTGTTTTATGTATGTGCCTTCATGATCTGAGTGAGTGTGTGTGCTGCATGTGTGGAGATCAGAGGACAACTATATGAAGTCTGTTCTCTTTCCATTCAGCGTTTATTGATGATCTAACAGATGTTTGCTCATGACAAAGAAGCTTGTCTCTATTCTCATGGAGAACAACATTTAAAATTGATAGCCATACACAGGAATAATTAATACTTGAAGTGTTACATTATCTGAAGTTGTCTGTTATAGAGTTCTGTCATTATTTAGAAGGGTAAATCTATTTACCACACTCTCTTGGAAGTGCATAGCACAATTAAACTGAGGTCAGTGTAGCTGATAAATTTTTTTCAAACCTACTTTTTTGAAACTAATTTCTAAGGGTATGCAACTACCTTCAGCAATCAGTATAGCCCACAAGATAGCAAGGACTTAGAGATGGAGATTACCTAAACTGTAAGACTGCTTGTGGGATGAGATGTATTCTTATTATTTATTAATTTGTTTGGACGCAGGGTCTTTCTACATAGCTCTGGCTATCCTGGAACTTGCTAGGTAGTTCAGGCTAGGCTTGAACTCAGAGAATCCCCTTTCCTCTCCCCTCCCTTCTGCTTCAGACTTTATTGTCCCTTTTCATATTTGATCAAGTATTTTAGTATTTAGTATCTCTTTAAATACAGAGAGCCCTTGTATGCACAGACCATTTAATATGCAGCATATGGTCTTTGGTACTCCAGCTCTGAGAGTTCAATTTCAATGTATACTGTTACCTTCTGGACTGCAAAAGGATCTCTTTGTTCATGGTCCAAATATTTCTCCAGGTTAAAGAAAGTATCATAGAAGATGTGAGCCATTCTGCACCTCTTCAGATCTCGCAGAGTTATTCTGCCTATGGAAAGACAAGTATACCCTGTAAATTTCACTGGCAGCTCTTTGACAAAAGAAAAAACTCACTGATGTTGAAAAGTATATGTATATGTTTATTTTATTATAAATCACTTTTTTTTTCCCCCGAGACAGGTTTCTCTGTGTAGTCTTGGCTGTCCTGGAACTTACACTGTAGACCAGGCTGGCCTTGAACTCAGAAATCCACCTGCCTCTGCCTCCCAAGTGCTGGGATTAAAGGCGTGCACCATCACTGCCCAGCTATAAATCACATTTTTAAAAAGGTGAGTAATACTTAACTTGTACATGTCAGTGGCTTTAAAATACACTCATAATGTATAACCATCAACACTGTAACATTATCCAACCCCCCAGCCCCCAGCAAAGAACTGTAGTTTCTTCAAGAAGTCCTCCCCACCTCCCCACACCTGAGTCACTAATGTATTTCTCTTATTTATGGAAAGTTCTATTTCTTAAATAGTGGAGTTGACATTCATAGTCAAAAGAGAGAGAAACTAAATTCTTCTGTAGTTGGGAAGCCTGTAAAGGCAACTATGTAATGCTAAATACATCAGGACACTACAGAAATCTGTGTTCATTCTGTTTAAGGAAGAAGAGTGTAAACTGCTGTTCCACTGGCCTTACCATCACTAGCTGGCTTCACCAAATCAAGCATCTGGCACAACAGATCATGGAACGGCAAGGGCTCAATGCCCATGGCTTCCATCCGTTCACACTGCTCTTCATAGAAGTACTCTAGTTCATACATGGAAAGTATACCATCTCCATCCACATCCATGCAGCGGAACCAATACTCAATGCTAGGAGGTAAAACACGCACGTCAGCATTAACCTGGTGGAGGTTCTTTTAAAGTAAATGACATGTGTCTTCTAGATTATGCCTAGTTTACAAAGGTTTATTAGAAAAAACAATGGAGGGCTGGCGAGATGGCTCAGCCATTAAAACATAGGTTCATGACCAAAATATAATAATAAAAAAAAATGGGAGGTCACTTCTGCTTTCTGTTTTTAAATTCCAGAATCAGTCACTTCCAAAAGCTAATTATTTTGCTTTTTATCTTGTATTTTCAGAGCAAATGCCCATATTTGTCTCTATTTTTCTATTTCAAGAATTGTGTACTGATTTTACCAACAGATGATATTTTGGCCTTTATCATTTCCATTTACTTAATACAGTGAAACTGTTCATTATTCAGAGTTAATAACTTCCTTTGATGTCTCATTTGCTTTGTTTCCCATGTCCTTGTTACTACATTATCCCTTAAATTGCCACTAGTTGTTTAGATCCACATTCAATTACAGCAGCTATTTTAACAATTGAATTTTCTTGAAATTTCCTTTGATTCCTTCTGACTTAATTTCCTATGATCTGTTTTGTCTCTGCCTGGTTCACAATTTCATCTTGAAGTTCCTTTCACTATTGTCTCTTTTGGACCTCACATTTCTCCCATCCTTTGACATGGCACATTATCTCGTAGTATCTTAAAAAAAAAGTTAAAGCAGGTACGTCAGTCAGTCAGTCTGTCTGTGTCTGTGCACGTGCATGCATGTGGAGGGGAGAGATCAACGTTGGTCCTTTTCCTCAACTGCTTCTCCACAGACAGGGCCTTTCATTAGCCAAATAGCCTATGCTAGTTAACTGGAGAGCCCAGAGATTCACCTGTCTCATCTCCCTAGTTCTGGGATTACAAGTGTGTGCCATGACTGACTTTTTGTTTTTTAAACATGAATTCTAAGGATCAAGCTGAACTATTCATAATAGTTTGATCTTGCATTTCATTTTTCCTTTTTAAAATTTTAATTTATTTAAAACACATTCATACTATGTCATCTAAGATGGCCTCCAACTCTTGGGTCAAGTGATTCTCCAGCTCTAGCTCCTGAGTCGCTGGATAGCAGGTACTTGAAATCTCTCCTGGCTCAGATCTCAGATACATAAAGGTTCCCAACTTCTAATTTGGTAGCATGGCTAATTCTAGAATTAAAGCTCAGTAGTGCTTTTCCTTTAGATTTTTATGTTTGTTTTATTTTGAGGGGGCCTTACATTGTAGCTTCTATATGTGATCTGCTAGGATTTGAACATTTACATGTGAAATGAGTCCACTGGGTATACAAACTACTTAAGGGCAGGCTCCATGCCCATGACTAACACAAAATTAACTCAATGGCAGTTTTGGAGTTTCTTTGTCTTATAATACTTTGTCAGGGCTCCAACCTCTTACAGGTCCCTTGTGTATATCTTATGGCTTCTGGATTTGTTTTTATGGGGATTGTCTGTGTGCAAATGTGTGTGTGCCCGAGTCTGTATGTGTTTGAGGCTTTTTCTTAGGCTCTTCTGTTTTTGTTTGTTTTGTACTGTCCCAATTAGTTTGTATTTATCTTATTAGTTTTAGATGCCTGTTTGTGTGGATTTGGATGGGAGGGGAGGGGAATCTGGGAGGAGTTGGGGGAGGGAACCATAATCAGAATGCATTGAATGAAAAAACTACTTTCAGTCAAAGAAAAAAAAAAAAAAGGCAGCCCAGCTAGAAGGACATATTCCTCAGACAAGACAACAGCCTTTGGGATACCCCCCTTCCAGTTGTTCAGGACCCACATGAAGACCAAGCTGCACATCTGCTACATATGTGCTGGAAGGCCTAGGTCCAGTCTGTGTATATACTTTGTGGTTCAGACTTTGAAAGCCCCAAGAGTCCAAGTTAGTTGACTCTGTTTGGTCTTCCTGTGGAATTCCTATCTCCTTACAATGCCCCTGAAATCCTTCCTCTTATTCCATAAGTGTCCCCAAGCTCCACCCACTGTTCAGTCTGAGTCAGCTGCTGGGTGGAGCCTCTCAGAGGACAACGCAGCACTGTTTTTATTTATTTATTTTTTTGTTTAGGATTGCTTTAACCATCCAGTATTTTTTGTGCTTCCACACAAATTTTAAAGGTGCCTTTTCTATTTCTGTGATAAACTGGAATTTTTATTGAGATTGTATTTTGAATCTATAGATTGCTTCTGGCAGGACAGCCATATAATCTATTTGGGGAGTAGAGGAAGGGCTAAGTGAATGTGTAAAGATTGGGTGAAACCCTGAGTGGAATGTGTGTCATTTAACATGGGCATGGCCCTGTCAAGGATCAGTGCCCCATATCCATGGGAAACTGGCAAAGCCTTCCCTATATGGGTCAGGATTGGAGTTGGCAATGCCTTCCTGTGGTCTAAGTGTGAATGTTGATAATGTTTGTAAGTATGAGTGTTTAGGAATGATTGGCCAGGGTATGTAAAGACTAGAATTGCAGCGCCCTGCTTTTGGCTGTTTACAGTCTGAGAATGCTTGCCTATACCCTCCTCATACTAAAACTAGCCAACCCTGACACCTCTTTCCCTAACCTAATAAAAGCACTGAAATTACCCATTGTTTTGTGATAGTTGGTGTTACTCAGAGAATGCATGGCTCACCTACCCCAGTCATTTCTCAGTTTAATGAGTCCATTTATATGATGTATTACATTTATTGATTTACATATACTGAACCACCCCACACCTCTACAATGGAGTCAAACTCAATCATGGTGTGTACAGACCTGGCTGGCTGAGAACTAACAGATCTACCTGCCTCTGGAGTGCTGGGATTAAAGACATGTGCCACAACAAATAGATTAAAATTTTCTTTATGTGTGTGTTTTTATTTGACTTTGGTAGCAGCATAATACTGACTTTACAAGAAGAGCTCTAAGTATTCTTTCTTTTTCTATTTTTATGGAATAATTTCAGAATGATTGGTATCAGTTCTTTAAAGATCTGGTAGAATTTTCCAGTGAATCCATCTGGACCTGAGATATATAAAAACTAAGTGTTTAATTGTGTGTTTGTTTTGGGATATCTACATGTAAGTGCAGGAGTCCATGGAAGTTAGAAACATTGGATCCTCTGGAGCTGGAGGTACAGGTAATTGTGAACTGCCTGACATGGGTGCTAGGAATTGAACTCAGGTCTTCTGCAAGAACAGTATGTGTTCTTAACTTGTGAGCCATCTCTAGCTCCAGTACCTGGGCTACTTTTTGTTGGTGGTTGTATTATCATTTTTTTAACTGAGTCAATCTTGTTGTTTAGCATAGATGTTTATAGTATACATCTTGGCTTTAAATATGTAGTGTGTATATACATCTACACACATTTATGTACGTTAGATTTTCTACTTAGTGGAGTTAAAAAAAATCTTATATTTTTTAAAAAGTATCCCTTTATAATTTTCTGAACCAACAGTATCTGTTATAATGTGTCCCTTTTCATCTCTAATATTGTTCTGGTTTTCTCTCTTTCTGTTGGTTAGGATTTCTTCATTCAATATTGTTTCTCTTTCCAAAGAATAATTCTTTGTTTCATCCATCTTTTTTTGTATGTTTTCATGTGTTTGTCATTATTCCCACCTTAATCTTTTTTTTTTTTTTTTTTGGTTCTTCGAGACAGGGTTTCTCTGTGTAGCCCTGGCTGTCCTGGAACTCACTCTGTAGACCAGGCTGGCCTCGAACTCAGAGATCCACCTGCCTCTGCCTCCCAAGTGCTGGGATTAAAGGCATGTGCCACCACTGCCTGGCTCCTACCTTAATCTTGATGGTTTATGTTTTATCTACTGCTTTTGGGTTTGGTTTGTTCTTGCTTTTCAAAGGTCGTAAATTTTTTTCTCTTTAATTTTAGGCACTTGGTTCTTTCTTGGACTAGCTTTTGCATCCCATGGCTTTGGTATGTTGGACTCTCATTTTCATCCAATTCCAGGACATTTTTTAGTTTCCTTCTTCATTTTTTTCAGTGATTCTCTCATCATCCAATAGGGTACTGTTTAATATTAAGATTTTTTTGGTAGTTTCTCCTGATGTTGACTGTCTTACAGAATATAAGAAGTTATTTGAATTTTCCAATATCTATTGAGAATTGCCTTATGTAGTAATATATAATCTACTATTGACAAAGTACCATAAGCTGTTGAGAAGAATATATATTCTATAATTCTGGGATGGAATGTTTTATAAATATCTGTTAGGAAAATTTAGTTTATGATATCATTTAACTTTAGTAGTATTTGTTCTATCTGTAAATTATCTTAAAATGGTTTTATTTTTATTTTATGTGTATGAGTATTTTGCCTGCATGCATACATGTGCACCTATGTGTGTTTGGTCCCTTTGGAGGCTAGAAGGATGTCAGGTCCCCTGTAATTGTAATTAAGGATGGTTGTGATCCACCACATGGGTGCTGGGAACCAAACCTAGCTCTTCTACAAGAGAAGCATATACTTTAAGTGCTGAGCCCTCTCCACCGACAGTCATATTTACTAATATTTATGGAACTGGGCACACCTGTGTTCACTGGCTATATGTTTAGATTGTAATTTCTTCTTGATAAATTGTTCCCTTAACCAGTATCTACTTATCTTTTTCTTCTGGCTAGTTAGTGTTTGAAGTTTATTCTGTCAGACATTAAAGTAGGTATATCTGCTTGTTTCCTAGTTTCCTTTGCTTGGAATACCTTTTTCAAACCGTTAACCCTAAGACAGTGTTTATTTTTGATAGTGAAGTGTGTTTCTTGGAGGCAATAAACAGATGGATCTTGTGTTGATCCACTTTGTTAGTCTGTGTCTTTTGATTGAGAAATTGAAGCTACTAATACTCATAGCTACCACTGAAAAGTGTGTATCAGTGTGTTTTGTAGGTTTAGCCTTTCCTAATCTTCATTTGCATTATCTACTTTCTAGCATTTTCCCCCTGTAGCCTCTCTGGCGTGTTTAATATTCTCCGAAGTCTGAAGAGTTCCTCCCAGTGTCCTCTGCAGGCTGGCTTAGTTCTTCCTTTAGCCTACTTTTATCATGGAAGGTCATTTGACATCAATCATGACAGATAGTTTTGCTGAGAACAGCAGTCTGGGTTGGTAGCTGTGGCCTTTCAGAACTTGAAATATATCATTCAGTACTTCTTTGTTTATTGGGAAATCGTTTGATATTCTGATGTATCAGAAGCCATCTAGGATAGGCGAAGGCTAGCAGGTGGCTTTCTGGAGGTGGCCCACTGTTTTTGCATGGTCTGTGATGGGTGAGCTTGATGGCAAGGTTCCAAAGAGACTTCATCTCAGGACTACTTGCAGTTGACTGCCTTTCCTCTCATTATTAAATTAATATAATAATCCCTGGGCATTAGCCCACCCTACTGATCAGATTTCTTGTAGATCAACATAAAGATGAACTTTCAGGAATTAATGCTGTTTAGATGAATTAATGATTCTAAAGAATTTCTGATTTGATTCAATAATTTTAGGAAGAAAGTTTTTTTTTTTGTTGTTTGGTTTTTCAAGACAGGGTTTCTCTGTGTAGCCTTGGCTGTCCTGGAATTCACTCTGTAGACCAGTCTAGCCTCAAACTCAGAAATCTGCCTGCCTCTGCCTCCCAAGTGCTGGGATTAAAGGTATGTGCCACCACCGCCCGGCAGGAAGAAAGTTTTAAGAGATGGTCTTAGTTGTTTTCTAAAAAGATGCAATAAAGTTAGAATCAAGAATAGAATGTGTCCACTCTTCTTAATAGTAAGTAAAGGCTATCTAATAAGAAATATAATGAACTTTCATAATTAAAATAAAAAGAGAAATAGACTTGGAATAAATTTTTGTTCAAGGAAAACCACTCAGGTCCAAGGATGTAGCCACAGGTGTGCACTATGATAAGGCAAGGCCATATAGAAACTGTTGCTCTAAACTTTTATTGAACACATTAGAATGAAACACTGCTTTGAACTTAATATCAGCATCCTCTGTAAGTCCCTTTTTATGTAACATTTTATCTCTGAGGTAATTTTCTAAAGAACTTTTTGTCTAAGAATGTATCAAAAGGTTAGAGAAAATAAATAAAATTGTTGGTTGAATGGTTTGGCTTGGGGAGCTCTACCCCATTCATCCATCCAAGTGTGTATGTCTGTCTGTCTGTAGACGTGTGTAGATATATGTGTATGTATGTAAGCATGCATGAATACTTGTGGAGTGCATAAGACTCAACCACTCTGGTAGTTGGGCCCAACAAAAATGTGAATGTGTTAATGTGTAAATGTGTGTATGGATGTATATGTGTCTGTGCAAATCTGCCTGTATAAAACATCTTTTCCTTTTCCTCCTATCTGGTTCACTAAGAGTTAACTAGTCTAGCCAGAGAGGTTTCTGACTGCCTGGACAGAAAAGGGAGTGATAGCAGTAAATTCTTTACCTAATTCCCCACTGTTACACAACAGGTGTTAATCGCCCAAGCCAGTGGTTTTTAACCATAGAATAAGCAAGAAAGTTTTTAGGACTTTTTAGAAGCGATCAGAAAGCATTCAGTACAGTTAGAGAGCTAGAAGGCCAGAGACCATCAGTCTTTGAAGCTACTTCTATGTCCAATGCTGTGCCCAATGCTGTGTCCTGCTTCAAACCATTCGAGGCCAGGCTGGCTACTGGCACTGATGGGCCTGCCTTTATATATGACATGGTGTTTCTCCATTATGATACAGATTCTGTAGTAGATAGCCTTAAGATGCCCTTAAGGCTGGACTGCATGGCTATGCTTGCTGTTCTCTGTTGTGGCAGTGGGGAGCAAGACTGGTTATGGGAGTTCACTCATGTACTGACAAGTGAGTTAGGGAGAGGTAGAAGCAGTTGGTTGTGTGATACAACATTCTTATTCCTTTTGTTTTCCTCCCTTAGATACGGCTTTTTCATTTTTTTGATACAGGGTCTCTATATTTCAGGCTATCCTGGAGCTTGCTGTATAGACCAGGCTGGTCTCAAACTTAAGAGATCCTACTGGTTTTGCCTCCCAAATGCTGGGATTAAAAGTGTGTGCTCCCCACTTCTCCTTAGATATGACTTCCAAGCTACCATCTTATCCAGACCCTCCCCCCTGTGCCTTTCAAAATATATATATATATATATATATATATAATATTATACTATATATATAATTCTATACAGTCCAGTTTGTCCTTGAACTTGATATGGGGAAAGGATGACCTTAAACTTTTGATACTCCTACCTAACTTCCTGAATGCATAGTATATAATATATAAGAATGCATTATGCCTGTTTGGGGTAGTGCCAGGGATAGACCCTAGAGCTTCATCTGTGCTAGGTAAGTATTCTATAGACTGAGCTACATTCCCTGTCCCTAACTTCATTGAAAAATATTTATTGAGGATAACTTTTTGTCTGTATTATACTCCTTCTTTCAAATGCTTTTGAATGAAGCACTGTATAGCTGCCTGTGAGATCTAGAAGGCTATAGTTTTGGCTAGTGCTTATGGTATCATCTACGGCCTCTATTTCCTTGTTAAGCTTCATGGTTGGTAGATTCATTGTTGATGGTAGGATATGCCTGGTTTACCTAATGCCATTTCAAAACAAAAACAAAACAAATAAAACCCCTCAACCCCCTTTAACCTAGAATTTTAAATGTATATTCCTTAAAAAGTTAGTAGATATCCAAACTATTCAACTATAACTACTAGAGGCAATTTAGGAGAAGATTTAGTAGAAAATTTAGAGTGTCACAATTAAGGTTTAATCCAGTGTTGGGCACAGTAGTGTATGTGACGCATCTTGTAGGGGAGTGAGCCAAGGCTACCTCCTAGATCATTCTCCTGGGTAATAGATTTTCTCTCTCTCTCTCTCTCTCTCTCTCTCTCTCAAAAGAGGGATTAGTTTCATTATGTGTGTGTGTGTGTGTGTGTGTGTGTGTGTGTGTGTATGTATATATATATATATTTTTTTTCCCCCCAATTGTTTTCTTCCTGCATGTGAGAATCAGACTGGGGAGATGATTCAGTCTATAGAATGCAAGCCTGAGGGCTTACCTTGGC
The DNA here is from genome assembly GCA_030674055.1 of Rhabdomys pumilio. Lineage (NCBI taxonomy): Eukaryota > Metazoa > Chordata > Mammalia > Rodentia > Muridae > Rhabdomys > Rhabdomys pumilio. Next base: position 8,630,575 of record JANHMN010000020.1, on the reverse strand, counting down.
TCTCGATAACCCATGAACACAGCCAGGAGTGGTGGCATGTGCTGCAGTCCTAGTGCTAGGGAGATGGAGACAGATGGTCTCTGGAGCTTTCAGGTCAGCCAGGCTAGCTTAACTGACAAACCCAGGTCCAATGTGACAGCCCCCATCTGAAAAACAAGTAGCTGGCTCCTAAGGCCTACCATTAGAGGCTGACCTGTGGTCTCATGTTCACATACTTGTAACCAGCACATATCTTTGTACCCACATGGACACTTCATTCATGTTCTCTAAGTTATCTAAGATAGATTACAAATCACTGTATTTAGAATGGCAGTTATTTGCTGTCCTAAGGATGGCTTATTTTCTATTTCAATTATTTATGAACATAATACTAAACATTTCAATAACTTAAAATTTTAATTAACTTGGTGTTTGGATATTTTGCCTGCATGTATGTATATGTACCACATGTGTTCCTGGTTCCTCTAGAACAGTGGTTCTCAAACTTCCTCATGCTGTGACCCTTTAATACAGTTCCTCATACTGTGGTGACCCCCAACCATACAATTATTTTGTTGATACTTCATAACTATAATTTTGCTACTATTATGAATTGTAATGTAAGTATCTCATATGCAGGACATCTGATATGTGACCCACAGGTTGAGAACCACTGCTCCAGAGGCTTGAAGTTACAGAGAGTTGTGAGCTGCCTTGTGGGTGCTTGGCCTCTAATCCCAATCATCTGGAAGAACAGGCAGTGCTCTTAACTGCTGAGCCATCTCCCTAGCCCTTTCAGTAATTTTGAACCCCAATCTACATCAAGGAATGCCTCACCATGTACAGGACATTATTTTACAGGCAAGAGGTCCTTTTGCGAGGGACCTAGATCTTTGGCCTAACCAGGAGACAGTATTGGAACAAATATGTAATTTCACATTACAAAATAAGGCACATTTGAGAGTGCTAAGGAATGGGAATGATAATTTCAACTGGGAGCATGAGATTATGATCTTACATACCAGTCAGTCTGTTGCTGCTGCTGCTGCTGCTGCTGTTGCTTCTTTGGCGTGTTTACATGTATATGTGTAAGTGAAAGTGTACATTTGATAAGCATGTAGAGGTCAGAGGTTCATGTTAGGTGTCTTTCCTAAGCGCTCTCCCTCTTGTTAACATGTCTCAGTGATTGAACTAGTCTGTTTAGCCGCACTACTGCCCTAAGCACACTCTCTGCCTGTGTCTACTGGACATTAGAATGACAGGCGGGGTCCTCAGACCTTGGCTTTTATGTAAGTGCTGGAGACCTCCTGAATTCTGGTCCTCCAGCTTGCATGGGATGGCCTTATCCACGGAGCCATCTTTCTAGTCCCACAATTTGCTTTTCCTTCCTTCTTTAATTTACTACAGAATTAGTACAGATCATAAAAGAAGTAAATGTGCAAATCTACCCCACACGTATATAAATACCAATCCTATTTCTCACTGCTGAGAGAAGCATGCTCACTTTACATTTAGGTGTGCAGCAGCCTTTCCTTTCTACCCATGACCATGGATTCTGTGCCTCTCCTTCCCTAGACTGAGCTCCTCCAGGACAGACACAGCCTGACACATCCTCCTGTGGCTAGATGGGTCCATTTACAAGTATAGACCACGTTCTTTCCAAGCTTTGTGCATATGTTTATATCTTGACAACAAAATTTTACCTGGTAGGATTCCGTTTGTCTTCTTCAGAAATCAAAAACCAAACAAAATCTGCATAGCTCATTCTTCCCTCTTTTTGTACAGTTTTTCCTCTGAAGAAAACACATGGTTATAAAATTTCCTGAGCAATTAAGAAATTAAGTAACACCACTCTAGAAATTTAATTAAAAAAAAAAGAGAGAGAGAAAATGATAGATTCCTCATAAGGCTGGATAGTTCAGAAGTGCAACCCCTTTGAGGCCTATCTCATTTTTAAGAGCCTACAAGGTGAAACTGGAAGACATTTGCCTAAATTAAGAAAAAAAAATCCTGTTGCTTTTATGGTGTTAGAGTTTGACCTTAAAGCCTAACAACACAGGCAGCACTCTACCACCGAGTTACATTCTTCTCCTTCTTTTACTTTTAACTTGTTATTTACATAATTTTTGTTAGACAGGGTTTCACTATGTAGCCTTTGATAGCTGGAACTCAATGTACAGACCAGGCTGACCTTGATCTCACAGATCCACCTGCCTCAAGCTTATAATCCCAAGTGCTGGGATTAAAGGCTTGTGGTGCCATACCCAGCTTACTTTTAGTTTTTTGAAACAAAGTCTTTTAAGTTGCCTAGGCAGGCTCTGAATTGACTCTGCAGCCCAAGAAAGCTTCAGTGTGTGAACCTTCTGCCTCAGCCTACTACTAAGTGTCTGGGGATTACCGGCCCATGCACTAGGTCTGGCCCTGGTTTCCCACTTGATAATCAATGGCATAAGATATTGTTACTTATATTTAGACTCTGGACAAATGTTTTTTTGGTTCTTTTTTTTTTTCTTTTTGAGACATTATAGCTTTGGGTAGCTCTGGCTGTCCTCAAACTCTCTGTGTAGACCAGGTTGGCCTGAACTCACAGAGCTCTGCCTGCTTCTATCTCCTGAGTGCTGAGATTAAAGGCATGTGCACCACCATCCAGCCACACTGGATTAATATTATGGAATTACTGTCCTTTATTAAGGCACAAGTGTAAGGTTTTTAGATATAACTTAGCAGCCCTGCCAAATTACGCAGAAAGCTTTGCTAAAATGAGATTATTACAATAGTATAGTTCATTTTGAAAAGCTGTTTCATTTTTCTATGAATTTTTTTTGCTAGCCCATAAAATAAAATTCAAAATTTAAATTTTCATACCTTGTCACTGCTCCAGAAAATATTCTTTCAATAATTCTATTTGATGAAGCTAAATATAAATAAGAATTACAGTTAGAAATATTCCTAAAAATTTTGTTTTCATTTGTTAAAGCTAAACCATAATAATCTTCCACAGCAGGAATATCAGTAGTTAAATTCTTTTCTCTTCTCCCTTCCTTCCCTCCTTCCTTCCTTCCTTCCTTCCCTCCTTCCTTCCTTCCTTCCTTCCTTCCTTCCTTCCTTCCTTCCTTCCTCCCTCCTTCCTTCCTTCCTTCCTTCCTTCCATTCCTTTTCTTTGAGATGAGGTTTTAGGTATCCCATGGTAAACTCCTCTTGCTATATAACTGAGAATGACCTTGAACTTCTGGCCTTCCTGTTAATGCGTGCTGGGGTTATAGGTGGGCACCACTGTACACAGTGTATGTGGTGCTGGGAATCAAACCTGGGCCTGTATGTGCTAGCCAAGCACATCCTCAGACCCCAAGTTCTTTATGAGAACTTCATACCTTTATACATTGTATTATGAAACTATCCACCTACCATTACCACTCTATAACTCCAAGTGTCCTTTATCCTGTCTCTCTCTCAACCCTGGTGTCCTTTTCATTTTCCCCCCACATTAGTACTTCTCATATGCACATGTGTGTGGGGCTTCCATTGGGGCATGGGTAAACTACCACTGGCAAAATACCTATAGGAAAGTGAGTCACCAGAATCTCCTCTGTCAAGGAGGACCCCCAAGGTCCCACCCTCATTTGTGCAGGAATTTTGTCTGCCCAGATCCTAAATTCTTACACATAATTTATACTTTTTGGAAGAATGAGGTAGGTTTAATCTATCAACCATCTGTTTAGTTATTTATATAGTTGAGTTCTAAGTTAATTCTGAACATTCTGAATACTAAGACAAAAATGCACAGAATTTGTATTGATTTTGTTGTTCAATAAAACAAGACAAATTTTCTTCTAAAACAAGACAAATTTTGTCCTAGAATTAAATTCAAGGGAAACTGATTGTTTCATTTTACATTGTTACAGGAACTGCACAAAGTAAAATGGAGAATGCTTCCAAGCAGCTTTAGAAAAGATTCCAAGACATACTATAAACATACATTTCTTATATTCCCATTCTATAAGAGTCTAAGATATAACATTTAAAAGAAACTGCATCAATGAATGCTTTTGTGGTCGTCGTTGTTGTTATTGGTTCTACTGGGGTTTGAACATGCTGGGCAGCCAACCTACTCCTGAGCTACATCCCCAGTAACAATCACATCTTCAAATAGTATGCTGGTTTTTGATAACACACCCTAGCAAATATATAGCAATATACCTTTAAATTCAAAATAGCCAAAAGGAGAGGGAGGCGGGGAGAGCGGGAGGAAGGGAAAGAAATGAGAGAAGAGGAGAGGGGGAGGGAAGGGATCTCTAGAGCTATTATTTAACAAGTATCTCATGCAATGGAATGCACACTAAAATCTCAGGACCACCAAGGAATTCAATAGAGGGTTGCAGCCCCCAGCATCTGTTCTGCTTATAGTTGGTATAGTCAAGAGAAAGACAAGTCAGTTTGATTAGGAAAATTAGAACTACATATGTCAAGATAGCCATGCCTGGCCATATACAAAAGCCTCAATAGTCTCTGTACTTTGTTGAATTTTGATTTATTGGATAAATATTTTATACTAGAAAGAAACAGTATATAGAAAACAGCAAAAATATTAAATTCTAATGCTAACATCTTTTAAGCCAATTTAATTTTATTTTCTGTGTGTGAGTGTTTTGCCTGCATGTATATACATGCATCACAAGAGTGTCTGTTGCCCATGGAGGTCAAAAGAGGACGTCAGATCCCTTGGCACTGGAGTTATAAACATTTGTGAACTGCTATATAGGTGGTGGGAAAGGAGCTTGTGCTCTCTGCAAGAGCAGTAAGTCCTCTTAACTGCTGAGACAGCACTCCTGCTCCTTTTTCTTTTTTAAAAGATTGTCTTAGCTTTGGAAGGTTTAAACTAAAGACTGTGGTCTGAAGCTGAATTAGGTGACTGGACAAAAATGTCAATTTTGAGTGTCCCCTTCACCACGTCATTACCATTGATCCAATTAGTAAACACAATATTTAGAAATTTGATGGCAATAAGAATAGGAGAAAGGCTTTAGAGCCATAGGATGTGCAAGCTGCCTCACAGACACGGTTAACAGGGAAATGCATAGCGAATAAGGCTGATTGGAGACCCTTATGAATGTGGTAGTCTGTGTTATTGATGACAGAAAGATTATGACTACTTGAAGGATGAAGGCAACAGCACTGCCATGTTCATCAAATAAGTACATCTGAGTTTTGCTCATGATTCCTGTTGGCCATGCAAGAATATAAGAGAGAACTCTGTTGGTTTCCCTACCATCCCTTCACTGATAGGGTCTATATTGCCCAGGCTGGGTTCCAAATACTGGTTTACAGAAATTCTCCTGTCTCAGCTTCTTCAGGATCTGTGACTATAGGCCTGGGCTACTATGCTTGCCTCAAAACCAAGTCAGACCAGACCAGACTAGACCAGACCAGACCAGACCAAACCAAACCAAACCAAACCAAACCAAACCAAACCAAACCAAACCAAACCAAACCAAACCAAACCAAACCAAACCTCGGTTTCTTAAATGTGCAAAGTTCTATGAAACATGGTGATCAGATAAAACTAGCTATATATAGGGTGGATTGCAGCTTAATGGTAGAGCTTTTGTCAAGCATATATGAGACCCTGGGCTTAATCCCTAGTACTGCAAAAATCAATCATTCATGAAGTGGGGCTTGTCACATCTCATATTCTAAATGACAAAAACAAAATTTAGCACATTAAAGATTTGTTCTCTACTATCTAAAATAACCAAGTCTGATTCAAAAATTGCTCAGAAGACATTTAAAGATAGAATAAGGATAATCTTATGAGAGAAGAATGAATCAATATACTTTGGTACTTAGTTAAGAATATTACATAGTGGGTTTAGAGATGGATCAGCGGTTAAGAGCACTGACTACTCTTCCAGAGGTCCTGAGTTCAATTCTCAGTAACCACATGGCGGCTCACAACCATCTGTAATGGGATCTGATGCCCTCTTCTTCTGTGTCTGAAGACAGTTAAAGTATATTCATATAGATGATACAATGATATATACAGACTATATAAAAATAAATAACAATAAATAATTTAAAAATAGATTGAGCTTTTAAAAAAGAATATTAAATATTAGGGGCCAACAAGATGGCTTTTTTCTTTTTAACAAAAAGAAAATGTAATTTCTCTGTAGAGAAAATATCTTTCTGGAGTTAAAAAAAGTAACCTTAAAAAAAGATTTACTTTGTGGGTCTGTATGAGCAGGTGAGTGCACACGCCCTCAGAGGCCAGGGAGGTTGTAAGATCCTCTGGAACAAGGGCTGGAGGAGAGTGGGAGCTCTGTGATGAGGGTGCTGGGACCCAAACTCTAGAAGAATAGCCACTGCTCTTAACCACTGGGACATCTCTCTTGCCCCCCAAAAGCAAATTTGTATAAAGAGTCTTTGAAATCTGAGGCAGGACAGCTAGGTTTACATGTTGGCCAGGCCAGCCAAGGGAGCGTAGTGAGACCCGTAGAAGGGGGTGGGAAGAGTTCATTTTAGCACTGATGGAAATGTTAAGTGAGAAAGTTTACAACAGACTTGTATCTAATTATCAGCTTAATGATGCATAGCACTACAAAGGCTCCCCATTAAAACTGTGGTTACTTACTTACCTCCAAACCTCTTCTAAAGTTTCTAAGTTTAAAAACTTATCTCTGGCTAGGCACAGTGGCACATACCTTTAACTCCAACACTGGAGAGGCACAGGCAGGGAGTTCTCTATGAGTTTGAGGCCAGCCTGGTCTACAGAGCGAACACAAAAATTATCTTTGTACATTCTCATTTAAAATTATTGTCCCTATAAAGAGACTTAAAGAATTTAAGAGAGGGAATTTCTCATAACAAGGGGAGACAATTTCTACAGCTTTAACAGTAGGTTTACTTTAGTATCTATAGAGTTACTCACCCTGGTCATTGTATCGAGATAGATCAGCTTGGCTGATGTACAGGTCATGATCACCATCTAGTTCCCAGAATTTACAATAAATGACATAGAAATGTTCGTAAGAGAAGTAATCTGTGATTTGGTTTATATCTTCCTCTTCCTCCAAAAGGGCCAGAGTCTGAAATGGTATGAATAAAAGAATTAATTTTTAAATGATGTTCAAGTGCTTTGGTTATTATAGTCTTGAAAATTTCTATTTATTAACTTAAAATTTTGATTTTGGTACCAAACCAGGAACTGCGTGTGCGCACGTGCGTTTGTGTGATCTGAGACAGGGTTTCTCTGGTGTCACTTATTCAGTGAAAGCCTAAAATCAGCAATAGGCCTAAGTCAGCTTGCTAACACAAAGTCTTGGTCTCTGTGGAAAAACACTGAACAGATGGCTGTGGGATCTTGTAAACAAGCAGCCTTGGTGGTGATTTACCAGCCTGGATGACAGTCATAGACCTTGTGGATAGGTAGCCTTGGTGGATAGTACCAGCTTGGATAAGAAACGAGTGAATCATAGACAGAGTCATAGTGACCTGTTTCCTGAACCTTCACTCAGCCGATACCCTGTTCTAGAAGATATCTGTACACCTACAATCCTGCGTCATCCCCTTCCTCATATCCTGCCTTTGTGTTTATAACCCCTGTGTGAAAGAGTAAAAATTGGCGGTTTGATCAGACTATCCACAAGCTGCTCGTTCTTTGTGTCCCCTGTCCTCCAGTTCTCTCTTCCAGGTCTTCTGATCCGAGTTCAATGCTGCATGGGTCTGGGGCACTCTGTCTGTCCTGGAACTTGCTTTGTAGTCCAGGCTAGCCTCAAACTTGGGAGATCCACCCGCCTATGGCTCCTGAGTGCTGGAATTAAAGGCGTGTGCCACCACTGCCTGGCCAAGAGAGTATCTTTGTAATAAGCAGCCCTCCACTATTCATGTTCATAAACTAAGATTCCTTAACTTTTCAAAATTATATGAGCAATATTAAGAAGAATGGGAACATACATATAATGCTGGGCTTTGTAATGGAAAAGTTTATCATAAGCATTACTTATGTATACAATTGTGGTTACATATGGTGGCCTGAAACAGAAGGCAGTAGGTGGAGCTAAATGAAAGAATCTTTTCATAAATGAAAGAATCTTTAAGAAAACTTAACAGAAAAATGTCAGGAATAAATATAAATGGGCTAAATCTCCTTCTTAAAATATTTTTGATCAAATATAAAAAAATCCCTCAAAACAGATAAGTATATATTGTCTATAAGAGATATGTCTAATGAGGCTGGTGCGATGGCTTATCAGTAAGGGCGTTGCTACTAAACATAATGAATTGAGTTTGATACTAGGGTCCATACTGTGGAAGGAAAGAACAGACTCCTGACTTCTGATCTTTACCTGATCACACATACCACACACAAATTAATAAAAAATTTAAAAAGAATAATTGTCCAAAATAAAAGAGGCCCATAAAAGACAAGTGTAAATAAAAAGAAAAATAGCTAACAATACTAATTGGAAATAAAGTGGAATACAAGGCAGAAAACACAGAGGACAAAAAGGACTATCTTGTAATATAAATGTATTGCTCTGATTGTGGTGGTCTGAATAGTGTCATGGGAAGTGGCACCATTAGAAGGTGTGGCCTTCTTGGAGGAAGTGTGTCATTGTGTAGGTGAGCTTTGAGGGCTCTGAGCGTTCAGACTCTGCCCAGGGCAGAAAAGATCCTCCTCCTGGCTGCCTGTGGAAGATAATCTCTTCCTTCTACTGCCATTGGATCAAGATGTAGAACTGTTAGCTCCTTCTCCAGTGTCTGCCTGGGCACTACCATACTTCCCGCCATGATGACAGTGGACTGAACCTCTGAAACTGTAAGCCAGCCCCGATTAATACTGTCCTTTGTAAGAGTTGCCTTGGTCATAGTGTCTTTTCACAGCAATGCAACCCAAACTAAGACACTGATAAATTATTTTTTTTAAATGTTTATAATAGGAAGTGATTTTGTAAATCGAAAAAAATCATTAAATTATATAAATTGTTTAATGGAAGGTTATGAAGTAAGCAAAATTAAATTATAGTCTTCGTAACACAAAGAAAAAACATTGGCCGGGCAGTGGTGACGCACGCCTTTAATCCCAGCACTTGGAGGCAGAGGCAGGTGGATTTCTGAGTTCGAGGACAACCTGGTCTACAGAGTGAGTTCCAGGACAGCCAGGGCTATACAGAGAAACCTTGTCTCGAACCCCCCCCCCAAAAAAAGAAAAAACATTGTATAAATGTATATTAACTCCTGCTGTTGGTTGCCCTTCTGCCCTGCTTGGGTCCCCTAATAGCAAGAGAATAAAGAAAGGACAGATAGACAAACAGGCACACAAACAGGAAAGCTGGGATCTGGTGGGGTTCTCTGATACTACCTTGGAACCTCAGTTTGTTTATCAGGTATAGCACAGGGTGGTGGTAGTGGTTTAAGCTAGTCTCAGTAGGAAGTCTCTGTAGTTGAGCCATACCAGGCTGTAAACATCCAGGAGGAAGTCACAATTGCTAGTTCTTGCACACACACATTAATCATCCATAAACACACATACTTGGACTCAAGAAAAGCTTTGCTATTTCTCTTGACCCTAGCCCATATAAGTAAACAGGGCTGACTGTTCTTGGAGTCCTCCACAGACTCTGCCCATGTCATAATACCCATCCACTCAGGACTGACTTACTCAAGGCTTTCTCTGCTCCCAAGTTAGTGAATATGTAAGGGAAAGGTTGAACTGGATTTTTAAGGGTTAATTTAACAACATCTATTAAAGTATCATTTGATCTAGGATTTCTTTCTTTTAGTAGTCTATTCTAGAGAAATTGTCATTCATATACCCAGAAGAGTAAGGTTCAAGAATGAGCACTACATCATTGTAATAGAAAAAAAATATAGAAATGCCCTAAGCCTCAATAGAGGAATATATAATCAATTACAGCATAGCCATGCAATCAATCATGCAGAATAGATGGACATCCCAAGACATTTTCAAGAGAAAAGAAAACCCAACCAAATTTATAAAGTAGTATCCTTTATAAATCCTCCCACATCCTTTGAAAAAAAGACCTCATAGAACCAGCGGGATAGCTTAGTGGGTAAAGGCACCTCCTGCCAAGCCTGATTTCCTGAATTTGATCCCCAAGGCTACATGGTGGGGGAGAGAACCAACTCTGGCAATCTGTTTTTCTGACAATAGCACTTGTATGCTACCCCACTCCAAGTGAAAGAAAGAAAGAAAGAAAGAAAGAAAGAGAAAATATCTCTCTATATAGCATTCTTACAAAACAAAATATACTATGTATATAAAATAACACTAAAGGGATTGGAGAGACAGTTCAGTGGTTAAGTGCACTAGCTACTTTTTCAGAGGACTCAGGTTTAGTTTCCAGCACTCACATGATGGCTCACAACCCTCTGTAATTTCAGTCCCAGGGGACTGGACACCCTTTTATAGCTTCTGACTGTACCAAGCACACATGTAGTACACATATATACCTGCAGACAATATATATATATATATATATACACACACATACATATATATATATACACACACACACATATATGAGAATAAAATTTAAAGTAAGAATACAGATGTGTGAGTTCTCACTATGGGAAACTACATAAGATGCTTGGTGAAGAGATAAACAGTGATTCAACACCACCCCCTTCCCCACTCCCCCAAGATAGTGTTTCTCTGTGTTTAGCCCTGGCCATCTTGGAAATCACTCTGTAGACCACACTGGCCTCGAACTCACAGAGATCTGCCTTCCTCTGTGTCTCAAGTGCTGAGATTAAAGGTGTGTGTAACCACCATCTGGCATAAACAGTGATTTTGATTGTTTTTTTACTTTATATTCACAGAACTAGAATATTTTGAGCATTTGTTCATGGACTCAAAAGAAGACTAAGGAGATGGATAAGAAAAAAAAAGAGGAGGGGAAAATAAGTCACCCTGTAGAAAGAGAACATTTGGATTTTACTCCCAGTTCTGCAGCCTGCTAGCTGTGTGCTTCTGTGCAAGTTACTCAACGACACCTGAGTCTCACACTATTACGAAAAGATTTTATTAAAATAATAAAGAGGTAGGGGCTACAGTGAAGGCTCAGGGGTTTAGAGCACTTGCTGCTCTTGCAGAGGATCTGGGTTCAGTTCTTAGTACCCACATACTGGCTCACAATTATTCTCAACCTAGTTCCATGGGCACCAACACTCTCTCTGACCTCCTTGGGAATAGTTACACATATAGTACATATACATACATGTATTAAAAATGTGAGAAATTATAATTTGTGTGTTATTAAGGAAATTACTGTCTTCTTAACCCATTTTTTAATACCTACTGAGAGCCCAGGCAGGCATCAGATGTTCAATAACTATCAACAATGGTTGTGATGATGACTGTTCATTTTACAGCAGTGGTTCCCAGCCTCCCAATGCTGCAATCCCTTAATACAGCTCATCAGGTTCTGGTGACTTAAAAATTAGCTCCACTGCTACTTCATAACTACGTTTTGTTACTGTTATGAATCGTAATGTAAATATATGATATGTAGGATATCTGATATGCAGCCCTTGTGACAGGGTTGTTTGACCCCCAAAGGAGTTGTGACCTACAGGTTGAGAATTGCTGGTATAGAGTAGCAAAACACTTGTTTATTCCTTAGGGACTGCTAATTTGCCAGGCCTTCAGTACCGTGTCTATCTCACATGAAGATAAAGATAGGGAGGATACAGGATAATAAGGTGCCGTGATTATTAAACTTCATTTACTATGATCCATTGAAAATCTTTTTTCTTTCAAGTTTGAATCATTCTATTTTCTTTATATATTACCTCGGTAAAAGGCGCCCACTAGTGGTCAATAGTTTTTTGTTTGACAAAATAACTGAATAAAATGTACTATTTCTAGCGAAGTAGAGCCATTACTGAAAGCATCAAGTCTATATACTTCCATTTCCTTGGCAAGCCCACTTTTCCAACCTCGTTACTACCATGGGAGCCACTGGCCACCTGCACTAGGTGGAAGTTCGTGAACACGAGGGACATTTTCTGCTTCTGGCTCTGGCTTGTGCTGCTGCTGCTTCCTGGAAACCTTCCCTTCCTATTGACATTTTACCTGCTAAACCCTGCTATTCTCCCAGATGAACATCACACGTTGATCCTTCTGAGGCGGCTTCTGCAGCTTTTATGTACATCTATCAATTCAGGTATAGATGTGCATTTCTGTTTTGGTTTCACAGCATATACCTTCAGGCAGAAATCCTATCTTATTTTTATCTTGACAGCCCCTCCCCCACGTGGGTAATTGATAAATGCTTCAGTCAATCAACTGGAAGAAATGATACTTAGAACTTTGCAACAGAGTAAGAAAAGAACTTAAATTAAGTAAAATTATTAAATTGAGAGGCATACCTGCAAAAAGTTGCTTTTCCTTAACTCTGTCGAAGTAATTTTTCCACTCCAAGATCTGTTGACTGTGTAGAATATTCTCTGAACAACCTAGTTTCAGAAGGAAAACAAAACCAATTAAAAGACAAGTCCAGCTCTCTAATACCATACTGAAGGCCAGGTTATGACTATCTGTAGAACTAAGTCAAGCAACAACTCGATGTCAGTTGCAATTTTGAATAAAAAAATAAAACTATGTATTTTCACCCTATATATATAGTATAAATTTGCCTCTGTAAGAGAAGAAACTCCCTGTCATGTTTTCATTTCCTAACCACTTATATCTCCCTCCCATTGTGTCTCGATTACACAGGGACACCTCACTCAAACTGTGCTCATTGGGCTGTGTACGTTTGGTAAGGTAATGAGGTAGGGGATTCTCCTTGTGTTGGCTTAATAATCAGTAAGTCAGAGGATGGCTGTTAAACTGGTCTGATTCAAAAGAGTGTTATTTTGCTTATTAAAATTGTACTTAGGCCTAGCTTAGCTCTTTCTCTGCAACCCTTTCAGCCTTTCCACCTACCCCATCTTTATTCCTTTCTGTCACCTGGTGACCCAGGAACATTTTGTACCAGGGACCTCACAGTCATCACACTTGCCCAGGATCCAGAGAGGGCAACAGTAACCAAAGAACATAACACTCACCCAACAAAGATAAGACCAAATATTGATATCAAGAAACTCTTCCAACATCATTCTTCAGATGACTAGATCCCAGCATAAGAAGCAGACACAGCATTTTAGTATCTAACAATAGACTTCAAACCAAAATTAATCACAAGAGATAGGAAAGGGAACTACATATTCATTAAAGGAAAAAAAACCATCAAGAGGATAATGGAATTTTAAACATTTATGTGCCAGCCACAGGACCCAACTTCGTAAAAGAAACACAGCTAAAACATTACCTACTGACCTTTATAGAGTGATAGCGGCTGACTTCAATACCTAGCTCTTGCCAATAGAAAGGTCATCCAGACACAAACTAAACAGAAATGCTGGAGCTAAATAATGTCATAAATCAAAGGGATGCAGCAGACATCTACTGAATATTTCACCCAAACACAAAAGAAGGTACTTCCTTCTCAGTAGCTGATGGAATTTTCTTCAAAATTGATCACGTACTTGGACATGAAGCAAGTCTCAGCAGATCTAAAAAACCTGAAGTAACATCTAGCCTTCTACTTGACCGCTAAGGATTAAAGCTGGATATCAACAAAAGAAATGTACTAAGTGCTTACATTTAAAAAACCAACCGACCAAACCTGGAGAGATCGTAGTAATTCAGTGACACAGCCGAAAGCCCTAGAGCAACAAGAAGAAATAATACTCCAAAAGAGTAGATGGTAAGAAATAACTGAATTCAGGAATGAAATCAATGTAATAAAACAAACAAAAATACAAAAAATTAATACAACAAAGGGCTGGTCCTTTGACAAAAATCAACAAAACAGAAAAAGCCTTAGCCAAAGTAACTAAAAGACTGGAGTCTTTGATATTAATATCCAAATTACTAAAATTGAGAGCGAAAAGGTGGATATTAGAACAGATACTGAAGACGTTCAGAGCATCATAAACTTTACAGATCAATACTGCACCAAACTGAGAAAAGAATCAATACCAAGTAAGCATTTAAAGAGGCCCATAACTCCATGTCCCCTAGAGAAATTAAAGACTTCCAGCTGGGGGCGAGGAAAGTGAAGTCCAGGGCCACACTGATTCAGCATAGAATTCTGCCAGAGCTTCAAAGAAGAATTAATAGCAATATTCCTCAAATTATTCTGCACAATAGAGGAATAATTGAGGGGAGCATTTTACAATTATTTTTATAAGGCCACTATTACCCTGATACCTAAACCATACAAAGAGCCAAAAAAAATTATATATATATCAATATCCCTTATGAATGTTGATGCAAAGATTCTAAATAAAATATTTGCAATTTAAATCCAAGAACACACCAAAATAGTTTCCACCATGATGAAGCTGGCTTCATTCCAGAGATACAGGGATGATTCAACATATGTAAATCAGTCAACATAATCCACCAGATAAATAGATTGAAAGATAAAAACATCATTAGATGGAAAAAAGAAATGTAGCATCCCTTCATGATAAAAGTCCTGGAGAGACTAGGAATATAAGGGACATATGCAATAAAGGCAACTCTACAGCCAAAATCAACCTAAACAGAAACTCAATTTCTAATAAAACCAAGAGCAAGACAAGTATATCCACTCTCTTCCTACTTACTCAATATAGTACTTAGTTATAACAGTAAGACAGCTAAATAAAGGGAATGCAAATAGGAAAGGAAGAAATCAAAGTATCTTTATTTGCAGATGATATATACATAAAAGATCCTCAAAATTCCACCAGGAAACTTCTACAGTTCATAAACACAGCAAAGTATCAGGATACAAAACTGACATAAAAAAAATCAGTAGCCTTTCTATATACAATGAGTCTGAGAGAATTCAACTATCTTTTACAATGGCCTAAAATGTTTTGGGGATAAATCTGATCAACCTAGACTTGAGTAATAAAAACTTTAAGCCATTGACAAAATAAACTGAAGAGACCAGAAGATGGAAAACTCTTTCATGCTCATGGATTGGTAGGATTATTATTGAAAAATGGTCATCCGATCAAAAGCATTCTACAGATTCAGTTCCCACCAAAATTCCAACAAAATTCTTCACAGAAATTTATTTAAACTTCATGTGGAAAGATTAAAAATCGAGGATAGCTAAAACAATTCTGAATAATAAAAGAACTTCTGGAGGTATACACCATCCCAGATTCCAATTCATTCTACAGAGCTATAGTAATAAACACAGCACGGTATTGTCATAAAAACAGACATGCTGATCAATGGAACTGAAGATCCAGACATACTTCTGTACATCTGATTTTGACAAAAAGGCAAAAAATACACACTGGAAAATAAATCTTTAACAGTTGGTGTAGAAGAATAAATCAGATACATATTTATCTTCTATACAAAACTCGACTTAAAGATCAAGGAGCTCATCCTAAGATCAGATATCCTGAATCTGATAAAATGAAACTGGGGAATATACTTAACCAGTTGTCACAGGAAAGGACTTTCTTAACAAACACTGATAGCGCAGGCACTGAGACTAGAAATAATAAAAGGGACCTCATGAGGCTGAAAAGCTTGTGTATGGCAAAGGGCATTGTCATTTGGGGAAAGCAGCAGCCTGCAAAGTGGGAAAAGATCTTTTCCAATTACACATCTGATAGAGGATTAATATCTAAAATAAAGAACCAAAATTACAGAAAAAAACAACCCAAATAAAAAATGTGGTACCAAACTAAGCAGAGAATTCTCAAAAGAGGAAACACAAATTGCTGAGAAACATTTAAAGATATGTTCAATATTGTCAGCCATCAGAATAATGCAAATTAAAACTCCCTTGAGATTTCATCTTACCACAGTCAGAATGGCCAAGATCAATGAAACACATGACAACACATGCTGGCAGGGACGTAGGGAAAGGGAACATCCATCCATTGCTGGTGGGAGTGCAAGCTAGTAAAGCCACCATGGAAATTAGTGTGGCAGTTTCTCAGGAAGCTGGGACCATTCTACCTCAATATCCAGCTATACCAGGCTTGGCTGTTTACCCAAAGGACCATATCCCACTACAGAGACATTTGCCCACCCATGCTCACTGTTGCTCTAGTCATAATCTCCAGAAACTGAAGACAGTCAACGTGTGCATCAACTGATGAGTGAGCAATGGACACGTGGGACAGTTACACAATAGAATACTACTTAGCCATTCAAAGTCAAGTTACGGAATTATCAGATAAATGGATGGAGCTAGAAAAAAAAAATGATCCCTGAGTGAAGTAACCTAGACCCAAAGTGACCAATACTGCATGTTTTCTCCTATATGTGATGTTTGCTTTTAAGCCTTCAATATGTGTGCTGCAATTTGAACTGAGTAAAGGACTAGCAGGGAGGAAAGGTTCTCCAAAGGAGAAATAAGATATACTACTGGTCTGGAGAGACAGAGAAGAGACTAGAAATAGGAAGATCAAATAGGGAGACGGATGGAAGAGAAGGGTAAAGGGAAGGCACAACTAACACTAAAGGACATTTAAAACCATATGGGAACCTACTACTGTAGAAATATTCCAAAGTAGACACATATATGAAGGAAATCTAAATGGAGTCACCAAATAATAGGGGACACAATGCCCTGACTAGATACCTTATGTCACCAAGTCAAACAAACCTCCAGTGCCAGAACTGAGTTACATTTTGTTGCGTCTTTGGCCCTGTGGAAATCCCCAAATATCACAGGATATTATCAAGGCTATTGGTTATTCTGCACAGCCTAATAGTCCCTATTGCTGAAGACAATACTTACGTATGTCACCAAACACAGAGAAGTAAAGTGTTAACTAGAAGCTTCACTCCTACTGACTAGAACTCGTAGTATTAGAATGTGCTCTGCCAGCCACCAGAGAAGGATAATCATCAGTATCTCCTTTCTTTTTTCTTTTAAAGATATTTATTTTATGCATATAAGTATATTGTTGCTATCTTCAGACACACCAGAAGAGGGCACCAGATCCCATTACAGATGGTTGTGAGCCACCATGTGGTTGCTGGGAATTGAACTCAGGACCTCTGGAAGAGCAGTCAGCGCTCTTAACTGCTGAGCCATCTCTCCAGCCCTCATCAGTATTTTCTAGCTATAAAACCTGGTCACCTGTAACAGTAACTTGCCTGCAAGATTATTAGTACAATTTTGCACAAATGTTTTAGGAGTTACCAACTACTTTAAAAAAAAAAAGATTGGTCAAAAGGCCCGCTACATGGGATAAACTCATACCTGACACTGCAGTGTGAAGGTCAGAGGATAATTTTTGGGATTTGGTTATCTCTACCTAGTTAGTCCAGAAATTGAACTAAGGTCATCAGGCTTGTTGGTAGGTGCCTTTAATGGCTGAACCATCTTGCTGGCCCTCAAAGTCAGTATCAAAATACACATAAAATTTTTCTTGTTCAGTATCACTAGAGTTTTATATAAATTTATTTCTTAGACTATAAACTTAAAGTATGTATATTATTTATGGAAGCAAAATATTATAAAACTTTGATTTGCATTGTTTTCTCTTTCTACTTTAAAAACAATTTAAGTCTGTTTATGTGTAGACGTGAATATATACACCTGTATGTAAGTGGGTGCCCATGGAGTTCAAAAGAGGGTATACACAAAGGGTATATACAGCTACCCTGGAGCTGGAGTTACAGGAGTTATGAGCTGCCCATGTGGGTCCTGGGACCAAACTCTGGTCCTTTGGAAGAGCAGTACATGCTCTTAACTATGGAAATGGTTTCCCAGCCCCCTTTCTACCTTTTGGCAGAATTTTAAATTTTCAGAAATTTAAAAGTTTTATGTGATAGAGAGATGGCTCAGTGACTAAGAACATTTGTTGCTCTTACAGAGACCTAAGTTTGGTTCCCAGCACCCGCAAGATGTCTCACAGCCATCTGATTCAGGGGATCTGATGCCCTCTTCTCTGTGACATGAGGTATACATGTGACACACATACATCCATGTAGGCAAAACACTCACATATGTAAAGTTGAAAACCCCACATAATTGTGTTAGGTGTGTTCTGTTGTGAGTCTGTGCTAAGCTGCTTTGTTAGCAGTGCAAAACAACACACTTGTATCCTCCATGTCCCCGTCTCCACAATCGGAGGCCCAGCTTCATAGCAGATTTATTGTTTGCTCATCACTGAAGTAGGGCTACCATCTAGTGGCGAAAGCATGTAGCAGCTGGCTCTCCATTTTGCTTGCTATTTTAACAACTTTGTCACAATTTTGAAATATATAAAATAGCAAGAATCATTCTTTACTACTAGTGAGAAGAATAAAACTGACAATCTTTGACCAAGACCTCTAGTCAAGTTGACAGACAAGTTGAATCATGTGTTAGTCTCCTTCTTTGTATATATGAAGATGGAAATTCCTAATAAAGGCTGCCAACAAAGGAAATGCTTGGCTCTATTACATGTTATTTTTTGAAAGTAGACGAAATACAGAGAGGAATTACCAAAGAATTCCAACTATAGGTGATGAGTGCAGATAACCACAGTCAAGCAATGGAAGCCTGGCTCTTCTACCTGGAAAGGCACAGTGAGTGGATCACCAATTCATTCTTTGTTAGAGCTCTGAAATTTCCTTACGGTCTTTCTAAATAATTTGGACAGCTATACAATGTTTCTAAAAAACGATTTCTTTCTATGTCAAGAGAAAAGGGGACCAAGTTTAAAGCTCTCAGTGGTGAGAAGTAGCTACTGCACAGCTTGGCAATTTTAGCTTAAAGTGATAGATTCAGGCCAAGTGAGAGACCGAGTAAACCACTGAGACACCATCTGTGCAAGCCTAGAATAACTTCACTGCTGGTGCCAGTGCCACCAAAACTCTGAAGGCTCATTGCTCACTTTAAAAACTTAAATGGGCCACCTCCTTTTTCAAGTGCTGGCATATGTTGGCATACTTAAGCAGAGCATTTATTCACTAACAATCTCTTGGCCTGACATGTAAAACTGTAATTCAAAGGCTATAATTTGTTGGTATTCACATTTTTATTTTCATTCACTGTCAAAACAGCTTAATTTTTCAGTTGGTAACTTTTTCAGGAAATAAGGAATACGGTGTGACTTTTGGAATACTTTCTTTCCTAGCTGATGTTCTTTCTAGTCTTAAAAACACTAACAAAATAGTTACTGAAGTAGAACATATGTTTCTATACCACAGACCTCCATGATTTGTTGATTATGATCTTCGATGTTTTGCTATGTGTAGGATGTTTCTTTAGTTTGGTCACTTTCATGTCCAAGAATACAATTAGTCAGTTTCATATTAGAGAGTATGTTGCATTTGTTCTAGAAAAACCTCACTTGTACAAACTTAATACTAAAGTTTCAGCAACTTAATGCTATCATTTGGCTAGATTTCATAATAGAAAGGGCTTTGGAAAGAACAGGTAACCAATGAAAAGCTCTGCTTTTAGATACTTATTGTTATCCTTCTGTTCTGGCTTATTTTGTGGCACTAGGACACTGCATGTCAGACAAGTGCTCACCATTGAGCCACACACACTCCTAGCCCTTCACTGTTGTACATTTTCTCTGCTCCTTTCTCTTGGGGTGATGGTATAAATGACCACAGCCCAGTATTCTCTTATCTCAGTATCAGATTCACATTCTGCACTCCCAAGTGAGTCGTGAGACTCTGTATGATGCTGTCTTACTGTTACAAACGTTTTCCAGTTCAGTGCCTACCTCTGAGTGATAGATTCATTTTCTGAACTGAAGACAAAGCATAATACTAACATAAAAGTATGCATTTCATACATGTAAGCAGTAATATGCAAATACCATAAAATGATGATAGCAGAGATAGTTAATTATATTTTCTGAGTGACTAGTTTTTTCTTTGTCCAATAAGCTGATGGAATTTCCTAAAAAGTAGGATTTCGTAACTTTTCTCTTTAAAATCCATAAGCTTTGTGGACACCAGTTGCTGGAAGACCACAGACTGCTATAGGCTCAGCCATGTTAAAAAATAGCAAACTAGAAAGAAGGAAGAACATTTATCTCTTTACTTTTCTGTTCATTAACCTCTTTTCTGTGAATAAATTTTAAATAAAACATAATTTCTGAGATTTTTGTTTTTTTATTTTTTTTTTGAGATAGGACCTTGATCCATAGCCCAGGCTGGTCCCAAACTTCAGATCCTTTTGCCTCAGCCTCTGAAATACCTGGGTTTATAAAAAAAAAACTGAAAAACTTAAATTATGCTGTTAATGTGCACTAAGCTTACAGAACAACCAATGACCAAAACTCAATAATTTTCCTTGGATCTTCAGAATTAATGTAGAGTTCTTTTAAAAAAACGTGTGTGTGTGTGTGTGTGTGTGTGTGTGTGTGTGTGTGCGCGCGCACATATGTGCATACATGCACCTGCAAACACACATGTGGAGGCCAGAGAACAACCTGTGGTAGTTAGTTGTATCCTTCTTCCATGTGGTTTCTGGGGGACTGAACTCTAGTCATCATACTTGGTGGCAAGCACCTTTAATTGCTGAGCCATCTCACGGATATAGACACCTTAAGTAAGAATAATTTCCTAGGGCCAGGAATATCATTCAGTTGTAGAATACTTGTCTAGACTCATAAAGGAAAAATATTTAACAACAGAATTATTTCTCTAACTTATTAATAAATATTTAATGTGCATCTATTAAGTGACATATTAGAGTATCAGTGCCAGATAAATAAAATATGTCAATGAAGTCCCGGTTATCATGTAGTTAATATTATAGAAGAGACAGACAATAAGCATAAACATTAAATATCAGAAAAGAGTTAAAAACTAAAGCAGACAGTGTTCAGAGGCGATCTAAGCAAGTCTCTGAAGCGAGTGTGAATGTGGATGGGAATGTGTAGACGAGCATTCTATGGATGGGAATGTGTAGACAAGGATTCTGTGGATGGGAATGTGTAGACAAGGATTCTGTGTCAAGGACAGAGGAAGGACAAAGCATCGGAAGAAGAGACGGCTTCCCAGACGTGGTTAGGAGAGAGAGAATGTCACCAAGCAAGGTTGGTTCAACATAAGCAAATCAGTACGTATATTTCACCACATAACTATACGTACAGACAGAAATCACAAGGTCACCTTGATAGATACAGAACAGGAATTTGACAAGTTAAACAAGCCTTAATGATAAAAGTACTGAAGAAATTAGAAATAAATGGAACATACCCCAAATTAATAAAGTTGTTATGTGACATATCTTTAAGGCAACACTATACTAGTAGGAGAAAAATGATAGCATTTTTCTCTAAAAATCTAGAACAAGACAAGAACGTTCACTCTCTCCCCTCTTCTAAGACTTAGCTAGAGCTGTAACGAAGAAAAGACATAAAGGGGATACAGTCAGGAAAGGAAGAGGTAAAATTCTTTATTTGCAGATGACAAGATTATTCTACTCCATGAGAAAACTCCTAGATGTAATAAATAACATTCAGTCAGTTGCAAGGCAGAATCAACGTATAAAAATCAATACCCTTTATAAATACAATAACAGACTTGCTGAGAAAGAAATTAGAAAAAAATATGCCATTAGTGCCTGCCTAATAAAATATATAGGAATAAATCCAAGAAGGTAAGAGATCTCAAAAACAAACAAACAAACAAACAAACAAACAAACAACCCCAAAACCAAACCAAACCAAACCCTTTAAGATAATCAGCCAGAAGGCATCAGATGAAAGAATGACCTTTTATGCTTCTGGATTCGCAAAATTAATATTGTGAAAGTGGCTACAGATTCAATGCAATCCTTATCAGTGACATTCTTCAAATAACTAGAAAAAAAATCATCCTAAAATTCACATGGAAACAAGACCATGTATAACCTAAGCAATTCCAAACAGAAAGAACAGTGCCAATGGTAATACACGTTCTTAATCTCAACTATACTCCAAAGTCAGAGTGACAGAGGCAGCAATATACTGGCATGAAACCAAGTATCAGCCAGTGAAGCAATCCAGGGTCCCCCCAAATAAACCTACATATCTATGGACACACCTCATTTTTGATAAAAGTATCAAGACCGTACACTGTTCAATACAGTGCTGGCAAACTGGATAATCACCCATAGATGCATGAAACCAGAACTGTTTTACATATTACACACACACACACACACACACACACACACACCCCTCCCCTAAACATGTGGACAGAGAACTAATTCTAAGTGGATCAAGGACCTTAATTTAAATCCTGAAATGATTAAACTATGAGAGGAAACAAACATTCCAGCATACAGCTATAAGAAATAATGTTCTGGGGCTGGAGAGATGGCTCAGTGGTTAAGAGTATTGACTGCTTTTTCAGAGGTCCTGAGTTCGATCCCCAGCAACCACATGGTTGCTCACAACCATCTGTAATGGGATCTGATGCCCTCTTCTGGTGTTTCTGAAGACAGCAACAGTGTACTCATACACATTAAATGAATAAATAAATGTTTTTTAAAGAAAGAAATAGTTTTCTGTATAAAACCCCAATAGCATAGGAAATAGCCTTAAGAATTAACAAATGGATTTTGATACAAAGTTTAAGAGTTATTACATGGCAAGTGACATTATCAGTTAAGTGAACAGAACCCTATGGAATGGGAGAAAAATCTTTATCAGTCATACTTTAGACAAGGCAAGTTAACATCTTATAAATATTAAAAAAAAAATGAACCTCCCAAACTCACTGACAGTCAATAAATAGGACAATGAAAAAAAACCAGACAGTTCTCAAAAGAAAAAAGAAGGCTGGGGAGATGGCTCAGTCATAAGAGCATGAGGACCTGACTTCAGATTGCCAGCAGTCACACAGATAGCTGGACATGGTGGTTGGTGCATGCCTGAAACCCTAGCTCTGGAATTGGGGCAGAGAAAGGTGGGCCCCTAGGGTTTGCAGGCCAGCCAGTCCAGCTAATCAGTGATCTTTAGGCCCAGAGAGAGCTCTGCCTCAAAAAATAAAGTAGAAAATGACAGAGGAAGATACTTTCTGTGGATTTCTGGCCTGTATAGATACACACACACCCCAACAAAAATGCCATGAAATAGTAATATTAACTTTATTATTAGATTTGAGGCCCAATTCACAGGATGAAATTTATGTCTGATACTTTGACAAAAGCCCATGCATGGGAGGTTACAGACCTTAGTGGAGAATCTACTGTTGTTTTATAAATGGGCATGTGTCAGCTTTCTAAATATTTATATTTATACCAGAGACTATGCTGTTCTCAGTTTTGTTCAAAGAAGCTTCTTTTTACACTGGGTGGTGGTAAGTAGATTCAATTGGTAAAAATGCTGAAAATGTTTGAGTGCTTAGACTCAAACAAGACATCTGTATTACCCTTTCCAAGACCAAAGAAACAGTGAGGAAGGGGAAGTAGAAAGAATGTTTAAGAGCCAGAGGATGGAGAGGACTGCTATTTTCTCGACATGGTATCATGCAGTGGCCACTGCAATCATAAACACGCAGAAATGTGTTATCTGCACAAGACTTATAAAATACTGGGTCCATCAAACATTTCACTGTGCATAAAGGGTCTTGAGGCTCCACCTCCTTCTCAATGCTATTGGCAGTCAACACTTGGCTGGAGAGATGTGAATCTTTTTTCTTCAGTGATGCAGCTCCTGATAAGTTAGTTGCCCATTCTCTACTAAATAACTTCCTCCCAGGCTATTGCAACCAAGTCCAGTTGAACCCAATGGGTCCCAAAACAAGGAAGAGACATGACAGTTAGAAGGGAAGGGGCCAAGCAGGAGCAGGAGGGTAATGGAAGACGACTATGGTTGAATACATTGTATACAATCTGAAATTATCCGTGAGAAATCTATCACAAGGCATGATTCACCATTATTTGTCTTTCCTTTTCTCCTCCTTCATGATTTGATCCAGGATCTCACTCAGTAGCCGAGGCTGGCCTGGAACTCATTATATAGCCAAATCTGGTCTTGAACTTGTGATTTTTCAGTGCTAGTATTTTAAGCATGAACCACCATGACTGGCTTCATTTTCAAATACAGTGAAAAATTCCTTTGTTCTTGATATTAGAATCTATTCTTTGTAACATTTTCCCTCACCCCAATAAAGGTTGAAAAATACACAAATAACCAACAAAAATTTTAAAAAGTGTTCAACTAAGTGTTCCCTTAGTCTCCAAGGAAATGCAGATTAAAACTATTTTGAGATTCTATTATATTGCAGCTAGAAGAGTTATCATGAAGAAAACAGACAAAAAGAAAACCATCTAGAGAGATGGCTCAATGGTTAAGCATGTGCTGTTCTCCTAGAGAACCCAAGTTTACATAGATCCTAGCATCCAGGCTAGGTGGCTTACAACTGCCAAGGAATCCAACACCTCTTCTGGACACTGTAGGTATGCATGAGCCTATATTCTGGCAAACATGTAAACATACATGTAAACCATATATGTTGTGGTCTGAATAAGACTGGCCTTCATAGGTTCATATATTTAAATGCTTAGTCCCCAGTTAATGAATCGTTTAGGATTAGAAGCTGTGGCCTTGTGGGAGAGGTGTTTCTCTGGAGGTGGGCTTTAAAGCGTTAGAGGCCCACAGGAGAAAGTCTCAGTCTCTCTCTGCCTCCATCTTGTGGCTCATATGTAGGATCTCAGCTACTGTTCGAGTGCCCTGTCTGCCAGCCTGCAAGTCCTAGACTAACACTCTGAAACTGTAAGCAATCTCACAATTACATTCTTCTTTCTACATTTTGCCTTAGTCATGGTGTTCCACCACAGCAATAGAACAGGAACTAAGACATGCACAGTTTTGTTTTTTGTTTTGTTTTGTTTTTTAAAATGAGATGACAAAAATGCTGATGAGAATGTAGGGGAAGAATAATCCTTATTACAGCTTGTAGGGGTGGAAACTAGTACAGCAATTATGGAAACCAGTATGGAAGGCTTAAAAAGCTTAAAGACAGAACTATTATATGACCCATTTGTACCACTCCTGGGCATTTACCTAAAGGTAAATATATACATGTATGTGTGTATGTGTGTGTGTGTATATATATATATATATATATATATATGTATATATGTATATATGTATATATGTATATATGTATATATGTATATATGTATATATGGTCTATGTTTAATGATACAGTCTTCCCACTAACAAGGAAATAAGACCAGCTTAGATGTTTATCAGTAAATGAGTGTACAATGAAAAAATATAGATACACAAAGGACTTTTATTTAGCCATCAAGAGAATGAAATTCACAGGAAGACAGATGGATCCAGAAGCTATTGTATTGAGTGAGTTAAGCCAGACTCAGAAAGACAAATACTGCACATTATTTTTCCTATATGGATCCTAGTTTTTAATTTTAAAGGTTTATTTATTTTTATTTTTATTTTATGTGTATGAGTGTTTTACCAGCCTGCATGTTAGTGTACCATGTGTGTGCAGTGCTACAGAGGTCAGAAAAGGTCCTCCAGAAGTGAACTTACAGATGGTAGAGCTGCCATGTGGATGCTGGAAACTGATCCCAGGTCCTCTGCAAGAGCAGAAAGTGCTCTTAGCTGCTGAGCCATTTCTCCAGCTCCAGGAGCCTTTTTAATGTTTGTATTTGTGAGGGAGGCTGAGTGTGGGCTATGAAATGTGAAGCAGGACTGCAGAGGGAAGAGAGGTGTTACAGTGGGGAGGAGGGCAACAGAGCACACTTGACATGAAAACAGAGAGGGCCACTACAAATGGAAGGGCACAAAGTCGGGGGTCACAGAGAGCAGGAGAACCAGGAGGATAGGGGAATCAATCAAAACAACTTTCCCTAAAATTCTATAATGAAGCATTACTTTGTATGCTAGTCATAAAACATTAGTGAACAAAACTGCACAGGTATGAGGGGGACGATGAAATACTGACAGATATTGTGGGTTTTATTCCAAGTGAGATGGAAAACTATGGGAAGGTTTGAGCAGAGCAGTCATGTGATCTGACTTGTACTTTTAAAGGGTAACTGTTTTGAGAAGACTAGTCTGTATAAGCAGTGATGGTAGAAGCAGAAAGACCAATCAGAAGCCGTCCAAGTGAGAAAGCACTCTGGGGGGTTGCAGGGAGACAATGGCTAATACAGAATGGCTAGTGAGCAAAACTAACTTCTGAGATAGTCTGGTATGATAATGACACCACCTTCTGGATAGAAGAAATGTTACATTTTATTTATTTTAAAATTTAATCCTCTATCTGCCTCTCTGGTGTGTGTGAGAATGTGTGTGTATGTGTGTGCATTCCATGACACGAGTATGGAGGTCAGAGAATAACTGGCAGGAGTTGGTTCTCCTCCTCCACCATGCTGCTCTAGGTACCAAACTTGGGTAACTAGGCTTGCTAACTAGCTAGGCTGCTAAGTCTCTTTTGTTTGCTTGTTTTGGAGACAAGTTCTATGTAGTTCTGGTTGTTCTAGAACTTGCTATGTAGAACCGGCTGGTCTCCAAATTCATAGAAATTCACTAGTCTCTGCCTCCTGAGTGCTTGGCTTAAAGGCAGATATCACCATGTCTAGCTGCTGAGCTTTCTTACTGGCCAAAATCTTACCAAGTATTTTAGCATCAAAAGAGAAACAACGGAAAAGCAAAGACACATTCCAACAGGGAGAAATACTCAAATAACATAGTAGCCATTTGTTATATTAAAACTATACTCTCAGAATGACAGAGTTCTCCCCAGAGGAGACTGTCCTAATTACCTGAGTTATCTAGGTAAGCTATTGGCAAAGGCTGTCTCACTTGAGTATATCTATGCATATGAAGTCTGCCTTGAGCTTGTGTTTTGAATACCTCTCCCCCCGACGATCCTGGGGTTATGTGGCCAGAGATTGCACTGCTGGCCTGTACCCTGTCACTCAAGATGACCTGTGGCTGATCAGATCAGACTAGCTGACAAACAAGGAACGTGAGTACCTCATACACTGGAATTGTGAGCATGTTGTTTTAGATTTCTATATGTTTTGTTCTGTTTACACATAAGCTTATTTCCATTTAAAATAATCACTATAGACCAAATTGCCTTTTGTATGACACTAAGGCCTGGACACTGGACCACAGTAAGGAGGTGACTTCCACAGTTTCCTTACAACAAATCAGCACTCATCTTACCGTGGTGATGTAGCGGGAATGGAATTCTGGAGCATCTTTCAGGAAGGTGAGGCCAGGGTGTGTATCTACCACATCCTTGAAAAGATTGAAATCAAAACTAAGTTAATAAACATAAAAAAAAAAAAAAAACCAAAACAAAACCTCTTCACAAGTTTTTCCTTTTTGTGGAATAGGCTGACAGTTGAGCAAATCTTCTATTCTGGAATACTGCATAATGCACTGAAAATTTAATTAATTCTTTATTAAAAGAATGTTTATAATACATGATTTTCTACATGCACACAATATGCTTAAATCTAAAAAATTTAAATTATTTTTTTAAGTAGTTCGTGAGTCAACTGCTTTAGAGGTATGTATGTTCTGCAGTCCCAACACAATAAAGGTTATCTGAAAAAGCCACCCCACAAATCTCGGTAGGGTTCACTAGGAGTTGTGACAGAGACAAGCCAACAAAAATGACTTCTTCCTTAATCTAGAGGCATGAAATTTCGGGGGTGAAAAAGCTGAGGAGGGGTGCTAATGCCCGACAGCTGCACCAGGTGTGCTGGTACACTTGTGTGGCTACAAGTGACGGAAGAGACAAGATGGAAGATTCCACATCCTGATCTAAGGAAAAAAATTATGTGGACAAATTCGTTTTTAATTTAAGATTTTATTTATCTTAAAATCTATTTTCTTGTTCTTGTGGGGGATTATCAGATAAGGCTTGAAAACTTTATTGTCTAACTGGAGTTTTAAAGCACTTTGACCCTAGAGACTATCAGAAATAGTTACTCTTAAATTAATGGCCAGAGGCAACTGCAATGCCACAACAGACTTATCTATTAATTTCTATCAAAACAGCTTAAAACTGGATTTTACTGCTTGTAGATTTGTAAATCTGAAAATAGTTTTAGATTTTCAGATGGATTGTGAAAAATATTGCAGAGAACTTTCTATGCCTTTATTCCATCTTCCAAAAAGAGTAGCCCACAAACCACAGAACAGTGATCAAAACTAGGAAATAAACATTTGTACAGCACTGAACTATAGACCCGATTCATATTTCATCGCTTTCCAATTCTGTCCCTCTAGTCTACTGCATCTGTCTTTCTGATCTCTCTGGTCTCTGACCTGTGATGCTTCTTTCCTGTTTTCATGACTGCAGTGCTTTTAAAGAATTCTGGTAAGATATGTCTCTCAGTCTGGCTTTGTCTTAAGTTTTCCTCAGGTAGATTACGTTCACACATTTTCATCAGGAATAACCATAAAGGTGATGCTGTGTCCCTTTCTACTGCACCACACAGGCAACATATGATTAGTTTTGTGGCTCAAACTGACCCAGCTTTGGCCATGTGAACCTCTTTCATTTAGGATTCTTCAGATTGCTCTGTCATTTGTTCTGTAGGTTCATCTTGTATCCTCCTTTCCCCATATTTTATAGCAACCTTCTATACATCTGTAGGCATTTTAGTGGAGAAGAACTTTAGAAATTGAGTCTGGTTGCTACATGTGCCCATTATTACTGAGTATCACTGCTTTCAGACCCTGCAGCAGGCATAACTACGATTTTCATGTTATGTGCCTTTGTTAAACTATATGGATATATATATCAAATACTATGTATTAATAACTCTGATTCCAATCCAGTACCACAAAGTTTACTCACGCTTTCCTTTTCTTTGTAACTATAAAGTGAGAGACTTGGCTTTCTTCTATAATGTAGTTACTTGTTCAATTCTACTATACCAAAAGAACTACTATCATTATTAAGAAATAAACATACTAATATAATATTTGTATATAGTTGCTTTCATCTTATCATTTTTTTGGTCCGAGGATTTTATGCATATCCACAATGTGTTTGATGAAATGTATCCTCCCATTCCCTTCCTTCTCCCATTTCCTCCTTCATTACCTGCCGTTTTCCACTTCCCAACTTCATGTCTTCTTTTTAAAAATCCATCAGGTCCACTCAGTGTTTGAGTAAGTGCATGAGTGTAGGACCATTTACTAGAGCATGGGTAGTTTCTCAAGGACCACATCCCTGAGGAAAGCTGACTTTCCTCCTGTGGCCACCATGACACAGCCCTGGCAGATATCGTTCTGTACAGATGTCTATCTATTACCTTTGGCTTTTACAGTCTTTTTGTCTCTCCTCTGTAATGATTCCTGTCCCACTTAGAGCTGAGCATTCCGTATCTTTTATCCTCTGCACACTAACCAATTGTGGGTATTTCTATTAATCACTATCTACTGCAGAAAGAAACAGAACCCAGGCCCTTGGCAAGAACAGCAAGTGCTCTTGGACACTGAGCATCTCTCCAGCCCTGCATATTCTGCGTCGTGGCATATTCTATATGGTAGCGTTTTATTACATTTCATCACTAGTCATGAAGTTGCATTTATCTGCAGTTTTCTTTGTAATATGTTCACCTGATCTGGGTATCAGTAATGTTTGTTTTAGAAACGATCTCTACGATATCCATGTCAATACTCTGGAATGATTTATAGAACACACACTGCCTGGTCCTTGAAAAATTGGACAATTTCTCTTGTGAAACTACCTGTTGTTGGCTTTTTTAGAGAAGTAGTTTATTGCTGTCTTTACAACATCTGTAGAGATTAGTCTGTTAAATTTCCCCAGTCAAATAAGGGCAATCTGTGTCACATATGTCTTTCTAGAAAATTGTCCATTTCACTTAGGTATTAAAATGTATTCCCATAGGGTTTGTATAGTACCCTTCTGTTTTTTTTACCTAAAATAATTAATTTAATTTTCACAATATAAATGAAAACACATTTTTGGTTCCATTTCTTCTTTCCCAAATTATTTGATAGGAAGATGGAAGTGAATCTTTCTTGTTATATTGTTATAAAACAGAGTCACAGCACCATAATCTCCCGGAGAAGTAGAATAGATAAAATAAAATTGATATGTAGAAGCCTTCCCTTATCTTTATTTGTTCGGATAAGTGGGTATAACCAAGGGCAGCAGCAGCTCTAATGGCTGGAGGCCCATGGGTCACTAGCATGTCATTTCCCATAAGTGGCCTCTTTCCAGGTCCCACTGTTATTATCTTAAGAGAAGGGCCTATCACTGCCATCATGTGAGGACTCGTGTGGAATCCTGGCATCATACCAAGGTAAGACAAAATGGGGAGAATAGAAGGAGGCAGGATCAGGTCCACAGGAAGAGGGAAGGATGGAGTTACAGGTGTCTTTCTTTGTTGAAATGCAGCCATTGGTATTGTCAGTCAGGCTCTGAGTTAGGTCTTCCATTTATCAGTGTCAGTTAGGGCTGACACTTGCACTCTGTGTTCTACCTAGTTCACTGTGTCTTTCTCATGGATGAAGTCATGGGTGAGGTATGTATTCCGGTAATTAGAACGGAACTTAGGCATGTTGCTCTGCAGGCCATCAGCCACTCTGTTCCAAGCTCACTACCAAAATGACATAGAAATGACTAAAATAGTCTTTTGTGACTTTAACTTTTCTTCTGTTTGAATGTACGCAATTCTGTACTTGAGATTGTGAATACTTTATTTATTTTTCTCTTTTTGAAGAAATGCATTTGGGGATACAGACATGGCCCAGTAGTTTAGAGCATAGCGGTTTTCTAGATGATCTGGGTTTGATTCCCAGCACCCACATGGTGGCTTACAACCATCTTTAACTCCAGTCCCAGGGGATTCAACATCCTTTTTTGGCCTCCATTGGCACCAGGCATGCATGTGGTGCCCAGATATATATGTAGACAAAACACTCATACACATAAAGTAAACAAAAATTTAAGAATGTATTTACTTATTTTTTTAAATTAAAGCTAGTATAAAAAGAATGGTTTTTATCAAGGCATTTTCATACATGTAAGTCATTAGAGTTTTGTTCTTACTTATCTGTTTCCCATAATGCCTTTCCCTAGTTTCCCTGGGACATTGTTGCTGGTTCCCTTCTTTCAAAAAAGCCATTTATTCTAGCATACATTGTACTACCCTCTCTTTCCCTGAATCCCTTAAGCTCTCTTCTTTCTATCTCATGGCCTCCTTTTTACTTTCAAGACATTCCTCCATACACATGCACGTGTATACACACACACACACACACACACACACACACACACACGCACGCACGCACGCACACACACACACACACACACACAAAACCCCCTTTTCTTTTGATCAAATCAGTTAATACTGTCAAGCACTAGATTTCAATTTTAGCCTTTAATCCTAGTATTCCAGAGCCAGAGGCAAAGGCAGGCAGATCTCTATGAATTTGAGGTCAGCCTAGTCTACTTGGAAAGTTCCAGGCCACCCATGGCTACATAGTGAGACATTGTTTCAAAATAAAAACAAAAATAAAATAAAACAAATTTCAATTTAGCAAAATTGCTATTGGTTTTCTGTTCTCTGCCTCTTTAATTCTTAGTATTGGGGGCTAGGTTGACAGGTACAAAGGGTTAACTATACCACATTTCTCCCTCCATTTGTATATGATCAAAATTATCCATAACAAGGCTGGGCATGGTGATACACACCTGTAATCCCAGCACCGAGAGGTTCAGCAGAAGGACTGTAAGTTCAAGAACACCCTGACCTCCACAGTAAGTCTGAAGTCAGTCTTAGCTATATAGTAAAACCACTTCCAGATATATAATTAAAACACTTTTCAGATGGGCATGGTAACACATGTCTTTAATCCTAGCATTTGGGAGGCAGAGGCAGGCAAGCAGATCTCTTTGAGTTTGAGGCCTACATAATGAGTTCCAGGTCAGCTGGAGCTACATAATGAGATCTTGCCTCAAAGAAACAAACAAAACAAACCCAAAACAAAATAAAACCAAACCAAACCAAATTAAAACAATAAAACACTTTTTCATAGTAAAGACTTTAAAGGACTGGGTGGGTTATATAGCTCAGTTGATAGTGTGCCTAGCATGTATGAAGCCCTGGGTCTGACGTCCAACATCTCAAACATGTATGGTGGTGCCAGTGTATAATCCAAGTATTTGGAGGTAAAGGCAGGAAGATCATGGGTTCAAAGTCATCCTACACACCATTCCTGCTTCTCCCTGCAAGTCCCTTTCTTGCTTTCATGTCTTTCTGTTTTATTTTGTTATTCCCTGATTTTATGCTATTGGTTATTTTAAGCTATTTATGGTTCTGTGTGTGACCACAGGTTTGGAACTCTCTGCAGGAGCTTGGCAGGCTCATCATTAGGTACACTACTAAAGGAAATGACTGTCCCTCTTCAGAATATATCAGTAGCCAGTAATTCAGCAGGTAAAGTGGGCTGCTTAGTTTTTGTCAACCTGACACTTAATTAGACAAATGTGGGAAGAGGAATCTCAATAGAGGAACTGTCTCCATTAGACTGGCCTAGAGGCATGACTGTGGAGCATTTTCTTGATTCATGATTCATGCGGAAAGACTCAGCTCACTGTGGATGGGAGCATCTCTGGGCAGGCAGTCTTGAGTGGTGTAAGAACAAGAACGAGTCATGGGAAGCAGGTCAATAAGCAGCTCTCCTCCATGGTTCCTGCCTTGACTTCCCTCAGTGATGGACTGTGATGGAGACATGTAAGCCAAATAAACAAACCTATTCCTTCTCAAGTTGCCTTGGGTTAGTGTTTTGTCATAGCAACAGAGGCAAATTAGGACAGAAGGTTAGGGCCCCATGATTCCCCTCCCTGAACCATGGCTGGTGATAGCTCCAGTTTGTATAAGCCCAGTGCAAACAACTGCAGGTGCTATGAGAACATATTTGCAATGGCTGTGCTGTGAAATGATAACATTTCACAGTCTTTCTCCCAATCTTCCAGCTCTTACATTCTTTATGCTCCTTTTTCCGTGATATTTTCTGAGCCTCAGATGAGTGGTATAAATGTCCTGTTTAGAGCTGAGCACTCAACCATCATGTATTCTCAGTACCCATGGCAGTCATAATATTCATTATTTCATGTGTGGTGAAAACATTTAAAACTGATTCTTAGGAATTTTTATGGAATATACTTCATAGCCATGCATGGTGGCACATACCTTTAATCTAAGCATGTGGGAGGCAGAAGCGGGAAGATCTCTGAGTTCAAGGCGAGCATGGTCTATCTGATGGTTTGTATATGCTTGGCCCAGGGAGTGGCACTATTAGGAGGTATAGCCTTGTTGGAGGAAGTGTGTCACTATGGGAGTGGACTTTGAGACCCTCCTCCTAGCTGCCTGGAAGTCAGTCTTCTCCTAGCAGCCTTCAGATGAAAATGTAGAACTCTCAGCTCCTCCTGCACCACGCCTGTCTGGATGCTGCCATGCTCCTGACTTGATGATAATGGGCTGAACCTCTGAACCTGTAAGCCAGCCCCAATTAAATGTTGTCCTTATAAGACTTGTCTTGATCACGGTGTCTGTTCATAGCAGTAAAACCCTAACTAAGACAGTCCACACAGTGAGTTTCAGAACAGCAAGATCTTGTCTCAAATAAAACCAAACCAAAACACAAACAAAAATATTATACATTGTTATTGATTATAGTCAGTGTATTTCAAAATAATCTCTTGAACATACTCTTATTTAAATTTGCATCCTTGCTGAACACCTTTCCCAACAGTGTAAGTGACAAAGATAGCAGGATCTCTGGAGCTTGCTGGCTAGTGGCTGAGCTCAGGTTTAATGAGAGATCTTGTCTCAAAGGAATAAGGTGGGTAGTGTTTAGAACAGGATATCTTCCTCAAGCGTCTATGAGTGCAGAGTGTACATACAGTACATAGGCAGACATGCAGACACACACATCCGCGCACACAAACACACACTTGAATAGATTTTGGGACTGATTTATTTTACAGAAAAAGTAAAGAACCTCTGGATTTGAAAGATCTTCTGGCCATAGATTACTGCTACTTCAGTAATAACCCCAATTTCAGATCTGGGGCACAGCTCCATGCTGAGGGAATCTGAGGAAAATTAACATTTTCATCTAGACTTGCATACAAAGGGTAATATAAAAAACTCAAATAAGGACAGAAAATAAAAACTTCTTAAAAAGTTTTCTGGATATTTATTTTATGTGCATGAGTGTTTTGCCTGCATGTTTATCTGTGCACCACATGCCTGGTGATCACAGAGGCCACAAGAGGATGTTGGAGCTGCCATGTGGCTGCTGGTAATAGAACTGAGTACTCTGAAAGACCAACATTGCTTTTAACATTGGGTCAATGTTCCATCTCAAAACAAACTTTCAGTTCTGAGATTTAGTGATAGAGATCTGAGACATATTCTTTCTACATGTAGAAAATGTAAACAACAGATTTTAACATCTCTGAAACAGAAAAGAAAAAATGGGAAGTGTCCTGTTGTTTCATGTATTTGTTTCCATTACTGAAAACTGTTCCACACACACGTGTTCCCTGGATGACAGAGAGCCTATGCAAATAATATAGATCACTAATTTCTCTGAAATCTGGTGATAGTAATAAGGCCTATTGCCCTTAACCTAAGTTATTCCTCGGCTGGAGTGCTCTGAGGCAGGCTTTGTGTCTTTTTTCCTCTTCTACAGGTACTTTCTTTTTACTGTGTTCCTTGTCTACCTTTATGGGCTGGTGGCAACCCAGGATTTGTTTTTGCAAATCTCAGTATGGTTGATTCATGTTTCCATTCTCTTATTTCATCATTCATTCATTCATTCATTCATTCATTCATTCATTCATTCATTCACTGGTTTCTTGAGATAGATCTTGGTATGTTTAGTAGTGTAGGTTATGTCTTCTTGCTCAGTCTCCAGTGCTAGGATTATAGGCAGGCACTAACAAACACCACCATGCACAGCTCTTCCTATTCTCATCTTCTGTTACAAATAGATCTTAGTGGAAAAATCAGAGAGCCATTTTAGATATGTGTGTAAATCAGAGTCCAGATACACTGAGTTCCAAGACTACAGAGTTAATGATAGTTATTTTGATTATTTCATAGCCTTTTCTTGTTTCTGATAAGATTCTTTATTTTTAAGTTTTTAAAAATTTCATACAACATTATTTTGATTATATTTTTTTTCTTCCTGGATCCTCAACTTCAAGTTTTTCTTAATCTTAGAAACAAACAAACAAACAACAAAACACCACCCCCTCCCCTGACCTCGGTTCATTTTTTGTTGGCCAACTCTTCCTGACCAATGAGGCTTGCCTTGGAGAATGGTTGAATGATACACCCAGTGTCACTCCATTAAGAAAACTGATTTTTATCTCTTCCAAATGCTAACAGTTCCTGCTAGGTTCTTAACTTTGGTTGATGTTAGTATTTTTTCAAACTATCTTTTAAAATTCTGAAGTTTCATAAGATGCTTCAGTGCTTACTGTGAATGACTGAGGAGGAGGCTGGATGCAGTGGGAACAGCCCCGTTTTGTCTATTTTATACTGAGTTCTGTTTTAGATTCTATTTAACAAAATTTTTACTACTAAAACAATTTGAAAACTATTCTTAGCAATCTAGCCTCTATGTATATAGCTCAACTGCATAGTTACACTTTAAGATGAAAAATTATAGTTACACTTTACAATTATAGTTATACTTTAAAATAAAAAAAGAGAATCACCATAAGGTATATGGTGGCATATACCTTAATCCTAGCATTTGGGATTAAGAGTTTAACATTAGCACCAGCTATTCAGTAAGATGCCGTTATTAACAAATAAAAAATTCCAGAAACAACCAGCAAAGAAACTTAC
This sequence comes from Rhabdomys pumilio, assembly GCA_030674055.1. NCBI lineage: Eukaryota > Metazoa > Chordata > Mammalia > Rodentia > Muridae > Rhabdomys > Rhabdomys pumilio. Next base: position 8,594,717 of record JANHMN010000020.1, on the reverse strand, counting down.
AAAAAAAAAAAAAAAAAAAACCCTTTCAAACTCCAAAAATAAATTCCATTTTTAAAAGGTACAAAAAAAAAAAAATCACCTGAAGTAAAGGGATGAAATCCTCTTGTTCTAGATAGCTGCAGCTGGGCTTTGCCAGAAGCCAGATGAACTTGGAGGCATCGTCATGATGATTACTTAGCAACCTACAAAAGAAACCCTGGTTAGGAAGGTCTGGTGCTCAGAACATACAATGACTACACATTTACAGGCTGGTAATTTTAGTCTGACTTGGGTGCTATTCAGATTAAGAATCAAATGTTCTTTGTCTTTTCATTTTCAGAGCTGGGAATTAAAAGGTAAGCTTTGTGCACGTCCCCTACGACTGTTCCCCTGACCAGGTGCTCCCCTTGCCATGGCTTCCATGCTTCTGGCTTTTGTCAAAGGGGTATCAGTTACAGGAACTTTTCTTCTGGAATGTGTTTGAGAGCGAGACCACAGGGTAAAACAAACTGATCCAGGTAAAATATGCGTTATTAGGGGAGAAAGCCCATTCAGTTAAGCCTAACAGGGGGCTTTTAAACTTCGACATTTAAAGAAGAAGCTTCAGAAAACCAGTCCTCTGTTATGTATTCTAAGTTTCTAGAATTCTTTGCCTCCAATTATAGTTCCATATACCCTAAGAGAAAAGTCAAAACACTGAAAAAGCAAAACTTGAAGGCTTTTCAAACTATTCTTTTTTTTTTTTTTTTTTTAAGTTAAAATGGTGGTGGTGTCAAGCCAGGCAGTGGTGGCACATACCTTTAATGGCAACACTTGGGAGGCAGAGCTAGGACAATCTTGGTGAGTTTGAAGTCAGCCTGGACTACAGAGCTAGTTCCAGGACAGCTACTTTCAGGACAGAAACCTTGTCTTAAAAACAAAAACAATAACAATAGGAAAAAAGGTGTTACTAGTCTTTGTTATCTGGATCTGAAATTTTGGAGTCATTTAATTATTTTCTATTTCTTATTGTCTATATCTAATTATTAACTCCAGATTTTCTTATTTTTCTTCATCAATCATTTATTGAATGCTAACTGTATGTCAGGTATTTTATCTGGCCTTGAATGGGCTTGGATAAAAGAAAATAAGATAGTTTTATTCCCTATAAAGAATGTACAGTCCAGTGTTTGGTTTCTGGTGGAATTATATGACTGGGGAACCACCACAGTATTAAGTAACGAGTACAGGTATCGTGAAAGGATGGAGGAGTCCTGTGAGACTCCCTGCAAAGAAGTAGGAAAGAAGTGTTGTGGTGAGGAGGGCAGCATGCACAGATGCCTGGTGTGAGAGTCAGACAGCATCTGGGCAACACAAAGTGTAGAGGTCGTAAGAGGAGGGGCATGTGTGAATAAAATCTAAGATGGCCTCTTCTGTATCAAGGCAAGACCTTGCTCCACAGATGAATTTTAACTCAGACAGCGACATGGTCAGACGTGGCTTTCATAAACAGTAAATCTGAGCTTGACACTGGCAGTGTGAGACAGAAAGGGCAACACTGGGTAGAGTGAAAGGAAAGGATGGGGTGCTTTATAGGAGCATGGAGTAAGAAAGGTGCAACTCTAGCCAAGACCATTAGGTGCTTGGATTATAGATGGGAATACTGGAGTCCTGAAGGAATTTCCCACAAAATGTTCTGGACAACTGCTTCTTGCTGTTTTTTTCCTGTACTCTACAAGTTCTGGGCCTTATAAACCCATGGTGAGACTGCTAGGGAGTCTTCACCGACTTCACTGCTCATCCAAACTTTCAGTAGACAATTCTACAACAATCTTTGATTATTCAAGTCTCTTACTCAAAAATGTACAGTATGCTACCACTTAAATGCATAAGTTTAAAATGCCTACCCACCCATCTTACTACTTTGCTAAATGAAACTGCCACTCCAGGCAGCTGGTCTGAGGCATATGCAGTCTGATCTTTCTGTTGTTCTCATGCTGTTGTGTTCTTAAGGTCTAGTCCTTTCTGATCTCTGTAGTAGCAATGTCAATTATATGTGCTACTGTACTGTTGGCTTTACGTTTCTTCTGTGACGAGTAAAGGGCAGATAGTTACAGCTTTTTCAGTATATATACAGAGAACACTCTCAAAATGCTAACGACCTAACAAACAGCACACTGACTCTGTCTTGAGCTACAGTCAGACACTTGTTTTTATTCCTACCGCCCTCACCATTAGTTAACTAAATCTACATGATAAAGGAAGATTAGTACAATGGGTGCTAATGAAGAACACCTCATAGGACTGGAAAATTGATGGAATAATAGAAAAAGCGATGAGGTTTATAAAGAGAAGCATTTTTATACATTTCAAGAAAAGGACTGGAGTGTGCAATCGATGAGAAAGTAATCTAAAATGACAAAGTCAAGTTAGGCTTTTTAAAAAAAAAATCAAAAATCAAAAGCATGAAATAGAAAAAGGTGATTTATAGTTTTTTGTTAATGTTCTAGGCTGATGAACTCCATAAGGCAAGAGATTTTTAAAATGAAACTTAAAAAAAAGCCATAAAAACTGAAGAATGAAGGCAGGCGTAGCTATTCTAAACTGACCGTATGCTTTTAAAGGCAAGTGTTGTTCTATTAGTGACAAATGACAAACTGATATGAGCCAGAAGAGAAAGCAGAGCAAAGCTAGAACTTTGTTTTGATTCAAGAGGAGTTCTGCCCCAAAGTTGGTGCTCTAGCAATGTAAGAAAAGGAGGTGGAGCTATGACTTCCCCCTAAAAACTGTCCTGGCTCTAAGAGCAGGTGAAGATATGCAATGGGTAGCAACACGGAGACAAGAGGGGGCAAGAAGGAGGGAGAATCTTAAGGTGCTCATTCTAAAACCAAGCCAAAGGCATTCTGACAGCAGCTTATGACTTCTCTATTTAACTTCAGTAATAAAAATGCTATACAGCTCTCATTAACAGAGCAAGCCAGGATGCACGCCTATATCAAAATATTTTAAATCTAAATTCTCACCTTCCAGTTATTCTTTGTGCTTAAATACTTTTTGTATTTGAAATATATAGTATCTTATATTGCAGCTCAGGCTACACAGGAATTTATAGCAATCTTCTTCCATCAGCTTTCAAAGTGCTGGGATTATAGGCATGAGCCCTTATGCCTGGCTTAAACATTTTATTTAATTTTATTTATTTGTTTGTTTGTTTTTCGAGACAGGGTTTCTCTGTGTAGCCCTGGCTGGCCTCGAACTTAGAAATCCACCTGCCTCTGCCCCCTGAGTGCTGGGATTAAAGGCATGCACCACCACCGCCCGGCAACATTTTATATAAAAATGCATAAATTGCCTTCTGTGAAGGGTGAAATTCACAAAAAATTTAAAAACTCAGATTCCTTTCCTAGGGATGGCACCTCAAACCATTCACTGAGTTTTCCCAAATACTCGGACTTGAGCCTGCCTTGCAGAATCTGGCTTTTAAATGGCATTTTAAGAGGAGCTCCCACTAGAGGGCACCCACACCACTTTAGACTCTTCCCAGAGGGATGAACAGTTGCTTGTGTGTGTAACTCTGTGAGCAGTTTTCTGCAGACTTGCCCATCATGACTTTTGTTCCTTTACTTTTCTGAGAAGTTGTTTTTCCTCAGAGATGGCAGCTCATTTCAGTGGACGGGTATGACTGCGGTGGCTGTTACTGCTGTGCTGCTCTGCCCTCTCTCTGAGAATCAACTAAAAACTGGCTGTGACTCCCAGTGAACATGTAAATCAAACTGGACACAAGCTGTGCTTTGCTGCAGTCAGGCTCCATTCCTCACGCTGTCCGAGACTAGTAAAGACATAATATCAGCAGATATATTCCCTGTTTAGATATATCTCTTCTGCTAGAATATTTCCTATTTATTTTTAATCTCCAGTTTGTTTACAGCTTCTCTTAATCAACACTCACATTGTGTGCTTTTCCTAGACTGCTAGGTAGTTTCTGACCAACAACAGTGAGCTCACTGACTAAAGAAGCCTCTGACAAGGGCTCTGTCAGTTATTTACTCCATTAAACTCTAGTTCATGTTACAGATGAGGACTCTTCAGGGCTAGGCATCTACCTGAATAAAGAAGACGGTTGAAGAAGCCCAACCATCTATAAATTTTAAATTCTTAAATCTTACTACTGGTTTTACATACTAATTAAACCCCAAATTCTCAGTTCAAATTCTGATTTTGCTACTGGGAAAGGAAAAGTCCAAGCTGAGTTCCTTATTACATTTGTTTTTATGACAGGTCTGTCTATAGTCCTGACCGGCCTGGGCCATGCCATGTAGACTGTGATGGGAGGTTCTTACTATTCAGGCCTTAGGATCTTTTCCTGTTCCTGGCTCTAGAATACCAAGGAATGGGACACAGGAGAAGTTGGGATGAGGGGTAGGAATGATATAAATATAGCACTCATGTATAACATTCTCAAAATAATTTTATTAAATAAGAAAAAAGCCATCTCAAGGACAAGTGCGTCTTCCTCTGTTGGTGTATGCTGTTTGTTAGTGCAGTTTTCGATTTTTCTTTCTTTGTGCTACTTCTAGCTCCAAGGAAGTCTCTTACTTTTACCACTACTCATATACACATTTAAAAAGGAATCTTCTTTACATTTTATCAGGCTGTTTTTCTCTGCTATAGGAGAGATGGACTAGTGACTCTGTAGTGTCATCCAGATGGTGCAGATTCTCCTAGGGCCCTTAAATTCCTTGGTATCTGAACAACTCAGAACCAATACAGGAATGCAATGGCTAAAGCCCACTGGGGTAACATGAAGTGACTGTAGCCTTTGGCTTGGGTGTAGTTGTGTAAAGAAGTCTACTGATAGTGTCTTGCACACCCTTACTACTTCAGTCCTAATACAGTAAAGAAAGAATGTGATTTACTGTTGGAATTTTAAGACTAAGAATGCATTTACTGATCATTTACTTTGTTTTCAAATTATCACACAACTAAAAGCCTTTGAGGAGTATGAAGGATTTAGAAGGATCCTCTGAGTTCAGTTCTGCTGACACTATGTATGTATTTTAAATAAGTGGACAGTATTTCCATTTTACTAGGAGGAAGGGTATGTAGGCCAGAAAAAGCAAGAAGGACATGTGCAAAGAAGGGTTATCAGTTAAAAGGGAAGACTGGCTATGCTGGCTAGTCTTATGTTAACTTGACACTCAGAGTCACCTGACAGGAGGGAACCTTGATGGAGAAGAGGCCTCCACAAGAGCCAGCTGTAAGACATTTTCTTAATTAGTGATTGACAGGAGAGGGCCCAGCCCATTGTGGGTGGTTCCATTCCTGGGCTGGTGGTCCTGGGTTCTATAAGAACCAGGTTGAACAAGCCATGGTAAGCAAGCCAGTAAGCATTACCCCTCCATGGCCTCTGCATCAGCTCCTGCCTCCAGATTCCTGCTCTGCTTGAGTTCCTGTCCTGACTTCCTTCTATGATGAATAGCAATATGAAAATGTAAGCCAAAAAACCCTTTCCTCTCTTACTTGCTTTTTAGTCATGGTGTTTCATCACAGCAATAGAAACCCTAACTAAGACACTGTCCCTAATCTCCTAAATTAGCAGTTCTCAACCTCATGACCACTTTGTGTGTTTGTGGGGATTGCATACCAGATATCCTATATATTAGATATTTACATTATGGTTCGTAACAGTAGCAAAGTAAGTTATGAAGTAGAAATGAAACAATTTTATGACTGGAGGTCGCCAAAAGATGAAGAACTGTATTAAAGGGTCACAACATTAGAAAGGTTGAAAACCACTGTCCTAAATAGTGTTTTAAGAAATAACACCTAGGGGACGGAACATACCTCTGTTGGTAGTGTGCCTAGCATGTATAAAGCCGTGGGCTCAGTCACCAGCACTGCATACGCCCAGTGTGGTAGTAATGCACACCTGTAAGTCCCTGACCTTGAGAAACGGAAGCAGGAAGGTCAGAAGGTCTAAGTCATCATTAGTGAGTATGAGCCCAGCCTGAGTCACATAAGACTGTCACCAAACAGAGGCAGGTGGATCTCTGTGAGTTCGAGGCCTGCTTGGTATACAAAGACAGTTCCAGGACAGCCGGGGCTGTTACACTGAGAATCCTTGTATAGGAAAACCATATATCTATATAGCTATATCTGTAAGAATGCAGTGATTTTAATAAATCAACTGGATATAATTTTCCATTGGATATTTAAGACTGTAAGTATATTTTTCTTTTTAACATTTACTCTGGAGTGTGTGCAGGAGTGAAAGGGGGGAGGTAGGGTAAGGGGGAGGGTGGATTCCTAGGGATGTGTAGGCACAGTGCATGTGTGCTGTGGTGGCTGGAGGACATGCACTTCCTACCTCATTACAACTCTTTATTCATTTAAAGCAGCATCTGTCGCTGAACCTGAAGTTTCTACAAGACTGGATGGCAATGAGATCCTGCTATCTCCCTGTCTCTGTGTCCTATGCTTGGGTTACAGGTACACATACCCATTCCTGGCTTTTTATGTGGGTGCTAGGGATCTATCTGAACTTAAGTCCTCATATTTACACTCTTATCCATAGAACTCTAGCCTGAAGATATGTTTTTCCCGTGATACACACGGTTCTGCCCTTAAAAGAGAATCTTTATTTACTTTTATCATTACTATTGGATTAAAATTCCGACTCTCTACTTTTATAGGTAAAACCAAGAAAGAAATGGTCAAATAGTGATTTAAAAGTATTTCTGCAGATTTGCTTTACTGTTTAAAGATACAATATTAAAAACTAGAAAAAACATTATGTGTACTGGTGTTCTGCTTGTATGTACCACATGCATGCCTGGTGCCTGAGGAGGCAAGAAAAGAACTTTGGATCCCAAGAACTAGAGATACAGAAGGCTATCGGTCATCATGTGGATGCTAGGAACCAACCTAAGGTCATCTAAAGGGTCCGCCAGTGCTCTTAACTGCTCAGGCACCTCTCTTGCCCTGTTTTTGAGACAGGTTCTTACTAGGTAGCCCTGACAAGCCTGAAATAGCTATGTGGACCAGGCTGGCTTCAAACTCACAGATCTGCTTGCCTTTGCCTACCCAGTGCTAAGATTAAAGGAATGTATCACCATACCTGAAATTATTTAAAGGCATAAAAGACAAAGTCTTATGGCAAAGAACTTGTAGGTAGAAAAGGTAATGAGTCATAGAATTTTCCTTACTGAGCCCTAAGATGCAAAGAAGATGAATAACTAATAAGATAAATAGCATTTATAAGAAGCACACGATTTGTTGCTAGCCTCAGAATGACTGTTCACATACTTACTTTTTCCACATGGTGATGAATGACTGTGCTGTCACAAGTCCAGTCTTCTCTCCTCCTGCAGCCCTGAACATGGGGGCTTTCCAATAGAGTGGACAGCCACAGACCTGCAAACAACACCACCACCAATAAGACAGAGTAAGCTAAGAGAAGGGAAGAGATGACATGGCCAAAAGAAGAGACATGGACTTTTACCTGTCATGCCACCGTGAAGTAAGGGCTGTTGGGGTCAGTGAGAGGAGGGAAAGGAGGAGGGAGGGTGGCAGAACAAAACAGAGGCCTGCATGTTTAGGGGAGCAAGTGGAAAGCCATTTATTCTTTTTCCAAGGTAATTCCTTTTGCAGTAATAGCTGCAAAAACTCAGCATCTCTTCCTGTTACTCTTACGTTATATATTTTTCTAACTTCTAGAAAAAAATTACTAAACTTCTCTGTATATACTCATTTTTTTGAAGAGAAAATGCAGTCACTTTTATTATCGGGTCACTTGCTGTTAAAACATTCTGCTGCTGGCTTCCTTATTTCTTCTTGCCTATTGTTAGTAAGCTCCAGGCTTATAAATCAATACCAAACAGAGGAAAAACTAAGCTAGAAAAGGGACTGTAGAGATGACTGGTGGCCAAGAAAGCACAGTGCTCTCAAACTGCCAGTTTGAGTCCCAGCACCCATATCTGGTAGTTCCCAACTGTCTATAACTCCAGCCCAGGGTCATCTGATACCTCTGACCTCTGAGGACACTGCACCCCACACACACCGACATCCCACCTCTCCTGAAAACTCTTGGCTGTGCAAGGAAACAGTTATAAAATCCATTTAAGTGGTTATAATTTAAGTAAAAGATAAAAGGTAAGAAACAAAATGCTATTATTTATTTATATGTTAGAAGATCAAAGGTAATCTTTTTATGCATTATAAAATTTTGTGCATTATAAACATTTTGGTAAGAACTTAAAACTTAAGACCTTGAAAATCACCAGCTTTTCTTCTCCTTAATAAAATGTTCTGCTTTAATTAAAAATTATCCTTAAATAGTATCTATTTACTCTTGTTAGAAAGAGTTTTTACAAAATTAGCAATTTTTCCTTAATCATTAACACAGAAACATTAGTAGAGAAAGATTTCAAGTCTTTCTTCTACACACACATTGAAAGTGTATTCTCAGTCTAGAACTCTGTGAAAGGGGTCACATGTTGTTATAAGATAAAGAGACTTTCACTGTACATCATTGTCCTGCAGAGGGAAGAGTTTCCTTTGGAGGTAGACTAGATGTGTACCTACCGTGGGCTTTCCTGGTATGAAACTCTGCACAGGAGCTCCCACTGGCGCCTGAGGAACATCTAGTTAGACATTATCATGGGAGATCCCAAGACTGCTGCTAGTTCATGCTAGAGATGAAGATGTGGAAAGCCAGACTCAAGCCAAGGAAGGTAAAAACAGAACAGGCAGAAATAAAGGACTGCTGCCTCCAGGAATAATGACATTTATTTCACAAGCAGAATGGAATTTAGGGTTTCTTGGAATAAGTGTGGTGGTTCTAGTGGGGAATGGTGACTTGAATAGTCTTCTGATACTGGGAAGGTTATTCCCTTTGACTGAGTGTGAAACTTCAGGAGAGACACACATTGATCAGAGAGTAAGGAAAGTGACACATAACTAGCCAGTCTGCTCAGCAGAATCAGCCCTGCCAATAAATCCAGTGACAGATGTTGCAGGCTAGAGCTTCTTACATCTGTAACTTAAGACTGCCAAGTCCAGAGGTTGAAAGCTTCTACTAAGGTCAAGAATGAGAAATAGTATTTCTTATCAACCAGGCTATTTTTGTCGATTACAGAAATTATGACTGCTATGCTACAATGTTCAGATAAGATACTTACGGTAGGTAAACTATCAAGTCTACCTCCCTCAATCCCAGCTCTCTTTTCATGCACATACAATCTGGGTTAGGGGTGAAACCCTGTGTCTGCTTCCCCATCTCAGTGCTAGGACTCCATCTGGCTTGAATTGTACAGGTCTTATGTGTGCTTAAAATGCTCTTAAGTAGCCTTGGCTGGGAAAGATAAAAAAGTCATCTTTATCTTGGCTGTGGGGGAGCCACAGATACAAAGCACAGAGAGAATTGGAAGTTTTCCTAGTTTGGTTTAATTGTTAATTTGACACAGCCTGGAGTCATGTGGGAAAAAAGCCTTGACTAAAGAACTGCTTAAATCAAACTGGTCTGTGGGCACGTTTGTGGGGATTGTCTTGATTATTAATTGGTGAAGGAGGGACCAGCCTACTGTGGGCGGCACTATCCCTAGGCAAGTGATCTTGGATGACATAAGGAGGCTTGATGAGCACTGACCAGACAGAACCAGCAAGTAGTGCTCCTCAGGGTTCTCGCCTCTAATCCAGGTACTTTCCTTGAATTCCTGCCCTGAGCAGTCTCTATGATGAACTGTGACTTGAAAGTGTAAGTCAAATAAACCCTTTCTTTCCCAAGTTGTTTTTGGTGAGAACATTTTATTACAGCAGTGAAGAAAAAAAGAAGAGCCAAAACAGATATGTCTTGCCAAAGAATTTGAAACTCTAACCACTGGAGTCAATTAAGAATTTTTCCATCACTAGAAGAGTTCAAGAATTTTCCAGCTCGATATCAGGAGAGCGATCAACTTCAGCTGAAACCCTTCCAGGAGATGCGTGCTTATCACCTTTTGTAGAGTGACTTCTACTACTAAACAACTTTTATTCTCTTGTGTTGAGAGCTTTTCTCCCAAGCCTACTACTATTCGGCTAAAGGAACATATGCCATAGCCTTAGATCAGTGCAACACTTCAGCCATCACCAGGGAAGCTTCTTCTTAAAGGAGACAGGAATTAACACTAGTCAACAAGGTGCAGAGTGAGACTTTGGAGCACTGGGTTCTGCATGGGATGTCTTGATCAAGACCCTCAACTCGTGGCTCAGGGATCTATGCAGAGGAGGGAGCAGGAAGATTTTAAGAGCAAGAGGTAATCTATGGCTTGAAGAAAACAGGGTTTTCAGACACAATAGGATTGATGCACACAGAACTCACAGAGAGTATGGAAGCACACATAAGACCTGTACAGTTCAAGCCAGATGGAGTCCTAGCACTGAGATGGGGAAGCAGACACAGGGTTTCACCCCTAACCCAGATTGTATTTGCAACTGATACCTGCTGGCAAAGGGAAAAATCAGTTTTCTCCAATGTTACTGGGTATATCAACCACACTCCAGGGCAAGAACTACATCTAGGAGTAAATAGTTGGCCAACGCAAATGAACTCCTTTGTTTTGGGGGCTGGACTTTTTGTTACTTTTGGCATTTTTTGTCTTATCGGTCTTTTAGTTGGTTGTTTTGACTGTGTGTGTGTGTGTGTGTGTGTGTGTGTGTGTGTATGTATGTATGTTTATTTGAGAGAGAGAGAATATATAAGGTTGTGGGTGGGATCAGGGAGGAGTTGGAGAAGGGCAAAACATTAAAATATTGCATGAAAAAGAATTTTAAATAAAAAAAATGTGCAGAGTAGAAAAATAGAAAAAAAAATAGTAGCTGAAAATAATGAGGCAGAAAGGCATTAAAAATAAAAAGTGAGTGAGGGGAGAAAAAAAATCTTTTCTTTCTATAATTGCTGTTAAAGTGCAGGTATGTCAGCTTATAAGGAGTAGTATAAGTCACCAAGACGTTAATACATGAACTCATTATGATTCAAAGGCAAAATCCCAAAGATAAATTATAACAATGAAAATGCTTTGAAGGTCATCTTTTCTCAAAGTACCTGAGTACCCAAGTGTTAGGCAGCAGAAAAGTATCAGGCCCTAGCAGACAATGTCAAAGGAAAAAAAAATGGGTAAAATATTGATGGCAAGGCTGTGGACCTGTACTATGGCTATTTTAAAGAAACACATGGTTGGCTACACGTACTGAGTCAGGGTAAAGGGAGCCAGGAGATCAGGAAGAGCCTGGGAAGTAAGTAGCATACATCTGAGAGTACCTAATGGGGTTTCTGTAACATAGGAGAGAATGAACCAGTGTGAAGACATTTTGTTTTGCAGAAAGACAACGGGTGTTAAGTGATACAGAAAATACATTTAGAAAACAGCGTTAGAAGAAGCAAAAGTAAGAATGAATATGGTAATTAAAGTCATCTGAGTAAAGAAAACTAGACTAACACCTATTATTTAATCTAAGAATGGCCAATAACAATAAGAATCTTAATTCTTAAGATTATTTACTATCTACCATGTTGTTTCAATATGTTACAGTGTTCTCAAGGCTGTTACTTCATGGAGTGTTCACATGATTTTCCATGCAGAAGAGCACGTATTTTTATTTCTTTATCCTGCTTTGTAGAAGAAGAACTGAAGTACAAAGGTGCTCCCCTATAAGTCACAAGGCACAGCTGGTCCAGATGGTGCTATACCCACCTGAAGAGAGGGTCGGGGGTTGGGGGTTGCTTCTCAGTATCCAAATGAGCGTTTCCTTCCTTTCCTTCAGAGTATACTAGCGGCTCTGTCTCTGACAGATGTTTTTCTCTCTGTTGCTCAGTTCCTATGTCTATACTACCCTCTTAGGGTTATTTTAGAATCATTTTTTCCATCATCATTTGAAGGATTGTGAAAATATTATAAAGTACACCCTGAAATTTTAACCAGGCATTAATAGACATTAAGTTCTCTGTGGCTATGTGGGGTCTAAGATGAACAGGCTGAACGAGACCAACAGATGCTGTTTGTGTAAACATGGTTTTCTATGTACTTAAAAAACTAACTCCAGTCTTTATAGCTACACTTAAGCGCCACTAAGAGTGGGTTACAAACATAAGCTGATTTTCTAAACATTTTTATAAACTGCAAGAACCCATAAACATTCATTTACTGCTCTGACAATCTCCTCCCTCACTGTTCTTTAATGGCAGCCTCTCTTCTCCCTCTCCTACATTAACCTGCTGTAGGACAATGGGCAGTTAGTGCTAGAGACACAGTTGACTGCCTCATGGCCAGAAAAAAAAAAAAAAGACTAGAGAATGTTCAAAATAAACACAATTTAGTTAAGTGCTAAGAAACAGGAGCCAAGTAAAAGCTAGGTTAAATAAAATTAGGTAGCTGGAAGATACACATTTTTAAGATAAGTGATTTTAAGATAAAGAGACAGGGCTGCAGAGTTGGCTAAGGAACATTCTGCTCCTGCAGGGGACCTGTTTCGTTCCCACATCAATGTCAGATAGCTTACAACCACCTGTAACTCCAGCTCTGAAGGATCTGATGCCCTCCCTCCTCTGGTCTCTACACACACACACACACACACACACACACACACACACACACACACACACACACACACACACAATACTAAGGAGTAAACAGGCAAAATTAGTTGATACAGCGTAAAAAACAAAACTAGTTCAAGTACAGCTTTGCCTACAGTAGTCTCAACAACCAAAAAAATGTAAGCAAAACAAATGAACATAACCATGACTTTTATTTTTGAGACAGAGTTTTGTTTTTGGCTCATGCTGCACTTGAACTCAAGACTGTGTCACTCAAAATTCCTTAATGGTGGGATCATAGACATGTGCTATCATGTCTGGTTCAAAATAACTTTTGAAGTAAAAATATATATACCTCCTCATTTCATTTTATCTTGTTATCTAAGCTAACAGTTAATGTCTAAGAAAAGTTAACACAAAGATTTGGCTATCTTAAAATTACTAATATAAATGTAAAATGGCTGCTGTGCCATACGATTATTAGCACAAACAGTAACTAGTTAGCTGAATGCTTAACAAAGAAAAACAAACTTGTTTTAAAAACTCCTCCAAGGTGTTGGCTTCAATATAGGCAACTGTCTGTGATACCACGTATGGACTGATACTCACATCATGTAACTTGTAAAGTCCTTCCTTTGGTTCCCACCACCAAAAAACCCTTCCCTGCCTTCACTCTACTCTGTCTACATGTCTATGGAGCAGGAAAGTGCTACTAAAGGACAAGGGTGGGAGAGCCAGACCAGTAGGCTGGGAGGAACAGGCCGAACAGGCAGGTTCCTTAGTCAAGGGGCTGGTAATATTCAGAAGAAAGAAGAAGAAAGAAGAAAGAGAGAGAGAAATAGAGAGTGGGGAGGAGGAGGAAGAGGAGAAAGAAGAAGAAGAGGAGGAAGAAAAGAGGAAGAAGGAGAAGGAGGAGGAAGAGAAGGAGAAGGAGAAGGAGAAGGAGAAGGAAGGAGAAGGAGGAAGAGGAGGAGGAGGAGGAGGAGGAGGAGAAGGAGAGAAGAAGGAGAAGGAGAAGGAGAAGGAGAAGGAGAAGGAGGAGAAGGAGAAGGAGAAGGAGGAGAAGGAGAAGCAGCAGCAGCAATGATGATTATTTTAGGAATCTTTATTCAAGACAGGACAGGCTGCAGGCCTATGGCCATGAGGTTCTCATTGCCAGCATGGGCTTTGTATTAGTTATTTCTCTACTGCTGTGATATTCAGTGCCATGACCAGAGCAACTCACAGAATAGTTTATTTAAGCTTATGGTTCAAGAGGAATAAGAGTCCATGATGGCAGAGTGCAGGCATGGTGGCTAGGGGAGCAAGCTGAGAGTGTAAATCTTGAACCTCAAGCAGGAAGCAGAGAGTGAACTAGAAATGATGGAAAGGTTTATACTCTCAAAGCTCACTTCCGAAGACATACTTCCCCCAACAAGACTATACCTCTTAAACCTAAATAGCTTCATCAATTGGGGACTAAGTATTCAGATGCCTGCTCTCAAAGGACTGCTTTGCACTGTCCTGCTTTCTGTTTATAGCCAGTATAGATCACAGGGTTTTCCTTCTCCAATGTTCATAAAAATGTTCTGAGATTTAATCTGGTAGACATTTTCTAGCTGCTTCTAACCTATATGGTGGTAGTTTCTGGACCTGTAACAGACTATGAGGAAACAGTTCATTCAAACCACTATAGAGATCTGTAGACACAGGGCACCCATTGCTTCCTAGGAGACAATTTCTCCTTATCTGCACATTTGACACATTCCTACTTAAAAAATAAATCACTTGGCAAGTATGCAGTCAACATCTGATAAAAAATTCTGAGAGGTTCTAATAAATTTAATTATGAAGACCAGTGTGTGAGTGTGCATGCACACATGTGGATACGCACGCCCATGTTAGAAACCAGCCTTATTTATTTAAAAACTTTTCTGACTGCTAACTTAGCTAATCCAGATGACTCTCCTACTCTGAAGCTATCCCTGCTTTGCACTGTCCTGTCTTCCTATATATAGCTAGTGTGGACCAATGTGCTTTCCTTCTCCAAGGTCTATAAAAATGTTCTCAGTTTTAATCTTGAAGACATTTTCTAGCTGCTTCTAACTTATCTGGTGGTAGTTTCTGCAACCTGTCTCAGGACCTAGTTATCATTTTTTTATGGTTAGCGTCTATAATGCTTCAAGACCCTTTCTTTATAGATACTTTCCCTGGTCTCTGGAGTTTTGGTTTGACAAATTACTTCCAAATGAAGATTTTACTTATCCTTGGTAAGTTTTCTATTTTCTGTTTAGATCTGTAGTTTTAGCCTAGTCAAGGAATTTACCATCTTCAATCTGTCATCTAATGCAATAGCTATCACTCAGGAAATTGGGTAAGGAAACTCAACACCCTAAAAAGAGAACCTCTAATTTAGATGGCTATTTATCTGAAATTAGCTTATTTGGTGTATGTTCATGGAGATAACATACACAGAAATAGCACCATGCTAGAAGTTAGAGGAATTGTTTCCTCACATGAACACATTCCATGACTTCCAGTAAGTTCGTGTGGAACTATTTTCCTCAAGGTAAAACAGTGCAGACAGGTAAACTCTTACTTCTGGAGTAGAAATATCTAAGAATTATCAAGTAAGTTCTAACATGGGGAGAGGATAAAGAAAGAATAAGAAAAAAAATACTTTTCAGTTTCTTTAAATTATTCTGGTTGTGATCCATTTAACAGCAACAAAAAACTCAGTAGGGTCAGTTAGGGAAGAGGCAGGGCATGGTTAGAAGGATACTTTTGCAAGCAAGGTGAGAGGGAAGAATTTAAGGTGGATGTTGGGGAAGTTGGTAGGAGTGGAGTGGAATCCATCACAAAGGAGGGGTAGGACAGTGTAATAAATATCTACACTTGTGAGCAGGCGAGAGAGTTGGTCTCATGCAGCAAATAGGTATTGGGGAGTTTTAGAAAGCATCTCTGGGGCCTAACTCTGGAGGCACTGAAATATGAAGAGGAGGTGTTAGTACTTTATCTCAAAGAATAAGTTTTCAGATAAAAAAAAAATTATTCCTTCCAAGTGGAAGTGTACATGAGGGTCTCAGGCATTCTCTGATTTCCTATTTGGTTCTATGTGGTTCTCAGGGCCCTATAACCTTTAGCCTCTTAATGTACAGCCTGGAAACACTGCTAAATTCTAAGGCCAGTCTAGTCTACAAAAAGAGTTCAGGGTCACTTAAGATAGATAGATAGATAGATAGATAGATAGATAGATAGATAGATAGATAGATAGATAGATAGAATAAAAGAATTCTAGGAAGAAGGACCACTATTAGAGATGCATTAGGATCAAATGCTTTTCATTATAGGAAGACCAAAATCAAAACCTGTGCTTAAGGCCAGAGCAAAGAGGCAGTGAAGAGGGCTAGCATGTTCATTTAGTAGTTACATTACCTTTGCAATTCTCCCCATTTCATGAATGTCTGCTTTCTGATCTTCAATGTCCTTGAAAGCAGTTTCAATTCTGCTTAGGATCTGTTCATGGCTACTGCAGGTGTCTGGGAGTCCTTCAGGAAAGTAGAACTGTGGAATGTTTATGGACAACGGTGCATTCACGACATCACTCACACAAGGAACAGGGGAGACAGGCTGGGGACTACTTGGAAGGGCAGCTGCAGGTGGAAATGGTGTCGCAGGTTTTTTTTCTGGTTTATTTTGAATCTGGAAGAAAAATGTGATTATAAGATACAAAAATTCTAAACAGTATATTTATATATATTTCTCAGCAGCAATAAGAAGTATGCAAATACAAAAAAACCTTCCATCAGAGACACCGGGATCAAGGGTTCACTTTAAAGTAAGCTTCTAGGGGGCAGTAAGCATGGTTCTAGGGAATGCTTTCCATATTAAATAAACATTATTTGTCAACACTTAGTCACATCATTTATGGTTTAAAAAACTTGCAGTTAAGTTTTCCCATTTATTAGTTGACAAATATTTAAGGATAATCAAAGACCAATACCAGCTGGAATAACAACAGCTGATAAAGATCTTAAAATATATTCTCTTTTAGTTGTTGTTAGAACTAAAAATAAAATTCCAGTTTATTGTTGAACATTGTTTCACACATATATCCAACAGGCCAACAAACAAACACACAAACAAACAAATGCAACTTCATAGGAAAAAAACAAGGAAACGCCCTTTTATCTTTGGCCTTTTAAAATCATCCCATACAAAAGTAGTACAGGTGGGAACATACACAAAGAAAGTTTCCCAGGAACAATGCAAAGGTAGCTTTTTGGGACAGCCAGTGTGGGTTAAGGTATATTCTTAGTCTCTTGGAACTTTAGTAATTATGTTCTTTTTAAAAAATGTTTTTGGTGTTTGTGTGAATTTCTACCCCTCCAAAGGAAGAAATGATAAATTCTTTAAAAATATACAACTAATGTCTGTATTGGTGGTATAGTGGTGACCACAGGGCTTTCTAAAATATATACAGTCAGGGACTGGGGATGTAGCTCAGTGGGTAGAGTACTTGACTACCATTCACAATGGGTTCAATGCCAAGTCCTGAATAAAACCTGGTGTGGTGGTACACACTTGTAGTTCCACTACTTGGAAGGTAGGAGGGTCAGGAGCTATATAGGTCATCCTTTGCTGTCTAGCAAGTTGAAGTCCAGCCACGAGACTCCTTAAAAAAGAAAATATATATATTGAAATGTCTTTGGGATATGGGATTTTTTTTTTCTAGTTTGACTTTGTCAAAGTAGAATTACTACCAGCACTTGACAAATATTTTAAATAACTTCCGGCTGGTTTGTTTGCCCCTTCCCCTAAGATAGTAGGCTATTTTCTCTAAGATATACTTTTAACTTATTTTTAGTATGCTGTAATAGGCAAGAACCAGGGTCACTAATTTCATTATAATCATCACTAATTTCATTATAATCAGTCTTTACAGTTAAATAAATGTTAATTTACAGTTTATATCTTTCCTTTTCCCAAAAAGTGTTTGTTGTGGTGTGCTTCGTGGGACATTCGAAGGCAGAGCGTGAAGAGAAATGGGGAGGCAGAGGAGAGATTGAGATTACCCAGGATCAAGGAAAGAGTCCAGAGAGGTGTATCACCATTCAGATAGGAGTGTTTGCCTGCATTATGTCTGTTCACCATGTACACGCTTGGTGCTGTGGAGGTTAGAAGAGGGCATCAGATCTACAAGGTCTGGAGTCATAGATGGTTATGAGCTCATGTTGATGCTGGGAATCTCTCACGTCCTCCCTAAGAGCAGCAAGTGTTCCTAATTGCTGACCCATCTTGCCAACTCCATATGTCCAGCTTTTTAGGAGTTTATTTTTTACCAATGAAGAATAAATTCAGTTCTGAGATTCCTAGCAGAAAAAAAAATAGAAAAGGATTTCATGAAGTTTTGCAAGGTTCTAAATTAACAAGGGTCATGAGCATGGCAATGAATTAGATGCCACATAAAGTATGAAGACAAACACAGTTATTAAATAGTTAGGTTTTGTGGTGTGTGTGTGTGTGTGTGTGTGTGTGTGTGTGTGTATGCTAGAACTCTCACCCAGTTCTGGTGGATGGTAGGTAGGATCTCTGGCACTAAGCTATCTTCCCAGACCTAAGGTGTTTTATTTTTAATTTACTGTGAACATAAAGTATTATTCAAATGTTCTTTTCTTTTTTAAAAATTACTCTGAACAGTGATCCCATATAAAGCCACAGTCAAGGAAGGAATAGCACAGAGGCAAATGAGGCCAATGAACACAAAACAGCAGTGAACAGTGATGGCTTACTAGCTGGTGACCTCAGGTGAGTTACCTAATCTTTTAACATTTCAGTAATAAACAGAAATTTTAATCCCCACTCTTTGGAAGACTGTGGGCACTTAAGGAAATAACAGAATGCAACAGAGATAAAGGGTTCCAAGCAGAGCTGAGCACATTTGTCCTTGTGAAAGGCAATGAGTGACAAAGCCAAACAGTGGGGTTCTCAAGAGATTACAAACAATGCTGAATTTGGCACAGTCCTTTAGATTCAAAATAAATAATCATGACCACTTGTAAAGCAATCTAAAGTTTATAAACCTCTCTTGATATAGCAAAGTGATAATCTATTTTGAATAAACATTTCTTTGCCTTAATGCTAAATCTGCAAATACCACTGCACAGTCATATGAGTCAGCAGCACCAAAGAGTATTCTTAAAATTCTGAAACGGCGATCTTCAGAGGCTCTGCCTAGACTGTATTATTAGTGTCGTGTTTATTCTGTTATTTTTGTGCAGAAAGAGGTTTGTGAGACTCTAAGTATACAGTCATCAAAATTTTGTTTCTTGACAGTGTTTTCAACAGTATGCTATGCAGGGAAGTTAGGTTTAGTTTCAGGACAGGACAATTAGGGCATTAGAATTAAGACCACTGGTACTAGTGGATATGGACACATGCTGAGTTCTAGAGCAAGACCTTCAGTGTTAACTGTGCATTTGTGCTGACAGAGGAACACAACATTCAGGACAAACACTGGATGCCAACGTTAACTGAATGGGCAAACACTTGACAACCTACTGTTCTCTTGTGTGTATACTTCTTCATACAAAGCAACTGACTAATAAGAAAGTATTAATTCACTGTTTAATAAGGAGAAATAATATAAAAGAATTCACTTATTCTGAACTTTCAGCTTTGTTAATTTGCTTGCAGTTGTGTTACTAGGAGACACATAATTTAAACCTTAAAGTAGTATAATAAAACTGATTTTATAAACAAAGATTAAAAAAATGTAATTTTTTGCTTGATTTGCCAACAGGTTTGACGTATCTTCAGTTTAAACTAGAGCTGTTTAGGTCCAGTATAGGACTAGTAATAAAAAAAAAATACATTGGAAAAAGTATCTCAGTTCTCTACTTCTGTTTTTTAGCATTAGTACGTTACTTGGTCATTCTTAACAGTCACTGATGTTGTCATTATAATATTCCAGTATTTGACCATTTTGACATACAGAAAGAAAAAATGTCACATACTTCACCCCCCAAATTTGAAGTTTTTCTAGGTCAGAATAATTATAAAGTTATGGTTCCTTGCTGGAATTTGGATGGTAAGCATTTACATAGTACCCCCCCAACCCCCTATATATTGTACGCCATGTTAGGCAACTTATGTGGTGAGACAGACACTGGCCCTAAGATGGTCAGCAGTGCAGCAGAGACTAGTCACTGCAGGCAGCAAGCAGTATCAGCTTGCTGGAGGATGGCATTTATTTAAGATTTAGAAGAAAATGTTATTCATTGTCTACACATCCACAGTACACTGCAGACACACACAGTTGTCGCTTTATAAAAATACCTCTGGGAGCTGCTAAGATGGTTCGGTGGAAAAAGGCATTTGCCACACAAGCCTGGTGACCAGAATTTGATCCCCAGGGCCTACATCAAGGTGGAAGAAAGAGCTGACTTTGTAAAGTTGTTCTCTGATTTTTTCATGTGTGCTATGGCATGTGTGCTCACATACATCATACACACACGAATAAACATAGTAAAAAATATTCTGCTCTTACAAACATTATCAAGATCCATATTCTTTTAGACAAACATTCATTATATCTTAATAAAATCTACTGATTTAAATGTACAAATAAGTTCCTACAGGAATTCTCGCTTTCTAGTATGCTTGGTAAATATTTAGTAAGTTGTATTTATTGTCTGCAAAACAGGATTCCTCCCTGCAGGATAAAAATGTGAGTACTGTACTCCGGGTCCAAAAGCTCTATTTTTAAACCCGCTGGAATCCCTCTACAAATAGCTTTCTGTAAATAGCTGAATAGCGAACATAGATTAATTCCTTGACCTAATATCAAGATACAAGCGAGTAATAAAATTGTGTGTTAGTTTACTGGGTGGTTGTATTAGTAATTAAAATATTTAAAAGAAGCACCCAAGTTTCAAACCTGTGTCTGCTGAAATGACTTCAGCCTCTTCTTAAACCGTGATGGGAGAACAAAATCACAGCCCCTTGCTAGGAAAGCTAATTCTCCCCTTAAATCCGGGTCCCTTCGCAAAGATGTTTCCTTGATCATCATCTTTGGAAAGTGAATACTTTCCAAGTGGTCAGCTCACTTCCGAAGACGGTGTCAATCTTGTCAGTAGAAAGATACTTTTTTCTTCTTATCTCACAAATAAATTATATTTAATCATTGTGTTCTCTCAGCCTCCTGGGACAACAATCCATGCTTGTCCTGACATGCAGCTGGTTTCCAAATACAGCCTGTGGCTCGCAATGTCTGCTCATAATATTCCAGTTAGAAACACAGCCTGCAAAAGGGCCTATTGCTTCTTGTGGTCGCGTTATGTGAAATTGACCTGTACGTGTTGAGAATGCAGAGCCTTCTGGGAAAGAAAGCACTCACTACTCCTAGCACCACAATTAGAAACATTACAGCTGGACCTAAGAATAGCAACTTCTCAGATAATGCTAACTTCTGAAACTGAGAAGGGAGGTGCTGATCACATACTTTATCCTTAAACCAGGGTGAAAAAAAGTATGTGGAGTGTTTTTGTCTTTTGTTTACTTGATATTGTTTAAAAAAACAAAACAGAACAAATTGAATTTCAAATTTTAAAGTATTATTTCTAAGAATAGCTTTTTAATTATTATCTGAAGGGGAAGCAATTATTCCATACCTCCTAATCTCTCCACTCAAAATATGATAGAAATGGTTATTCTCAGATGATAATTTACAAAAATATTTTATTGGTTTTAAAAGCAGACTATTTTAGCCACTGAACTAATTATATAGTTTGAAAATTTATCTTCAAAAGTGTTTTTAAGAAAATGAAACAACTTAACATCTTAACAAAGAAATATCAGATACATATGGATGAATGAAATTTTTACCAAACAAGGGCACAAAAGATGATCAAAAAGAATAACAGTATACTCTGAGCTTATGAAACTTTTTCCTTTGAGGAACTTTAAAGAAATAAAAATATTTCATAATTTTACCATATATTAAATATTGTCTTCATTTTAATATTTACAAGTAAATTACCAAAGTATTCTCTTATACATATTTATATTTCACTATTTATTTTTAATTAATCTCACCAGTCAGGATTTTTTTTTCCAGAGCTGAGGATTGAACCCAGGCCTTGTGCTTGTTAGGCGAGTACTCTACCACTGAGCTAAATCCCAACCCCCTCAGGATTTATTTTTATTTCTAGAAAATATAAAATATCATAAAGAACAAAACTAAAATGTGAATGTATGTATATATATATACATATATAATAAATAAATGTAAAAATTAAAATATTTAAGATACACATTTCCATATGTAAATGAGTTTATGCTTCTTTACTGACTGTCAGACTTAATCTCATTCAGGTAAAAGAGCTAATATTTGTAAAATTTTATGAATTAATTATCCAGTGGTGTCAAAACTCTCCAGGGCAAGTTTAATTTTAAGTAATCCACTCATTCAAGTATTTTTATGATCACTATATGCCAGATGCTGTGCTGGCCATGAAGACAGAGATGACAGTGAAGCAGCTTCTCAGTTCTCTCATTTTGCTTCACAGGACAATGGTGAATTGGACAAAAGGACATATTAGAAATATTTACATATTTCATTTAATTCTTGTATATTCCCTAAGTTTTAAGGTCAGAACAATGGTTAAAAGTCCAAATTCTGGTGAAGTGTGGTGCTGAATGCCTTTAAACTCAGTACTTGGTGAGGCAGAGGCATGCCTCTATGAGTTCTGGGCCAGCTATGTCTACATAATGAGACAGCCTCCACCCTCCCTCCCCAACACACACCAAAAACCAAGTATTGTTTAGGCCCCCAAGGAAAAGTTACTCCGTTGTTCTTAAGGAAACATTTCCACTTTCTGAGGATGAAATTAAGTTCCAAGCTTTCATTGATAAAAGGGTTTTTTAAAAAAGTTAGAAAATCAAAGGGCACAAGGTCAGGGCCCTTAAGGGTGTAGTAAAGAGAGCTGGTTGTGGCAATAAGTCATTGCAGAGAGAGAATGACATAGGGTTATTTGATTTTTACTTACTTATTTGTGTGTGCACATGGAATTATAGCTGCTTGGTCACTGTAAGGCTTTGAGAACCTGACTTAAAAGTAGCACACTTGAAATACAGAACGTAAAAACATTGTTTTTAGGGTGGCCTCTTCTTTACTGGGAAAGATCAAGTATGAGCAAACTTTACTGCAGACACCAGAAGGCTCTACCTGCTTTCTTTCCTCTGAAGACACAGGTAGTCCTGTCTGCACTCTGTGAACACTGAGAGTCTCCAGGGCAACAATCACATACAAGAGACCAACAAATGCTTTCTGTTGTGAGGATCACTGGGATTTTCAGCTGTTATTTTGAGATCTGGCTGCCAAGCCTGGAATTCCTTTCCTGTGGACCATTCCTCCAGAATAAGCATGCTTGTGTATGAAGGATAATTTTGTGATGGGCTTCTTTCTCCATGTATGTTTCACGGCCTCACATGAGGTGGCATGTATCAGTGCTCTGTTCCACTGTTTGGACACTTTTCTGTTTCTGCTTTTACTTTTGGGCTATTATAATGTATCGAGAGATCATCTCAAATTCAGAAAGATTATCTCTTTTGCCCAAAATGCTTATTTTAGAGCAGAGGTTCTCAACCTGTGGGTCGTGACCCCCTTGGGAGTCAAATGGCCCTTTCACATCAGAAATGAAAACACAGATGTTTACATTACAATTCATAACAGTAGCAAAATTACAGTCATGAAGTAGCAACAAAAATTCTGGTTGGGGGTCAGCACTGTATGAGGAACGGTATTAAAGAGTCGTGGTTGAGAACCACTAGAGGAAGATGTATGAAATGACAAGTTCCTGAGTGGGGGCTTTGTGTGTTTTCTGCTAGAGGCATATGCAGGAGAGGATGACCTTATTGCTAAGACCCTAAAATAAGGCATTCCTTTTGAGATAGCCTTCAATATCTCAAACAAGAAAAAAACACTCCCTTCTTCTTCTTTTTTTTTTTTTTGGTTTTTTGAGACAGGGTTTCTTTGTGTAGCCCTGGCTGTCCTGGAACTCAGTCTGTAGACCAGGCTGGCCTCAAACTCAGAAATCCACCTGCCTCTGCCTCTGCCTCTCAAGTGCTAGGAATAAAGGTGTGCGCCACCACTGCCCAGCAGCACTCCCTTCTTATGTCATAAAAGCACCTAAGGAACCCAGGAGTACTAAGTTTGGAGGAAGAAGATGTGCTCCAATGGAGGAAAGTCAGGAAAAGTGGTATAAAATTGTATGTGAGGCCAATACAGTCCCTCTCATAGAATTCATTCCATAAGGCTTAGGCTGAAACTCAGAATTGTTTTTAAAACAATTTTTTAAATCTTGTAATTATTTGGCCTTCTCTCTAACAAAAGGAAGACAGTGATATATAACCTTAATTATCTTTGCAAAGAGTAAGCTCTGGGCAATGTTTTAAGAAGGGTTGCTTAAAAAAATTTGAAGATTGAGTGAAAAACTCTATCACTTATTTTGATTTATGTATTAATGCAGTGTGTTATGTTAGGGGCTGGAGCTGTGCCTTAGTGTCAGAGTGCTTACCTAGAATGCACAAGGCCCTGGACTGGAAACACACACACACACACACACACACACACGCACGCACGCACGCACGCACGCACGCACGCACACACACACACACACATACACCCTACCCCTCCGACCAACCGACCGACCAACCAACCAACCAACCAATCCCCTCCCATCAAAATAGTGTTTACTGCTTATCAACACTGTGTTACGGCAAGTAAGCCAAGCCCTTGTTCTGCACACATGGCAATTTACAGTTGCTCACCAGTCTCATCTGAATGTGGTTATGGGAGACCATGATAACATCAGCCAAGAATTTCCAGTTAGGAAGGCAGTTGGGATAATCCAGGCAGCAAAGATTGTACAAATATGAGTAACAGAAACACAACACTATGAGGGCAGGGAATCAGCTTAGTTGTTGAGAATCCATGACGTGGTGTTGGAAGCAATTGCAGAAAGACAATAGAGAGCAAGTCAAAAGGATTTTGCTAAGACACCAAGAGGAAAGAAGTTACACAGTAGAGAAGAGGTTGTGATTTATCAGCACTATCCTGTTGGCTATCAAAAGGAAGTTGGCTATTCTGGAAAACACTGAACATTAAATCAACCTGGACATGGTGGCACATACTTGTAGTTCCAGCTACCAGGAGGTTGAAGCAAGAGGGCCACAAGTTCAAAGCCTGGGCAATTTAGTGAGACGCTATTTCAGAACAAACAAAACCCTACCACCAACAAAGGAAATGGAAGATTTTCATTTCATTGACCCATTAAACAAATGTAGGAAGGAAGGAGGTGGAGAGGAGGCAGTATGGTTTAAAATATTTTATTTTTGCTACACAGACTCACTGTGTAGCTCTGGGTGGCCTGGAACTTACTATGTAGACCAGGCTGACCCTGAACTAATAGAGATCTGCCTGCTTCTGTCCACAGAATGCCAGGATTATAGGTGTGCACCACCACATCAAGCCTAAAACTTGCTTACAGGTGTATGAGCACATTATCAATAGCTGTGACCACTGCAAATCGTTTCTCCTTCACCCATCAACCATTAACTGCACATAAAAACTCAGATAATATGATCTTAGGAATTTGGAATGAGAGTTACGTTCATATGCATCAAAACAGAAGGCTAGAATTGGTGGTGAAGAATGAACTAATGATAACAGGCACTATGTTGTGAAATATATGTCAAAGCTCTATGGTCTTTAAAAGTACATCTGTGAGAGGAGACTGCATCTTTATTGCTAGCCTAAAGTCATTATTGTTTTCTGGGAATCTCAGAGGAAATAGAAGAACTCTGATTCAAAGGCCTGTATCTGACAACTCTTATGAAGTAGGGAGACTTAAGGGATAGAATAACTAAGCTGGCACCGAACTAATACAGGAAGTTGTATGTACTTTCTGAATATGGTCATATTAGGAAAGACTTTTGAGACTTCAAGCCTGGATGTAATACTACAATCTTTTGAAGTACCTTGAAAAAATTTACTTTTATTATTTTTATTTTTCTAAAAGGACTATAAGAAGAAAATTTAAAAATTACAGAAGTATGTGAAATCTCTAAAAAAGTTGAACGTTGTTAATAAAATATCTCAAGTATCTGTTGAGCTGTGCAGGTTAGATTTTGACAGCTTCTAACAAAGTAGAGTCACTTGGTATGAGGGACCCTCAGTTGAGAACTGCTCCCATCAGATTGGCTTGTAGGCGGGCCTGTAGGGCATTAATGGCCCACTATGCTTAGTGCCATCCTTGGGCAGGTGATCCTGAGTTGTATATGAAAGTGGGTTGAGCGAGCTCTGGATAGCATGTCAGTAGGCTGCATTCCTCTGTGGATGCTTCTTCAGTTCCTGCCTGCAGGTTCCTCCTTGAGCTCCTTCCCTGGATTCCCTCAAGGATGGATTCTAATGGGTAAGATGTAAAAATGCTTTTCCTCTGCCGCTGTTCCAGTCAGTGTTTTATAACAGCAACAGAAACCACACTAGCACTGGAGCGCTCACTAGGTAAGTGCTACTGATCTGGGTTTTGGCATGTGGTGAGTGAACAAATCTAAGGTGCTAACTGTAAACAAGCCCTACCACATTCCTGAAATCTGTGCTTGGAAACATGCGGAAAACAGTTTCAGATTGTAAAATTATTTAAAACGTGTTAAGATTTTTAACTTGTACCTGCCCACTCCATTTTTCCTTTTGGTGCTAGGAATGGACACAGCAGACAGCCACGGAGCAACCTTCTCAGCCCAACTGTAGTTTTCTAATCTAGGCAGGTTACGTTGTTAGGTTTCATTAGACTTATAGTTTTGACACTTTTACTAAAGTTAAATTAAAAAAAAAACATTTCTAGAAGGAGGCTAGGGCTTATTTTTTTAAACTTTGAGTTATGATTAACATGCCTCATTAACCTTAAGAAACCCAAGTTGACTGTAATGCCATCTGCTGGTAGCAATAAAACAGTATTAAAGTTTGATTTATTGGGGCTGGGAAGACAGTCAGTGAAGTGCCTGCAGTACAAGCATGAGGACCTGAGCTCAAATCTCCAGCACTCACATAAAAGCTAGACATTGGACATGGAGGTGTGTCTACAACACTAGTGTTAGGTGGGGGGCATGGAGACAGGTGGATCCTGAAAACTCACTTAGCCGGCTAGTTTATCAGTGAGCTCCTGGGTTCAGTGAGATCTCATCTCAAAAATAAGGTGAAAAGATATGGAAAAAGATACCAGATGTTGACCTCTGGCCTCCACATGCACACTTCACCCAACCCCAGACAGATACAGACAGACAGACAGACAGACAGACACACACACACACACACACACACACATACACACACAGATGAAGTATACCTAAGTATAGTTTTTTAGTGTTTACTTTTTTAAATTAAATTATTCCACTATCTTCCATATTAAAATATGGCCTCTGAACAGTAATTCATTCACTCATGATTATGAAACCTTTGGGGACCTTCGCTGGGTCACTCTCTCCCTCCTCTACAGGCTGTTCTTATTCATATTTAACTCGCTCACACACCCATCTATCTGCATGGATCAGCTAGTCTTGAACCTTCAAAGTTAATTCTTGTCATATAGAGGCTTTTTGGAAAAGTATATTGTCAAGTGTCACATGTTAGCCAATGACTATGTGAGAAATGAGTGACATCTGAGAAATTTGTCCAAGAAAAAAAGAAGTTGATAGATGGGGGGAGGGGCAGAGATTAGGGAAAATTGCTACCTGTGGTTACTTTAGGCAAAAATTTACTTTTTAAAAGTGTTTCTCCTGTCTCTCTCAGCCTCTAAAGTTGCTAAGATTGCAGTAGCACGTTGCCATACCCAATTTTATTTACTTTTTAAATGTTTAATGGTACACTGGTTGGATATCATAATCCATAGGTAGTTTTTGTTATTGATCTTTAATGATGCTTCCAGAACTCAACAAAACAGGACACTGAGTCTTATCAAAAACTCTGCTTTATTGATTTAGTGTAAAAATACTATCTAGAGGAATCAGCAAACTATTTTTATAAATGCCCATGTAGTAAGTAAATACTGTAGGCTTTAGGCTCTCTATCTCAACTACTCAGATTAGTAGGTGGAAAACAAAAGCAGCCATAGATCATTTAAGGAGCAGGTGTGGTTATGGTCCTGGCGGCAGCAGGATGGATTTGGCCCAAGGGCCTTTAGATGGCTGACCCTTGGTCTAGGCCAATATCCAATTTCTGAATATCCTCTTAGTATTTTCTTTTTGGCTTTCTCTCATAACAGCAGCTTGAATTTCATTTTTATTTGGTTAACACATACTACTTACTCTTGGGAAATTATTTCAAAATCATATTAAAATATTAATGATATGTAATACTGTCAAGTCAATTTTTTTATGTGTCATCACTACTGTCATTTAAAAATATTGCCTACATGTCCTAATATTGCCTAAAATTAAAATGTTTTAATTTCTAATTAAAATGTTTAAGCTGGTAGTTTTTCAGATGTCTAAAACAGCAACAACAACAACAACAAAAACAAAAAGGACATAATTTTAAAATTGTCCTTAAATCATAGGTCAACCATAGTGGCACATGTTTATAATCTTAATACTTAGGAGACTAAGACCAGTCTGAGATACACATACAGCAAGACTATCTGGAAACAAGCAAACAAAACAAAACAAACAAACAAAAACAAGGGTTGGGAATGTAGCTTATCAGTAGAGAGCCAGCTTAGAAAACAAATAAATAGACCAACAAAACAAAACAACAGAAAAAAAACCATGAAAATCAATATTATATAAAAATTTGCAGCAGTGAGATTTCAGAATGGTAGAAACTTCTAGAAAAAAAAGGAGAAACTAGTGAGGAGGGGTATTTTATGGGTGTCACTGTATCTAAGATAATTTTTGAAAGATCAAGATGCTAATGAAAACACTACAGCAGCCAAGCTTGGTGACAGACCTACAGTACAACTGTCTGGGAAGCTGGTGGAAGAGGACAGCAAGTTCAGGGGCTCCCCGAGCAACAGACGGTGTTCCAAACAGACCATGTCTAAGCTAAAACAATAACAACGAATAACCAAACCAAAACAGTAACACAAAAATATGGAGCAAATATTGTAAAATACGGAGACCTGACAAAACTAAGTGGTGCATTTTTTATATAATACACCACACTGTTCCATTTGCGTAAAACAAGCGGTAACAGATTATACTTCATGGGCTACAGTTGGATCAGTGCCTGTTTTTCTAAGCTTTGGCTCCAAGATTAGTCTAACATTTTGTGTGTTTGGTATATGTTGCGCATGCATATGTGTACACATGAATGCAGGTGCTTGTTTCCATGTGAGCATATGTAGAGGAAGATGACAAGTGCCTTACTTTATCATTCTCCCCTTCATGCTCTTGACATAGGGTCTCTCAGACTTTAAGCTCACCATTTTGGCTAGGCTGGTGGGCTAGTGAGCCAGCTCCCAGGATCTGCTGGTCTCTGCCCCACAACACCGTGGTTATAGACATGTAATGCTGCATCAGGCTTTTTATATAGGCACTAGAGAGTCAAACTAAGGTCCTCATGCTTGCACAGGAAAGTCTTACCAATTGAACTATCTCCCCAGAGCCTAGTTTAATATTTTTAAAAGACTGTTTAAGCACATGCATGCATGCATGAACACACACACACACAAGATAACACTAATCTTATGACATACAAAGCCTAAAATATTTACTGTCTGGGTTTTCATAGAAAAAGGCAGCCAATTCCTATCTTAAACCAATTCATGGGAAGAAAAGATTAAAAAGAAAGGACAAGCCACTGAAACAAAGAAATATGGCCTCTTGCACAAAGCTATCAAGCATAAACTTATTAAATTTTATTCTATTTTTGATACTGAAATTTATTTAAAAGAATGTTGAAAGATGATTATTTTAAATCACATTCTGGTTCCAGTCCACATTTGTTTTAAAAAGGACAAAACCAAACCAAACGAACCTAGGAAGCTTTGGTGCTGGCTGCTGAGTTAGACTGAGACCGTCACCAGAGACCTAGTGCCAAGATTAGGAGTCTTATCAGAGACACACTCCCTGGCTCTTTTCCCATAGGAGGTAAAGTAGGAAGAGAGCTTAATACACATTCAAAATGTTTTACCACAATAAGAGTTTCTGGTTATAATGGTTGTGAAAAATTATAATAGGTCATCACAGAAGGAGAACATTTTCCATTTAATAGGCAGATTATTGAGGAAATATATGCGAATGTCTTAGCCTACAATAACTGTAGCTCTTAGGAAATCATCAGCATTCTGAGGCTATTACACAGGTATTTTTTTGTCCTTTATAACACGTTAAGCACATCAGTATAATCTTGAATATGAAAACCTTTTTATTTTGTAATTAACTTACTTAGTTTCTCTTCCAGTGACAACCCTACTGAACTAAAGGTATTATAATATAGGGACTTTCAGGCTGTGCCTGCTAAAATCATTGACTCTTCATTTGGGTGTGCACGACACAAAGAAAGATTAAAACCTTGGTGTTATTTTGCAATTATTTCCTTTGCTACCCTAAAATTTGGGTCAGATTCTTGCTTAGCTCTGTACATAGATATGTAAACCATTTAAAGACTATACTGAAGTCTGAAGCTGCTAGTCCTATGCCACCCCAATATACCAAATGAGTGTAACTAATATGCTGCCTCAATATACCAAATGAGAGTAACTAGTCTAGACTACTGAAGCAGTGTCTGATGTCTCTAGTCTGTGCTCTAAACCCAAAGGAGCTAATTTCATCTTGCTGTTTCTGACTTGTCATTCTTTCCTGCCGTAACTCTGTATTCTAGAAGAAATGATCTGACATGTAAGTATCCCATGAGAAGTGGAACTACCCCCACAGGCAACTGCAATGTTCCTTGTGACCAAAAAGCATAGCTTATCAGTTAGTGATAATGATCAACCCAACCACAGTTTACCCAAGACCGCTTGCTTTGCTAAGCTACGCAAACCTTTAACCTTTGCCTTTGTTCCCTTTTCTAGACCTTCAGTTCTCTGAAGACACTGCCCTCCTGGTGTGGGTGCAGTGTTTTTATAAAATTGTTTTCGGGCCTTCAGCACTGTCATCTGTTGGACTGGATTTGGGAACAGTGGATAGGACAGGTCCGCTGGGACTCTCAGAGCTGGGCTTTTTCTCTAAACCTAACATTATCAACATTTGTGAATCAATAAATGAGTGCCATAGAGTTCCATAAATGCTCAGTGAACATTTGAGCGAAATCATCATTTAATAGCTAAGTATGTACTATATTCTTTTAAATTTTAGTGTTTCTGGCAACTAAAAATGTACACAGAAGAGTGGCCATAAATGTGTACCACGTAGAAATTATTCCCCTTATCACAATTCACCTTTTTGTTCTGTCAAATAATCTCCTCCAGGCCCCATCCCCATATGGTACATATGGGCACATAGGGGTACATATGGTACACGATAGACAAATGCTCTATCCCTAGCTCTTGTCTTCTTGAGACAGCGTCTTTCTAGGGAGTTCAGGTCAGTCTTCAGCTCAGAGTTGAAGTTCACAATAGCCTTGAATTCATGGTTCTCCTGCTTTTACATTCCCAGTTCTGAGATTATACAGCTGTACCACAATGCTCAGAAGAAATGAAATTTTAAAAATGCTATATCGGGCTGGATAGAGGGCTCAGTAACTAAGAATGCATACACTTTCCCAGAGGATCCAAGTTTAGTGCCCAACATTCATACAGGGCAGTTACAACTGCATGCAACTCAAACTTCAAGGGAGCCAATCGCCTTTTCTGTCTTCTGCAGGCACTGTACTCACATACATACCTATAACAAGGACATTTAACATTTAAATCTTGCTGGATGTTATGGCACAGTCTGTAGCCCCAGCACTCAGAGGCAGGCAGAAATCTAGGAGTCCTGGAACTCATGCAGATAAGGCTGGACTTGAACTCACAGAGATCTGCCTGACTCTGCCACCTGAGTGCTGGGATTATGGGCATGAGTCACTATGGCTGACATTAAGTTTATTTTTTAACTTGGCCATATACGTTTTATCTTTGAAATTCAACTTCTAAAAATTATATAATGTTGAGGAATATGCAAATGGCATAAATTACCTGAGAAACTACTTACTAGATATCTACCAGCCAGAGCAGAGAACGGATGTATGGAAACTCCAGAGGCCCTCTGCCAGTCTTTCCTGCTCACACCTTTCCTCCTTCTCCCAGACTGTTTCTGGAACACTGTATTTGCTGTATCCCTGCACTTTCACATTTTCAGTACAAACGTGTGCATTTCAAAATAATTCATCTACTTTATAACTTGCTTTTATTGATTTGGCTTTATAGTCTGTGAATGAATATATGTCTACATTTATAAACTCTATATGGTAGATACTGGGTTTAGCAAATAGTTGATGTGCTTCTATGCATGTCACAAATTTTCAGTCAGGAACAGTAGAATATGAGTTAAGGTAAAGTCTGTCATATTTGGGACAGACTGTTTAAAAACACCATTCTTTTTTCTTTTTGGTGAACACACAGGTGAGCTACAGATTCTTCATATTCCAGGTTGTACAACAGGAAACGGGGCAACATTAATAACATGGAGGCTGCATCAAACTGAGTCTTTAAATGGGATGGCAAGGAGTCCCTTCCTAACCCATAGACATTCTGAGAAAGAATAATCATGCTTCACTGACAAACACCTCTACACACACGGGCAGATAACTGTCCTTCTCCAAGTAGTCACAATCAGTAAAATAAGTAGTGGAAATTAAAAGCCTCCGGAGAACACTTCTCTGATTCTAGACTGTTACTCACCCTGACGTGCATAGAGAAATCTCACACACTTTCTTTGAAGGCTTGCTGCACTGACGGCACTGGAAGGAAGTGTTTGGACGTACTGTTCGGGAACACTAGTTTGTCTCAGGAGCTAGAGTTTCAGCTCTTTAAGAACCAGGCTAGCTTGTGCCCTATCCTGCACCTTATAGAAGTGCACATATGTGAAGTACCGACTTTTTTGTTACCTGGGAAGGGTTAATATTAAATTACCTACTCTGTGTAAGTGTCTGGCTTCATTGCTCACATCTTATGTGAGGACAGCGATAGATACTAAGGCTACGTAACCTCCTTTCAGTCACAGAACGTGGAAGACGGAGTGCATGAATAGGGTAGATAAAAACCATCTGCATGATTCAAGTCCTTTGCTTCTTTTTGACTGAACTGAGATTATTCCCAGCACAGATTTAAAGTGGCTAACAAACGTAGTTTGTGTTTACATTTTACAAACAATAAAATGTAGTTGGAAATTTATCAGAACTCGCGATTTTTGGACCTTACCTTGATCACTTCTGGTGTCTGCTGAATCAAAACAACTGAAGCACTCTCTTTGGGTTTCTCACCCACAGGGCTCCGACTGATGGAGGGAGTGGGCTGGGAGGAAGTTGTCAAGGTTTCTTGTAGAATTTGCATCATTTCCTTTTCTTGTGATAGGCTTCCTCTGCCTGACTTGCATTCAACTAGTTCTTGAGCAAAGTCTTCGATGCTCTCCAGAATTCGAAGTAAGAGGGCTCGGTCCTCTTCCTCCATTTTGTGTCCATTGTTTTCAATAATCCTTGTTAGACAAGAAGGTGAGACTTTTTCCGTAGCTGAAGAGACTACAGGTTTAGACTCAAGGTCTTTGTGGATCTGACCAGTCGATTGACTATGACTATTTAGAGAATTAATGCTTTTACCCTTGGCAAGTGGTTCCCCTAGAGAGGTCTCCATTTTCTGTGAGAATGATTCCAAATCCATTAATAATTTGTCTATCTCTTCTTGACTGTTAGGATTTATAAAGTGTCTCTGGTCTCTGAGTTCTGTGGTAGGAACTTCTACTTTAGAATCTTCCTTAGGTGGATGAACCATCATCGGCTCTTCAAAGATCTTACCAATTTCATTTTGCATTGAGGGAGGACATTTTTTAAGATAGGTATCATGGTCTGAAAATTCTTTATGTTCATTTACCTTTAATGGTTCCTGACCTTGTCCATTCTCTGCTTTTTGTCCTTTATCTAATAATGATTTCTTCCCATCTGACTCTTCTTCAATATATAGCGTTTCCATTAAGTTACCAGAAGAAGCATTCTCTAAATGGCTTATGGTTGATAATGGTGATTGACGCTGCACAGGTTTTAGAGTCCCAGGATCGTTTACCTCCAAGCTACACAAGGAATTTGTGTTGTTTGCAGTGGTTTTTACAGTGTCTGTTTGTTTAAAATTATGCTTGTCATCCTGCAGTTCAACAGTTTGAAACTGTGCAGAGTCAAGGGCTGAGAGGTGGACAATATCTTCATATTTAGGGGGCTGCTCAGTCCCATATAATGGGGAGAATGGAGTAAGTTGTAAGTTAGGTATATTATTGACAAGTTCTGTCAAATCTACAGTCTCGTTATTCCCAGACTGCATCAATTCAAATGGTAACTTTCTCAGGTAGTAAGCTAACCTGGTCATTACATTCATATAGACAGTTTCAGAGCTAGGAATGGCCTCATTGCCACTTCCTTCATTGATGCTTCCTCCTGACTTTTTCTTTATACACTGTTTTATGATGTCTGTGCATTTTTTCAAATCTTCAGAGCATTTCAGTAAGATGTCCAAGCACATTTTTATGTCTGTCCCAGGAGAAAAATGATCTATTTTGTGTTTTTCCAAAATCTGCGTAACTAGATCTTCTTCAGACAGGTTCTGAAAAAGCATGGAAGTCAGGTTTGTATCTAATGAATTTCTATGAGATAAAGATTTTTCCTCCACTGAGGAACTCCGGAGTAAGCCAAAGGATGGAGAGGACCCATCATTATTATAATGGCCACAGAGTAAGTCAAAGTCAACTGACCTCCTATTAAATGAGTCAGATTTAACTTTTCTTCCTTTTTTGTAAGCTGCATGGTTTGCATTTCTGAGTTTTTCAAGGGAAAATTCCTTTATTTTCCCACTGGCAAAGCTGATTGCTTCTCCTGCAATGTCCTTTAAGTTACAGGTATTCTGAAATGTAGATGCTTTCTTGGCCCTGGGTATGCCTGTGAGGGCCTGAAGGGGATAATCTTCAGCTGAGGAAAGCCCATTTTCATGAGACAAAAACACAGAGCTCAGATCGGCATCTTTGAACTGAGATACAGGGATATGCAAGAGGTCTGCACAAACACTATGGTGCACCACAATGCAGTCTATTCCATGTGTGAAGGTATGACAGGTTCCAGTGCAATAATGTATGGCTTGCTCAAAGCGCCGGTCTATCACTACACTGCTGTAATGGTTCACAGTGCTAACCACAAGTCTGTAAGTTGCTGCCATAATATCAAATTCACTCAACGGTAGGACTCAGAACTTTACAGAGTTTGTTTTGAGAAAAGTTTCCTAAATGATACTTTGCTGAAAAAGTATTTGATGACAGCGTTCAGTGGTTTCTTGCAAAATATAGTAACTTTTCCATGAAGGGAAATCTTTAAATTTGAGGTTTGGTAGCTATCAGTATACAGTAGCTGCTGCACATTTATGCTTATATTAGCAAGTCTAATAACTTAAATATGTACACTTTAGTTTTCTTTAGTAACATGGTACTATAGGACTGTTTCTATGAAAGAATCTCTTCTTTTAACTCTTCAGTGGTTCTATAAACTGTCATATAAACCTTAGTTGACGGCACAGGAGTACTGGGATAACTGAGTCCTCCCAGGCCTTAAGTGATCCATTTCTGTGAAGGACAGAGAACCTAGAACAGAAGAAGAAAAGAATTAAACACATGCAGTTAATCAGTGATCTCTATTAGCCACCATATCACTTGTTGCAAATATTTACTATAGGTCTTTGTTTTCTCACATTCTGTACTCGGTACTTCACGTAGTACCTCAACTCTGCCTTCTTGTATATGGCTAATCGATACTTCCTGTATGACTCTTCTTGCCTTCTTGTATGACAGTTACAAGCTTATATCTAGACAATTTTATCCTTATGGCCTGTGGATCAAGAATAGTCTTCTGGCTGGGCAGTAGACTTTAATCCCAGCATTAGGAGGCAGAGTTAAGTGAATCTTCTGAGTTCAAGGCCAGCCTGATTTACAGAGGGAGTTCCAGGACAGCCAGAGCTACATAGAGAAAACCAACAAAAAACAAAACAAAACAAAACAAAACAAAACAAACAAACAGAATAGCCTTCTGATTCACTTGCAGGCCTCTTGACATGTTTCTAAGCCACCTATCTCCATAGTTCCTACTACTCCACTGCACCTACTGTGTGCTTCCATCAACCTAACCTCTTCTCAAAGACTGCCAACATTCGGGCCCTGTTCCTAATTTTGAATGTTCCTCTATAGTTGGAAATTATTCTTCTATCAACTTCTCTGTACCAAAGTATAGAAAAACAACCTTCATTACTGTTCTTGGTCCCATATTTCTGGATCATATTCATGTATCTCTCTCTCTCTCTCTCTTTCTCTCTCTCTCTCTATCTTAATCAGATTCATAAGATTTCTTTAATCATCATTACTTAAAAAAAAAAGAAAGCATGCAAAATCTGTAGTAGTTGATTTCCAAAAATGTCTGTCAATATAGTCATTTAACCACAAGCCACAGAGTGCCTACTATGCTCTCTGCTCTAAGTGCTAGTGGTGGTTTAGAGCAGTAAAGGAAGTCACGGCTTTGCTCTTCTTGAGGTGAAAATGTAGTTAGAAAAAACAGTAAAATGGAAATAAACATATAACCCAATAGATATGTGTTATTAAGAGAAATGAAGCAGGGTTAGGATTTAGGAAAAATAAAGGTGTTTAATAGTAGAAGTCAGAGGCAACTTTATTGACATCTGAACAAAGATCTGTAAAAAAGAGGGAGTGGGGCAAACAGGTATTATCAGATAAATCACATGATAAATCTTAAGTGCAAAGGTCCTGAGGTAGGAACCTACTTGATTTACTACAAGGATAAGGAGATTAAAGTGGTTGAAGCAGAGAAAGCAAGAATAGTATAAGAGATAAGGACATAAAGGAAAGGAGGGTTTGAACCATGCACGAGCCATAGATCTCCATAATGGAACTGAGTTTCATTAACTGTGAGTGCACTGGGACGCAACTCATGAGATCACCCGAGGGTCACATTATAAACTCATGATTTCAACTGTTGCTTCCAGGCACATAGAAGACAAGAAAAGAAATAGGAAAAGAAACAGGATTGCAATGCTGGGAAAGTAGGACCAGATAGTTAACGGTGCAGCAGATGTTTAGATGCATCTATTTCAAAGGTATAGCCAACCTTTGCTGAACCACTGAATGTGTAATATGGATTGATAGTAAAAATAATTACAGCAGTGAAGGCGAATGCAAGTCTCACTGACACATAACTCATTGGTTGACTGTTTTGAGACAGGGTGTCACTATGTAGCCATGGCTGGTGTGAAACATGCTATGTAGCTGACATTGAACTCACAGAATCCATCTGCTTCTGCCTCCTGAGTATTGGTATTAAAGGTGTGTTCCACCATGCCCAGCATCACTGGCATTTTAATCATAAAAATCTTTACCCACTTAAAAACAAAAGTATTCATATTTTATTTCTTTAATCCTAAATACCATTATGTTTACTTCATTTGTTTATTTACGGAACAGATGTGTTCAGTAATAAAGAAAAACTATAATGTAGCCCAACCATAACATGTGTTATGGAACAAAAGTTAAACAGCAATGGAAGAAATTACCTTTAAAAAAGACATATAAACAGAACAACCCAACGCAAAGTACAGAAATAGCATTAAGCTGGGGCAAAATAGGTAACTCAATGGTTAAGAGCACTTGCTGTTCTTCCAGAGTACCTGAGTTTGGTTCCAGCAACCACATCAGACAGCTGCCTGTAATGCTATTTCTAGGGAACATGATGCCCTCTATTGGCCTCTGAGAACACCTACACATACATGGCAAATGCTCACACAGACACATGCACACTCATAAATACAAATACAATTTAAAAAGAAATAATGTCAAGCATTAAAAAGTTATACCTTTTTTAGAAACCTAATGTTTTACTTTTGAGGGGAACTGAGACAGGGTCTTACTATATATCCCTGGATGGGCTGGTACTATGTAGCCTAAGCTAGCCTGAGCCTCCCAAGTGCTATAATCATAGGTGTGCAGTACCTAGCTATCAAGCTAAGATTTTTAAAGAATGTTGAATAAGGATACACGGGGAGGTAACTAATAACACTGAGAAGCTATCGTATAACTACATGGGATACTTCAGGACTATTTTCTAATATAGTTAATGATCTTATATTAATAAGATATGAGTACTGGAAAATTTAAATACCTAATATATATTAAAACATGTCAAGTCAGTTCTTTAACCAGCACAACACAACAACAAAACAAATATTTTTTCTGTGAAATTTCAGAAATAGACAAAATATTTTTCTTAGGCCTGAATAATAACCAAACAATTGGTTAATAAACTAACATGGAAGAATTTATGTTATACAAAAATTTGAAATAAATCAAAGAATATATCTTATTCAATAAAACTTCCTAAGTTAATGCATATTATTCTGCACTCTCTGATAGGGCTATAGGTTGCCATAAAGGGATACTTTAAATGTGGCTAACATAACAGAAGGACTGGGTTGTACATACAAAAGTTGAAAAGGTAGTACATGGAGTCCCTGTGAAATCCGCCCACTTTCCCCAGTAATAATGGTGCACTTTACTGTATCAGTGACTCAAACCAGGAAATACCACTACTGTGAGCTACAGAACTTGAATGTCGTCAGTTTTCTCCCGTTTTTCTGTAACTACCAATACATTCAGGATAGGTAATTGTGCTATCCTGCCTGCCCTGAAGCATCTCATATTACTTTCTGAAGCCACACACCACAACCAGAAACCCTAACAAATGAAGATCTCTTTTCCAATGCTACATTTTTCACTTAAAAATATTTTACTCTTTCAGTCATGGACGAGCATATTCTTGTTTATTGACAAAACTACCACCATTCAATTGGCATTAGATTCTGACTTTCACAAGCAACATTCTTCACTGTTAAAATCCTGTGTGATGCTGGTTTATTGGACATACTTTTCTAAACTATTATTCAACTGTTTCTAGAAAAAAATATGGTTCTTTACTAATGGACAATGAACAAATGTCTCCTAAGTAAATGAAAAGATGTCCAGGCTAATCAGTGATTAAGGAAGTAAAGTTTACCACAATGCACTTCTGTATTTAATCTACAAATCACCATGGAGATTGCTAATGCTAATCCCTCTCTCAATTGGATAGTATGAGTAGCAATTTGTCAGTTTTCTGGAAAAGAGATTAGTTCTATGAATCTAAAAACCTTTAAAAAGTGCATGTGTATGTGGGCATCTCTGGTCTGGGCTGCTGCCTGAAACCATGTTGATGTCCAAGGGCCGCACAGAGCTGGTCCTGTCCCTCATTGGCTAAAGCACTCAGGAGCCTGGGCAGTACGATAGAGATGGTACTGTGGCAGGGGCAGGGTAGGGGTGGGGAATGGGGTAGTGAGCTGGCCCTGGAGGGCATGAGAGCAGAAGTGCTGTCTACCTATTGGCTGAGTTAGGGGGAGGGAGCGGCAGTGTGGGAGAGTTGACTTGGTGTTATGGGTATAAGAAAGTTGGTTGGTTGACCAACTCAGCTATCTCCCAGGCCCAGATCCAGGGCTTTGAGTTGGCCCACCCCAACATCTACTCCATCTGTGATCTGCTAGAGTATGTGAAGGGGCTGGTCCTGCAGAACCAAAGCCGCAGGATCTCCATGACACAGGGCAACAACAGGATATTCCTGAGGAGTCCCAGTGAGGATCCAGTATTGACGGTGTAGCAGAAGCCAGAGGTCTTGAAACAGACCAATGACTCACTGTAATGAACATTTGCAAATAAAAATGTTTGGACAAAATGGTATACTATGAGACACACTGTGACACACAGCAAGTTTATTTTGTTCCTTTTTTCCTTTCTTTTCTCTTGCATGTGTGTGTGTGGGGGTGGACACAGCAAGGGCAAAGGGTAGATACCAAGAGACAGGGATTGGGTGCATGATGTGAAGCTCAAAAAGAATAATTTTTTTTAAAAGTACATGTGTATGTACATCTTTAAACTCAGCAATTTACTATTTGAGACACAGTGTAAGAAATAATGGATAAATATATAGACTGGCTTCTCTTAGTATTTCACGTTATTATGTATGACTAAGTATTCTTTATTATTGCTGAGTAGTATCATACGACTTTTTGCTTACCCAATTACTTACTAAAATATATTTATGTTGTTTCCCACTTTTTTCAGTGCTGGGATTAAAATTAGGGTATCTCACATGTGCTAGGCTAGAACACCTAGGATGCAGGACCTGTTCAGTAAATGTTATTGCTCTAATTCTTTAATAAAACATTTTCCCCTTTATGTCAGGCATTGAAAGAATGATGCTGAATAATCCATGATAATGATTCCTAGGACATTCACTGTTAATGAGGCAATGGGAGGGAAGCATAGCTGAAAACAGGAAGAGCATGAGCTCTAATACAGGGTGGGCATAGAAAAGATAAAAGATGGTTTCATGGTTACTGTGGTACACAGGAAGGTAGCCTTTGAACGTCCAAAGGGGATGACTGGATAAAATGTGAACAAAGTCAACAGAAAGATCGTATGTGGAGACACAGCTCTGAGAAGTTACTCACGGTAAGCATGTAACGTGAGGACACCTCTGGACTGAGGTGACAGCTGGGGTCAGGAGAGTGGCCACAATGGACTCACTGTGCAGAGGGGAGACCCCAGAGCTGGCTGTGTTTCTGGCCCTCTCCCTAGAATCTTCGCACACAGAACCTGCTCAGAAATCCCAAGCTGCCCTGGTTTCCCTTTAAGCTTCAAGCCAATTTCTGGTACTGGGTTGTCAACATCAAAGGCAGTAGGCCCTAGTAAGTCCACAGGGTCATGAGTGGACATTCTGACCTCTTGAGATCTGAAGATGTACCATCCTCCTTTTTAGTCTCTTCCAGAGTCTGGAAAGTCATTCTCTTTTTCATTTGTCTCTTTAAGAGTTCTTTCCAGAACAGAAAACTTCTTTCCTTTTTCTGTTTCTCTCTGTAAAGTTCTCCAACTATCTTGAGTAATACACCAGGCTATAAGAGAGGCTGTTACCGTTGCTAATTCAAATGCCAACTTGTCTTTAAGAAGCTGTTTTATCTTGTTCACAGCTGAGGGGGGGTCATCTTGAGTGCTGGCCGTGTGGGCTGCAGCTTCTTCTTGCTCATGGCCCCCACAGTAGTGTGGACTCATGATGCTGACATGCCCACATTGAAGTGCCTGTAGCCCTGGGCTGGAGCATGCAGCCTCAGTCTCTCTTCATGGACACTGGGGAAGCTTTGGCCATTTTTTAAAAATTTATTTTTATTTTATGTGTGTTGGTGTTTTGCCTGCTTGTATGTTTTTGATGGTATCGGATTCCCTGGAACTGGAGATACAGACAGTTGTGAGCTGCCATGTGGGTACTCGTCCTTCGGAAGAGCAGCCGATGCACTTAACTGCTGAGCCATCTCTCCAGCCCCTGACTTAATTTTTTTTTTTTTTTTTTTTGGTTTTTCGAGACAGGGTTTCTCTGTGTAGCCCTGGCTGTCCTGGAACTCACTCTGTG
Source organism: Rhabdomys pumilio (assembly GCA_030674055.1). Lineage (NCBI taxonomy): Eukaryota > Metazoa > Chordata > Mammalia > Rodentia > Muridae > Rhabdomys > Rhabdomys pumilio. The sequence goes on along the minus strand of JANHMN010000020.1, from coordinate 8,553,489 downwards.
TAGACCAGGCTGGCCTCAAACTCAGAAATCCACCTGCCTCTGCCTCCCAAGTGCTGGGATTAAAGGCGTGCACCACCACTGCCCGGCTTAATTAATTTTTAATACAGTTGAGTTTAAAGATCAGTCAGCATCATTTGTTCAAAATATTGATCCCTGAGGGTAGGTGTGCAGCTTAGTACAATGTCTGACTAGTGCACAAGGCCAAGAAGTCTTATCCTATTACCATTTTAAAAAAGTATTTTGTCCTCACTGAGTTATGTTGGTGCTTTTGATGAAACAAACAAGCAAACAAGTAACAACAAAAACTCAGTAACCATATATACTGTTTGAAATCTCTTACGTGTATCTAGATTTGTCAAATATATTTCCTGTATCTACTGTGAACACATAGCCTTTATTGTTTATTTTGTTAATGTGGTGAAATGGTGAGAGCTGAAGTTCATAGTGAACATTTGAAATTAACGAGTGATAAACAGGAAGCCAGGAAACACTTAGAAATACGAAGAAAAATTAAAATAGTAAAGAAAAAGTTGATAGTGATTGACTCTAAGGAGTAGACCCAGATAAAAGTAAAAATTGACATTAAAAAAAGCATTTAGAATTCACACTTTAAATAAAAAAATATTTAAATAACATTTGTAACAAATTCTAGAAATTAAAAAGGGATTTTAGAGCACTACCTTACTTTTATGGATGTTTCTGCTTTATTTCACAGAGAAATCTGGGACGTTAATAAAATGTTAAGAACCATAATGTAATGATGGAAAATAGAAAAAGGTATTACACATCTTGTTCCACTTCAGGAAACATCTGGAGCAGAGAATATGAGGTAAAGAAATGCCATTGTTTATCTTGGTCAGCGAAAGGGTTCAAGAAGAAATGAGCAACATCGATTGTAAACAGTGGGATTGGGTGAATTTCCATGTCACTCAAAATAGGTCATTTCAAGGTTTGAAAAGAACTGCAGAATAAAGGGTTTTCTTTAAAACCTTTTATTTAAGAGAGTCCAGAAGGTATGATGACTCAGAAGTAATGAGTCATTTAAAAATAATGAAACTATTGCTTTGCCTGGAAAATAGAGGGAATTTTGGTTGATGACTCAGTATGGAAACTGCTTCCAAGACAACAGTTTGGAAGAATACAAAACAGGTACTTCTCAGTATAGAACTTCTTAGTAGGGGAAATGGGAAGAGAACTAGAATATTTCATTTGTTGTCTTCAGTTTTAAATAGTTGAGAGAATAAACTGAAAAAGAGAAATCATTTCATAAGAGATTTTCTTACGTTCTAAGAAAATATATGTATGTCTAAAAGAATAATACTCTAGAAATAATGTTTCAATGAAGGAAATATAAAGACTATTATAAGAATATTTCAGCAGATGACATAATTTGAATATATATGAAATAGGAAGTACTTAAAAACTTTCTCTTATTTTATTTTATTATTCTTTTGTTACTGCTTAAGACAAGTACTCTCCAGGCATTCCTGGCTGTCCTGGAACTTGCTATTAAGACCAGGCTGGCCCTGAACTCACAAAGGTCAGCCTGTGTCTGCCTCCCTGGTGCTGAAATTAAAAGGTATTAAAGGTATATGCTATGTTACCATCAGAAAACATGCTAATTGGAAAGGGGGGAGGTCTTGCATGGCCCCACACCTAGACAAGGACTACAGGCAAGGGGCAGGAGAAATGGCTCAGCGTTTAAGAGGTGGCTTTACCTACCAGAGGACCCAGGCTCTATTCCCAGCCTCACATGGCAGTTCACAACTGTAACTACAATTTCAGGCCATCTGACACCCTATCACAATCATACATGCGGGCAAAACACAAGTGAACATGAATAAAAATAATAAATAATTAAAAAAAAGAACCACAGGCAATTGATGGTTGCTGAGAGAGGAAGAATTACTCTTTCCCAAGGATGAGCCCACTAACTGGTTATCCAACACCAAGTGGTCAGTCCTGAAAACATTTATGTATACATATAAGGAACACTAAAGTGACTTAGCAGGTTGTCATTCATATCTTCCCTCCCTCCCTCCCTCCCTCCCTGAATTTGAGAAGTAGTAAGGGATATGGGCGTAGTTCCTGTTCCTATCATCATCATCATCATCATCATCATCATCATCATCATCACCATCACCACCACCACCACCACCACCACCACCACCACCACCACCACCACCACCACAATCATCGTGTGTGTGTGTGTGTGTGTGTGTGTGTGTGTGTGTGTGTGTGAAAGAGAGGGAGAGAGAGAGAGAGAGAGAGAGAGAGAGAGAGAGAGAATATGAATATGAATATGAATGAATTAGGTTGTATGCTAAGGAGAGCACACAGAAATGAGAAGATAACTTTTTCAGGAGTTAAATCTCTCCTAGAATCTATAGATCCACAGGACCTATAGATCAAACTCGTATCATCAGGTTTGCTCAGCAAACATTTTAATAGAGGGAGCCTGTCTTGCTAGCACAATTCTTCTGTTTGCGAGATAGAGTCTTGTGTGTCCTGTATTGCCTCAACTGATGATCCTTCTGCTCCAGTCTCCATAGTGCTTGGGTTACAGGTGCAGGCTGTTTTGAGATGGGCTTACTACGTAGCCCATGCTGGCCTCTAAAGAGTGCTTCTTTTGCCCCCAAATGTTGGGAATGCTGAGATTACAGGCTTGTGCCATCACATTTGCCTTGCAAATATCCTACACATATAAATAGACATAAAGAGTTTTGTACATAGTTTAAAAACAAAAGTAACGTAACTTATTGTTTTCTCAATTTAATAAAAAATACTACTTTACACGAAAATTAAAGTCAATTGTCATGTATTGGTTGTTTTTTGTCAGCCTGACACAAATCTAGACAATCTGATTGAGAAAATGTCTCCATAAAACTGTCCTGTAGGGTATTGTCTTAACAATTGATGGAGAGGGTCACGCTCACTCTGGGCAGTGCCAACCCTGGACAGGTGGTCCTGAGTTGAATAAGAAAAGGGGCTAAGCAAGCCATGAGAGCAAGCCAATAAGTAAAATAATAATCCTCCATGGCCTCTGCTTCAAATCCTTCCTCTAGGTTCCTGCCATGAGTTCGTGCCTTGGCTTCCCTCAGTGATGGAGTAAGACCTGAGATCTGTAACCTGAAATAAATCCTGTTCTCCCCAAATTGCTTTTGTTTATGGAGTTTTATCACAATAGAAATCCCAAGACATCATACATATAACTAGTATACATGATATGAATATACCAAACTGATTTATTAAGCTCCCTGTTAAGGTATGCAGTAGGCTATAGGATAGGGTGAAGAAAGGAGAACTGGCAAAGGCCCACAGGTAGAGGTGCTGTGTAGATCTGACAACTTGAGTTTGAACTCTACGTCCCACAGATGGCAAAAAACTCTTCAAAGAGTTGTCCTCTGACTTACACATGCCTACATGAGTCTGCTCACACACATTAATTAATTAATTAAAAATTTTAAAAGGAAGCAAGCAATAAGGAAAGGATCAAACTGATTTCTACTGTGGCAGCTTTCAAACTATTCTAAGGGAGGAAAGTATTAAAACATGGAGACTCAAAGATTTCATTTTTTAGATATAGATGAATAATGTCCAAATCTTGAATTATTTGTAGATGAGGAAGAATTTACAAAAAAGAAACAAACAACAAAACATACTTCATAATATCACTGAAAGAACTTAGACAACCAAAAACAATAGGTGGACTTTCCAGGGAAAACCAAAACCGTTTTAATGGTCACTCACAATCACCGCTTGGCTTGCCTCAGAAGGATCGGAGAGCACCATCTAACACAAGCTCAGTGAGCCCTTCTGAAGCAAACAGGCAACTAAAGACTTCTAGTTAGTGGAGCTCCACGTTCTCAAGAATTCATTGGGCTCTGTGGGTTATGAACTGTGCTTGTCTGAGTTCCTACTGCAACGGGAATAGCTTTGCTTTGATCTTTGTAGATACGAGAGCTTAAAAAATTGTTTCACTTGAAAAAAAATCCTTGGTAAAAAAGTGTTGAAAATACATTTACTCTTCGTTGTTATTTATTAATCAAAAACAAATATTTGTTAATTTTAAATATTTGCTATTTGTTAATTTCTCTGTTTTATAACAGAGAGATCTGAAAGTTAGCATTGTTAACATAATCAATTTCAGCATCACTAACGGTACCTTCCCACATGGTGTAACATGAAAATTATAGTATCATCTATGAAATGTTCTTATTAAAATACTTTTTTTTTTAGATCTACTGTCCAGTTAAAGTGACCATAGAACCTAGAGATATTTACAATATAGATTGTTGTACAAAACAAATTAGCCCAGTTCTCTTCAGTAAGTCCCGTATCATGAAACTGTTATGTGTGTGTTGGGGTAGGCTGAAGAGGAAGGAAGCAGAAAGAACATCAGATGGAAAGGACTTATACGATAAGTGCATGTTTTGAGTATTTTAACAGTGATATTAGTCAGATTATGATTTTTACTTGAGACAGGATGCTACTGAAGAGTTCTCAGCAGAGAAAGGACATGATTTCACTCACTTTTAAACAAAATAATTCTGGATATCATGATGAGAACAAACTAGAAAGAACATGAGTAAAAGGTAAAGAAAAGAGGAGAATCAGAAAGGGGTTTCTTGAACAATCTAGGTTGAAATGATGTTGGTTTGGACCAGGTAAGAGAAAATGGGTTAAAGGAAAGTTAAGGTTCTAGATGGATTTTTAAAGTAGAGGCAATGAGACAGATGTGCAGGTTTTGTGGAAAAGGGAAAAAATGAGTCTTCACATTTTTAAAAGTTGTGGTTTGGCGGCTCGAGAGATAGCTCAACAGTTAAAATAACTGGCTGTTCTTCCTGATGACCTAAGTTCAAATTTCCAGCATCCACACGGTAGCTCAAAATGGTCTGTAACTCCAGCTCTAGAGGATCCAATGCCTTATGCTTCTATGTATCAGGCAAAACACTGTATAGATAAAGTTAAACAAAACTCAAAAGCTGTGTTTTGTTTTATCTGAATAACTAGAAGATGTGAACAGAGGATGGCTAAGCTTGATAGACCACAGAAAGAACAGATTTGTTGGTAGGAAGGGGAGTGGTGGTGGCATGTAAGGTTAGTAGTGCCATACTGGACATCGGATCAATGTAAGGGTGTTCAATTCCTGACAGACTGAGACTGTAGATTAAGGGGGAGGACTATTGGCTGAAGATTTGGCAAATGAATCTCTGTGAGTTCAAGGCCAACCTAGTCTACATATAGTGAACTGCATACAGGCCAGCCAGCACTATACAGTGAGACTGTCTGGGGAAGAAGAATCATTAGAAGAGACTGAAAAGTGGCTAGAGAGAAACTATAATAAATGTATTTCATCTCTGATTCAGATGTCTGATACTTTCTAGTATTAATGAATCCATGGTAGGCTAACCTGAATATTTTAGCAAGAGTGAAAACACCAGCACAGAAATCAGGTCAAAATCTTACATCCTTTTCAATTATTAACAAGTATCCTAAAAGCCAAATGAAGATGATGTTTCAAGGAGGAACTGATCAACTCATCAGAATATTAAAAAAGTACTGAGAAATGGCAGGGGTGGCCATCGGTGTTGTCAACTGGTAAGTCACACTCTGTCCCACTCCTGGAATTATACAGACAGAAATAGGGGGGCATAAGCTTGAAAGAGAGAAATGAAAAATTACCATTAAAGTATAGAAAATTGTTTCAAAAAGTTATCTCAAAGTTTATATAAAATAAAGCAATACTTAGAAGGGAAAGTAAATACAAAAAGATTTTTAAGATGGGAGAGAAAAATGGCTATTTTGGTGCAAAAGAGACTGACTCAAGAGAGAAGAAAGCTGCCGACACAAGAGAAATACCAACTAATAGTTTTTTCATGGTAACAAGAGAAAAAGTAGAGTACATGGATGCCACTACAGGTAGATAATGAGTAGCTATGATCATAAAGCTCGTTTCTGACTCAGTGTTTTCAGTGAAGTGAGACACAAGGCCTTCTAGTCAAAGTAAAAGGTGGGAAAGAGACAGGAACCATAGGAGGTGACTGAAGATATAAACAGTCACCCTGGAGGAAGTGAAACTAACACAAATATACAATGTGATTGCCAGGCGAAACTAAAGGTCAATGAGGTCATAAGCATAGATTTAAAGCATAATAAAAAAGATGGTTTTATAGGGATGGATCAGGCAAAGAATAGGATCTAACTGGCCCTATGACTTAAGTCATGCAATATAGCTGAATTGAGAGGTTCACGAAGTGACAACATGTACAAAGCAAACATGCTAATGAATGAAGCTGGAATCTAAATGTCTACCTTGCATATCTCTTGAAACTTAAATCTTTCTGCGATCTGTGGAACTCCTAGGTGGCTAGCACCAAAATCCTTCTATCTTTACCACTTCTCAGAAGTTCCCTCTATCTTCATATTTAAACTCAAACTAGACGCCCTGTAAGGATGTGGCTTTCACTGCAGTCCTTTTAAAGAAGGACTCACATTCCTCAAAGATGCAGGGGGACCGGTTAGTGCCCTTCTTATTCCACACTGCTAATTGCACAATATTCTCCCTTTGCCCTGTACAAAAATCCCCTGCCTGAGTCACAAATCACCAGATTCCATTCCCCTACTACCTTTCCTACTGACATCACTTATGGCTCTTCAAGGTCATCCTCATTGCTTGGTAATTTTTTTTTTTCAAGACAGGGTTTCTCTGTGTAGCCCTGGCTGTCCTGGAACTCACTCTGTAGACCAAGCTGGTCTTGAACTCAGAAATCTTTCTGCCTCTGCCTCTCAAGCGCTGAATTAAAGGCGTGTGCCACCACTGCCTAGCACTTGGTAATTTTAGCTTCTGGCCCACTGTTACTCCAATACTATTTCTGTCACAATTCTTATTGATTTCAACATAAAAAAAAAAAAGCCTGTCTGATAGCCTGGCCTCTTCATTTTTTTGACTGTTTCTATATAACAACACTGATCTTGTTTTCTCCATCCTATCTGAGCCATTCTTGATCACATCCCTATCATGTATGCCATCTAAAAGTTAAAGTTTAGTATCGACATCGGAAGTTGCATCTTTGTTGTTTTAGATTTTAAGACAGGGTCTCACTACATTAGGTCAGGCTAGCCTCAAACTTACAGGCCAGCTCAGTTCCCTGCCTCTGCCTTCTGAGTGATTAAAGGTATGTACTACCATGCCTGGCTCTTTGTCTGATTCCCTACTGGGGCTAGAAAGATGGCTTAGTAGTTAAAGAAAATGCACTGCTCCGAAGTTTGGTTCCAAAACTCTCATCAAGTGGCTCACAAACACCTGTAATTTTAGCTCTAGGAGATCTGATACCTCTGGCTTCTGTGACAGCTGTGCCCACACATACATACTCACCACCACTCCCTAATTATAAATAAACTAAATCCTTTAAAGAATTCCTTAATGCATCTCTAGTAAGGTAATTCTTCTATAGATATCTCCTGGCAAAGTTGAGAGACTACTGGTACACTAGGCATATGATTGCCCTCTGCAGGAATTCATGCTACCAACATCAACAGATGATAGGAAGCAAAGCCAGGAGTGGATATGCCTGTAGTTTCCAGCACCCAGCAGTCAGAAAGGCAGGAGTAGCTTGAGTTTGAGGCTAGTCTTGACTATATAATGAGACCCCAATTCTTCCCCAAGACCTTGTTAAAAAATATAATGGAAAATAATAATGACCAAACAGAAAGCAAAGGAGAGCACTGGGTATGCTATGTTGACTCTCCATTTTAATCAGGCTCTCAAAAGGAATATTAATGTTCTTTTATAATCATTTATATAGTATATTAAGGACAGGGAGGGACATGTTCCAAAAACTGCATCATTATGTGGTTTCACGGCTATGGAACTATCATTGCACATACTTAGATAAATCTAGAGTTTATTATACAGCCATGTTATATGATACAGTCTGGCTCCAGGGCTATAAACCTATAGACCTTGTTACTGTGTTGAATACTCCTGGGAGTTATAATATGTGACAGTTAATCTTTATTGTCAACTTGATGAGACTCAGAATTACATGGAAACATGCTTCTGGATATGCCTTCGAGGGTGTTTCCTTGTAGAAAGGTTAGGATCTACCCTGAATGTAGGTGGCACTATCCCACAGGCTGGGGTCATAAACTAAAGAAAGAGGAGAAAGCCAGCTGAGCCCCAGCATTCATTTATCTCTCCTTCCTGGTGGTGGATACAATAAGGCAAGCTTCCTCAGGTTCCTGCTGCCATGCCTTCCCTGCTGTGATGGACTGTATCTTCACAAACTGTACACCAAAATGACGCTTCTTTTAAGTTGCTTCTTGTCTAGCATTTGGTCACAACAATAAGAAAAAGAATATAATATAACAGTGAGAATGTGTATATCTAACTGGAAAAGATATAGGCATTTACCACAAATGGAACTTACAGGCCTAGAAGCTTCTCTCAGTAAGTCAGTGAATGTGAAGCCTCTGGGCATGATCATAGACTTTATGAAGACTATACTTAGGCTACAGTAAATTTATATTAAAAAAAAAAACTCTTAAAAACAAATTAGCCTTACTTATGTAGCTTATTTACCTTTAAAATTTTTGACTTTCATAAGACTCAGCTTAAAAACTGACACACTGCACAACTGTATAAAAATATCTTCTTAACTCAAGTCTAGACAGATTCACTGCTGATTTTTACCAGCCTTTTAAAGAACACGAATGAGTCTCAAATTCTTTCATAAAACATAGTAACCCTTCAAAATTTATCCTATAAATCCAATATTACGCTGATATAGCAAAGGGAAGTTTTAGATAATTTTCCTCAATGAACACAGACACAAAATCATCAATACTCAAGAATCAAATTCAACAGTACATGAAAAAGATCATCCATTAAGATCAAACTGGCTTCATTCAGAGATGAAAAGAGGTCCATTATATGCAAATTAATAAATATAATTACCACATAAACAGAGTCAAGTATAAAAGCACATGGCCATCCCAGCTGATACAACAAGGCATTTATTTAGCTAGGAAGACAAACAAAACCATGTCTTTTGAAAGAAAATGAGTGGAAATGGAAAGTGAAAATAGGCAGGACTCAGAAAGGTAAACATGTTTGTCATAGGGGAACCTAGAGAAGGGACAAGGACAATATGAAAGTAAAAGGGGAACTATTACAAAATAGGAGGGAGACCAGGCTGAGGGAGAGAAAAAAATGGAAGAGTGCAAATATCATCAAATTATATTATATGCTTGTATGAAAATACCACAATGAAGCTCATTATTTTTATAATATATGCTAGTAAGAAACAAAAGGAAACTTTGTATTTTTATCTTTTACATTGTTTTATATTTTTTGTTGTTAAAAATCAAGACATAAATACATTATTTGAGGCTTACACAGGGTCAGAATTAACATCATTGTCTTTCACTTATGCATCTTGCCCCATTAGGTGTTCAGAGGTAATAATTCACATGAAGCCATCATCTTCTGTATCCTTCCTAGAATCTGTCTGTCTTAGTTTCTTTTCTATTGCTGTGGTAAGACACCATGGCCAAAACAACTTTAAAAAAAAAGTTTAGTTGGGCTTATGGCTCCTACAGGTTAGAGTCTATGATGGTGTAATGAGGGCATGGTGACAGTTGGTTGGAACAGCACCGTAGGGCTCACATCTTGATCCAGAAGCAAGAGGAAGAGAGCACAGTTGGGAATGGTTTGTCTTTTGAAACGTTATGGCCATAACCAAGTGCCACACTTGTTCCAACAAGGCCATACTTCCTAATCCTAACAGTTTCACCAAATGGGACTATGCATTCAAACATGAGCCCATTGAGGGTATTCTCATCTGCACCGTCACTAGCTGTGACTCTTCTTTTCAAAAATATGTGCATGGCTGTTTGCCTATTTTCCTTTTCCTAGTGGATTTGCTTGCAAGTAGATTATGCTTCATGAATTCTCCTATTAACAAAATCTATTGGAGTTGGGGGTCGATGTTTTCAAACTTTTATTTATTTGTATTAGTATTAATTATTATTTGTTTTTTGAGACAGAGTTTCTCTGTATAGTCTTGGCTGTCCTGGGACTCGCCCTGTAGATCAGGCTGGCCTTGAACACAGCTCCACCTGCCTATGGCTCCTGAGTGCTGGTATTAAAGGCATGCACCACTACCTAGCTGAAAAACTTGAGAGAGAGATTGGCAGGGGAGGGAGGGAGGGAAGGAGGGAGGGAGAGAGAAGGAAATAGGGATGGAAGGAGAAGACTGAGACATAGACACAGAGAGACACAGAGAGAAAGAGTCAAGACACAGAGACTGATTGATTCTGAAAGATTCTATTGTTATGTAAAGATTTATGTCTGTGTGTATTCAGGAGGTTGTATGCCTACAAAGGGCAGATGTGTTGAACCCCTGGAGCTAGAGATATAGGTATTTGTAAGCCAGTAGGAGCTAAACTTGGGTTTACTGCAAGCCATTTCTCTAGTCCCATTTTCAAACTTCTTAAGAATTATGCTGAGGTCTAAATAAACCCCTTACTATAAATGTTTTGGCAGTTATTTTTTTCTTCTCATGTAGTTTCCTTTCCCCACCTCTTCTTCCAAAGCTCTGGGTGTATAAGAAAATGGGATTTTTTTTTTTTTATTTTTTTAGCTCCACTATAATCTTTTAGGACCATGTTGGATATGTGGTAGTCCAATGTTGGCCAAAATATTACATGGTACTGGAATGTTTATATATATTAGGATTGGTCTAAGCATTGAAATGATCATCTAATAAATTCTTATGCTAAAAATAAAGCCAGTGTTACCTAATAGATGAGGATACCAAGTCCAAGATAAAAATAAAGAAGCAAGCAAGCAAACAAACAAAACAAACGAAAACCTCCCAATTCTTGGTAACATTAATAAGAAAGCATAACAATTGTGATTTGAACCTGTTTTCCTAATGTCTAACAAGCCTTTCCTACTTTATTATATTTGTATTAAGTCTAAAAGAACTTGGATAATCAATTTCTCCTATAGTTCCAGGATTCTCAGTGTCCAGGACAGGAGTTGGCCTCAAAATCTCAGAGGAAGAAGGAAGGATGGAGCATGAACTGGAGCAAGGAATCTACAATAGATATAACTTAAAAAATCAAACTTTGTAAATTCCACTTTCATTTTTCACAAAGCTTGAAACTGAACAAAGTCATTAAGAAATAAAATTGTGACACAAAACAGCTGAATAAAAATCAAATCATAATAAATAAATGGAGTAAAACTTAGGACTTTTAAGAGGATGAATAATGCTAAATGCTTTTTGAATGGCACATTATATTACCAAACTTTGTAATTATAATTAAAACAAAGAGCTTATAAAACAATAAAACTGACTAGGACATAATTAAGAGCACATTAAAAACATAGACTCATATCCAGAAATAGTACGCCATGTAAAACATGCCATAAGGCCAAGCATAAAGCTTAATTTAAAAAAATAAAAACAAGTGACCTGTGAGATTAAGCCGACAGGAGGGAAATAGAAAATGCATTAGGCTTTAAATGTGAAAGAATGCAAATAGCAAGGTAAGAAAATACAATTTAAAGAAACTTAATGGAAGAGTAAAATATGAAATTCAATTTGGAGAAAACAAATTCAAGAATGAAGATTCACTGAACAGAAAAAAACCTTAGGAAATATGTTCCATTTCCTCACAAAGTGTTGACTAAGCATCTGCACCACTGCTATAGTTTCTCAGGGAGGGGGTGATGGGATTCAGGTAGCAATGTGATGGGTCGGGAAGCAGAAGCATAGGCAATAGGGAGCCACTACACTTTACCCGCGATCATATCCTCAACATGTAGCCAGTGCACAGCATGAAAGAGAAACGACACAGTGTCTTCTGAACATATAAACTGTCAGATTCCCCCACTGAGGAAGAGGAAGGAGACAAAGGCCTAGTGGAAAGATCTCTAGTAAGAAGAAAATGCCAGATTCTTTGAGCTAATTTTTCAAGTTCTTACATGTGACCATCAACAGAATTCATTGATTAGCTTCTGTCCGAAAGACAGCTTTGTTATCTTACTTCTGGGTTCCACTGATGCCCTCTATTTGTCCAGCCTTGACTGTATCTTCAGCTAGGTCTTATCATAGTTAATATTCTTAGTTCATTTGGAGCTGGGCTTGTCTGCTAAGTGAGCATATAAAGTACTCATGTGTCTACGAAGACACAATTACAGGCAAAGACTGTGGGCTTGTGGAGGCCAAGAGTAATTAATAGGATGAGGCTGTAACTCAATCGGTAAAGTGTCTGCCTAGAAAACACTAGGTACCTGTGGTCCAGGTCCAGCTCCAGCCCCAGCAATGAATAAAATACCTGGTGTGGTGGCACACACCTGTAATCCCAGCATTTGGGAGGTGAAGGCAGGAGGATCAGAAGTTCAAGGGTTATCTTCTACTACACAAGTTTAGGGTTAGCCTGGACTACATGAAGCCCTGTCTTGAATGAAATGAAATAAAAAGAGTAGGTAGCAGCCAATTAAACAAGACCACTCGAAGAAAACATTTGAATTACCATCTTTAGTAGTAATTTCAAAAGGAATTATTTACTTTGAAATTCAATGGAATTCAATTTGGAGAAAACATGACAAGGAGATCATATGAGAAGGCAGAAATGAAAGCAAAGTTAATTTTCAAAAGTCAAAGAGGAGACATGATGTAGTCCATCCCAAGTGCTGGGGAGAATATGAAGGCTGAGGATAGAGTCAAGAATCAGGACAGAGAACAGGAAAGTTGAGACTAGATAAGGGTTGTTACACACACACACACACACACACACACACACACGCATGTACAATATTAAAACCATTAATTATATAGAACATATGTATACAAGTAAGCATGGTAATTAAAACCAAGAAAATACCAATGGCAAGGAAACAGAGATAAATGGAACTAATCAGAGTCTTAAAATCAAAACATACATATGAAGAATTAGTAACTGATAATTGATATGCTACCTACTATAAAAATGATTTCAAATAGCCAAACAAATATTACCCCACACTATTCACAAAAATCCAAAAGAATTAAAAGATTTAAATTTGAAAAATATATAAAAGTATAAAATATAAGATTCTAGCTTATTCACTATCATGTCTCCATGTAATTAGTACACAGCATGAAACTGAAATTTAATGGTATTTTTAAATGTTATATCAGAAAAGGCAGTTAAAAAAGTTTTCCCCCTAAGTCAATACAGACTATTGTTAGTACCCTTCATTGCTACCAGAATGCGGTGGTAAGAACCCATTCCTACTATGGTAAGAGTACACTTTGGTCCCAGAACACAAAAAAATCAAACTGGAACTTTCCCTATAACATGAGCCCCTCAACTGCCTTTAATACTCGAATCCAGGTGGTACAGCACCTATAAGCCTCTGTTCACTTTAGGTTACTCCTCGTGGACAAGGAATTCCAGCCAGATCTGGCAGACAAACGCTAAGTTGTCAAGCGGTACCAAGTACATACCTTAGGCCTCTGTGCCTCCACCCTACTTCTAAGAAGCACCTGATGATCTCACTCTTCTTTCTTGTTTGTTTTAGTCTATGTTGGGTTTTTGTTTTTGTTTTTTTTCTTCAGTAACAGGGTCTCACTTTGTAGCCCAGACTGGCCTCAAACTTAGAACAATACTCCCGCCTCAGCTGCCTGAGAGTTAGGTAGAAAATGCTAACACCTGAGCCACAGAATTTATGCGTCAGTACTAATCTCAATGGCATTCTAGGCCTCAGTTCTCACCACTGTAAAATAGGTAGTATGGCTGAGACGACAAAAAAGAACCGTGCCCTGCTATGGCTTCTGAGGCTTTGATAGCATATTCCACTTACAGCCACTCATTTTGGTTTTCAAGTTTTGATCTCATAGATAGGAATTTTTCATTTTTTTTAAACCAGAGGGATTCCATTTGAATGATAGTTAAAGGTGGATAAATAAATAGAGTTTACACACCCATAATCCGAGCACTCTGGCAGTTGAGGCAGGATACTGCTGTGAGTTTGAGGCCAGTATGGGTTATGGACTGAGGCCCTGTCATTGGAGAAAACAAACAAACAAACAAACAAACAAACCTCAAACCCCCAAACAGACTAAGGTAAACAGGAGAGGAGGGATCACGTCAGGTGCGTCTTAGAAGTAGGGTGGAGGGACCATCAGAATCACCAGGTGCTAAGAGGCCAAGGCAGTGTGACGGAGAAGTACTTCCAGGAAAAGTGAACTTGACAAAGATCCCACTGGAAATGAAAAGAAGCTTCATTCGGGAGAATGTCTGAGGTAACCACGCTGCAAGAAGGGTATTATTTGCAACTCAGCCAAAAACAACCTCTAAGGAGTAGAAGATGAAGTCAGAAAAATAAAGGTGTGTGGTTGTGGCGATGGGTTAGGGGTAAGTCTGAAGCCTCTGAGTAGAGAATTTAACTGTTAACAGGAATTAAAACTGGCGTTTCTGTGTTGGTAAAGGTTGCGGAAGAGAAAAGACACAGCAGGAAAAAGAGAGTATTGTAACAGTCGACTAGAGCAGGGGTTCCCAACCTTCCTAGTGCTGTGACCTTCAATACAGTTCCTCAAGCTGTGGTGACCCCAACCATACAATTATTTTTATGGCTACTTCATAACTGTAATTTTGCTACTATTGTGAATCTAGATGTAAATATCCATGTTTTCACACTGTCTTAGGCGACCCCTGTGAAAAGGTCGTCTGACCCCCAAGGGGATGCCGGCCCCAGGTTGAGAACCGCTGCTCTAGAAGTACGGTGGTCAGAGCAAGGCAGAAACAATAAAGACAGTAGAAAGTGACAATCTAGTGACTTCACACTTTGAAGGTAGATTCAATATGACTGATTGAACATAAGATGAAAGAGAATCCAAGTTGACTTAAGGTTTTTGTCCTCAGCTTCTAGAAGAAAAAATTACTTTTTACTAAGATGGGATAGTTTATGGGAAATGTAGTTTTGAGATAAAGCCCTGTAGCCTTCAACTTTTAAAGGGTAGGAAGATAATGAGAAGTAGGAAAAAAAAAACCTGAAGAAAAAAAGCCTCCAGTGAAAGGAAATCTAGCTGATAAAGTGCTAGAAGCTGAGTGAAGAAAGCATTAAAAGACAAGAACAATGTAAGACACTTGAGGGAAGATAGAGAACTGACTCACTGGTTAGCAAGGTGAAAGCCAGTGTTGAGTAAGAAGATGTATGTGGAGAAAAGTCCTAATTAGTATGGACTCAAGGCCTGATTAGTATGAAAAGAAACTGGATAACTGTACAAGATTCAGATACAGAGTCAAGAGACAATGGAGAATACAGTGCCTTGTACTAACTCTCGTATCAGAAGGCACTGCATTCCCAGATTCTAAAACAGTAAGTGGCATATATTAGTAATTAAACAAATATTTACTGATTACTAAAGTCATCAGACATTTTATCAGGAAGCAGTCTAGAAAATACAGCAAAATATAAGGATTCTTGGTTCAATATGGAAATATGGCCCTTTACTTTGCTGATATGACTGAAAATGTCTTAGGTCACTTACATACCTAAATCAGATATCCCACAATTTGAGAACAAGGATAAGACTTAATAAAAACCTTTCAAGAATATATGTTTAATTCCAGATAAATAATACCATTTCTCCAACTACTTCATATATCTGAGGCCCTTGCTTAATATTATGATGATGAAACAAGCATGAAACTTACATAAAATCATATAGCTTTCCCACAAATAGTGTAGAGACACCAGGATATCCATCTGCAAAAGAATGAACATGGTCCTGACTATATATACAAAATTGACTCACAATGGCCAGCAGACCTAAATGTAAGGACTGCAGTTACATACTCTTAGGAAAATCCCACAGGGTGAACGAATGTGACCGTGATGATGCCAAAAGCACACTGGCAACAATAGCAGCAGCCAAGACCCAAATTCTCTCCTGCGAAGGCACTATCAGGAGAGGAATGTGCAGCTCGCAAAACTGAAGAGTTTGCAAATCATGTATGTGATGAAATATCTGGAGTACATAATCAGCTCTCTTTTGCCCTTTTTCTTCTTCCTACTTGTGTGTATGAGCACATCTGCATGGGGGTCTGTGTGCATACAAAAGCCTTAAGTTGTTACTGGGAATCTTCTCTGATTGTTCTTCCACTTATTCTCTTTAAAATTGTATTTATTTATGTATATGTGTTTGCTTGAGTGAGTTCATATGCACCACATACATGCAAGAACCCGAGAAGAACAGTAGAGGACATAAGACCGCCTGTAACTCAGAGTTACAGCTGGCTGGGGGCCTCTATGTACATGCTGGGAACTGAACCCCTTCCTTTGCATAACCACTGAGCCAACTCTCCGGGTCCCCACCCCATTCTTTGAGCTCATCAATGTGGTCAGTCTTCACAACCAGCTTGCTCTGAGGATCCCAGTCTCACCTTCTCAGTTTGGACTTGTAGGTAAATTGTCTTATCTACCTAGAACTCACATGAGTAGTAGTGCTAGAACCCCAAGTGTTTTAACCACCGAACCATCTCCCCAGACCCCTGTGATTAATTCTTATAACTCAACAGTAACACCTGGATGTATGTAACTGGAAAAATCAAGTTCTAATATTAAGTTAACTGGAAAAAAATACTGCAGTACTACTCCCGGGAATCGGACAAGTACACATTTCCTAGCACAGCCAAATACTCCATTTTCAACACGCTAACAATCTGGTTTTTGTTCATCACTTGAATGAAAGGATGATGTCAGGGTTACTGGAGCCTAGATCTCTACTGGCCTTTAGAAACACTATGGCTTTCTAGATAAGCAAGAGACATATGGCCAAATCACTAACATCTGAATCAGTTCCTTCAGGACTCTTCAGGGTCCTAGAAAAATATCTCATCAGTGAAAAGTAGTCTTCAAAACAAATGCATGAAAACCCTCAGTGATGGGGAACACGAGAGACCAGGCACTATCTAGCTACCTCCCTGAAAAGTCACAAGTGTTTGGGTACTCAACATACTGAATATCTACTATGTAGCCACTGACACTAGCTCCTCCTTTACCGTGCCACCTTTTCAGATAAACGTCTCAAAATAGGTTGGAAATACAGTCCAGTGGTAGAACATTTGCCTAGCATGTGCAAAGCCCTGGGTTCAATCCACAGTGCACTGAGACTCACAGATTATTTTGAACATTCACATTTTTTTATAGTCATACTTATATCAATCTGGTTTCTACCTTTCCCATTATAGAATGGCTACTGCTGAGTCAAATATCTTCTTCCTCCTCTTTTTCCTTTTCTCGTCTTCTTTTTGAAAGGGTTTCTCTGTATAACCGTGTCTGTCCTGTAGACCAAACTGGCTTCTGCCTCCCAAACTCTGGGAGGTCAACAGATTATTTTCAGCACACTTAACTACTTGATTATTTCTTTTTTCCTTTGGAAGCCCTGTCTTCTCCTGCCTTTATGGAATGTCTTAAACTATAACTAGATTTTAAAGCAAAAATCAAGGATGGTTTATTTATTTTAAAATAGTTATAATTGTATATGTGTACAGGTATTTTGCCTCCGTGTGTGTGCACCCCATGTGTGCTGGTGCCTATGGAGGCCAGAAGAGGGCATTGGACCCCTTACAACTAGAGTCATAAATAGCTGTGACCAGCATGTGGATGCTGAGCCATCTCTCCAGCTCCAAGTGTGGTTTACTTTTGAAATCCGTAAATATCTCATTTAAGTACAGTGTGCTTGCCTATGTGCAACAAAACTTTTTTTTTGCCTCATCTAATAAAAAACTCCATAGTATGCATTCAGTTAAGTCATAAACCTAACGTCAACTTAGGTGCCCGTCATAGTACCTCTCTATTATTTTATTACAGATAATCAGTACTTCTTATTATCTTAGTCTAAAAAACTAGCTCTGAGCCCTCTTCTGTTGCTCATCTTGGGTCAGTGGTTCTCATTTGAGGAACATTTAAAACTCAAGGCTGACAGTACTAAGGAGGCTGAGCAGACTGAGCAGACACTTAGAGGCCATCTATTACTACAACAGCAAGTACCTGGCCATCCAGAGCTACATAGCAAGACCCTGACTACAAAACCAAAGTAACACCATCACACACACGCACACACACACCAAACAAAAACCAACCAGCCAACCAACCAAAAAAACCCTAAAACTGAAACAAACCAAACCAAAACAAAACAAACAAACAAAAAGAAAACACTACAAAGCTGCAATTCAGACCAAATGAATAGAACAGAAATTTCTTAGACTGACCTCAGTGTTAGTTTTTTTGTGCTGTCTTTTGTTTTGTTTTGTTTTGTTTTGTGTGTGTGTGTGTGTGTGTGTGTGTGTGTGTGTGTTGGTACATGTACATATTTGTGTGTGCCCATGTTCATACAGAGAAGCCCAAGAAAGTGAACAGGGGTTCTCACTGATCCTGGGGCCACACTAGTGGCCAGGAAGCTCCAGTGATCCTCCTGTCTCTGTCACAGCACTGTAATTACTGGTGACTCTACTGCCATGCACAGATTTTTAAATGGATACTGGAGATTCCGAATCAGGTCCTCATACTTGTGCGGCTACCTCACCACCCCAGCTGTAGTCGTTTTTTGTTTTTTTAAATCATTCCGTGTTTCTAAGTGTAAAACCAAAAAGAAAATTATTCTCTTTTGACCAGGATTACATATCAGAGAGCACACAGAATTAAGCCAGAGAGTTGGTTCAGCTGATAAAAGTACTACATCAAGCCTGAGGGTGACCCCCAACCGATGCAGTGCATCGGCATGCATCTGCAATGCCATCACTCCCACAGCCAGATGGAAGATGGAGAGAGAAGAAAAATCACCAGGAGCTCATGGGCCAGCAAGCCTAGAGGAGGCAGCACAGGGAAAACAACAAAAACCCTACATCACCAAGGAGAAAACCAACTCCTGAAAGTTATCTTTTGACTTCCACATGGGCACACACATGCATGCACACATGCTCACCCTCACACAATGCAGAAGCAGAGGCAAAACAGGTCAGGCACAAGCTTTAGGGAGTGACTGACTGGAATCAGTTTTGACTTAACTTCTGATCACTGTTGCCATACAAGAAATCCAGTTTGGTCTGCCAGTCATTTTCTCTCTCTCTAAAAATCTTCAGATTTAAAAATACTGGCAATTAATGCAGAATTAATGATTAAAACCACTGTATGGGCAAACTAAAATATCCATGATCTAGAGTCTATGTTAGGCTATTGGCTTGTAACCTCTGCAATGAGTAATTTCACCCATACACTTCAACTTAACCCTCAACATGTGTGCCTCCAGTCCTACGCTTTCTTCCTATGGGTTCTGAACTGTAAAGTGCTTTAATGACACATTTACATGAAAGTTTAGCATCCCAATGTGATCTAAGATTTAAATCCACCTCAAAACTATCCTTATGATGCTCTCTATTTCAGCAAACAACTCCACTATTCACATTTTGGGCAAGCTACTGCCCTGGAATTCACCCTAGGAAGTCATTTCTATACCTCCACATTTGTGCCATTATCATCTTTTAAATCCTATCACCCATGCCCCCTAAGTACATCTCATAGATGCATGAACTTCCTTCTGGCCCACTGCTATCATCCTGGTCTCAGTTACCATTTTACGTTTTAGCTACCTTGTTCAAATCATCTTTTTTCCATATGATGATTTTTCACAAACATATTTGATCTAATAGCCACATTTCTATCAATTTATTGCACAAATATAGCCATCCACATGTGAACTGGCATAGTCATAGTGGTATATATAATAAATTGGAAACATTCACATGCCCATCAATAGGGGAATGGATAAATAATCTATATCGTAGTCATACAATGAAAGGTCATATCCATCAAAATGGATAAATTCCCAAGGTACTGCTAAGAGAACAGAGTACAGTGTGCTGCCATTTGTGCAAACAAGATACCTATCAAGAAGAAAAGCTGAGAATAGTAAACAACACTATTAGCAGTGGTTATCTACTCAGAAGGCATGGGGAATATGTTGGCTGGAATAGAAGATACTGTTGTTGAATATACCTGGAGAAGGGCTGTTTTAAGCAGTACTGTTTTAAGTTCCTTGCATGGTTTCCAGTGGGTAGGCTGGACTGAGAAGTCAGTAGGATGCAGCCTCTGCCTACTTCCCCACCTCTATCATTCTGCCTCCCGAGCCCTTCAAGTTCCAACTGCACTAGCCTCTGGGTTCCTGGGGGGTGGGCTGGGGGTCTTAGGGTTCATGGTTCTTCCTTCTGTGTAGAATATTGGTAAGCTTTACTTACCAATTCCATGTTTATCCTTCTGACTGTCTCATATGCTCTTTTCCCAAAGAAACACTCCTCAGTTTCCGGACTAGGTCAATTAACATTTTAGGTACTCAGGGAAACCTGTACTTCTCCTCTCAGAATTTAGCACTGCTGTAATGACATAACAGTGTAATTACATACATTCACACCAGTTTCCTCTTTAGATGATAAGAAACAGAAGTGCAGAGATCCTACCAGTTGCTTTTGCCTTTGTATTCCTAGACGTGACCTACCATACAGTCTGCAAAGCAGGCTGTCACACATTAAATAAATGACTTCTCTTGCTCTTAAGCTTAGAAAAGCAGAGTCAATATATAACCAAACAAGGGCAATGCAGTGTCCTGGTATTAAAGCAGCAGTCAGTTTACGACAGTGGTTTTCAACTACGGATAGCTTGGTCCTTCTCAGGGGCTACCTAGCAATGTCTAGAAGCGGTTTTGATTGTCATTACATATGTGTGCAGTGCTGCCAATCGCTAGGATTTTGTCAGAAATGTGGCTAACCATCCTCTACTGCACAGGACAGGCTACTATGACAAAGTATTATCTAATCTAAAATGTCAACAGCACCACCGATGAGAACCCTGATTGAGAGGATGATACTCTTCAGAAGGGGATTCAATTCTACCCCTTACTCTGGCGGGTTGTGTTGTTTTGTTGAGGTGCTGGGCAGAGTTAAGAGGAGGTCATGAAGAGTTTCAGAGCTGTAAAACTTGAGTTACTTGTTGAAAGGTTACAGAGGCCAGTTCAACTGGAATCGAAATGAGGAGTTGCTGCCGAGTTAAAGTTATTACCTTCAAATATTCTGTACTCCATAACTGCCCAACTTTATTCTCTTCCTGCTCAAACAAAATTTCCTTTCTCTGAGGATACATGGTTTTAGCTAAACGCTAAGGCCAGATTAACTCAGACACAGATAATGTCAGACAGTCACTATGCAGAGTGTTAAGCTACTTTTTAATATATGCAAATCTTCTGTGTGAATGTAAAGCATTAGCTGCCTATTATTCACGTTGTTGGTGTGTATAAAGAAAGCTATCAGTGAATCCAACAACAGCACTGGCCGTAGTATAGACTTTTTCCAAAGCTTTTCTAAAACAAAAAAACAAAAAAACAAAAACCAAACAAACCCCAAACCTCAAAAGAACCACAAAACTTTGTATTCCTGACCTGAGCTTTCCAGGTTGTATAAAAGATCCATTTTTTTTCCCTCCATGAGTATCTCATACCATAAGTTTTGTCAGAAATGGCTAGACAGCCTTTTGAATGCAATAAATGTGAAATAAATTGCATGCAAATCAGGAGCTTTCTAGTAGATTTTAAAGAAAGCTTTCAGTAATTGTCATGGAGACCAGTGAAAGAAACTGAGATAATTTTTAACGATGCCAAGGAAAACCCTGTGTTTACTACAACACGAGTCTGCTGCCTGCTTAGCTGGACGCCCATGCTCTGACCTAGTATGGCAATTCTTAGGGTCCTTGTGCTTGATGCTCTGTTTACAAGAAACTGAGGCCAGACACTAAGGAAGAACAAAGAAAAATGCCTGGCACCAAAGAGGCGGGGGACGTTTTGTACATAAATGAAGATTCGTAGACGAACTCTTCTCCAATTCTGAAAGGCACTACAAATCATCCTCTCCGCTTACGTGTTCAAGCATTTATTCTGTGTTCTCAAACTATTTTCTGCAAAGAAAATACCTTAGAATTTGCAAACAGCAATTTGTCCTCCCCCTCTGCATCTGCAGACCATCAAGCGGGATAAAATTTCCCTAGGCTTTATCAGAGTGGGAGGAATGGAAATAATATGAGCACAACAGTTCCGATGCAACATCAACTCCAAGCCCGGCCAGCTGGTTTCCATCGAGCGGTCCCCAAGGAGAACGCCCCTCGGAGCCTACAGCCCAGCCGGCGCGACCGTGGGACTGGCCGAGGTGCTCGCAGCTCCGCCACTTGGCCGTCCTCTACCTTTGTTTCAGGTGCCCCTACTCCCAGAGTGGCTGGGATCCCGCCCGCAGCCCCGAACTGGTGACACATCCTTCTTTGGCCAAGTCAGGCCGAGGCCGGGCAGGGGGCGGGGAAGGAAAATAAAGCCTCAGCGCCTAACGACGTGACTCTCAGTTCTTCCAGAACCTCGGCATTTGCAGCCCTGCCAAGCTTTCCTGTTAACGAGTTCCCGGCCCGGGCGTCCCGCGAGGTGGGAGGCGCCGGCCATCCGGCCCCCTGGCCTCCTCCGCGGAGCTCCCGGGCCACCGTTCTCCACGGCCGCCAGCCCCGGGAGTCCTCAGGCGTGCCTGGGCTCCACCAGGAGTCCCTGCACCGCGCGCGGCCCCTGCAGCCAGGCCAGTCCCCGCCCCCGGCCCCGCCCGCCCCGGCCTCTGCGCGCCGCCCCTCGGCCTCGCCAGCCCGCGGAGGGCCGGGGGCGCACAGGAGAACTAGCCTAAGGCCCCGCGTTTGTGCGCCTACCTCAGTGCCCGCTGCTCCTCCTCCCGCCGCTGCCTCGGTTAGCAGGCGACGCGCACACGCCACCCTGGCTTCCCGCAGCGCGGGGTCTGGGCCGCTTACGCCGCGCGTGAGGAGCCGAGGCCGGAGCGCGCCCCGCCCAGCCGCCAAGCAGCCTAGCTGCCCGCCAGCGCCCCAGCCCCGCCCACCAGCGCCTCGGTCCCGCCCACCAGACACGCCCTCTCTGCCCCGACCCCGCCCACCTGGCTGCGCTGGGTTCCTCTCCCCTCCCCCCTTACCCCAAAGGGGGCCCTCAGGGGCCCCGCGAGAGCCGCCTCAGCCGCCGCTGTGCATTACTTTATGTAACGGAGAAGGCGATTCGCTCTATTTGAGGACTGAGTTTCATGTTAAGAGTATACATTTTATGATGGTCGTCATTATTTTTATTACCCTTCTTACTGTCCTCTTTGATGGCTGTCCTGCTCTTCCGGGAGGCTATGTGACCCATCCGACTACAGTCTACACTCCTTACTGAGGCTTGCACCTGCATGCTACTTTTCGCTCAGCCCAAGTTGTGTGAGTTTTGTGTGAGTTATTTATTTATTTTTTAAGCGAATTGTTAAACAGAATAAAAATTATTAAATAAACAAAGCTATGTAAAACAATACACAACTTAATGGATTATTCTAAAACATTTGCAACTTTGACCTTAGCTAAAATAATAAACAAGGCTTGCTTTTACTAAAAGTGGGAAATAAATGGGCTGACTGGGCTAGGGCCATAGCCCAGTTGGTATAGTAAACAAGACTAAAACCACATAAACTGGGAGAGGTAACACACGCCTGCAAAGCTCTGCAGAGGTGGAAGAGGCAAGAAGTTCAAAGTATTTGAACTTTGACCCTATTGCTACTTTGAGTCCAACCTGGGCTACATGAGTACCATGGCCCAACAATAAAAATAATGCATGTTCAATTGTTAATTTAAAAATCAATTATTATATAAGCACATAATTAACAAAAGCCAGCCAGTCAGTCAGTCAGTCAGGAGAATGAATAGTACGTGACATTTGGGCATATAGAGATGAAGAGACAGATGTAAGTAAGACTTTAAAGAGCCATAGATTAGGCAAACTGTGACCAGGCTCTGGATATGTGGTTTATCTCTTCCTTTCTGTCAACATCTCTTAGCAAAACACTAGTTGCTATGGAGTGCCTTATGTGTACATGTGAAATCATACATTGTATGTATACATTTATGTATAGATGGTGCAAGCAAACAAAATGTATATAATTTTACATTCTGTAGCTATGTGTAAGGTTAATCATAAGAAACATTTTTATTTTTAAAAGAAAAATGTATATAAAATTGCTCCAAACAGACCTTACAACTTGAGTCATCTCACCAAGTTAATCTTTTTAATAGCTAAAATGTGGTCTGTGGTGTCTTGAAAGAAGAAAAACCATTTACACACCCAACTTCATATTTTCCCATTTTAAAAGGCCTTTCCCACACCCCACTGAATGTATCTTCTTTGCATCAGAACAATCCTGTGAAGAAGGCAGGGCAAGACACAGAGAGGTGGCAAAGGTCACGGAACAGTTCTTGATGGTAAGGACAGAAAGTACAGTGAGTCACAGAACTTTAACACCTCGCTCCCAGCCTTTACCTTTGGACTCCTACGGGGCCTTTGCCCTGCATTTACTTACACAGTCTCACTGGAATGAAAAGGACATACTCCCTCCTGGGAGTGGAGGCACATGCCTGCAATTCTAGAAGATCAGAAGTTCAAGGCTGGCCACGGTTCATAACAAGTTTGAAGCTAGCCTGGGCTACATGAGAATCTGTCTCAATAAATAAGGAAGTAAATAAATAAAACCCCCATTCCAGAAAAGGACACAATTCATGCCTGGAAATTTGATTCTATACAATAGAACCATCTTCTATCTTTGTGAATTGCCAACTTATCACAATTTATTGGACTGCAGTCTCTATGGAAAGTATTATGGATAGAAAGAACATACATCCTTTGCTTAGAGTCAAGAAATAAAGAAATATTTGAGAATAAATGAAAAATTTGTTATTATAATAGAGGAATAATCTTGAACAGAGTTCTATTGGGATAGGGAGAGAAAGTGGTATATGTTTTCCCATGGAAAGGGACATCTGAACAATTTTATGGTGAAAAATATACAGTATGAATAATGTCAAATATCAGATGTTTTTGTTGCAAATATATAAAGTAAAAAATTCAGAAGGAGAAAGAACAAGAAATGTTGTGCACTTTCTACTCAAATTTAACAATGATTACTCCTTGGCTAATTTGTTGTGTCTGTATGTTCTCTTTGCTTCCCTGGGCTATTTTGAAGAAACTCATAATCAGAGTATTATTTCACCTGTAAATATTTTACTATGCATCATTAACGGGTAAGACCTACTTTAAAATACAATCACGAAATTATTAAGGAATCGATTTCAATTAATAATTTCTAAACATGTACAGTTTCTTAATATATGACATGCTATTCAAATTTTCCACAAATGTTTTATAAGAGCTATTTCTACAATGGAAGACTCAAGCAAATGCATTTGGCTACTCTTACAATGCATTTGGCTACTCTCCCTCTTAAAAAAAAAAAAAGATTAGAAATTTTATTTATATGATCACTTATCAGTGCTGGGTATTGAACCCAGGGCCTTGTGTATGCCAGAACCAAACTTCTAGACCCAGCATTTGACAAGACTCTTACATGTTTTTCATCCCCTAAACATTACGATTTATTTTAATGACTTTAAAGGTATGTGTAGATGTATATGTCTGTGAGTAGTGGGAATGTGCATTTGGATACAAGAGTTCAAAGAGTCAGGAAGAGAGAATCATCTCCCCCTAAAGCTAAAGTTACAAGCAGTTGTGAGCATCCAATGTGGGCCCTAGGAACCAAACTCAGGTTCTCTGACAAGAGCAGTATCCACTCAACCTTCTGGCCATCCTGACAGCTCTTTCCTTTGCACTTTTCGTGGTAAAGAGACAGATACTTTGTTCTGGACTGCTTCCCATGTTCCACATTTTGCTGATTACCCTGCTGTAGTGTTTAATCCTCTTTATTTTCCATGAGCTGATAGAAAAGAAGCTTGATCAGACAGGAAAATATAACCTGTACTGAGAAAACCATCCAGTCAGCATATCAAAAAACTGTCATAGATACCAGAATTAGCAGACAAAGACATGAGAACAGTTGCTCTATAATCAAAATGTCCAAAAAGTTAAAGACAGAGAACATCCAAAATGTACTTTATAGACGAAGAGTATTATGTTTGAGATAAAATATGTTGAGGTGGCATACCTGTCATCTTACGGCTTCTGAGACGGAGCCTGGAGTATTGTGAGTTCTAGGCCAGGATGGTCTACATAGAAACAGTGTCAAAAAATGAAAAAAAAAAGAAAAATAGTTGAGCACAGTGGTGCATGCCTATTATCCCAGCAATCAGGAAGTGGAGGCAGGACAATTGCTGTGAGTTCGAGGCCATTCTGGGCTACATAGTAAGCTTGAAGCTGGTATAAGCTATACGGTAAAACCTCACTTGGAAAAAAATGAATTTTCTAATGGAAAATGAAACATTACTAAATAAAAAGAGATTAGTGAACTTCAAGTCACATCTATAGAAATTGTCTGAAGTGAATCATTCAAAGAAAAAAAAAATCTAAAGCTGAAAAGGACACCAGTACAATTTGAGACAATAAGTCACTTAGCGTGTAGATAGATGGATGATGGGCCCTGAGGGAGAGGTATGAGGGTGAATATGTTAGAATAGATGGTATTAATAGTTTCTAAATGGCATGAAAGCCATGTACAGTTGACCCTGGTATCTTCTGGGGTTTTGTTCCAAGATCCCTCTCTACTTCATGCCAAAATTTATTCATGTTCAAATCTTATTTTAACAGTGTTACAGCGCTTTTTTTGGAAATGTCTAACAAGACAAAACTTCGCTTTTGACAATCAAGGTGCAACACTCAGAAAGGCAGGAGAGCCACCAGTTACAGAACTTTCCTATAACTTGTGGACATCCTTTTGTGCGCTCTAAATCAGTTAATAATAAATAATAACTATTTTGATGTAATTGCTATATAAACAATTGTTATCTTGTCTTATTTAAGGGATAGATAATAGAGAAAGTCTGAATACAGTCGGTGTATTAGTTACTGTCTCTGTGAAGAGACACCAAGACTAAGGCATCCTAGTTAGGGTTACTATGGCTATGATGAAACACCAGGACCAAAAGCAAGTTGAGGAGTCTATGTGGCTTACACTTCCATATTTATAGTCTATCACTGAAGGAAGTCAGGACAGGAACTCAAGTACGGCTAGAACCTGGAGGCAGAAGGCCATGGAGGGTGCTGCTTACTGGCTTGCTCCTCATGGCTCAGCCTGCTTTTTTATAGAACTCAGAACCACCAGCCCAGGAATGGCCACACCAACAACAGCCTGGCCTCTCCCCCGTCGGCCACTAATTACGAAAATACCTTACAGGCTTGCCTACAGCTTGATCTGATGGAGGTGTTTTCTTAGTTGAGTTTCTCTCCTCTCAGATGATTTTAGCTTTTGTCATAAAACTATCCAGCTCACCAAGGCAACACTTAAAAGAAAGCATTTAAATGGGGGTTTGCTTACCAATTTTAGAGGGTCAGTCCATGATTATCAATCAGACAGGCAAGATGCTGTAGATGTAGTTTTACATTCTGATCCGCAGGCAGCAGGCAGAGAGAGAGAGTGATACACACTGGGCCTGACATAGGCTTTTGAAACTTCAAAGCCCAACCCCAGTGACACACCTCCTCCAATGAGGCCACACCTCCTCCAATGAGGCCACACCTCCTCCAATGAGGCCACACCTATTCCAATGAGGCCACACTTCCTAATTCTTCCTAAACAGTTCATCAGCTAGAGACCAAGCATGCAAATATAGAGCCCATGGTAACCATTCTCATTTAAACCACCGCACTCAGCAAAGAAGCAAAGAGTTTTCCCAAATATTTTCAGAGTGAGGTAGGTTGCTTGAATATAAAGATTTAGAACCTATACTCACAGATAGAAGTTCAACAACTTCTGGTTTCCAGATCAGCAGATGATAGACTTAAGCCAAACTCCACCAATGACTGTATTAAACAAAAATGGGCTAAACACTCTGAATTAAAATCACAGGGATTGGATAAAAAGCAAGATGCAACAGTTTGCCACTTACAAAATGTGTTTTAAATACACAAACACAGGAAGTCGAAAAAGTAAAAAAGATGGAGAAATATCTACTATTCTGTCAAAGAAAAATAGATTTCAGAGTCAATAATAGTACTAGAAATAATAAAAATTATTTCATAATGATGAAGTTGTCAATTCATCCAGAGAATGTAAAACTTCCAAATATTTACACATCTAACAATACAGCTCTGAAACGGGTATGATCCTGTGATATACGTTACACTCAGTCATGTTTATGTCTCACAGACTCCAAAACTCCTTGTTCTAGATCAGGTTAGCCCCCTGGCTCTGTAACTGGGACCAAGGAGAACAGTAAAGATAAGCCAAGGGTATTAAAATATTATGTTATTTTAGACACTATTATAAATGACGAACCATTTCCACCAATGTTTGATACTATTTATTCCATGGTATAGAAATGCCTGGGGTGGGAATGAGAGGCCAGAGGCTCATACACTGGGAAAAACAGTCGGCTCTGCCTAGAAATCTCTTAATTGTAAATTCCAGCACTGACTGTTTTGACAGAGTTTCTTCAATAATTTCTGCTGGATTCTGTAGGCTGCGTGGTATCTCTCCGATACTTGCTATTTGTCTTTTCACCTTTGCCTGTTACATGCATAACACACTCACTAGATCAGAACGGAAAGTATGGCTTTTAAAGATTATTCTCTGTACAGTACAATTTGTCATTGTCTTGGGCTAAGGTATCAGCAACTTAAGACAGAATATCTTCATTTAAAATAATAGATTACATTTGGGAGGGCTGGGTTTTGTCATTCGTTTGGTTTGGCTTTTTTAAACAGGTACTCTGTCTAGTCCAGGCGACATACTCACTGTGCAGTGAAAGCAGTCTGTAACTCCTGTTCTTCCTGCTTCCATCTCTGGAAGCCCATCACTGGGACTGCTAGTGTGGACCATCACAGCCAGCTACAAGTGATGCTTTGATATGTACATCCAGTGGATACATAGTGTCAAATTCAGGTGAAGTGTATCTGTATCCTCAAAATTTTCTTAATTCTGTGTGGTAATAACATTCAAAATCCTTCCCACAAGCATCCTTAAAATATGTAGCATTTTATCATTAGCTATAGTCACCCTACCCTGCAGTACAAGAACAGATGTGTTTCTCCTCTCTGCTTATAACACAATACT